>OX422141.1:116523337-117181743 GCA_949129095.1 Volucella bombylans
CCCATACGCAAAAGGATAAAGATACTTCCAATCCGGCGAATCTCCGCTCGATCAGTCTTCTTCCAAGCATCAGTAAGGTTTTCAAGAAGGTGATCAATAGAGTTTTGACTAAGTAGGTTGAGGACAAAAATATAGTTCCCGATAATCAATTCGGTTTCAAGGTGGGGCATGATATCATTCATGCTGCGTCTAAACTGGTTTCTGATATCCAATGGAACAAAGGCAAGAAACAGTGCACTTGTGCCTGCCTGATTGACTTGGAAAAAGTCTTCGATACCATATGGTTAGAGGGACTCTTTTTCAAGCTGGACAGGTTGAGCATTAGTAAACCACTGCTGCGTATTCTTTTTGATATGCTCTCCAGTAGACAGTTCATCGTGAAGAATTGCGATGTGACTTCTGCTGGAAAATTTAACATTAAAAATGGTCTGCAACAGGGTGCGGTAAATTCGCCGATCCTATTCAACATTTACACGAGTGATCTAATAGCTTCACTTCACCATGCCATAGCGTACGCAGACGACTTAATCGCGTACAGATCTGGTCCAAAGATTGAGGTCATTAATATGCTTTTGCAACGTGACTTCGACAAAATTACACAACTTTCAGAAGTCGGAAACAATTGTGTTTAGGACGCCTTTGTCTGGGGCCTCTAGGGATACCAGAAAGAATTGGCGAAAGTTTTTTATCGTCGGACAACACGGACAGCCACTTGCCTGTCGAAATGTAGTCAAATACTTTGGGATCTGGCTTGATCAATATCTGTATTTTAACAAACATGTAGATGTTGCTCTGGAAAGAGCCAAAGGTGCTTTTGCCCTTACAAAGAAACTGTTTTGTAATCTGCTACATGGCCCTTAACCGGTCTGTGCTTGTATTTGGATGTCCCGTGTGGGTGTTTGAAAGGGCTTGTCTTAGGACTTGTCTTCGCTTATACAGAACCCGAGAGTCTCAGTACATAAAATTCTATCCCAATGAGGTCTGTATAATAGGGCGAAACTAATAAGAGTGGACAATTTCGCCATTAAGTTGACTCGAAGGCACATTGCAAGAGCAATGACCTCATCGAACAACCTGCCGGGGGTTTCTACCCCAATTATATGTATCACGAGAGAGTTCGCTTTGACGGCTTTATTCCTCCAGAAGCGTTCCCTCTATCTATATAGTAACGGTCTGATCCAGGACAGATTGGCGATGCCGCTAATCTTCTACGTCGCTCGAACAGCTGCGGACAGGCGACTCAACTACGACAGAGACGTCGCGACAGGAGGGATGTTGCTCAGCAGCACCAGCAATTTTGGTGGCTTATTGAAGGGGAGGATGCTTCGTCGTCGAACTCCTCTAGTGATAGGTAGCTTCATGTGAAGCAAAGTGGGCCAGCCTAATTTTTTTTTAGCCATGGCCGGCTTACATAGTCTCAGATAGAATTAAGTTAGTTTTAAGAAAAAAAAAATATATAAAAAAAAATAAATAAAAATAAAAAATTAAAAAAAAAAAAATATATATATATATGTACATGTATTTATATATTATGTATATATATATTTATGTATGTCCATATTTGTGTTAGATGTAAGTAGGTTAAGTAGATTAAGATCTATTTTTAGGTAGTCTATAGGTTTTTTTTTAGTTTTAAGTATTATAATAAAATAAAAAAAATGTCATGGAACTAAGTTTTTGTTAAAAAATGTTTTCTTAGTTTTAGTAATAATTAATGTTAAAATACAAATAAAATTAGACTGTAAGATACGTCGAAAGACATAATTTAAATGTTAGGTTTAACTTAGAGTGCCCGTATGGGGCAGTAAGATATTTTTAAGTTAGTTAAGCTAATTTTTAAAGGTTTTTTTTGTCTAGCAAGTAAGAGTAATTTAAGTGACATAAATAAAAATGGATAGAAACTGACAGGTGCCTGAATTCCACGAAAAGGCTTGGGTACCTAGGTATCATGTTGGATACAAAGCAAACCTTTCCATCCAAGAAGACTGTAGGTATAAAGCGCGGTCTTCAACCCATGTCATGTGAACCGACATTCAACTAACTGAAATTGATTCCAACATAAGCTTCACTCAACTGATTTCATTCAGAAAGGCACACATTTTCACAGGACTTCTGCATTAACCAATACTTTTGTCTACCAAACGTCTTCCAAGATGAAGGAATTCATAAGTTCATAAGGCTGCTGCTTGGCTCGGCTTCAATATATCAATATACGTATATATATGTGTACCTCGAAGCCAAGTCGAAAAGGATTAAGACTGAAACTTATCTCTTAAAAAGATCTTACTCTGTTGGTTTCAGGGACACTCAGAAGAGCAATTGAACTGCGCTGGCGTTGAGCTGGCCAGATTCGGGTCGCTTAGAACAAATAATAGCCAGCTTGACAACGCAGAGTCACCAATGTCCTACGCCATACAATTGAAACATTTTGAATCGCTCACCCATACCAGTCATATCACAATGATTTCTGCATGAACTGCAAAGATGAAGACCAAGAAGAAGAGAAATATTTTGCGCACTTCCTGTGCAACAGCTCTACTTAGCTTAATGATCTACAATAAGTGATCTCTAGTCTAAAAGATAGCCGATCTTAACTCATAAAATCAATGGTGTCAGACGAAAAAGTGGGGACAAACAATTGAGGAGTCTCCAGAAGTCCTAGGTGTCCCTGGAAATATTTCAACGCCGACTTTTATTTACGCCAATTTAGAAGTCCCCGCCCAGAAGAGAGGCAATTCAATTGTCAGGGTTTAGAGATATTTCGGAACATTTGCTTGTTAATTAATTAATTGCCACAAATGGTCGTTTTATTTGAAGTAAACATCGAAAATATAAAATTAAAATAGTTCTCAGAATATAATTTACAGACATCGATACTATTCATCCCGTGAAGGACGAAACTTACATCGGACAGCAACCTAACCAAAGTAGAATTTCATATTGAAATTTGACACAGCGGGCAAATGGACAAAGGAAAAACGATTACGATGGACAACTATTATTGGCAGATCTACTGTCGAAAAAATGGTTTCCAATGATAATAAAAACGTGCTGATTTTATCGATTCTACAATACATATATAATGAAGAAGCCATTCATCCAGAACGCACAAAAGCGAACAATATTCCGGATTTGAATTGGACAATAGAAAGAGCGAACACACGTTGGAAAAATTGGTAGAAACTTTTAATTACGAGCCATTCGGGGACGGCCGACGGTTCTTTTGATCGAAATATCAGCATAGAATGTGTACCTATGAGTAAGCATTTCCACATTTTCACAAAGCAGGGATATTGGAAGAATTTACAACGTGGGCATAGATAATTTCGCAGTCAGATTTAAAATATAGGAAAGGGTTATAAGAACTATTTTATTCCTCCAACAATTAACCGGATAAGTAAGGTGTTTATTGATTCGAGGACCAATCTGGAAATGTTTTTGTAATTTATGTGGTAAAAACCATATCCTAAGCCTCCTACCAGTTTTATTAACCTACGAAATACGAGTAAGCCCAGTGGTATTGCATTGACCAAGCTGCTCCATCTAAAGTTTTCCTTTCAACCCATCGGTTTTGATAGGTTACATCAACATCAGGTTTACATCAAAAATTACAATGTACCTGCATTGCCACTGAGGCACTTGCGGGGTTGGCTGAATTTGAGGATCTTAGAATCATTCTTAAGGCCACTGTATTTCACTGATGTTTTTGCATTCGGGTAATCCAATTATTCTTCCTTCAGACCCTTCTTCGAATCTTGAGAAGAACTTTAGTCTCTATTGGTTTTTGAGCAATTTTCCGGCGGCTTTCATTTAACATGGCAATACTATGTCAGCCTGAAGTCTGAAACCACTATAGGTTTCTTAATGTGGAGACTTCCGCAAGTACGGATATTTTTATTAGATGTCATCGTTGTCATTTTTCCTCTATACTTGTCATACATCATCCAACAATGCGATGCGAATGCTAAAGCTGGACAAGTGACTATCGTGTATAACAAACCTTTAAGTTAAAGCGGCATTTTTTGCCAACAAATACTGCGGGGTTTTCGCGCATTAGAAGATACTCCACGCCTGCTCTTCCTGCAAAGTCGTCATCGCATTTTCGTTGATAGTTTACGACAAAGATGAAGTATTTCGGTACTATGAGCATTGTCCATATGAGATCTCTGAGAATTCCTTTACAAGTATTTCCAAACCGGCGAAGTTAACGTAGTGGAGAAGAATTCTCTTGGAACAACTGTAAATATCATGACCATACGTGGCTATTGTCGTTGTTTCTGGCCTCTTTATTTCATAGGGTATCTCCTTCTAGGGTTATGGTTATTCGACGGCTTAACTCCCCGGTAGAGTAAAAACGGTTACGAAACAACCGAAAGTTTCGAACACTTAAAAATGAAAAACAATCTTCCGTACTGAACGTAGAATTCTAGGTCTCTTAACAGATCACCTACAGCCGATTAAATCTACTGCTATAAAGTGGATTTAACCGGCAATTTAAGATGTGCAATGGATAGGGAGATCCTGCAGTATACTCATATACTACGCTGATTGCTGAATGCAGATTTGGCTTTCTTAACTTTAACGCATGGGAGTGACCGCCTCATGCTGATTCGTATCAATTTTAAATTCCCCAAAATCAGCTTAATATGTTTTAATGGAGGAAAAAGATGATGTCGCCATTACTGGTTCTTCCCTTGTTCTCAATAACTTAATCATGATTTTAAAGTCGTCCTTTGAGAGATATGATGCGCCACAGATAGGAAGAAGGGCATTTTTAGCAGCACAGTCGTTAAATATTGTCTGCATAGCACCAACTTCGTCATCGGATACAGGCTTATCGAGCTACGGCCTGCAATATAATGGAAGATCACGCATCTCGATTTTCATAAGGGACCTGAATAATCTACCACCAACCAAATTGATCAAATTATGGTGGACGCAAGATGAGCCTCAATTACTCAGGGTATTTGAAATGTCCCTGCAGCCAGATTCGACTTGGACCACAAACTTCTTATGGTAACCCCTTAGATAAAAAGAGGAAAAATTGTGAGAAAGTTCGCCAGGGCCTTCGCCGATTTAGTGTGTCATGACCTTATTCAACGTCATGCGCTACTATTATATTATCGCGAAACATAGTCCAATATTGGCGCTAGCAAGTAGTCAGAAATGGCTAGGTTTCGCCCGACTAGATTTACGAAACGCATGGTTTGAAAATGATTGCTAGTTAGCTCATGAAGATAAAAGGAAAATATATGCATCGATCCAAAAGAGATCCACTGTTCGAGCTCTACGAGCAAAAAAGGAAGGATGAGCACCAGCTTCTCAGAAGAAAAAAAAAGTAGGGAAGGGAAGCACAACGAAAGATAACGCCAAGTCAATGAATTACGAATGGAAGCTTGAAGGAAAAGTCAAATGAAACTAATGGTAGATTCGCAATCAGTGCTGAGGAAATGCAAGAACCATTTTAGCTTACTGTCAAAGTGCTATGATGATCAACACTTCTGTACGCGACTTCTAAAAACTAAGGTTAGCCGTACACATATTTAAGCCCAAAATACTGCCGGCACCGACGATCAAGCTATCCAAGTCGACGAGAATTGATTTTGTAAGGAGCCTGCATTAGAACACTTCTAAAATATGATTGGAATATGAGAGCATGCCAAAAAAATAGAACTCAGCATTGTGTGCAAGATCCTGACGAAATTAGTCCCCCTAGTCATTGCTTATAATATTTTCCCCACAGTATCATATTGTGATCGCCTAAAACCTTTTGTCGACCGACTGAGTGGTCCTTATCGGTGTGGTTTCAGGCCTAGAGAGTCTGTCATCGACAAGATTTTCACATATCAACACCTACTTATGTATCTGTCGATTTTAAGGTAAACTGTGTTACTGTATATCGAAAAAAGAACCACACGAAGCCATGACCATTTTTGGCATCCTTGTGAAATTTGCCCAGCTCTGCATCATAAACATGGACTGGATTTTACTACTCCGTGAGGCACGACAGTAACTTTACCGAGATTTTTGATGACAGCAATGTCATGGTATTCCTTCAACGTCGTACTTGAGAGTACTGTACGAAACTCATAATCCAGCACCAGAGGCGCAATCCTACTAAGGACTGTACAACTATTTGCCTATACGGATGAGAGGCATTATTGGCAGAACATAGTGAACGCCAAAGACAGATTCTCAAAGTACGATGCGCAGTTAATAAAAACAACACCAGAACCATAGAGATTCGAGGAATAACACGTGCCAATAGCTCGGTTTTTGTTTCGATTCGGAAGACAATTGAGTAGCAGTGCCTTCTCTCAAACTCGAACTTCTCTCCTGGATTATCCCCATTCGAAATTTATTCATGTAAAGTTGGAATAAAAGTATAATTCTTATTCCTTGAGGTACGCATCATTGCCTTTTCTATTCTTTGTTTCTTTTCGTTTCAAGCACCTAGTAAAACAATGCGAAATCAATACGATACTACGAGTACAATAATCGACCATGGCAAGAGGGAAAATTTCTTGAAACTGACGAAATCCATTGATTTTATCTAATTGATGTTGGTGAATCCTCTTATCGTTCAAATATACAATTAATTGTTCAAAATTTGAATCTATAACTCTATGTAGGATACAAAGTACAGAGCGCTGATAAAGCTTTGTTCCTTGATCGTCGATATAAGGAAATTTAATTAAATATTCCATGAAGCCAAAAACATCGTAAGGCATATCCGTATCTACAAACATTGTATTGTACGAGTAGAATGCCCCATTCTTGGTCGGTGTTTCCTTGAGTAACAGCATGTGAGGAAAAAATAAAATCAAACACATACTCATAAGTTGAAATAACTAAATACATAAAGACACCAAAGACACCGACTGCAATATATAAAAGGAGTATAATCAATTCAATACACTTTGTCGCATGGAACATAACCGTTATCCTTCGAAGCTTGTAAGTCCTTGTTAGTGCTACAAATGCAAATATTTTATTACCTTGGTAATGTTAAGACGTACGAGAGGTAGACGACGACAGCAACAACAACGAAGAGATTTTTGGTCACCATGCCAAAAAAGGACACACATTCAGTGCTTTGAATGAAATTTCATCCATCCTCCAATTCCAATCTTCTTCTATCCTCATAAGGTGTGCTCATAAGGAACTCCTACAAGGTACCCTCATATGCAACTCAAGATGGAGTACATTGAGAATGTCTTACGTCAATTCTACTCCATAGTATGTATCGTGCATGTATTCGTGTGTACGAGTACTCTTTATAACAAACCAATATATCATTGCAATGTTAAATTTCCACTTACACATGCAACAGCAATGTCGTCTATCGTTAAATCTATTTTTCGCCGCCGATGGTAATGCAGTTTTGGTTGGTAAAGTTGGGCGGATTGACATTCGTGTAAGGCAACACCAGCACGTGTGTTGCTGCATCTCACCAGTTTTGTACTATCGATATTTCCTCGTAGGAACTCCGTCTAGGTATGTCATCATGGCCTGATTCATCTGAAATCCCACACACATACCAGCTATCACTATTGTTTCCATCTGTAGCTAACCCGGTAGTTGGCAGTCAATGCATACGTTTAGGAACTGAGGGTTGGTTGTGAAGAAGGCCACAGCCAACATGGACTCTATATCCATAAATTCAATTTCTATAGCCATAATCCTGGCCAACTGCTTCCAGTAGTGATGTCCTGTAAAAGTTCACGTTGCTGGAATTTTAAAGTCATGTGCATGTCTCTGTCATGGGCATACAACCGTTGTTGTCGATTTCATCGTATGTCGTCATTGCCTTTCTGTTGTTACGAGTATGTAGACGATAAGAGAGATTCTGTTCGGTTAGACGTTTGGCTTGTTAGATTTGTAGAACTTGGCCAAAAAGGATGAGCAAAATGATAGGATAAAGCAAAAGCAAAAGCATTGCCATGCATGTCCGGATACCATATGTCAGGGTATCCGAATGCACAAGTATCCATATGTATCCGTTGCAATACAATTGTACGAGAATCCTTGTGATAGAAGTCTGAATTGAATACATTCTTCTTTGAATTTGAATCAACATATCTTTGTTGAGGCTGAGAAAGAAATTTAAAATTGAATACAGATACACTTCAGTTTAAGTAAGTTGTGTCTTCCTGCTCGAAGGTGATTGTAAAGATGGCATTGTGACATTGGTACTCGTATCTTTTGATTCATCTAAATGGAGATTTGAATTCAAGAAATAGATGCGCACAGAAAACGGGACCAGAGGTATGAGATAGAATTTTGCATTCAATGACAATTCATAATATTCTCTGCAGTGTAAAATATCTATTTGAAATTAGTATGCTTTGGCATGAAAATCGTTGGCATTAAGAATTTCATTTAGCATCTGCATTCTAATTGTGTGCTATAAGCTGCAGTTTATTTGAATAGATGACTTTTCTATAATATATTGACTTAATTCGATCTGGTCTCCTCACATCACAAAGGTAAAGTAATTGATACGTCAGCATGGATAGAACTCGTTTAGTTCATCCATTTCTGCTTTTTTGCTTCCATCCAAGAGAACGGGGTAAGCGAATTATATTCTGAGCTTGGAAAAAGCGCTCTCTATTGCTTTAAGGGTTGTTAAAAGTATCTTCGGAGTTGGGTACGTTATAAGAGCGCGTACTTAAAAAAGGCTTAAATTGACACAAATTCAATATAATTAATTTGGAGATTTTAGCTCTCATCCGTGCATTTAAAGTGACAATAAACGAGGATAAATATAGGTTAACTGAACGGACCATTTTTGCATCCATAGACTAGACGCCCTTTGACCCATTTAATGTTTTCTTTTTTCGGTTGCCTTAGGCTTATTCACTAGGCAGTTGCCATTTGATTTGATTATCGGGGATTAGTGTTGTCTTGTTTATTCTAAGACTACAAGTTTCCCCCTTGTTTACTCTGTCTATAGTTAATGAGGTCAACGAAAAATATCCTTAAATCCGTGACTTAAGTCGATTTATTCCTCTGCAATACAAAGAGTAATACACTCTTCTGGAGTATCGGGGATGGAAGTGGATTTTGGATAAAAACCACAAATGTCGCAAACAAAATGAGGGTAAAAAGGTCGACTCCACTGTAGCTACAGGGGTTGAAAAACATCAAGGCAGTGAAATTTGGAAACCAAAAGCAGAGAATCTTCAAAAGATTTAAGAGGATACTGTATGTTGTTGGCTATTGGTATCGTATTAATTGAATTTTCATCTTTTTGTAAGCAAAGCCAACAATTTTAGTTACAATTGAACCTGAAGACCTGTGGCTTGAGACTTTGATTAGGTGAATCTGTATCAAAATTTTGACTTCACAATTTCATAATTGTTCAAACCCCTGACAAAGAAAGTTAAAATACACTCCTTCGGCAACAAAACAAAACTAAGTGGATACTTAATGATGCTTATGTCTTCATAACTACTGGTTACATATTGGGATCTCAATTTTCCGACATGTACTGCAAGTTGAATACATCCTGACAATTCCTGCAATTTACAGCCTTAACAAATGAATAACATAAGGCAAAAAGTCTTGAGTTTCCGATGTTTATAGGAGCGCCTCAAGATAATCCGTGAGACTCTACCCAAAATTAATGGAAAGGGAGCAATATTAAAGACTTTTTCTATGAGCTCATAAATAAAACGTGCGAGCAGTGTTCCAGATGTGTTGTCACAACAGTTTTGGGTAAATTTAAGATAAGGCTTATGTCTTTTAGAAGACATAGAACGTCTTTTTAGGACTGTAGAAAAGTAAAGCCAGCAGCTAAATCAAGCTAATGGACTTTGCGGCGGTACGAAATATTATCATTGTAAGAGGCGTTTGCCACATGTCAGTATCCAGAAAAGCACACGAATGTCTCCCGTTCAAAAGCAAGTTAGCCAGGCTGATGGCATTAGCATTAAGCACTGAAGAACAGTGGCAGCTCTCATCCTTGGCTCGATGAAAAATCTCAGCAAACACATACAGAAAAACACGAAATATACAGAGCTATACTTATTTACTTACTTAGGTGGCGGTACAGTTCGTTGCGAGCTTGGGCCTCAACTAACTCCAATTAGTCCGGACTTTAACTAACTATCTCCAGTTGCAGGCTCCAAGTCGGTTGAGGTCCCATTCTAATTGTGCGCGGCACCTAAAGTTAGGTCCACCTCTACTGCGTTGTCCCTCCAAGCTATCTCAGGCTATTGATGCGCAGTTTTGTCACTAGGTCGATATCTCTGTACAGCTCGTATAGTTCGTCGTTGAATCTTCTCCTCCAAAGCCCGTCAACTCGAACAGAACCAAATACGAGTATCTTTCGAAGAATTTTTTTCTTGAAACGTGAGGATAAATTCATCCCCTATCGACAGAGTCTATGCTTGTAGATTTTATAGCAGGGTCAAGTTAGACAAAGTCCTTTACTATCTCGAAACTATACCTGTCAATTGTGGCGTTCTGTCCAATTCGTCGATGCTGTGTTGGCAGAATATACTCCGTTTTGCCATCATTTACCGCTAAACTCATTTTGGCAGCTTCCGTTTCAATACTAACGAGCGCAGCGCTGACTGCGCTCTGAGTACTGCCAATTATGTCGTTATCACTGGCGTACGCTAGGAATTGCACAGACTTTCGAAAGAATGTGCCTTCAGTGTTCACTTGTGATCTATGATCTTAAGGAAGTCACATGACAGCCCTTTGTTTAAAACCCTTTTTGACATCAAAGGTCTCGGTTAAGTCATTACCGACATTGACGTAGAAGCGAACATTCTCAATCTGCACTGACGTACAAGTTCGGCAGAGATGCCGAATCTAGACTTGGACGGAGCTTACAGAGTAAAATGTTAAAATCGTTCTCAGGGACTTCAATGGCAAAATTGATAAGGAGAGCATCTTTGGCGAAGTGGTCGGAAAATACAGCCTCCACGAAACGACAATAGATAACGGCTTCCGACTCACTGACTTTGCGGCATCTAGTAATACGGTGATAAGTAACACAAGATTCCCTCATAAGAGAATCCAGACATCAACCTGGCTAACTCCGGACGGTAGAACCACCCACTTAAATGACCACGTTATGATTGACGCAAGACACTGTCAAACATCCTAAAAGTGCAAACATTTAAAGTTGCAAACGTCGACTCTGATCACTGTTTAGTTGCAGCCCCATTTAGAGCTCGACTATCCAATGAAAAAAAGCTGTGCCAAACAATAAAACGGAGGTACATGGTATGATGATGAGTGCTTGCAGAAGAAGGCAACCGATTAAGTTTATTTATAAGAAGACGTTGTAAAAAAATACGCCGACAACATGGGATGAGTGCAGAGTCATAAGGAGGGAGGAGAAAAAGTTACTGGGAAAAAGAAATGAGCCTGCGCAGTCTCCCAGTTCAAGGACATCGGAGACTGCAGGAGTAATAACAAGATGCAGGCTACAGACCAGGAACTCGGCCCTTCGAAACACGAGGGTAATCTTTTCACCGACCCTCAGAGAATTGTGGATGTATTTAAGCAGCATTTCTAACAACTGCTTAGCGGGCATGATTAGGAGAGAGTGATAGGGTGTGACAAAAACTCAACTCCAGTCGATGAACTAGTTCTCCCACCCAGCCTAGACGAAATTGGCAGAGCCATTAAAAACCTGAAGAACAATAAGGCCGCGGGTACGGATAGATTGCCGTCAGAGCTCTTCAAAGCTGGTGGCGAAGTTTTGGTAAGGAGCATGCACCAGATCATCTGCAAAGTATGGGAGGACGATAGCATGCCCGACGACTGGACCCATCTTCAAGAAAGGCCATCGATCCTATACCTCGTAAGAACTACAGTGGTATACCCATGCTTAACGCAACCTAAAAGATCCTATCCAGCGTATTGTGTGAACGACTGAAGCCGTTTTGCACCACACTCATCTGCACCTATCAGTGTGGCCTTCGACCCCGCAAATCGACGATAAACCAATTTTTCACACTGCGGCATACAAGTTCCGATTCGATACTCACAATCTCTTCGACGACTTCAAAGCCGCATACGACAGCAATATAACCTCAGAATTAGTCCAAACATGCAGCGGAGACGCGCTGTCGTGTGATTGCTTTAATCTTGTGCTGAAGCAGATAGTGCTGAAGGCCGGCATAAACACAGAAGGCACTATATTTAACAAATCCATCCAGCTGCTGTGCTATGCAGACGATATCGACATTATCGGCCGTACCCAGCTTGCCACTGTTGAGGCTTTTACTGCTATTGAAAAACAAGCCAAACGAGTTGGTCTCATGATGAATGCGGATAAAACAAGCATGTATGCTGTCGAGCAAAAATCGGTACGTCGAACACCGCCTAGGACTGAACCTAACAATCGACAGCTACAATTTTGAGGTAGTTAAGGAGTTTATCTACCGCGGGGCAAATATAAACTCCATAAATGACACCCTAGTGGAGATTCGACGAAGAATAAACTTATGCAATCGCTGCTACTTCGGTTTGTCCAAACTGAACCCTTCCTAACTCGAGATTTGGGATCTTTCGAAAGCAAAATTCTTCGAATATTTGGTCCTGTCTGCGAAAGGGTGCGAATGGAGGAGAAGATATAACCGCGAGCTCTACGAGCTGTATAAAGATGTGGATGTAGTCCGGAAAGCAAAAATCCGTCGAATGCACTGGCTCCTCTAAAAAAATCTTCAAAACCCAGCCACCTGGTACACCAAGAAAAGGAAGACCGAACCTCCTCCGGTTTAAAGATCAAGTAATTGCAAACGCCAGAAACATTAGTCTAGTAAACTGGAAGCAACGTGCCCGGCACAGTGAAGGGGGGTCGCTAGTCGGTTAAGTAAGTAATTTAAAAATCGTTTGGATGACGACTTGTTTACAACCATATCTCATATCCTTAATTGTTAGGAGTTTAAAGCCTTGCGCAAGTTAAAGTAAGTTTCTGCTAGTCATCTTTTCCCAACATTATCTTGTCTGCAATTAAGTAAAAACAAAAACCACCCTTATTCCAATATTAAAATCAATTTCATTCGGAACACTTTCATATGCGGTTTCTTTAAATACTTAAAAAGACAAAAGGGTTAGATCTACTTAGTACGTATGTACTACCAGCATACTCGTACACTCCAAGGATTTTGTTTTGGATATTTTTTGCTAGACAGGTAACCTTGAGCTGAGTCAAATCTGCCCTCATATTCGATAAGAGTTCCAAAAGATTTCAGGTCGGGAGTCTTTTTTAATTTCTCTTCCCATCAAGTAAACTGATCCTAGAACCATATAAAAAGCACGTAGCACATACTTTCTATATTCTCGCCGTCGTTCACTCCTCACCTTGTGAAAAAGACTGAATATTTCCCAAGATCTCTTAGGCAAGTTGAGTGTTTCATATCCGCTTTGATATACATATAAGACATACATATACGTGTGTATCCTTCTAGTTGCATTTTTAAAATTTGATTTAATCCAATCCTTTTGGCATACGTTAAAAGATTTCTGCTTTTCCACACATGCTGTTTTGCAGCTCATTAGGGCTGGCTTTTGAAGTTTATTGAACCAGGTATACAGCAATAGCTGTTTTTAAATTCGTTGCTCGTCCTTTCGTCGTTCGCCTTTCGTTATGTGTGTGTTGCATTACGTACGTCACTTCTGTAATAAGTTTCACATCTTATCAATTTTTAAACTCATCCCACGACGACGCTAGGATGCTTAAAGTCTTGCATATGAGAGTGCCACCCTTAAATCCTGCCAGTTTGAAAGGAAAAGCAAACAAAAGCTTTAGTTTAGCACCTGAAGGGAGTCGTCGTTTTTATCTTTCGGAATCTAAGAGATTTTTATTTTTCAAAAAAGTTTTGGCAAAAAGATGAGGCAACGGTGGAGGGGATGGTAGATTTGCTTTAGCACTTTGCTATTTTTTTTTCGTTATTTCGTATGTGACATCCGTTCGCCCTTTTCGATTTTTTTTCCCCCATTTTTCGTTTATTTATTTTTTTATTTTTTTTCTTGTAGTGTGTTTTGCATCTACAATATCCAAGAATGTACTATATAGTGTTAGTCAATCAAGATGTTTTTGCTACGTTCCTTAAGCCATCAGGGATAAGTACTTTTCAGGGCAAAGCTCTTCAATGCTCCAGAAATGAATGAGAAAAAAAATGAAAGGAGCAAAAAAACTCGCTCTGAAAAACAACATGGATCAGAGGAATATGGTGAAGAGGAACAGGATACAGGGCAAGTGTGTAAAGAAAGCTTATTCATGTAGTGTGTCTGAAAATGTGAATGTGTGTATTGTCGGGATATATGGCTATACGTTCATTTATATAAACGAATCTCGTCATTTTGCAGTCATTTCTTCTTGTTATGCGTGTCCTCGTTCCATTTGAATGCTGTGTTAGTTTGTAAATTCTCTTGTTTACTCTTTTTTTATTTTGTGTTTTCCGTTTTGGTTCTCTTTTTTGTAGTTCGTTTCGGAAAAATAACGATTTAAAAGATTATCAGCTGCATCAGAGCAGTTTTTCTCATACAACAAAAGAATGGAATTTAATGGTACCATAAATGACAAGAAATTTCGAGTTGTTGCCTTGGCACGTTCGGAAGCCAGAGCACTAGTTAAAATATTTACAGAGAAGTATTAGTCATACTTTTTGTACGAGTAGTGGTAAATTTTATTATTTTAAAGAGGAATAAGGGTACCAAAGTGTTTCCGCCCATCTTCATTAGACAATTTCCATTAGCCCTCCATTGCTGTAAACCTATATTTCAGGGAGAAAATTGTACAAGAGATCATAACATACTTGTTAAAGAATAAGTTAAATATACAATTTAATTCATACTCGTATGGTAATCATTCATTTGAAAAGAATTTAAACAGATGATGACGAAACGTCATTCTTTCGAAATCCAAAAATGACAAACATCCAGTTCTAGTAAAATTGGTAACATATTACAATTTGAAGCGGCCCATTACTCAAGCCAGATACATATATGTATCTATTCAAAACTAGTATTCTTTTTTTGGGATACCAGTTGTTCGTTCTACCGCGAGCATCGAACTTGTCGAGTTGTAGAGGCTGAGTAGGGTCAATGAATCTCGAGAAGAAATTCTCCAGACGAGTCCTGAAACCAAAGGATGTTCCCCCCCCCCCCAACTCGCAAAGCACTCCATCATTGCCCTGGGCTGGATCAAGGTGTTATACAACCCGTGCCGATGATCAACCTGGCTGAGGGCCCAGTATCTCCAAAAATAGCTCAGTCGCAAACGGAGTATCCGGATACCTGGCGACCTCCGGATTAGCTAGCCTTATCTGTATACGGCGGATCTCTGTACAGATGGACACCCCTTTCTCCGCTACTCGTGGGACCATTAATGGATAACAACCAAAAAACAAAAACCGAGGCCGGTACTCCTTCATTACCGGGCGGTGGAACGGTGACTACACCGACTACCGGCAAGGCTCCTGCATTGCCGAGAGGAGGCAAAACTGTGGCAGGCCATGGTGCGCCATCCTCTAAAGACAAAAGGAACGAGTCAAAAAATAAGAATTCAGGAAGTGTTAGGACTGTGGCAGGCCATGGTCTTATCACCTCCTCCACCCCTAGCAGCAGCAAGTTTGTGGCAGGCCACGGACTTGTCGCGGCTACCAAAACTCCTTCAGGGAGTGTTAAGACTGTGGCAAGCCATGGTCCTATCACTTCCCCCGCCCCCATCAGCAGCAAGTTTGTGGCAGGCCACGGACTTGTTGCTGCTACCAAAACTCCTCCCTCCAAGGAGGAATCTGGAGCTCAGCCGCATAGGCAAGCTCCATCTAAGGCGCTCTATATAAGACGCCGAAATGCTTCACGCATCATCAAAACCTTCGGATCCATTCCGGAGGTGGAGAGAAGTGCGGAAATAAAGAGCAAGGTTGAGTGGGCTGAATACATCCTAAAAGACGGATTTCCCACTGCTTCCATTGCTCCCAAAACGTCAAAAGACTCCTCTAAGCGTCAGAGATCGTTGGAGGAAACCGTACCGGTTTCCAAGAGTCCCAAAACACACAGTTCCACAACCCCTGGGCCATCCAACAGCAGATCTCTGAGGTCTTATAATGAAGTCCTAAAGGACGCATTGGTGATCGCGGTGATCGACAGGAGCGATACCGACGGTTCCATTACACCGGAACGGTGGCAATTGGTCAAGTTGAAGCTCTCGAGCAACTTCTTGGCCATCATGAGGGAAAACCCAGGACCACCTCCTATCACAAGCGACGCTTGTGATCTCTCGATCTCTTCACCAAAGCCATCGATGGTTTAGGAGAGGTTTGGCCAGGTGCAAAACTCGAGGTCGTATCTAAGGAAGACATTCCTAGTAGACCACGAACTCGTACCTGGATTCCAGCCGAACCCTCCTCTCCAGAAAGTATCCTGGAAATCATCCGGCTCAGCAACCCGACTCTTCCGACTCATGACTGGAAACTCGCGAAACTGGAGGAACTAAGGGGTTCTTATAGATGCGCGTTAATTGTGATCAATAAGGAATCCCTTAATCCTCTGGCGCAGACGAAAGGCATGATTCGGTTCGGATTCGAGTCAATTCACTTAAGGGTATACAAAAAGGATGAGCTGGATGCTGATAAGCAACCTCCTCCTCCTTTAACACCCGATATCACAACCTTGGATCTTGGAGCGTCGATATCTTTTCCAGAATTGGATAGCGACGACTCCAATCTGTCCGAGGTGACTACCAAGCCGTCGGTCTCCTCTTCTGACACATTGTCGGAAATGGAAACCGATGACGAAGCAATTAGAGGTTCTACACGATCAGAGATAGAAGATGAGCTCTTGGGCACATCTTCAGAATCGGAGGACCTCAACAACACCGTGGTGGAGGCGACTCTGGAAGACTGTAGCAATGATACGGTTTCTCCAGATTAATCTCCACCACTCAAAAAAGGCTTCGGCCGCACTCATTCTGCGTCTTTCCAAAAGCGCAGAAGACATAATTCTAATCCAGGAACCATGGATTGCAGAAGGCGTGGTTCGTGGACTTAGGACACCCACATACGCTCCGCTCTATACAAGAGACAAAGGTAAGATTAGAACTTGTATATTAGTGAAACGTAGCCTTAATGTATTTCTACTTCCCAACCTCAGTGACCCCGATCTAACCGTTGCCAGATTAGAGACTGCCAAAGGCTCTTACTGGCTGGCATCGGCTTACCTTGGCCACGACCAAGTGGGCCTTCTCCCTGGTGATAACCTAGAAAGGGTGGTACTGGAAACGGGAAGACAAAAAACTGGCCTCATAATCGGATGCGACGCTAACGCACATCATACGGTATGGGGCAGTACCGACATCAATGATAGAGGTGAGTCACTTTTAGACTATATTTTAAGTACTAACCTCTTAATTTGCAATATTGGCAATGAGCCCACTTTCATAACAAAAAACCGACAAGAAGTATTAGATATTACTCTTGTCTCCAACAGCATCACCTAAAGGCTAACAAACTGGATGGTATCGTCTGAACACTCCTTTTCAGACCATAGATACATCCAATTCAGTCTGAGTGATGCTCCCCCCAGCCAACCAGCTTTCCGGAACTACCGGAAAACTGATTGGACAAAATATAGAGGAATACTGTCGGAAACGATATCCTCTAAACTATCAAATCCCCCGCGTGACACCAATGAGCTCGACATGAAAGTCAGGGAATTTACTCTGACTCTCAATAAGGCTATGGCCGCTTCCTGCCCTCTTATTCAACCAAGAGGCAAGAAAAAGCCACATTGGTGGACATCAGCACTAGGACTGCTCAGAAACACCTGCAGAAAACGTTTCAACGCAGCAAAAAGCACAAGAAAAGTGACCAACTGGGACTCATATAAAGAATCCCTCAAATTATACAAAAAAGAACTGAGAAAGGCAAAGCGACAATCCTGGAGGTCATTCTGCGACAAAATCACAGAAACCTCTGAGGCTTCGCGGCTAAGAAAAATCCTCTCCACAAATCCTATGATGCCCAGCTGTTTGAAAAAAACCGATGGCTCTTGGACAACCTCAAGTGATGAAACACTCAACCTGCTTCTGGACACCCACTTTCCAGGTAGCTCCCAACTCGCGGCCAGTAGCAGCCCAAACAAGCCTACTGCAACCGTGACCAAAATTCATGGTCTGATTACGAGAGACAAACTGCTCTGGGCGCTGCATAGCTTCAAACCATACAAGTCTGCTGGTCCGGACGGTATTATACCTGCCGAGCTACAGAGATCCTCAGATATTATTCTACCAGTGTTGGAAAATATTATGAGGAGCTGTGTAGAACTTATCCACATTCCACTGTTATGGAGAGAAGTCAATGTAGTATTCATTCCCAAAGCTGGAAAATGTTCTCATGTAGTACCAAAGGACCTCAGACCTATAAGTCTATCATCATTCCTTCTGAAAACTTTAGAACGACTGATTGATATCCATATTCGAGCTAAAGTTGATCCAAGACTTCTGTCTACGGCTCAACATGCCTACTGTAAAGGAAAGTCGGTGGAAACGGCTTTGCACTCTCTGACTAGCCACATCGAACGATCCCTACAATATAAGGAGTACACAATGGTTGCTTTCCTAGACATATTTAACAACGTCAACACATCCGCAATCACCACTGCGCTGTCAACTCTGCAGGTAGACGGCTCACTTGGGGAGCTGATTAATCTAATGCTAACAAGCAGGATAATCAACTCCAAACTGGGTGAGACTTCTGCTAAAAGATATGTCAGTAGGGGTACGCCGCAAGGCGGTGTCCTCTCTCCCCTTCTCTGGAACTTAGTGGTTAACGAACTGCTGATATACCTGGAAGCGGGTGGTAGCAGAGTGATTGCCTATGCGGATCACGTTGCCATAGCCGTCTCAGGAAAACATCTAAATACCATTAAAGAACTCCTCCAAGTAAATCTTAACAGATTAACCTGCTGGGCAGATCGCTGCGGATTGGGAATAAACCCCCATAAAACTGATCTTGTCCTCTTTTCTAGGAAATATAAAATTCCAATCATAGACCCTCCTTCAATAAACGGTACCAATTTAGCTTTCTCCGATACAGCAAAATATCTGGGTCTGATTTTTGACAGGAAACTAAACTGGAAACCTAACATTCTCTTGCAAGAAAGCCATTGGGAACAAATGGGGCCTTCAACCTCGCATAACCCACTGGCTATACATCTCGGTCATAAGACCGATACTTACTTACGGGGTGGTTGTCTGGTGGACGGCCTTGGAAAATGCAGTCAACCGCATTAAACTAAGCAGAGTCCAAAGAACAGCATGTCTATGCACAAGCGGAGCCTTGCGGTCTACCCCCTCTGCGGCATTAGATATTCTGCTTCACTTGACACCCCTCGACATTTTTAGCAAGCAAGTAGCTGCGACTGCAGCTATTCGCCTTAAAGCGACTAAACAGTGGACAAATAATTCATTTGGCCACGCCAACATTCTTAATACATTAGGAATCTTCACAGAGAACACCGATTACACCATACCTGAACTTTGGTTTGACAAAAACTTCCATGTAAGCTTCCCCTCTAGATCATTCTGGGGGGAGGATGCTTTCATGGAGGACAAGTCAATCCATCTCTACACAGATGGATCTAAAACCGACAGCGGAGTTGGTGGCGTTATTTTCTCAGATAAGCTAAATCTAAGCCTCTCCTTCCACCTTCCAAATCACTGTAGCGTGTTCCAGGCGGAAATTTTGGCGATTAAAGAAGCTCTATCCTGGCTGAAGAAAAACGTGATATCTGCAAAGGATATCCGCATATTTTCGGATAGTCAGGCCGCCATCTAGTCCCTGGACTCGGTCTCATTGTGTTCTAAAACTGCCCTTGAATGCCGATCATCTCTCATGGAGATGGCAGAGCAGTTCAACATTCACCTCTGTTGGGTGCCGGGCCACAGAGACATTCCAGGGAACTGCAGAGCCGATGAACTCGCCAAAATTGGAACCACTCTACCTATCCTACCGGACAAAGGTAGTATAGGTATACCAATCGCTACGTGCAAACTAACATTAAAGCTAGATGCCAATAAAAGAACAGATCTTAGGTGGACTGCTGTACAAACATGTCTAGCGACCAAACAGATCTGGACAAGGCTGGATCTGAGTCGATCTAAGTGTCTGATCCTTTTAGATAGGAAACATCTCAGCGCCATAATAGGTGTCATTACCGGACACTGCCTCATAGGCAAGCACGCAAGAAGGCTTGGCGTTTTACTAACGATTTCTGTAGAAGCTGCATGGACGAGGAAGAGGAGGAGACAATCCCCCACCTACTCTGCACATGCCCAGCTCTCTCTCAGAGATGGAAGCTTCATCTAGGAGCTTTCTTCTACAACGACCTAAATGATCTAGAAAAAATAGACGTTAACAGTCTCCTACGCTTTATTATAAGCTCAAACTGGTTCCAGTAGTAAGAAGATCATAGATCCACGTGGCATCATAATGGGCCAATAGGCCTAAGTGGGTTGGTATTTCCAACAGCCACTCTTACCTAACCTAACCTAACCTAATTGTTCGTTAGTGCAGCTACAACTACAATGTTAGTGGCGCTATTTCAAAAATACCGGATTTCCCAATATAAAGATTATTTTTTTGACAGATAGCGAACACAATTTACGCTAATAATAAAAATGGAACAATACACGTTTTAATAAAGTACGCTTTAACAAATTGTTAAAATTTACTATTTTATTGGTTCAAAAATGTGAGCTATATCGATAAGTTATCGCTTGAAGGAACCGAAATCATGTCCATCGCATAAGAATAAAAAACAACTAGAAATATTGCTCCTGCCGCTCGTAATGTGGCCAAAAACCTCTTTGCCGAGAAACTTAGTCATCGAGCCTATAATATTTTATTGATGGAGGCATATACTCCTCCCGACCATCCGCAACGTCATAAGATTGACAATTTGGTGTTGAAAATGCATGGCTTTGAGCAAGGATTGAACCGGAAGATTACTTTAAGTGATAAGAAGCATTCTCATCTTCAAGACTTAGTCAATAAGCATCTATGCCTCATTTGGGGCTTAGAAAATCCAAGAATGATTGTCCTATCTGCATAAATGATTCTGTTTGGTGCAATTTTTATGCAGGAGGCATCATTGGACCTTATTTCTTCTAAAAGATGTGGGTGACTTTTATTTCCAACAAGAAGAATACGTGTACCAATAGGGGCGACAACATTACTCTTTTGTGAGAATAGTTTCCTGGCCGAGTTATTGCTCGACACGGTAATCAAATTTGACTTTCGAAATCAGATGATTCAACAATATGCGACTTCTCTCTTTGGGACCAAGTAAAATGGAATTTTTATGCTGAGGTTCGCCAGTCAGGTGAACACTACAATACAACGAATGAATGCTCGACAATATAATGAGCAATTCTTTCAAAAGAGCCTCGGTCTGCAGTAGAGTTCGTCTATATAATTTTTCCAATATTGTCTTCAACTGTTCAACCCTTCTTCTATTGACTGGAATACAAACAGGATCTTGTTTCACAAAAAAATATGTTTTTTCGTGAAAAATCAAAATGAAACTTCTTAATAGAGTACCCTTTACTCTTGCTTATGTACTCCTTATAGCGCAGGTTTTAGCTCACTTTTTTTTATCGTAGCAGAGCACTCAGACATGAAACTAGTCCATTGTACTCCTTGTCAGTTCCTTTTAATGGAATCTTTCAGTTTTTCGAAGAAAGATGACTAAGCGTTTCAGTGATAAAAGCCTACAGTTCCAGCACACACCAATTCAACGCTGGGTACCTGCAGTCTGATGTGAGCTTAAGCCGCGGTGTCATCATTACTTTCACAGCAAGTGTCGCAGGATATTGTATCACTTATTCCCAGCACATTTCAGTGCTTAGCAAAAGTGTAGTGCACCGTCATAATGCAAGGAAATAACCTGCAGTCTTTACTGCTGAAACACAGCAAGAAGGCCGCTGACTACTTAGAGACGCCGGGAAGCATTCGTTTGGTCATGTCATACGTAGTGATGCTCATATAAAACCCAACAGTCGATGGAAGGCTTAATCGAGGACGCAAGCAGACTGAATGTAGGTTCAGGTCCTGATAAACTATCTTTTAAGCCTTGCCTAGCAAGTTCTTCAGCGATTTTATTTCCCGTAATCCCTTTGTGACCTGGGACCCAGAGAGCCTTCCGACTACGTTCATTAATTTCTTGCATCCTCGAACTAATTTGAAATTCGTAAGAAGCTTCAGCAAATCTCTAAGCTCAGCTTGGCTGCCGCTACAAATCAAATGTTTCACCCACTCCACCGGTTTTCACAATATAGTTCGTCGGCATCAGGATTGTGTATATCTCCGCTTGGAAAACAAAAGAAAGTTTTCCTAACGAGGAGTAAGATCTACCGTTGCCGTCCTCCAGACATCCTATACCGGTTTTGGTCAATAAAGACCGACTACATTCCTTTTCTAGCTCAGATTCTGGCCGAAACCAGTCCTGGGCACAGGGAAAGTCCATTTCGATTTTTTCCGCTGCAGGAATTCTGGTTCATAGACCAGAGTCAAAAGAGAGGCTGCGAGTAAGGTCATCAAAGCTCTAGTGCATGCCGTACCAAAGACCACTTCTTTTTAGATGGAAGAAGTCTTTGCAAATATGAATATGAGGCAGATTCATAAACGCGTTTAGAGCGGAGCAGGATGTGATAGGGAAAGTCCCCATACAGCACAGACAAAACAATTTTGGAGTCTGGAACAAGCAGCAATGACATATATTCGTGAGAGTTTATTCCACCAGACAAACGACGCATAGTATAAAATTGGCCTTATCATAGCGGTGTAGATCCAGAGGACTCTTCTCGGTGGCAGGCCCCATGTCTTGCAGATAGTTCCTTTGCATTGCACCATCGCAGTGTAGTCAGAACGCCTCCTTGCGGGCACTCCCTGTTTACCACCACCATTACATATTGGCCACAATCAGCATCCGCAATTAGTGTTGTAATTGCTATTCACCAGCATTGCTTTTCTCCACAATACTAGTGATTCGTCTACGTTATGTTGTCTGGCCGAGTTACGCATGCCGTCAAAAGTTATGTTGCCGAAAGCACCGTCAATATCGATGAAATTGTCAAGTGCGCCTTCAATGCTGCCTACCAGATTTTGAAGGGTACTCTCGCGTGATCCTCCGCGCTGCTAGACGTGTTGCATCACAGATAGGGAATGCATTCGCAAGACAGTTTTGCGCACATGGACATCGACTATTCCCTCCATGCTCCTCAATATGATGGAAGTGAGTCATAAGTGAGTCCTCTTTTTCGATTTTCAGTATAAAGGCTACTTTCACTGCTTGCCAGAGTTTCGGTATATATGCCAATTTTCAGGCTAGCAGTGTAGATTCTCTTCAAAGTTACCAGTCGCTGATCTATATCTTTTTGTTACATACATAACTGGGTATATGCTATCGGTGCGAAGTAACTTGAAACCATCAAATGAAGCAACAGCATGTTTAATGGCCTTATTAGTGACTACAATCGATGAGATATACCAGCTACGGCGTGTTGTGTTATTCTGGTTCTGATTAGGTTACTTCGGAAGTGAGACCCAAGCATCAGACAGAGAGTCTCCGCTTTCGACTCAAGTGTAGGTGCCATCAGATTTTCTGAGTTATTCTAGCCTAGTTGATCTTCCATTTGTGAGGATTGTGACCAGCCTACTAATTTTACCGACAGTTTCAATCTTTTCGCAAAAGTCTTTAATGGACACTCTCTGAAATCCGAATAAACTTTTAATATTCTTTTTTCTTGGATCAGTGAAGATTCCCGTCATAACCCAAATTAGTTTTAAGTGAACTATTTCGAAGTTCTCTAGTTTCTTTACGAATACGCTGTAGATCTGCGTTCCACTACGGAACGGACGATCTTCATGGACATGCTATTTCAAAACATTTTTTGAGGGTACAGTTCAGGTCCTGAAAAGTTTCTCTAACTTTTGTTTTGTTCTGCGCTTATGGGGGCACTGTTGAACTTCTGCGGATTCGTTTATTCCTCCTCCAAGCGCCTCCATGGTACGAGTAGGTTAAATCTACTATAATGATTGCGTCAGTGCACATTTGGACGGAGATTTGTTGCTGAGAGCGGATTCCGGAAAATAATGTACACGTCATACTTACCAGTTAAATTTTAAGCACTAGCCTTATGTGCGCACATGTTTTCTAACAGAGAAAGATGACGTTACCGAAGCTATGAGAAATGTTCTAAATAATGTGTTAGGGTCATTTAAGGTAATTTATATGCTATTTCCATTTAAGAATAGGGCAGTTCAAAGAAATCAGGGGCTACGCGATCTAATGCCGATCGACTTTGTACTGCGTGCTCTATGTACGTGCTCACAGCTAGTACACAGTTTTGGTACCTCAGAAAAGGCGAACGCCAGGATAACTGACTGTCATATTTCGATCGATGCAAGACATGTCAACAGTATTTTGGATGTCATCGGCTCAGATCATTACCTTTTTTCAGCCACGTAAAGGGGAAATCCTAGTCAGGATAGCAGGTAAAATGTGAGACTTACGCGTGACACGTGATCGAGCGTCTTCCGACAATCCGCAGCTAGACTAAATTCGCTAACATAAGCTTAGTATGCGCCCATGCCCCTACGAAAGAGACGACGTCACCAAAGAATGTTTCTATGAGTTCCTCGACAAGACATATGCGCAATGCACGAAATATGCCGGAATAGAAAAGGAGGATATCTTTGGTAGGACAGTTGGTAAGAAGAGCCTACACGACACCACATCTCGCAACGGACTGAGGCTTATTGACTTTGCGGCATGACAAAATATCACCATAGCAAGCACACGGTTTTTTCTATTACATAAGGTGATATTCAAAATGATCGCATGGCGATAGACGTAAGGCATGCCTCCAGTATTCTGGTCGTCCAGAATTGACTCGGATCGCCATCTTGTTCCAGCCAAGGTGAGAATGCGGATTTCGAAAGCGCCACAACAAAGAAGAACTACTGTGAGAAGATACAACGTATAGAGAAAAACTGCACAGCGACAACGATCCAGTCAGAAAACTACGCATCAGTTGCCTGAGATGGCTTAGGACATGTTGAGCGAATGGACACCAATGATCCGGCCCGCAGAGTTTTTGAGTCGAACCTGGAGGGATAACGCAGTAGAGAAAGACCTTACCTTAGGTGGCATGCACAAGCAGAACAGGACCTCAACTGGCTTGGAGGCACAGTGAGCTAAAGTGTGGGCTGGCTGGAGTGGCTTGTTAGTTGAAACCCAGGTTCACCCCGAACTGTAAGTAAGTAACATAAGTAAGACAACTGCTTCCGACTAATTGAATTTAGCGCGGTTGGTAACAGTGTGATAAGTGTGACTAGGTTTTCGGCACAATGTAAATAAAATTTATTCGATGTATCCAAATGGTTGAACTGCTTACCAAATCAAATGTACCAGCAGATACAGCCACAGACACTAATGAAACATTTTAAAAGAGTAGTTTTCCTATATGGTGTCGGCCAAAAATTTGATCCCGTTTACGAAGACGAAACTACAAACTCTGTGAGCTATATCATGATACGAACGTAGTCCAGAAAGCCAAAACACGTCCTTGATACTGGCTCACCCACATCGAACGAATGAACAATAATGCTAAGGGAGGCTTCAAAAAGTCAACCTTCGGAGAGGACAAGGAAGACTAAACCTCGGTTCTAAAAACCAGATGATGCTTTCACTTTCTTTCACTTTTTATACGCTTTGCGCTGGTATGTGTCTCATTAAGTAGAGACCACATCGCGAATACGGACTCATACGGGTAGTCACATTAGATACTAATGCACGTCAGGCTAATCTTAAGTGTTTGCATTTCTGTATAGAGTGTAGAGTTACAAATCGCATTAGATACTAATGCGCGTCAGGCTAATCTTAAGTGTTTGCATTTCTGTATAGAGTGTAGAGTTACAAATCGCAGCCCAATATTCTATTAGCCGTTGCTGCACGGATTCCCAGTTATTTTTCGGTACTGGGCTGCAGATCACAATACTTAGAAAATTAACATCTTCTCGAAGAAGATGATCCACCAAAAAGGATTAAATCCTTGATTTAGGGTCAGATCGTCACATAGAAGTTTTTTCGCTTAGTCATTGTAAATCTCGAAGTAGCAGATGATGCCATTTGCTCCTAGTTAAGACTTGTCATGTCCGCAGTGTTTTCTACCAAGATATACCGTACATTTTTAAAGGGCCATGAAAGTATACACCTGATCTATTAGCATCCTGATACCTGATTACGAATAAAATTCAGAGAAGCACTATTCCCAACAAATTTGCTAGTATCTCATTTTACGCATTTTCAAATTTAAAAAAAAAACCAAAAATATAAGCGTCCATTCTGCCTGTATATCAATTTATATCACTGACGGGAGGGAAACTAAGCATGTATAATACATCCGTCAACCAACTTATCCTATGGAATCATACCAGACACCAAATTATATAGCAACTCCCTTATACGCTTGCCTGAGATTGAATACCTTCCAAAACTTTCGAGCTTTAAGGACAATTAACAACAGCTTGGGATCTTTATTATCGTCAGTTAAATTTTTTTATTACCATTAATTAAATTCTGTCTTTCAAATTTGAAAACGCATCAACACATACGCTGCACAACCCTTGTCATTGTCGGCGAAAGTAATTACTTGCTTTAACTTTATTTACATTTTATTGTTCTTTGTACAAAGTATTTTTTTTTATATAACTAATTGAATTCGAATTGATAATTTCATGGGACCCTGCGGTTTAAATGCCACTCTCCGATGTCACTAATTAAAAACCAAGCAAGTGTGGTAATTTAGTAATTTAAAAGAGCTTTTTCACTTACAAACCATATAAAGGTATTATCGAATTTTATTTAAAAAAAAAAATAAATTATAAATTATTTAAGTGCAAATAATTAAAAATGAAACAAAGAGGGTTGTAAGGATATGTAGCAACTAAAATTATAGACAAACCCAATTTACACCCACTCTGTCCACTCCAGAGACTTTGCATACGAGAAATGCTGTTCCACCTAATTGGACGGTCGTATTGTGAGCCATCATCTGAAATTACAAAAACAAAAAATAAAGTGCAACCATTAATTATTAAAACAAACTTGCCATAAAGTTGATCACTTAATTATGAATTAATAAAATATTTATTTGATTAATTCAAATTACACATACACATATGTATATGCCAATTAAATACATCTGTTGTAAATATCCTTGAACTTTTGCTGTTGTAAATATCAAATTGTATCTAAGGACAGTTGTAAGCAGCTGAGTTTTAAGCCTTTCAATGGCGAGTGTTTGAAAGGTCGGGGAACAGAAGCGAACTATAAATACTGATACAAGTATTATTTAAACCCGTTAAAAAATTTACATATTGAAGGCAAACTTGTGTGGAAATTTTATGAAATAGAACTAATGTCGCAAGATGACTTAGAGACATTGGTGGAAGATATCCCTTCGGATAATGAGTCTGTTGTCTCTGAAGCTGATAGTAAGCCATTTGTAGAAATTGATTCACAAATTGAATGTTCTTACGCCGATCATGAGTCTAATCCAGTTATTGAGGACATTGGCATGGACTGAGATCAATAATATGAATTTTACTGCAGTCCCTAATACATGGCCCAAATCTATAAATATGGTTGTAGTGCCACAAACATTCAAAGAAACAGTTGGACTAGTGTCTCTCAATAATATTGAGTATACTGGACACTCAATTTGTTTGTGCATTTATTTTCAGAAGAACTAGTTCTGAACATAGCATAGTTCTGAATAGTATGTTTACTTGGAATAAATATTCTTATGGAAACAAAAAAGTTACCCAGTTACAAGGACTACTCATCTTCTCGACCAATTCATAAATTGTTCTATGTCTCGAAACCGCTTTATTTGGCTTCTGGGTCGTATTCACATCAATGATTCTTCGGTTGAGCCAAAAAGAGTTGATCCAAAGAACGATAAATTGTTAAAAATACGGTCAATTCTACACAAGCCATCGAAAACCTGTGCTACAAACCTTCTAAGCATCAATCAATCGATGAATCGATGATAAGATTTAAAGGATGTATATCCTTTCGGCAATACATGCCCATAAAACCCATAAAACGGGTCTAAAAGATGTGGGTTCAAGCCAGTGGATCCGGTTTTATTTCGTCGTTTCAAATATATCAAGGTATACATTCTTTAAAGTTTTTTTCTTTTTAGGAATTAAGGCAATTGAAAAGTTTTTTACAGGGAAAGCTGACAACAGTGATCAAAATTTAGGAGAGAGGGTAGTAACCGATTTGAGCAGGTAATTAATTGGGAAAAACTACGAATACAACTGGGAAGGGATGATTCTGATTGGCGAATACACAACAAATCTGCCCATTTTTTTAGTAATTTTCACAGTCCCGAAGGTGTGGAGCACATTTTGAGAAAATAAAAAGATGAATCATTATCGGAGTTCATGTATATGAAATTGGTAAAAGACTACAATAAGCACATGGGTTATGTTGAGAAAAGCGATATGCATATATCATGCTACGATATTGATAAAAATCCAAAAAATGGTGGCATCGTATATTGTGGCATTTTGTTGATATTACGATTGTTAACTCCTTTATCGCTTACAATGAAAGTATCCAGAAAGATTTCAGTGGATTATCGCTAAAATAGTTTCGTCTTGCAGTCTATAAAGGGCTGTTTAGTCTTAAAAGCCTACAAGTGGCTAGAAAAGCTCAATGGAGGAAATAAGCCGATACAAAGTTCAAGTTCCGCTAGAGAGACGTGTGGATAAGGCCTCACATACCACCTTGATCAAAATTTATTCAGAAAATTAAAAATACAAATTTATTCATCTAAATCTATATTGTCCCCTTCAAAGTAATCCCCATCGACTGCAAAACATTTATGCCAGCGCTTGATCCAATCCTCGAAACATTTATATTCAGTTTTCGGTATGTCCATCAGTGCTTCCTGCGATTTTTCAATTACTTCCTCTCGGCGGCTGAAACGCGTTCCCCGTAGTGGTTTTTTAACTCGAATGAACAGAAAGAAGGCACAAGGAGCTAAATCAAGTAAATTCGGTGGCTGTTCTTGTTGGTGGTATTTGTTGCATTTTTCGTCAAAAAATTACGAATAATGATGGCACTGTGCGACGATGCGTTATCACAGTGCAAAATCCACGAGTTTTCTGCCCACAATTCTGGTCTCTTTCGGCGAATTGCTTCACGCAAAAGTCTCATAACGCCCAAATAATACTCTTTGTTTACTGTCTGGCATTCTGGCAAAAATTCATGATACACTACACCGTTGTAATCCGTGAAAACCGTGAGCATTGCCTTCTTTTTTGACTGAAAACCACGTGGTCTCCGCTCATTTGGTGAACGCCATTCACTTACCTGATGTCTGGATTGCGTGTCGTACTCATAAATCCATGTCTCGTCTCCAGTAATGATTCTTTTGATGAATGTGGGATCGGATTCAGCCTAGCAATCATCCCTTTTGCGACGTCAACACGGTCTCTTTTTTGCATGAAATTGAGGTCTTTTGGCACCAACCTTGCTGCTACACGACGGAAACCCAAATCATTAACCAAAATGTCTTGGACGAATCCATAGGCAATGTTCAGGTCCTCCGCTGTCTCTCTGATGGTTAATTTGTGGTTATTGACCAACATTTCTTCTACTCCATCAATGTTTTCGTCGGTTTTCGATGTCGATGGTCTGCCACTGCGTTCATCATCTTCGATTGACTCACGCCACTGGTAAACGACCGTTTTCTTTAGAGAATCGTTGCCGAAACACTTTTCCAACATTTCCAAAATCGCCAACACACACAGAGATACATAGATGTACTCTTGGCTACGTAACTTTTGCAAACGTCAAGCTATTACCCTAAGATTTAGACGGAATGTCAACAACAGATTTACCAACTTCACAAAAAAAAGAAGAGAACTCAAATCTGAACAATGGGAGCGCCACACGGTGGTTGTTTGGTAAAGATGGTATGCCAACTCATCAAAATAAATTTATTGTAGCACAAAAGTTAAGCCTCATCGCACTAGATGGTATTGCTCTTCTTGCAATGTAGGCCTCTGTCTTCAGGATAAAAGAAATTGTTTCACACCATTTCATAGCAATTCTTAATTTTGCTTATTTACTTCAAAAAAAAAAAAAACAATGAATCTAAAAAAAGTACCCGAACGCGTTTATTTTCCCAGTGGTACTATAGTGGAACTATCCAAACTAAAAAAAGGAAATATTGTTCTTTGATTTATGTCATAAGATGCATAGTTAAATTTATTCACAATAAATGGAACCGAAACCAGGACATCAGGTCGATTTTGGGTGGCTGGACGTGATTGTTCATCTAGATGTGGTGTTAAGGTTTAGTAGGATGGCGACTAAGCCAAAAGCACAAGAAGCAATCGACTTGGAGGTTCACTGCTCTGCGTCTTTTTAGTCTTCTCATTGTGTTTGCTTCATTCGTACTTGAGGTCACCATGGATGGCTTCGTTAGGGATGACCCAGGGTGCATTGACACTCGTCCGAAGTATTTTTGATTGTAGTCGCTATAAAATGTCGATATTGGAATTGGTAGGTGTTCTCCATAAGTCCATATTGGTTTTAACACAGTCTTCTATATTAGCAGTTTGCTTTAAGTCGGAAGTTTCGAGTTTTTTCCTAGAAGCCAGAATAGTTGTCTAAATTTATTTTTCTTTTGGTTGCATTTTTGAGTTGTGTGTGGTTTCCATGTTAACTTATTGTCAGTTGTCACGCCTAGAATAATATTCTTGTTATTTAAGGAGTTAGTTTGAGGGTTGCAGTTCCTTTTTGTGGTGTATATAACTTGAACCGTTTTTTCCTCGTTAATTTGTATCTCCCAGTATATAGTTTTGGTTAGGTGTTGTTTAGCTTGGTCTGTAGCACCTTGTAATCAACTGTGTGTGGATAAAGTTACTGTATCATCTGCGAATGTTAGTAGCATGGAGTGCTGTATTACTGGCTTAGGTATGTCCCCTGTGTAAAGGGACTAAAGGGTAGGTCCTAGCACACTCCCTTGGGGAAAACCTGCATCGATTTCTTGTAGATTCGAGAGTTCTTCGTTGTATTGCACGGAGAAGTAACGATGTAGAAGCTTTTCATAAGTTGGTGATATTCGGGTAGAATTGTCCTAAGTTTGAATAAAAGTCTCTTGTGCCATATACTGTCGAAAGCTTCTGCAACGTCAAAGTAGACAGCGACACAAAATTGTTGCTTTTCCAAGTCATTTAAGATTTTGTTTGTTACTCAATGTTCCTGTCGATATGTCATGATATGTTAATACGGTCAGATAGCAATTTTTCGAATATCTTGGAGATGGTCGACAGAATACAAATTCGTCTACATGACGAAGAATTTGGAGCATCTTTTCCTGGTTTCGGGATTGCTATTACGAGTATTTTAGAAACTTTCCATACTTAGGACTGCATTAAGAACGTTTAAGAGACAAATTACAACTTTGTCTGGTAATTGCCTTAATATTTGTCCTGCAATTAAATCATATCCGGGAGATTTGTTGCCTCTAATCTGCTTTGAAGGTAATATTTTATTTCTTTCGTGAGAATTTTCTTTGCTGTCGTGTTCGTTGTTGTGTTGTTATGTGGAAGAGGAGCTTTTGAGTACCGTAGGCATTAGTTAGTGTTGTTCTGAAGTAATCTACTAATATTTTTGCTTTGTCTGTGTTTTCAATGTGTTTTCAACGAACGCAGTTGATGGGTTATTCCTTTCTTAAGGTTCTTGTTCAGCTTCCGGAGAAAATAGTTGGTTGTTTGTGTTGCTGTAAAAGTTTTGGGGAATGTGTAATTATTTGTTTTTTGAACGTCTTTAAGTCCTTTAGTTGCTTTAATGTAATTTGCTTTGTCAAGAGGTGATTTGCTGCATAACCGAATCTTTCGCAGTTTTCGCTTTCTTGAATTTCTTTTCGTATTACTATAGCTTCGGTATGTATGTGGATGGTTAATTACGTTTGATATCAGCCGTTGATTTTATTGCTGCTATCTGAATTAAGTCATTGAAGTAAATTATTACAGAGCTTTTAAGGACTTGATGTAGTAGTAGTGGAAGAGCTTCTCAATTCATACCAGATGTGATTCACATATCTTTGATAAACCAAGAAAGTAGGTTTTGTGGGAGTTAAAACTAGGTTCTAGCCCTTCGAAGCGGAGTAAATTAATTAGTTAAAATAGCTTGTGGAGCACCTTGTAAACACAATTCGTTTTCACAGAGTCTGACGTAATTAAACGCACCACAGACCTAAGGTAATTTATCACTGTCTACTCACATATGTAAATATTGTATGTTCGTGCACTCACGTATTAGTTTGTAAGATAATCATGAAATATATTAGGTGCGCAACTAAGTTATCGCTGTTTTTTTTTATGAAAATGCCAAAATGCCAAATACCATGTGCCATCGAACAAAACGAGTAATAATCGAACGTTGCAATATCTGGGGAATATGGCGTGTGGGGTAGGACTTCCCATTTGAGCGTTTCTAGGTAGGTTTTAATGGGTTTGGCAACCTGTTGTCATGCTGTAAAATTACTTTTTCGTGCCTCTGATCGTATTGTAGCCGTTTTTCGAGCAGCGCTCACGTCAATTGCATCAATTAAATTCTATACCGTTCCGCAGTGATGGTTTTGTTAGGTTTCAATGTCCCAGAATGGTGGGACACCGACCTGGTTCCACCAAATACGCAGCATAACTTTCGCAGCGTGAATATTCAGATATTCAGACGAGCCGACGGCGTTGAAGCATAACCAGGCAATCCCCATAACTTCTTCTCTTTGACTTACTGTAATGAATCCATTTTTCATCACCCGTCATGATGCGGTGAAGAAAACCCTTCCTTTTTTCCGCTGGAGCAGTTGTTCACATGCGAAAAACGACGCTCAACGTCGGTTCAAATCATAAGGAACCCAAGTTCCTTGTTTTTGAATCATTCCCAACGTATGCAATCGCTTGGAAATGGCTTGGCGAGTAACTCGTAATGCTGGGGCAAGCTCTTCTTGCATTTGACACGGATCCTTATCGAGCAATGCCTCCAATTCAGCGTCTTCGGAGGAGGAGGATTTCCTTCACGCGGACAGTCGTCAACATCGAAATCACCGTCTTTGAAGCGACGAAACCAATCACGGTAAATTGATTCACTTAGAACAGCGTCTCTGTAAACTTTTTGTAACTCTCGATGCGTTTTAGCTGCCGTTTTCTTCGAAGGAAAGAAGAAAATCAACACTTCCCGCAAATGCCGATTATTTGACACAAAATCAGATATTTTCACACAAAAGTATATGACGCCAAAACAAAATCACTAATGTGTCAAAACGGTTTGTTTACCATATGTTTAAGCTTGGTTCATGACGCTTTGTATATGTCAAAATCGACAAGCACTTACTGTTGGAGCCATCTGTTGAGATACTTGCGAACCTAATATTTTTAAGTAGTTGGTCTAAATCAGAATAAATTCGTATTTTGTTGTTGCATCCTACTCAGACGTGCATATTCGAAGGCATCTTAACAAGCTCAACAAAACAAATTACAATTTTAGAACTAACAAAAATGGTGAAAATAAAAAATAAAAGCATAACTTCAAACCAAATAAATCTATATATAGTACAATATAAAAAGCATTAGTGATTATTTTTTACACACCGAAGTAACTTATTTTTAAACGCAACAAATCTTGATTCAGTTTCAATTTCGCTTGGAAGGCTGTTCAATCCCCTATACATAATGGAACACTGAGCTCTGATGTTGTTACATCTATTGGGTCTCATGATATTGGCATTTCTTAAACCGTATGGTTGTTTCTAAGCACTCGGGCAACATTTTATTTTTAATTTTAAAGTCATTGTACTAACAAAAATTAATCGTTGTCCATTGTAGAGCATCTAAAATTATTCTAACCGGTGTATAAATGTTGCATTTTACGAGTACAATAACGCGTATAGCTTTATTCTGCAGAATTTGAATCCAACCCCTGCTGACAGGCATATATATAGCAGAATCGAGCAGTCGTTAAAATGTGGTAAAATTATACGAGTATGTATATTAAAATTACACTTTCACAAGTTAATATCGTTCTTATTTTTTTTTAGAAAACCAAAGATATTTGCAATCTTACTACATATATAATCAACATTCTCCCTAAAATTCAAATTACAGTCTAACACCACACGCAAGCATTTAGTTCTTCTCATACACTCAATAATCTCTCCAGCCGTTACATTTATAACGGAAGGATCAACAATTTCAAATTGAAAACATTTTGTCTTTTTTACTTTTAATTTCAAGTTGTTCATTTTAAGCCACTCACTTAATCCAGTTTTCAGCATTCAGTTTTTCATACACACATTAAACATTGAACACAATATTTGTTCAATGTCATTATTGTATAGAAGAAAAAGAATAACTCGAAATACCGAATCTTGTGGTACACCTAATTCAACATTCAATGAACTCGAAACGCCCAGTTCAGATAGGTTTCATTTACTTAGACCTTCCCAATAAGTAAGTATTAAGGGGGTATTCTGGTCTGGAGGCACAAATTTTAGGTTTTTTTTTCAATTGTGATAAGAAAAAAACAAAAAATATTTTTACTAATGTATTTTTGCAATATTTATTTAAAATTTAAGAACACACAAATCAATTTTACAAAAAAAAATCAAAATTCAAAAAATTACAGGGTGGTATAGTGGTGGGTTGAAAAACTCTAGTCTCAAACTTCTAGTCATCTGAACCAAAAAAAAAATATTACGAGTATTAATTAGTAAAGATGTTGTAATATCCCCTACCTCAGAGAAATAAAACAATTTTTTTTCGTAAAATAGCTACTGTTCAAAAAAAATTATCTATAAGGAGGTTAGAGCGTTATTTAAAGAAGGTGTGTACCAAATTTCAAGTAAATCGGTTTATTAGTACTTGAGATATCGTGTCAATAGGGTTGAAAAATGTAGTTACGAGAAAAACGTTTTTAAAGATTTGAGCATAATTTTAAGCACTTTAAGTCATATACGAGTAATGTTGCATTATACTTATATTTCCTTAATCGGCAATTTCAACAAAATACGTTCAGTGAATAGATTTATAAGTCGACACGGAGTACAAAGGGTTTCCATAGTGGAAATTCCCACTCGCATGTAGTTGGAGAACATCCGGTCTAGTTGCCGCGTCACTAAAGTAGCTATAACTCCGTTAATAACTGTAGTCTTAAAATTTCGTTTTTTTGGATTTTTTTCAAAATTCTAGATCAGAATACCCCCTTAAACCATCCAAATTCAGTACGTTTCACACCAGATATATATAGTTTTTGTATCGCAATACCCTGATCAATTGCTTCAGTCAATGTGCTATTTAGGATGAAATGTGCAACGTATTTTGATCGAACTTTATACATAATACGTTTTTGTTTTTATTAATATTTTATATTTATAAATGTTATTTTTATAAATGTTTCGAATTTGCCTACACATAGCCCAATTTGTTTCGCAATTATCATATATTGTACGAATATTACCGTTCTAAACGCCATAACTTGGTCTTGCTTAATTCATCGTAAATCCAATGTAAACCAAAAGCATTCAACAGATTTATTAATTACCTTTCTTTTAATTTTCTCATCGAATAGTGTTATAAGTTCATTGAAATTTTCTACACGGTACAAGTTTGAGAAGCCCGTACACATTAAATTATTAACAAATTGGTCTTTTGTGATTTTTACACTTAATGTCGAATTTTATCATTTCATGGTTCATTATTTTATCCCACCCACGCACACATGCCGATTTTCTCAAATACATGGCCAAAATTATATATTTGTTTTTTATATTGTATGAAAATGAAAAAGAACAAAGAGAAAAAACCAAAAAAAAAAATGACTTTAATAATAATAAATTAAATAAATAGTTTTAAATAAAAAAACATATTGTTACACTTTTAGCCAGCTGTTAAAAAAAACCCAAGAAATCACCATTGGTCGTGTTCAGTCTACAACACAATCTCCCATTTCGACACTCGAGAGCATCAAACATTCCCCAGTATGCCTTTAATTTCGGGCTAAGTCCTCGGACTTCTTCAAATGTAGGTCGTCGCTGCTGTTCTACCCACTGTTTAATGACAGATAACTCGTCATCTTGTGTCTGCCGCTCTGCCATATCTTCGCTTAAGGCTATTGTTCGAACTAACAAACATCGCTTTTCGTCGAGTCGTTTTCAATATCGACAGTTTGTCTCCTCACAAGGTCGACGGGATAGTGCATCGGCGTTCTGGTGTTTTCCTCCTGGACGATGTTCTACCGAAAAATAGAACTGCTGCAGATGCTCTAGCCAACGAGCCATCTGTCCTTCCGGCTCCCGAAGACTGATCAACCAACGTAACGAACTATGGTCTGTTCGCAATAAGAAGTGTCTCCCCAACAAATACGGCCGAAGTGAATAACTGCTTTCACCATGGCCAACAGCTCCCGACGGGTAACACAATAATTTCTCTCTTGTCGAGTAAATGTCTTGCTATGAAACTCGATGACTTTTTCTTCCCCGTTCTGTATTTGGGACAAAACAGATCCACACGCCAGTTGACTGGCGTCTGTGTCCAAGATGAACTTATCGGTTTCGGTCGGTTGGACAAGAATGGGTGCGGTAACCAGCTTTTCCTTCAATGCGTTAAAAGAATCCTCACAAGTAGAACTCCAATCGAATTTGACCCCTTTTTCAGTTAGAGCCGTCAAAGGTTTAGCGAGAGCACAAAATTCACGAATGAAGCGGCGATAGTACGCACATAGGGCCAGGAATGGCCACTTCTGAACAGCTACAATTTTCTCTGGATCTACAGCTATTCCAGAACCGGACACGATATGACCTAAAAAACGGACTTCCTTTTTCCCCAGCCAACACTTCTTCGGGGACAGGCGAAGACCGGCGTCCCGCAGGCGCAGAAACACCACATCCATGTTTTGCAGCAGCTCATCAACATTTTTGCCATAAACGATTACATCGTCCAGATAGACGAGGCAGACAGTATGAGGCAGCCCTTGAAGTTCCACGTCCATGAGACGTTGGAAGGTGGCGGGTGCATTGGTCAGGCCAAATGGCATGACGTTAAATTCGTAGAGACCTATACCGATGGAAAACGCAGTTTTCTCTTTATCCTCGTCGTCCATTTCAACCTGCCAGTATCCGGAGTAGAGATCCAATGTTGCAAACAAGATGATCCTCCGAGTGCTTCCAGCGTAAGGTCAATGCGTGGCAAGGGGTATGAATCCTTTTTGGTGGCACTATTATGTTTCCGATAGTCCACACAGAACCGGAGGGTCCCATCCTTCTTACGCACAAGCACAACAGGGGAACACCAAGGACTTCCAGACGGTTGCACAACTTTTTGAGTCTTCATGTCCTCCAATATTCGTTCGGCTTCTGTTCTTCGGCTCAGAGGTAGCTTGCGGGGGGGTTGTTTTATTGGGGCCGTGTGTCCCATGTCAATTCTATGCTTAGTTATAGAAGTCCGTCCCTGGTGGTTTAGAGAGCCTGTAAAGAGACAACGATTATTAAAAACTAAAGATCTTAACCTGGTTTGTTCCTCTTCTGTTAGGCTGGTAGCGCTTCTTTTGATCATCTCTTCCAAATCTGGATGCGAATTAAGATCTACGGTAGTACTCATAATCCGTCGACAGATGTCTCATATTTTTAACGTAAGTACCCTGCCGTGTGGGCTTAAACTTACGGGATGTCCATACATCCATGGGAGCAAGGATACGCCTTGCCATCGCTCACCAATGATTTTCACTGTTTCAGATACCAATTTGGAACTGTGTTGCCGGCACAAGTTCCACCCTTGGTATGAGTCGAGACCGACCTAAAACCTCTTACTGCTCTTAGGGTCGCAGCACCCAGCATTTATTGCAACTCCACATTGAGTCAACCAAGGAAAACCAAGGAAAACCAAAGGAAAACCAAAGGAAGACCCTTCCCGCGATTTTGGGTTTAAACCACAGCCACCATGACGCTCCCACAAGGGGGGCCTACCTCTAACAAGTCAGGCCCGGACCGAGATCCGGGGGGCTCCTGACTCCCATGGTACCGTGATTTAAGTCCTGGTAGGGACTACCGGTGGTCCAGCCGCCAACAAGACCTATGACCGGCAGCTTGTGACTGATCAATTCGTAGCAACCTTCGGTAGCGTCATCTGAAGATGTTTACGATAAGACCAGTACTTTGCTCTGCCCCCGTTCATTATTAGACAACGTCATTAAAGGGCGAAGCCTTGATAATTGGGCGGGGGCCCCATAATCCGTCGACAGTTGAATGTTACTGGTTGCACATCAAGCTGGACTATGATGGTATTCCGGGCGATGCAAATATTTTCCGTTGATAAATTTGCTGCGCGAACAGATATTCCCCCTTCCGTTACTTCACACACTGACTGAACTATTTGTAGCTGCGGCATTATCGGCACGGCACTGGTGAGCACGATGACCATCTTCTCGACGACTCGGGGATGAAGGATTGTCTGGGTGGCACCTGTATTCAGGATTCCTAGGCAGGTGACGTCGGTAATTTTAATCTGGACAGCAAGATTATTTGGGTTATTGGATGAGCGGATGACTAGGGTTTCGGGTTCAGGGGCAAGGACCTTCCCCACTAATTCTGCCCCTTGAGAGTTAGTGGGTGTTGATTTTCCGCCGGATGGCAAAGCTGGTCAGGAACGGTAATCGATGAAATGGGGTTTTCATTGATTTTAAGAATGATTGCACGAGGTCCTAAACGCGCAGTTTCAACGTCAAAGATCACCGCTAACCCTTCGTGTCGCAGGTTAGGGTTTTGGCTCAGTTCGCTGCACGGTATTTAAGCAATCTCTTCGTTGTCATCGCGCCTAACGAAACCATATCCTGTTCGGTGGATGTATTTAATTCTTCCACGGACACCTATCTTAAGCACTTTCCTGTCTTCGCCGGTAATTTTACACCTATTGGGAGCATTATTGTGTCGACGTGGCAGCTTGCGCTCCATTTAGCTGCGCGACTTCCGTTTCCCGGAAGAGTGGCAGGGTCTTAATTCTCTGGCTCACAAATGTTAACCTCAGCAACTCGGATATGTCTGCGACTATGCCGGGTAGCGGCACGACTGGCTTCTACGCGTACCGCAAAGGACAATGCCTTTTCTAGCGTGTTGGGGGCAGAATCTCGCACTCTCTGTTGGACATCGGCATCAAAAATTCCATCAATGAACTGTCCGAGAGCGATGCGGTTCCTTGCCCGCTCAGGGCAGTCTGGGAATGCTAGGTACATGAGGCGTTGGATGTCGGTAGCGAGTTCACTTTGAGGTTCTTGAAACTTCTGTATTCGTCCGCGGAGTTCGGAGTGAGCTGTTGGTTGCTCATACTCATTGCCAAATCGCTGTCTGAAAGCTGCATCCAATCGAACAAAATCATCTCGAATGGCTGGGGGAAGAGTTTCAAAAAATGTGAGCGCAGTTCCCCGCAGATATGGAGCGAGATATAGTGCCTTCTTGTCGGCTGCCCAGCTATTTACCCTAGCTACGGTCTCAAAGTGAAGGTGATATGTGTGCCAGGGCGTTTTACCCTCAAATTCGCGTGGTTGTACTGGAATTCGATGTGGCTGCTCTGACAGGGTTGACTGTTTGTTTGCTTGTGCTTCAACCTGCAATCGGCTTACTATTCCATTCTGTGTCTCGTGTGCAACGTCAACGTCGGCAGAAACACCATTTGCATTCGTCGACCCCAAATCATTTCGTCTATGTGTGGAGCTGGCAGCGTATGCTCCTGCTGGGGTGGAATTCTCACCGGGATCAACTGCGGACGCAGAATCTGTTTTGGTATTAGGATCTGTGGGAGTAGAAACATTAGCAAAATTTTCGAATCGAGAGTTAGCAAATTCCTGCTGAGTGACATCGACTTGTGCCACCCGCGAGTTTACATCCTCCAATGACTGCTGTAAGTCGGCCATCATGGTTGATTGCTCCGCTAACATTTTCGATTGGTCTTCTAATTTACACAGCATTTGCTGGAGTTTGTCCTGTAGTTCAAACAGCTCGGCCATGTTGTAATGGAGTTAAATTCGTGCGTGGTAAAGACTCGGTTATAAAGTCGATCGCAAAACCCCACATCTGACACCAATTGTTACACTTTTAGCCAGCTGTTAATAAAAACCCAAGAAATTACCAAGAAAAAACCAAGAAAATTCTGTTTTTTTGCTTAAGGACCCAAGGAAAAAAGTACAAAAAAAAGAGTGATCATTCGACGACCACGTTTTTCTATCTCTTCGTTTTTTTTTTGTCTCCAGTTTTCTCGAATCTTCCAGAATTTGACAGCTCCGGTCTATATCTCGAGTCGGAAATGTAGGGTTGAGCTAGGGCACGTTCACATGAGACGCGAAGTCGTTACAATAACACTAATAATGTATGGAGACAGTAAAACATTTCAACTAATTTAAAGGATCTTGTTGTGAAATCGATACAAGCTCTGCTTCCTCAACTTCTGGTCCCTTCAAGAACTGTGTTCAGAAGAACACGATTTAATTTTTTTAGGATTTAATTTTCTCATACTACCTACTAATTTTTGAATCCGAAGAAATTAAAAGATTATGGAAAATATCTTCAATATTTTGTTACCTTGAAAATTTTCTTGACAGGCTTTCTCGGACATGCTTTGTGTGCTTGTTTCGGGCTTCTTAGACTTCCTCTAGAAGCTGTCGAATTGGAAGAATAGCATCCGACAAAATTTCAGGACTATGTATTAGAATTTTGTGCACTGTTTTTTGAATATTGTGCCACGGATATATTATAGTTGTACAAACTTATTTGCGGTATCTAGGCAGTACTCCTTGAATTTACTTATTTTTATCGGGAAGCAACTAGATATTGTTAATAATACTATTCAAAAACGATTAATTATACCTTGATCTATTTTGGTTCCTTGGTCATCAAAAAATCGACGAGCAGTGTTTCCATCATTTGTGCGGCCATAACCTGATTTCGGTTTGTCGACTAAGAAACCTATTTATTTATATATTTATATTCATATATTTATATTCTTGAATCCTTTTTTATTTTCGTCATCATGTGCTTGCCATTGTCCAATGATCAATTTATAGGAAGCATGAATTAAATATTTAAAACACCTAATCCACACATGTAAGGGTATTAACCCAAACCTCAACTTAGACTGGTCCTGAACTTTGTTGCACACAACTCTATTAATTTTATTAAAATCCTTTGCAGTAAGCCCACATAGATAACCCCTTTGTGTTGAAGAATTTTCGGTTACTGCATTACAGACCTTTCCATCTATCATTTTAGGAAGCATTTTATATTTAATCGAAACATTTCCGTTTTAAAGATTTATAAGTGTTTCACTTAATAAATATATTTGGCTTTCAACACTTCTCTTACCATTACATCTGTTGTTTCGTGGAGAAATTGAATTCGGATTGCCCAACAAAATCTTGGGGTAATGGACGAGTATTTTGCAGATTTTCATCACATTGGAAGAATTTAATCTTCCTTGGTCCTGAAGTTGCATTTGAGCAGCATAGCAAAGCTCTTCGGGTACAAAAACCTACCCGAAATAAACACCGAACAGTGGCACATTTTGACTTTTTCGCTTGCAAAAATCATAACTCTTAAACGACTTAAGATATCGTGACAGTTTGTTGCCCGCTTGAACTAAATTACTAGGGTTATGCAATTAGTGAATTTTCAGATAAATGCTCTAAAGAGTTTTTCACAATCTTTAGCAAAAGGACAGCTTCCGCACCACGGGAGACGAACATAATATTTTACTCTAAAAATATTCAAAACAAATATTCGAAAAAACAGTGATGAATTGAAGTACACGAACCATTTTTTAAATGTTTTTTTTTTTGTGTATTAAGAGCAATTTCTTTTATTTTGTAGCACATCAGAGCAGGTAACAAAATATTTCAGTGATTCTTTTCAGGTCAAACAATGGCGAGAAAAGTAAACGGGCTAATAATTTAAATAAAAATAAATCCGATTTCTTGGAAACCTTCGTCAACATCAGAGGTAATGTCTAATAAACTACTGAATTCTTGAGAGTATTGTGCTTTGAGATGTTTTTCGGTTCTACCGTGCCTTAACGAAAAACTCAGTGGGTCTGATGAGGTTGAAAATGTCTCCCTTTTGCCGAATCATTGAAACCTTGCACATATATTTCTTATAGTCTTTAGTTTTTGGTTCCTGAGCTTCTTCTGACAACATTCTAAGTGGTGACGATTGATACTCGATTATATTTTGACTACGAGTCAAAATTTTATGAAGAGTTGGTGTGGGTAGTTTTTCGGAATATTTTTGCTTTAATAACTATGTTATTTTCTTGGTTACTCCACGAGCTTGATAATATTAACACCGCAATTATATAAGCTGTTGCCTATGATTTTTGAAAAACATCTCCTCGAAGTATTACCGTCACTAGTATTTCCAAATTTATCTATCTATCCACGTCGAGCTAAATCTCATCTTTTGGATCTCTTGTTTTCTTATTTTTCTCCCTTCTTGATGCCAATAGATTCATCAATATCCTCTGCCTCTTGCCAAAGTTTATATGCAAGTTTTAAAATAAATTCCATGCACCTGATTCTGGCACGTAACGGAGAGATACTATATTCGTATACGATATTCATATACAGCATCATATGATTCATCGTGATTGTTGAAGTGTGTTCTTTTGCATACGAAACATGACCACGTGACGTTGTATTCGGAACTTTTCCGTAAATCATAGTTAACAAGAACTCCTGGTTGACAACTATTCATATTTTTTAGTATAAGTATATTCAGCAAACATTTTTGTATCTGTGTCACCATCTGGTGTATTTATTTTTTGCTTGTAGGCACTTTGCACAGATGATCCATCACAACCTCACTTACTTTGTCATGTAAGAAATTTGGGAAGTGCAATTAATTCGCCCTCACTATTACTTTCTAAAAGCCGCTTTGCAGTATTATCCATCATGTCTTGAAGTTTCACTCTAGCTGGTATTTCCGTGATTTCGTAATTTCCTGGAATTGCCTCCTTTTTGGCAACTGTGAAATTCTGTAGGATGCAGAAAGATCTACGTTGTGTTTTCCCAGGGAACTTCTCAAAATCTTATATTTTCCTTTTGACACACCCAAATCCATAAATTAAATTTGGCTTACCTCTTCAAATCGAATCTCTCTAGCACAAAGGGATGCAAGTTGCCGCTTCTGATTTGTTAACTACTCGTATATGTTTACAAATATAAAGGGATTAGAATTAATGTCCGTTGAGGTTAACCCGGACGATTTTGGACCTGTTTTTTTTAAATTCTACCTAAAGTCTAAAAAGTGTACCGGAAATAGTGTTTCAAAAACATTTTAAAAAAATTATAGAACAAAATTCGTTGTTGTCTGAATTTACAAATGAATAAATATGAATATTACACAAAACGGAAAAGAAATGCTTTTTTGAAACTCTGTTCTTAGTTCTTACACTCAAACCTAAAAAACGAAAGAAGTAGATCTTTACATTACCTTAAAAATTACTCAGCTTTGACTGGCCCTACAAGTAAAACTATTGATCCAAAAGAAATAATCTTTCGATTACCGGAGCTAGAACTACAACAAGTCAACAAGTATTTGATTAACTATACTTGTGAAACAAGTACAGTTCATTTCTGTATCACAACAAAAACTGTAACACTTGTTGAAAAAAAAAATTTCCCTCGACTTGTTAATCAGTTGAACAAGTCATTCTCACACCATAAGTCGGTTTCCACTAGATCACCGAAACCAAGCAGTGTTGGGTGCGGTAAGTACCAGATGGTGAAACATATGGGAACTCGGTACACCGCGTGCTGTTGACAAACGCCACATGGGTATAGTACCTCGGCGTAAAATCCCGGACTTAACAAATTCATTTGTATCGATCTTTTGAAAAATAAAATAAATAAGAAAATAATAATATTATCAAAAATTAGAGAAAACAAATATACAATATTTTGTTTGGTGCTTTCTCTGATTTATTAACACAATCAAATAAAGCTGATAAATGGCGGGAGATACATTTATTAGCACAAAGTTTGAATATAATTCCTGTGGGAAAAGACTGGGCGTGTATCAGAGATGTGTTTTGACGGCGATGGGAATACAATTTCCACTTCAGAGTTTGTTTGCTCTTTCTGTTATGTATTTTCTTCCTCTAAGGTATAAGTTACAAAACTGCGAGACATGCTGCATAGAGTAACACAGCATTTGCAGATGAGGTTGAAGGTGGCATTAGCTACGTTCTTAATGGGTAAGTGTTGTCACCTAATATTACGGCATTGGGAAAAGGCCTACATCTATTTTCCATTTTTTGAAATAGCGTACTATTTCGCAGCACTCGCCCATCATGCACACTTCCCGGCCAGTAAGCACTGACATAATAGAATCTAAGGTCAGGTCCACATGGTCATGCTGCCATACAATTAACTGAATGTCTGGCATGTCGGTCAACGAAAACTGATTCATTATTTAATGGTGCCTCAATATTAATCAAAATACCATCGGTTGCACCACACACTTCCGGCAGAGCACCTTTCTCAAAAAAGTCCTGAATCGTAAGGAGTAAACTTTCGGGCCAACACACTTGCTTTTGAAATTCAACTTCAACTTTATTGCAGAGGTGACTTCTTTTATACACCGGCACACCGTCATCTTATTAACACCATGAATGTCACTTATAACATGGTACTGACATCCTGTCCCAAACCCATGCAAGGCTATAAGTATTTTCTGAATAACACTTAGCGCTTTGCATTTATTAGTTGGCGAACGTAATTTAGGGGAAAGTCTCTCCGTACTTTACTTTTATTGGCACACGAAATTTTTCGATGAACAAATTATGCTCTATTTTGAAATTAATTCTGTTTTTATATATTTTTTTATTTCCTTGATTCTCCCTGTCACTGTCCGATTCAGTGTCAAGAAATTTGAAATAGCCTTCCCACTATTATCATGTGGTAAACGCTAATGCAAGTATTTAATTCAAACTTGTTGAGTTCTAACAAGTCAGTAACTGTTAGTTAGAATTTATTAATTTATCAATAAGTAGAGATTCTCTTAATCCAACACTTGTTGTTTCCAGTTACAGAAAAAGTAGGTTTATCAAACTTCTCACTCGTTGAGAGATTCTAAAAGGAGTGTCGCAGCGCTCTCAGACTTGTTGTTACGTGTTACACGAATTTTCAACACTTGTTAAGTGTTACTTGCAAGCACTTGTTGTATTGTGTTAGAGGCCCCAGGTTGGTTGAGGTCCCCTTCCACTTACGCGCGCCACCTAAGGCGAGGCTTTCCTCTACATGTCCCAGCGATCTCAAACGCGCAATGGTTTTTGACCAGGTCGACATGTCTGTACAGCTCGTAGAGTTCATCGTTGAATCGTCTCATCCAGAACCCGTCAACGCATTTTGTTGATTCTGATTTTGTCTTATCTGCTTTCGCATTTGTTTTTAGTTCACTTGTATATGTGGTCTTCTCACTTATACTAATAGCCTTCTTAATTTCCTTTAAAACTAATTAATTATCTCTTAAGTTAATAAATTTTTCATTTTCAAAAGTTTTTTTAATTCATTAGCATTATCCTCAATGTGTCTCAATGAATCTATTGTAATTCCTCACAACACTTTTCACATAATATTACTAGAACCTCTTTTTGCTGCAGTGCCGAAATATCATAGTCAGAAAGCCACAGCACGGCTAGTCTTTTTACAGGAGCTGCACTTCAAATTCGTCTATCTTTCATTTTCGCTCCTAAAGCAACTTCAAACATAAATTGCCTTAGATACCGTTAATCCAACAAAGTAACCGAATTCAAATAAAAATGGGAAATTTAAAATTAGATTTTTTTCATTCCAGCCGACCGCAAATAAAAACCAAATAGCTACGTATTAAATACTTCCTAAGGAATCTTATATTCAACTTGAACACAGTGTATTTGTTGGGAAAATTGTGTCAAAACTATTAATTACAATAATTCTTCACCAACACTGCTTTATACTTGTCTTCTATACGTTTGTCAAGAAGATTATGACTTGAGAGGAATCCTTAAGTCAATGCTTACATCAATTACTTGCCGGAAAGTGTCCCAGTCGGTTTTATGGTTGGTTTGGAAAGGAGTAGGGCCTCTGACTTTAGTATTAATGGAGTATTCAATTATAACAGTAGAGTGATTAGACAAGGCAAGATTTTATTGTTAAGTGATTATGATTAATGTCCTCAATGACGTAGAAGCCTATTAGGTCTGATTTTTTCTTGATATCATTACGCCTCCAGTGTTTGCGAATTTGCAGTTATTTTTGGTTAATGTTTCCATATGATTTTTCCCTTTTTTGTTAGTTAATCTTGAACCCCAGTTTGTATTATTTGCGATGAAGACATTTTCCGCAATAAAGCCTGGGCCCATTGTTTTGATGTAGTCTGAACACTGTATGGTACTAATTGTTTGTTTTGATGGACAGTATAACACAGATAATATTAATGGTCCACGCTTGTCCTCAATTTGAAGTGACATAAAACAAAAATAATGTTTTTCAACTTGGCACCATGTTTCATTCCATGCACCTAGGTACCTTAAGTGTTCAACTGCTCCTGCGGATTTCCTGATTCCACAAGCACCTTTAATAGCCATCTAAGTTGTAGTAAGCAATGCTTTAAAATTGAGAAAGTTGACGAGTTCTAATATCTTGAACTTGTCATTGACCCCAGGATGTGCTTTGTTTTTTTTTCTCTCTCTTTATTTCTTGACAAAAACAATAAATTATTACAATTCAAATTACGCGATTTATAAAAATTCAGTTTGTGTTTTTTCCAGAAATAGTATCGTACAATCTATTTACAAATAAATAACAACCGGCGAAATAACCAATACTTTAAATGTTAAAATTTAATTGAAATACAATAATATACCCACAAATGAATCTGTTACAGTATGATCAAAAGAGAAAAGTCATTTTTTGACATCGTTTAAGAAAACTATTTTATTTCCCTCTCACTTAATGTTAGCAGGTAATAACTTAAATAACCTACGCGCGGTAAGAAAATAAAAACGTGAAAGGTGTGTTTGTACATAATTGGAGTAGTTATATAGTTTCCAGTGTTGACACGTAAATTATAATTTTCATGTTGCCTGACATGGTAATAACCGGATTTTTGAAAAAAAAAATTAAAACTTTGCAGCAGTACAAGTGTCTTAAAGGAAGTATTTCAAGACTTTTAAACAACACAAAACTAGGGGTTCTACGATTAATTTTAGCCAAAATTCTAATTGCGTGCTTTTGTTTTGTTAATAAGGGTTATATTTATATTTCAATAAAATATGTTCCGTCCAAGCAAAAAATACCATATTGCAGTTTGAATTTGAATAGACCATCATAGACCATCATTAAAATTGGTAGATTGCAGTGGAGACTGAGATGGCGCATATGTCTCACAATTCTATTAAAATATTGTTTTAGGTATAAAGTTTGATCGTTCCAACTTAACTTAGAATTCAGTGTAATACCTAGGTATATATTTAAAACCAATAACACGTTCAATTTCAAAGTAACCTTCACAAAAACTAATAGTATCGTTAAAAGTCATAGCTTGCTGAGAAAATGAATCATCTAAGCTGGATCGTAAGCAAGTTGGTGAGTGGTAATAAAGTCGAAAGTCATTGCATATTACACCCTTCATATTAAATAGCATAAACTTGGTTTTATTACTGATTGGCAGTTTGTACTGTTTGAACCATCGTCGTAATATGTATGTATAAATCATTATTCACATCCGAGAACAGATTAAGATAACTTTTATTAGATACGAAACAGCAGTACCATCAGTAAATGCTGTAATTTTGCCCTTAAAAGTTTGAATAAATAAAAAATTAACATAAATAAGAACAATTTCGGGCCCAATACAGAGCCTCGAGGAACTCCGATATTCATATATTTTTTTAAAACTGAAAACATCTTTTAAAATAACTTTACCACTTGCTTGCAATTCTTTAAATAAGAAGCAAACCAGCTGTGCATAAAGCCTCTGAAACCTGCATTGAATAGTTTATTTAATAACAAGGTATGGTTCATCATGTCAACGGCTTTAGTAACGTCAATAAATAGATAAGAAGAAATTTGAGAGGTATTAACGCTGTTATATAACGCTTAATCGGTGCACTTTCAGCATATTTTCCGCTTCTGAAGTCGAACTGAGAGTCGCTAGAGAAATAATTCCTATCTAGGAAGGATAGCATTTCTTTCAAAAAATTTCGAAAAAACAAATAGAAGGGAAATGGGATGGTATTTGCTTAATGTGATTGTATCACTTTTTTTGCAAGGTATTGCAAACTGCTTTTTTTTAGAGAACCGGGAAATACCCCTTCACGCGCACATGAATTAAAATACACCAAAGAACATCAGAACTCAGAAAAGATATTTTTTAAAAGCATACTAGAAATATTATCAAAAGAAGTGGAATTAGATGATTAAGGGAAACTACAAATTTTTGAATTTCAAGCGGAGTAAACATTTCAAAGAAAAACCTTTCAGATTGAAAGCTTGATTATTATGCTACTGTCACAGTAAGATGTGGAGTTAACGTCATTATAAGTAATATGATAGGAACCCATTTCATGGAAGAAATTATTGAATAAATCGACAACTTCTAAAGCCTCGGAAATAATAGAATTGTTATTGCTTATTATAATATCTATGTTGGAATTATTTTTATTAAGAATTTCATAAACAAGATGTCATTCCTTTTTAGCGTTCCCCATACTCCGAGCAAGTTTACTGATAGAATATGCATTTTCTGCAAATTTGGATTTCAATTTTTACTTCGCGACAAATCCTATTTTAGTATTTAATAATTTTAGGATGCTTCCTGACAAGTAAACACAGTGTTTTTTTCTTTTTAATTCTTTAGTAGCGAGATTGACATCTACTGTTTCAAACATTTTAAATTACTATTTTTCTAGTGCCGATTCTTGCAACAGATCGATATAATAAAATTGTAATATTTAAAGAAACAAATCAAATCAATAGATGGACAAAAAGCACTATATATTGGGTTTATACCACATGAAATGTACGATTTTCGCTGAGTCAGAAATAAGAATTCTCGAGTGAACATCTATGCCAGAACGTTAAATTTTCTCACTTTAAGAAACATAACTGAAACCGTTTTTGCACCGGAGAGTCACCTGTAATGAAAAAGTGGATACTGTATGATAATTGTGAAGTTCTGGGCAGTGGTTGGGTGCAGATGAAGAACCAAAACACACGATCTTCACCGAAAAAAGGTTATGGTGAAAATTTGGTGGACATCGAAAGGACCAATCAACTTTTCATTTCTTCAACCAGGAGAAACAATAGACGCTATCAAATATTGTGAGGGAATCGACATATTGCATGCCAAATTGGCTGAAAAGCAACCTGCGTTGTCCGATCCTTTTGTATGACAATGATGGACCAGATACCTCACAAGTAAAAACTGTTGCAGGTGTGATTTGAAATTCTTCCGCATCCACCGTACTCTCCTGATATTTCCCCAACGGATTACCATCTATTCCGCATTGTGGATTTATTTTACCTTCGGAAGGTCTTCCGGAACCAAGCAGACGTCATAAAAGCCTTGAGGATTTAATTACCTCAAAAACTCAGCACTCCTACGAAAAAGCAATATTTGACATTGTATCACGTCGGAAGAATGTCATAGACGACAACGGATCCTATTTGATTGAATACAAATTTACGGCAAAATAATATCGGCTTTTAAATTTTTACTATAAAATCGGACATTTCACCCACTTCGCACCAAAACTCAAAATTTAAATGCAATCTTAAGGCAACAAAATCAATTTTGACAAACTTGCTATCTATGGATGGATTGGTTCTGTTAATTTTTCAATTAAGTTAAATACTACTCAAGTTATCTTTAGATTGAGAGCCATTATGAATGAAGACAAGAAGCTATCTACGTCGAGAGAATCACAAAAAATTTTAATATCCAAAATCCCCCAGCAGTATCATATTTTCAGATTTTTTATCAAACAAAAAAACTTGAAAACTCTTCCAAAAAAGTCTTGACTGTGCCGTCTGTTATGGAGTCTGTAGGCACAAATGAAACAATAGTGAACACCAAGAACGCCGCAATTAACGCTGATTACATCATCGATTTCCAAGTTGTACTTATTAATAGCACACCCTAATATATTACTTCTATAAAATACCGCGACACCGCAGCTACATATGACATAGCAAGCTGCCAAATTCAGAATCTCTCACTTGAATATTCAAATTTCAGAAAGGAATTTAAATTAGGCAGATGATCCAAATGTGTAAGGTTAGAGTAAAAAAGTACTAAAATTTGTTTGGTGAATAACTGAAAACGCTGAAGATTTTTCATTATTCAGATGGTCCATAAAAAAGGCAGATAGACTTATCACAATTTGGGAAGGGAATACTACAATCAATATGAGGATCTATAATTAAATTATTATTTAAGTCAATAGTATTCATTATGTTTAAAAAAAGGAAAATTAATAAATTTAAGCTATCCTATGTACTCGTGTATCCTCAAATAATTAGTTTTAATTACTCTACACTGGCGATCGCTAGGATGAGGCCATACATTTTGCAATCGATTTTTACTCTTATACCTGTTTGAAATTCTGTACCCCAAACTTTTACTACCTGTAAACAGGTACATATTTTCTCAACAGGAGTCATAAAACTAAAAAGTAAATAAGATACGACCGTTGGAATTTCCCAAGATCGAAAAATGAGCTTCTTGAAAAGTATATAAAAAGATGCGCCACTAGGATGAAGCCACATGCAAAATCTTTGAAAGGAAGGAAAAAACGAATAAAATGTTTACATTTTATGGTTTTAAAAACATTTATTTATTACGTTTTTCTAGATTAATAATGAATATGCCGCCATTTTTCGATGTGACCTCTATAAGACGGTTTGGAATAGAATCATACAGTTTTTTTCAAATAAACAAGATAAATTTGGGCCGAGGCCCTAAGTCTTCAAGTCCAAGGTGTCCTTGTCTTCAAATTGTCTGCCACCTTCGAGATAACCACGCCCAAACATTTTCGATTATGTTTAAAGTCCGGTGAATAGGGCGGCCATGGCAAATGTTTCACGTCTTCTGATTGAATCCAACTTCTAACAACCCTGGAAGTGTGGATGGGGGCATTTTCTTGTTGGAATATCCAAGGCTGTGGGTTCGAAAATGTTTTTCACTTTTGAAAATGACCGTTCCAGCAAACATTTGTAGTTGTTTCCGTTCATTGTTGTGGACAAAAACTCCAACTCAATTGTGCCATAGTAGGTAATAGCTCCGGACACCATTACACCTGATGTACGGTTATGATGTCTTGCCAAAAGAAGCTCCTCCTTTCTTAAATCATTACTTGTAACCATCGAGGCCGTCAAGGTTAAACTTTTTTTCATCCGAAAAGACAACGCGTTTCCATTCACTGCTCCAAGCGACGTGTTCTCCTGCAAAATTCATTCGATGCTCCTTGTGTACTAGCCTCAAAATAGGCTTCTTTTTAAGTTTTCTTCTCTGTATAGTACCACTTTTTCGTATTATCCTTCTCATCGTTGCTATGCTGGCTGATACTCCGCTGTTGGCCCTTATTTTACTCGCTGGTCGAGTACAATTTGAGGCACGCCGTAGAATTAACCGCTTTTCTCGCAATGTTGTTGCTTCTAACGTGCGTCCTTTTCGATTTTTCACATAGTTTTGTGGATCCGCAAGATAACTGTTTACAACAGTCTTACTTCTAATAAGCCTCATTGCAATTTGTCGGCCTGAGAGTCCGAACTCATTGACAGCATCTATTTTTCCTTTTACTACCGCTGTCAAAATCTTTCCGGAACCCTTTTTTTAACTAAATAAAAACAGTTCTTTTCAATGCTTTTTTAAATATTCTTAACAAAACTTTGAAAAAAATCACTGATGTGAACTCCTGCAGCAAAATATTCGCAATGGCCTCATCCTAGTGGCGCATTTTTTATACGCTTTTCAAGAAGTTCATTGCTTGATCTTGGAAAATTCCAACGGTCGTTTCTTATTTATTCTTTAATTTTATGACTTCTTGTTAAGAAAATATGTACCTGTTCACAGGTATTAAAAGTTGAGGGGTACAAAATTTCGAACATATATAAAGAGTGAAAATTACCTTCCCTTTTCCTGGCAAGTGTATTTACATTTATTGTTATGCTACAGTTCATTAGCCTTCTTCAAAAGCGACCTTGTGTAGCGAGTGAGACGATCGTTGTTACAAATCTTTCTGATGTATATGTTGTTGTTGCTGTTCGTTGTTCGAATCCCAGCCTAGCCCGAAAGACATTCAACTTTTGAGTTAACGAAAATCAAGTAAGGTGAGTAGTTGACTAGAAATTAACAACAAGCCAACTTCAACTAAGAATTTAGTCTCCCCATTAAATGTTGGATACCACCCATGTAGTGAAATAATCACTGAGCCCAAACATCTTTCTTTCCCTCTCTATCCCATTTTCTATAATAAAAAAAGATTTAACACATGCTGAGGTATTGTAAGTGTATTCATACCCACTTGAATGTTAAGTTCTTTAAAAAAAACAAATCAATTTCGCTTACATTTATCTCTTCGCCGATAACTACAGTAACTAATTTGTTTATTTTTTCTTTCGCATTCTCATTTCTTGCGTCGGAAATACCAATTATGTCAACATAAAACTATTCCTCCTTGTGCTCCAATTTAAGTAACTTCATCTGTAATAGATCAACTTTCTTATTTAGAAAAGAATTGCTCTTTTCAAGCTTTTTAATTTTTGTAAGCGCCGTAGTACTTATTTGTTTGAGTTCAATTAATTCTCTGTATAGCATTTGCTATTATGGGGAAACAAGCGTTGAATTTAAAACTTCTGAGCGGATAGTTGCTGAGATTGTGACAGCGGTTTCTTTATTGTTCTCAAAACTACAATAGCACTAGTGAGAGATTCAGAAGGAAGAGTATTTAAGATACACGATTTAGTAAAAGAATTATTTTAATTTAATTTCTCTGGCCACACAGATGCTTTAAACAAATATCACCACTCATTCCTAAGATATTTCTACTACTTGAGTACAGTTTGTTCATCTGATCTTCTTTCGATTTTACATTATGGTCTCTTGTATTCTTAAATGCAATACGGCATAGCTTGCTGGGTGGTGCTTATTCGAATAAAATAAAGATACTGTTAACCATACTGAAGTAGGCTGTAAGAAAAATTTTCAAAAAGACGTTTGTACCCAAGCTTCCCACTTTTTCGTTAGTTGAGTCTCATTCCAGTACGACATATACGAGTATATTACTTTAAAGTGATGAAGGCTTTTTTTTATGAGATCAGGCAATTTAAATTTCAGAGTTTTTGATAATCACAACTTGCACACCAATCTAATAATTATTCTTTATTAACATTCCTTATTTCCGGACTACAGCCTACTATAATTATGTTACTGTAGTTTCTTGCCGATTATTGTGAGTTTTTCCATTATCTTTCAGATCAATAAATGTAGCACACACTTTCTGGCAAGCTCTCAAAAACTGGCTTCTCGATTCAGATGTTGTAACTCTAGAATCTTTACTTGATATTCAGATTTGTTGGCGAATAGATTTCTTGATTGTTATCTTACTTTTTTCTGCCTCAAAATTAGTTCTTGTCTTACCTAGATTAGAGTGTTTATGTTAATAACTCTTCTTTTATTCATTACATTAACTTTATGGTTCTCTCCACCTTTATTATTTTTTTGAAGTTATTTTTAGCTGGTAGGGCATTTATACTATTTTACCCTTTAAATGTCATTATTTCTTTTCGTGTTGTATAATAATTATTTGCTTTGCATTTTTTTGGTACTTTCGCATTTTTTCTCGAATTGTTATTGCTGTACCAACGCGAGCCCACCCACTACGGTATTCGGCACCATATACGAGTATGTATTCAGTATTTAAGAATTCACGTTTAAAGATTCAGTTTTCCGCTTGTTGTCTCTCATTTTTTTAGTATGTTTTGAGTAAATACATACTCGTATGTGTTTAAAAAAATACTAGGCTGTTTAATCCTAGCCGTTTTTTAATCGGTTTTTATAATTTTTTAGCAGAAATATGTGTAAATAATTATTCTGGGGTATATTCACCCTCTACTTCAATAACTGCTCCGCAATCAATGCTTTGACATCGGCCACCACCAAGTCATACAAATCCTCATAAATTTGTTTTGCTTGCCAATTTTTCACAAGTCATAACCAGTGAGGAGATTCTTCAGGAACGTAGTTTGGTCGTTTCGCTGAAATAAATCGGTGAATCGGACATATTCGGCTTTGTTGATATTAGGAAGCCATCCAGCCAATTTCAACATCTTATCAAGCTTTCTGAGACGACGGTTGACTGGTCGGTATAGAGGTCTCTGGTCAGCTTTCGAGTTCTCATGCTTTCGTCCTCTTCTACAGCTGTCAGAAGTGCCTGACCGATGATATCCCCTAGCCAACCTCTTTCTGGATTGTCCTTAGAGCTGGTATCACCTGATTTGAAGGGTGAAAACCACTCCCGATATTTTCTTTCCCGAATTCTTCCTTCACCAAAAAGTACGTTGAGATCGTGAAATGACAGTAAAGCATAATATGATGAATATGGTTTTTGACATGCATTTTTATCAACTAATCGCCAATTTTCACTAACAAAAAACGCGGCAATATAAACGGTGGACAATTATTAGTTTATAATACATTTATTAAAAATAAATCGTATGAACAAAAAAAACTTATTTTAGTTAATAATAATAACAAACAAGAGGAATTGATAAAAATAAAAGAGAAATATTTTAATTGAAAGTTACATATTTGTTTTATAAATAATAAATCGGTCCGCTTCTAACGCGTATGTAAACGCAAACATTCTTTATCTGACACCCTTGAACATCGACGTAATGTCTCTTACCTCACCTCGTTCTATAGCAATTTTCACCACCAGTGCTCCGCCAAAATTACCATTAATATTCCGCGCTTTCAAACCTTCAACTCAACAACTCAACAGTATACCCTCAAATCCACTTTCGGACGTACATATCATGATTCTTTCCTATGCCGTATAACTCGCTTATTTCCTAGTCATTAAAACCTGCAAATATTTAAGATCAACGTGCATCGGTAACTCGCTTTTATCATTTCATAATTTTCCATCGCCCACTCTGTGTGCAAACATTTAAAAAAAAACCCTTAAACGCGCGCTAATTATAAAAAGAATATATGTGTATTCAGTTCTACACAATTATGAACTTTCTTAAAAAGTTTTAATATTAAGAATTCCAAAGAGTGTTCGTTTGTATCAAGTTGATTCCTTACTTTGGTTTGGCTTAAATTAATTGCAGAAAAGTCCCTTTCTGCGCCTGTTCCTTTATGCGCAAACCAAAAAGCCAATTTCTATGCATACATCAGTAACAGACTATTCCAAAATTCGTGAATGTTTTCGGAGGGTATATCTGATATCTCGATGTTATACAGATCACTAAACTCGAATTTGGCAAATAACTGAGAAAAATGTTTTGTAAAGTGGAAGAAACAGTTTTATTTTTTTAAAGAAATTGGATTTATAAATTCGGATTCAAAATCTATTGAGATGCTGTAATAAAAAAAATTCGAAAATTTTTTCTAAACAAACTTATTTCAGACTCACTGATTTTGGTGCATTCGTATGGCTTGTCATTTAGAATATACTTAAATAGATATCCTCAATTGGAAAGATATTACTTTAGTGAAAGTAATAAGACTTAAATCTAAAATAATTTGAAATTTTTCTTGGAAGCTATATCTTCTTTATAAAGCAGTTGACAAGTATATCCAGCGTTAGAACAATTTTTTTTAGAAAAGCATGTGCACGTCTTCCGAAAACATTTTCAAATTAAGTTTATTGAAAAGCGGCAAAAAGAAATTCAAGAATTCAAGGTAAAATAGTGTGGTTGGATTATCTAAGAGGCGGTATATCAAGTGATAATATCAAAAGTTTGAAGTGCATGAAATGACAGTCGATCACTGGATTTTTCACTTTTTCTGTGCTGGTTTCTTTTTTGTACCTTTAGGGGAACAAAATTCCGGAAAACGGGAGAAATTCCCCAATTTGGCACCCCTGATTGCTGATATTAAGAGTACATATGTCAAAACAGTTGTCGATTATAACTTAACTTATAACTTATAATCATGTTGATTAAGTTCGTTTTTTTTATTTGTTTTAGGTTAAAATGTTCACCATGTTAGTAATTTGTGTCATATTCAGAATATGACGAATACTTAGCCAAAACTGCACTGAAAAAAGCGACCTCTATTTTTTAAAAAGGCAGGATCCTGTCAGCAACGTCTATGCGCAACCATGTTCCAAATTCTAAAACGTTTTTGAGTTTCCCTCAAATTATTCCTAAAGATCTAGACTCCTCTTCGACTGTCTGTTCCATGTCGGTCTAAGGCGTTTGCCTAAGTGGGTAAGTGGACCTCATTGCATAGCGTACTTCGCGCAATAAGTTGTGACCAATCTACTACTATAATACTTCTTTCGTTGTATTTTAATATCTATTGGTTCTTTACCTATTATCGCATGTTCCATATTCGTTCGCATATCGTTTTGACCGAAGACCAATAAGATGTTGCGAAGACATTTATTTATGAAGGTTTGCATCTTGTTGTGACGAAGTTGATTACGTTCCACGTTTGATCGAAACAGTCTAAGGTTTCCGTTTGTTCTGAAAATATTGCTTCTCCGAATCTAAGATATCACACTGAACGCGCCTTGTCCACATCCAGTTTGTTACCACCATCTTCCGAGATCTTACTTTCTAGAAGATATGGAGAGCTACTTACTATCTGAACTTGCTGTCCTACAATACAATATAGATCGGAGATGGTATTTTGTAGCAAAAATTTATTTATTTTATTTGCTCCTGACTGCAATCTGTGGGCTATCTGGACTAAGTATGTATAGTTTACTATGCGAGAGCAGGCATAGTAAAATATAATAAAATATAATATTATAAAAATTATATAAATTTAATAAATTAATGTTATATAAATAAATAAAATAAATTAAAATGATACTTTAATATAAATTAATAATAAATAAATAAATTTAAGTAACTTCGATAGCAGTCAACAAGTTTAAGAAATGACGTCATGGACCCTCCCAGAGCTGCCGAGTTAGAGCTGCCCGGGCCACATTATTGATTCCATCGTGTAGGACATGACATTTACAGCATTTTGACTAGCTTTTCTAAATAACTCAACTAGGTAAGGCTCGACAGAGAGCATACTGATACTACTCGTAGCTTGTGATGAGTAGCTAATGCAGTGGAGATGTGTGCTTTTGCAGATGTAAGTCAGATTTTGCTGGAGGGCGCTGGTGTTTTTATAATTCATCAAAGAAGATGTTTGTTTACTGAGGCGAGAAACCTCTCAAATATACTTGCCACGATTATTGGGTCGTGGACGACCATTTATAGAACGAGACGACAGACCGCCGATGCTTGATACGTTGTCTGAGTAGTCGTTGTTGATGTGGTCGATGCAGGAGAATCCAGCTTCAAAGCCAGACTGGTTGATGTCGATTAAAGATATTTGACCCATAAGTATTCTAGCTATTAGTTTAGCTCTAACCAGAATCCTTCAAGTTTTCCTTCCAAGGCAGCCCATCAAACATTTCCCTCTTCCAATCTTCGGAGATGGTTTCAATTTCCCATGCTTTTCTAACTAGTCTTTGTTAGATTTTCGCTGAAGTGCTGAGCGCTACATGGCTACCACCCATATCATGTTTTTCTCCAGGACCCTTATCGCCAAAATTAATTCAGATTTACAGTGGGGAGGTGCGATTATAGTTATTTGTATTTGTTGCTGCAGGAGGACCACCTATGCTTGGGTTCAAATCCTGCTGCCTAAGTGGTTAAATACTGCTGCAAAACATTCCTGCCATATGGCAAACTGTTTTTCATCTGAAGTCGTCAGATTTCTGCTTAGCTTAGTAGTTTGGAACTTTGGCTTGAACGTCAGCAGGTTCCTTAATGCTCTTTTTGATGGAAGCCGTCTGAAAATAATCCATCATAAAATCGACCAGCTTAAAGACCAGTGAATGCGCAAGCAATTCAGGAAGCAGCTATTGTAGAAACAGTGAGACTCATAAAATCCCAATTCATTTAAGAGCATTTTCACAGTCGAAAAGCTGTTGCTTTTTTGAAACCCTAGCAAAAGTTTTTTCATTCAATTGTTGGGGAAAAATAAGCATAAATTTAGTGGCGCATTTCGAAAGGATAGAAATACAAAAGATCAGAAAAACCGAATTTTCAGCAGAATCACCAAGGAGTAAGAATTTACTCATGCAGTTGCCGGGGAATACCATTTAACTCGAATAATATTAGAGCATTGCAAAATATCAACAGAGAATACAACTTATTTACAATTTATAAACGGGAATCCCAAACATTTGTTTAGGTAAGCGACCGTTCTAGATTTTTTAGTACGCGTTATGATTTCCTATCGTACAAATAAAAATATATGCTGTTTCCGTAGAATTTGATTGAAGGTACCCAGGTACCCCGTCACTCATTTAAGTGTGTTTTTTTTTTCATTCTCATGACGGTTAAAGTCCTTATGTCATTGCCATCGAAAAATATTAGGACATGTGTGCTTTGCTTTGCGTGGGATCGACATCCTACAGGCCTCACAATTTGACGATGAAAGCAACGTTTTGAATGTATGACATATTGATTGCCCTTCACAACAATCTCAATAAACCTTATTTCGACCCTCTGAAGAACACTGACATGGGACATGTTTTGCCGCACTCTCTTACTTCTTTGATCTTTAGCACAATCAAAGAAAAAGTAATTTGAATAACAAAAACATTGAAAAATGTTGAGGCTTTCGAAAGTTCCATATCACACTGGGTTCCCTCAATTTTACTCGACCCTGAACCTGGTTAAATACCGCTACTATGCTTTGAATACTAGTTTTTCGAATATAAAATATGTTCGCCTACTAGCTTCATGTCGCGAAAGTGGGAGTGTAAATGCTAAATATCCTTACGGTAATAGCGAAAGGATTTCTACAGTCCCATCCATAAAAATGTTCTTCAGTTATATGTATATGTGTATGTACGAGTACGTGTTTACGTATATATTAGGTGTTGATTTTGCATTAAAGATATTCATCGTTTGTATAAACACGTGCCAAAACATTTGGCACTAGGGCAAGCCCCAATGGTAATAGTTTGTCCTATGCAAATGTTTACTCGTGTAAAATGTTTACTTTAGTTTGTTTAGAAATTTGGTGTTGACGCCAATATGAATTTGTTTCTTTAGCTGATTTTAGATGGTTATTAGATATAGCTGAGTTTTGGGGCACATAAAACGTAAATCAAAGCTAAGGTGAAAAATTACGAGTATGGTATTTGTTAAGAGTTTGTACGTACATAATTTTTGTGCCAAAAGGGGGGAAATAAGTAATGTGTAGTTGTGAAGTTATTTACATAAAAATTTAACATTGGTGGGTAGGCGTTGTACGATTAGGGAAGCCACCGAACAGCGTCAGCCTGGCGACTTCCAGTGACGTAACTATGACTACACATCAGTTTTCCTTTCCCTTGTACCTCTTTGAAACGAAATTAACTGAAAAAAAAAATTATTTCTGTCAGGAATGAGTGAGCCTTACAAGGAAGTCGTACGATGACGGATGCATTTGTGTGACTTAATCAACGGTAGCGTCAGCTAATGAAAATCAAAATGAAAAATGACAGACTCCTTACATGAGTTAGTTCAGTGTATTGCGAGAAAAAGTCAATACGGATTTGTCATCATATATGTACACTCATGGGTCAACAGGGGTCTCATATCTCTGAGATGGGTTACTGATACCGGAATATCCATGTCCTTTAATCCATGGCGTACGAAAAAGTGTTTTTTTCTCCGGGTTGGTGGTTTAGCGAGGTATTTATGTTTGGTATTTTTTTAATTGCTTAACATGCCACGCCATCCAAATATGAATGACAGCTTTGTTTCCGTGGAGGCCACGTCATTCATATGATAGTCAACTAGCTTTACAATAATAAACCTCATTCTGATTTGTTTTTTATTATATTCGATAGAGGATAGCTTGTATTTATTCATAAATAATTCCGCCATACTCGTACTTATAGTAGAATTTAATTTTTTGAACTAGATATAAATGTTGAAAACAGAAATTTGGGTTAGAAAAAAAACGATAATTTCGTTTTCAATTATTTAGTTAACTAGTAGGCTGGAAAGACTATAGTAAGTTCAGTGCAGATCTAATATTTAAGCTAACTACTATTGACAGTCATCTGTCATGTATTCGTCTGACGCATTGGGCCGTATTTTTATATACTATGTATACAAATAATTTCGAGAGTTACTATTTTAGAACGCTGTTTCTAAGGTCCTACCTCATTTGCAAATTGAACAACGTTTGATGGCGTAGAAAATGAAACAACATTGTCCGTCATGCGTCCGCCAATGGACACATATGAAAGTTGTCATCCGAAAGATTTGTGGGAAGAAAACAATTCAAAGAGGATTTGAGCGAGGACATTTTGCTCCGTGGCCGTACCGTTAGCAATGACAATTCCATTGAATTTTCGGACAATATTTTCAATCAAGCTCTGATCGAAATCGACGACATATGCTTAGCGATCAATAATCAAGCACTCATTCAATTTGGCCTGATTGTGCCACAACGCTCTGTACTTGGCCATCATGATATCGATTTAGTGAGAGAACAGCAGTACAATGCAATGATTTGATTGCATTTGTTGAAGCAAACGACAACTTTTGCGGAACAAAAATTGGTCTACGACACAATTACAAGTGCTGTGTCAAATTGCAGAGGTGGTCTGTTCTTCTTTAATGCGCCTGGCGGCACTGGAAAAACGTTCCTTATCAGTTTGCTATTGGATCACATTCGATCTCAAAATGGAATCGCTTTGGCTCTTGCGTCATCAGGCGTTGCGGAAACATTAGTAGATGGTGGACGTACGGCGCATTCGGAGCATTCGGTGCTTAAATTGCCATTGAATACGCATTTCGCTAAAACCACAACATGTAACATTTCAAAAAATTCGGGCATGGCTAAAATTCTGCAAATTTGCTAGGTCATTGTTTGGGATGAATGCACCATGGCTCATAAGAAATTACTTGAAATGCTTGATTGAACTATTCAGGATTTACGATCAAATGCACAACCGTTCGGTGACGCTCTCACCAGTCCAGTAATACCTAAATCAACACCAGCTGGTGAGCTCAATGCTTGCCTCAAAGCATCGCATCTTTGGAGACATGTGCAATAACTGACATTAAAGACTAATATGCGCGTACATTTCCAACGCGGTGCGTTGGCAGCAACACTCTCAAAGCATCAACTAAATATTGGTGAAGGAAAAGTACCTTGGTGAAGAAAAGTGAACTTTTGCAACATTGTGCCATCCATCCAAGATCTCATTTTGAAAGTTTTTCCGCAAATTGTTACCAATTATAAAGATTATAAATGGGTTTGCGAATGAACTGTTTTGATGATCCTGTTCATAAAAATCGATTGACAGCGTCATGAATGTTGGCAAAGTGGTATACATACGAGTATTATCCTATCGGCCGCCGCACAAATTGTCACTCAAAGTCGGCGTGCCAATTATTCCCTTGCGCAACATGAATACACCCGATTGCGTAATGGAACAGGACTCGCTGTAAAAAAACTGATGCCGAATGTCATCGAGCAAATTATTCTTAATGGAAAGTCGAAAGGAGAAGATGTGCTCCTTCTACGCATTCCCATCATTTCCACAGAAATGCCATTTGATTTCAAACAAGACTGCAGTTCCTCATTCGACTTGCCATCTCAATGACAATCAACAAGGCATAAAGTCAATGACTTCAAGTGTGCGGATTGAATATAGAAAATGCATGTTTTTTAAATGGCCAAGTTGTATGTTGCATGCTCAAGAGTCTGACAACCATATAAATAAGAAAGCTGTCGAATGGTAATGATTTTATGTAGAAACTTGATTGTACAATCAAGACACTTTCTAAGTGTACAACTCAGAACCTTCTTCGAGTGCATGGACATGTTATCATATCGTTCTACATCAAAAACATAACGAGTTACGTTATTAAATTAGAGGTTATTAGAACCTGGAGTCAACGTTGAGTTATCGCATTGCTGTAACAAGAAATTTCAGAGCCATAAAAAAAATGGCATATAAGGAGCGTTCTTGAGAACTTCAACCATGTGTTTGTTGGTGTAAAGACTGATAAGGTAACCATAAATCTTTCCCACCTTTATACGTATGTGGTTGTCCCAGTAAAGACTTTCATTAAACCAGACACCGACATTTTTTACCTTATGAAGAAATTCAATCACCGCGTTTCCAATTATGAGGCATTTCAACTTTTTTGGGTTTAGTTGTAGGAAATTTATTTTAGACAACTCTTAATCTCTCTTGTGCTTACTAGCCCTATTATTTACATAGAGTTGGACGTTAACTGCACACTCGTACACATGCTTCGACGAATATGGGATGACATTTGAGAGGTCATCTGTAAAGATTGTGAAAGGCAAAAGACCTAGAAAAGACCCCTGTAGTGCACCTGTTAACGTAAAACCGAAGCCCACCTGCCAGTAATTTATTCAAACCGCTTGCTTCCGAGCTATATAAAGACGCTTACTACCTCAAAATTGTAGCTGTCTATCCTGACCTTTTGTCCTAGGCATCGATGTTATTGTGTTCCTCTTTATTGACAGAATATCATTGCCGCTTCTGATTTAAAAGCCGCAAACACTTCATTGATAGCCCGCTGTATTCTTCCCATAATGTAAATATCGTCTGCGCATATGAGTAACGGAACACACTTTTGATAGAAGGTGTCTCTACAGTAGACTTGCGAGCTTCGCAAAATTCTTTCGTTAAATATGTTGAAAAAAACATAACACATCGCCGTCACCATAAATGTTTCGATTTTGTACTCACAAACCTTGGTGGAACAGCATGCATTCTCCACCGTGATTCTGCATAGTTGTATGTCCCCAAACTAGACATGGCTCTGTATAATTCATCGCAGTAGATTGATGATGAGGAGATGGTGTGTATAGATCTGGAACTGTTCGGTTTTTTTCAAGATTTTCCGTAATGTAAAAATTTGAAGTACAATGAACTGTTTGGGTTTCAGGTAAGACCACACTGCCGATCAGACTGCTGACGAAGGGTTTTATGGCAGACTGAGTTTTATATTTAGACAATCTCCCTTCTTTAGGATTGGACATACAATGCGAAGGTTTCACTCGTCGGGTATACTAGTCGACCCACATTTTGCAGATGAATTGATATATGCTCCGTATCTAATCACCACCTGTTGCTTTAAACATCGTGCCAGTCAAGCCATCGGGCCAGAAACTTTGTTGGGCTAAAGCTTGGAAATAGCTGCCTTAACTTCTGCGTGATCGATTGGATGGGAATGTTTTCCTTCCACGTCCTTGCAGATTTCTGTTCGGGATTTTCAGCTTTGGTATGATTATATTATTTTGGTGAAACTTCCGACCTTCTTTCTTCTTGCAGCACCTTCCTTTCCTTCTTTCCTGCTCATTGAGCACGCTAAACTATCTCGTACTCTTCTGCAGAGCGGCACTGTTCTTCTATATTTTCCGGTTGGTATTGGTCATGAAATGAAGGGTTTTTTTTGTTGGATGGGGTTAAAACCCAGTGCATTAGAGGCGAGCCCTCTCATTCTTCTTTGTTAGTGAGGCCTTGTCTACAACAAGATAATGGTATGTGCCGGTGCTAGCTTGGGACGCTCAATAATCCAAAACACTGGAGAATTTTCGTGTGTGGATTGCAATATGATCAATTTGGTTCACTTTGTGTTGGTCAGGAGTCTGCCAGGTCCCTTTGTGCATATCTAAGTGTCGAAACCGTGTACTTACTATAGTTACATTACCATCCCCGACAAAATTAATAAGTCTATGACTCGTAAAAGTAGTCTTTGTTAAAGTAGTTCTTCTCCTATTTCGGGGCGTCAGTCTTTATAAGGCTTATGTTGTCGAATGTACCCTTCTTGTTTCCTATAGCTTTCGCGTTTGAATAGACGCTGCTACTGCTGTCATTGGATTTTTGTCCGGTCCATCCCATCGTAGTTCTCGAACAGGTAAGTTTGCTTTGCTACAGTAGAGGATCTCGGCTCGACTGTACGCAGTTTGCTTGAGGTTCGAACATGATACTTGCAGATCCGCATATCGTTATGATTAAATAATTTGTCAGGGTCATCAATATTGAATACGTTACTATCCTAGGCTATTTACTCTATTTAGATGTTTTTTTTATCTCGTAGGGTTGTGAGGAGCCAGTATTACGCTACTAATTAAACGTGAATTTGCCTTTATAGCCTGCATGAGTAGGGATTTACGCATGCTGTTATCGGAGACCATCACATGGCAAGTACTGCGCTGCGAGCTTGATTGTTACGATGCTAACTCAATCCCAGTTATAGGACAGTCATCAGTTTAACGATGATTCGCCGTTCTAAGTAAGTCATATTCACTTAATCGTGCTCTAATTATACAAAAGAAGAGCATCTTGACATTCAGGATAATAATATTTTCTCCACATTTTACAGTTTGGAGAAAAGGAAAACCTTCAAACTAGCTACATACAATAAAATGGTGTTAGTGGACTCTGTCCACCAAAGTTATTCCGGCTAACAAAACCCTTGTTGATTTGCACCCCCAATCCAAAGTAATCTGAGTTCTGAATCCCAACTATCAATATTGGTCATACTATTCATCTCAAACCTATAGGCTATCTACTTTTCGTTATTTTTTGTGAAGAATGTCTTTTCAACTGGATACTTTAACAATCTGCTTTGGGAACTTGCATCCCAAACTTAACTAGACATTTCGGTAAAGAAGCTACATACATACACACGCATATATAATAGTGTAGACCGCCTTGATAAAAGATTACAACTTAAGACCTATTCAATATTGCCTTCAAACGACACTTACCTCGCTATCCTCAAACATCGGACTGTCACTCGAGTCGAGATTATTGTTATCTAATTTTGAATCTGGATTCACGCCTCCCGCCATCCATAGTTTCTTCCAGTCGCTATCGGTGAGTATTGATTTTTGATCTGCAATAAAACCGAGACAAAAAGACAACGATAAGTACAAGCATAAACAGATAAAAGTATCTATAAAAGGGAATCAAAGAGAGGCTTTTGTCCCTTTGTGTGAATTTAATGTTACCAGCCAATAGACTGGTATATTGTTTCCGCACTTCTTGGATTACAAGATAGATGTTGATTTCCTTTGACATCAAATGATAATTGGGTAATTAAAAATCGGTGAATGGTTTTTTCTTTTTTTTTAAACTACCCTAGGATGATGGGGAGATAAGAAGTTTGAAAGGTACACAACTTAAACTTGGATATTGTGTTCCTTAAGGTTTCATAACAAAGATACAACTGACACGGTTGCTGCTATCTTTCCACAGATATACAAAAACAATGTCCTTCCCCAATGGCCATAGTCATTCAATCCAGTTAGCAGTATAAATTGGGGACAATCCCCTACTATTGTCCCAAAACCAACAGCTTATTCTGGTGCATATCGACACAATTGACTATTTGCTGGCCCGTATATGGTGTGTGTATGTATATGACGTACATGCAAAATTCATATTCGTGCTGTCTGTAAGGCACGTTTTTAGCATGGTGAAGAGAATTTTCTAAATCGGCCGGAAGTTAAATGGAAAAGTTTTTCCTTTTTTTTTTCTTCTCTGAGGGGAAGTCAAAATGCCACAACCATAATGGCGGCCATTGTATTATTATAATAGACAGTCGTTTTGTTGTTGTTTCTGATGATGGTAGTCGCTTAGAGTTGGTTATTGCTACTGCCTTCCTTGTGGGTAAGAATTTTCACTAAACAATAAAAAGACAAAAGAAAAAGTACCGTCCTTAGCTGCACGAGTTGGTAAAGTAATATCTTTTCAAAAACTGCAAAGACCTCCTCTAAATAGGGTTCATCCTGCGCGTTTATATTTGGAAATTACTGCGCCGAATTTTACTTTTTTTTACGTCTTTTTTTATTTGTTGTGTGTGCTTATTTTTCATAAACAATTTGTGAACTTCTATTTCAATTACGTGCCCCCAAACTTCCGGGACTCTACTGTCTACACGAAGACTACGAAGACATCGAGTTAAAAGATTGTGAGAAGTTTTGATTTTCATTTTCATTTTCGTTTTCATTTTCATTTTCATCGTAACAAGGAAAGCCTGGTCGAAGATGTGACCCTCAAAAAAAAAAAAATAACAAAAAGTACTTTTTGGGTCAACGTTACTTAAATTGGTTGTCCAACTTTGTAACTTGGTCTGGGGATGAGTGCATTTGGACTTTCAAAGGAATTATGAAATATTTCTGCTTTTGAAAATATTTTGAGTGTTTTCGAGAGCCTGAGGACTTTCAAACAGACTTAGTTAGGCCGGAAAATTGAAAAAAAAAATTAAAATAAATGGAATTGGAATTATCTTATAGAGATAAGATGTTGCCATAGAAAGATTGTCATTTAACTTGCTGCTTCAGTTGAAATGGATTTCCGCGTTTCGTTGTGTTATAAAATCATGTAAATATCAAATAACCTGAAGTGTTGGCTGCAAATTATGGTAATTGGTTTACTCTGCCTAGCAACAGCGATGTCTGGATTATTATATTGACGGTCCAGTATTCCTTGTCATAACAAACATATTGTACAAATATAATAGATCCATTGACTCAGTGTAGCCGAGTCGAGAGAACAGTCGACGTATTTTGATATCGTGGATAACCTGTATGTCGTGGTAAATTTCTTAACCCTTAACTTTTTATATATACGTTTGATACACACGGCTGTTGTAATAAGCCTGACTTTATTTGAGATAATGAATGCTCTTAACAAATTAGCTGATAACTTAACTAGCGGCATCATACAGTACGGTGTAAAACAATTCATACATCACATTTCCCCCGACTTAATACAAAGCTAATGCCATCAACTTATCTTAGACTTAAGGCTACCCAACCAATAACAACTATGAAATTAGGAAAATGCAAAAACAATATACTTCAAATATTACTTCTTTTTAAATACAATTCGATTTCAATACTTATAGCGCGGAATATTTTTCCCTAAATGTATTGGTTTTGATCTCCTTATTGGAGCCTGGTTTTTCATATGTAATCCTTGACCCTTCCTTAAAACTAAGGTTGAATCATATGCAACTGTATTAGATTGTCAACAGGTTCATATTGGAGCAAATCTTATTACTTTAATAGTGGATCTTCTACGTTGGTTCTGATGTGCTTTTCTCTGAATTCCATTCAAACTGATTAAATACATTACATTACCCAATTTCTTTATAACAGTTGCAGGTGAGGTGACCAACTGACATTTGTTTTGCTTTCTGCTCTGTATAAAACATTTTCTCCGTCCTCAAAATTTACAATTTTACAATCTTGTTTTGATATAATACTCTCCCCCTTTTTAGGAAATTCTGGGCATGCTATTCCGTTTTGTTTAAAATATCCATATGGTTTCATTAAATCCATTAATGTTTTTGGGGAACTCTTAAATATCAAATTAAAAGGAGTCTCATTTGTGACTGTAGTTGGAGTCGAACGATATTTCAGTAAGAAATTTTCAATTTTAACTTTAATAGGTACTGAACTCTTATGCGAATCTAAAAACAGTTTTCTTAAGCTTGACTTAATGGTTTGCACCCCTCTTTCAGCTAGCCCATTAGATTGAGGATGGTAAGGGGGACTCTTCATACAACTTATGCCATTATCTTGACAAAAGTTCAAAAACAGCGCTGACCCAAATGGCGGCCCATTATCTGATACTATGGTATCAGGTAATACGAAATATGAGAAAATCGTTCTTAAAACATCAATTACTGACCCAGCGGTGGTTGTTCTTAACAGTTTTACGTCCATCCAGCAGCTAAAACTGTCCATTAAAATCAAGATTCAAAAGAAATCTATATGAATTCTACCGAAAAACCTTTCAGAATTAGGCCAGCTAATTGTTTCGTTTGTACAAGCCCTCTTTGAAGTAAGTTCACAACTACGACATTGCTTTACATATTGCTCAATGTCATCGTCCATTCCCAACCACCATACATACGATCGTGCCTTCATTCGTACAACCCCTACGTGAGTATCATGTAATATTTTTAAAGTTTGTGTTCTCAATTTGGGAGGTATAAGAATTCGATCACAGTACAAAATGCAATCGTTTTGAATAGATAAATTTGCTTGTTTACGATGGTATATCTCAAGCCGAGGAGGAATTGATCTAGGAAATCCCATTTTCAAAAATCTATGTAGTTTTCTCAAATCTTTTTCTTCTTGAGTTTGGACTCCAATTTCCTTAAACGTGAGAGGAACACTGTCACTAATACTCAATGAACTAATGTTGACATCATCAATTCCTGTAGTATTTTCGAGGGGAAGGCGCAACAATCCATCTGCATGTTGCATTTTGATGGCTGATCTATGAACAAGAGTATAGTCACACATACTAAGAAAAATTGCCCAACGATGGATTCGGGCGTCTGCTACCGGAGGAGTACCTTTCTTTGGGTTTAAAATTTCCCTCAAGGGAAGACTATCACTATGGATAGTGAATTTTTTTCCATACACATATTTGTGGAACCTTTTCACCGCAAATACTACTGCCAGTGCCTCACGGTGAAGCTGAGAATAATTCTGTTCGGCTGGACTTAACGTGCTAGACGTAAATAAAACCGGTCGCTCTTCCCCATTTACAATGTGAGACAGAATACCTGAAACCTCATAAGGACTCGCATCACAACTAACAATTATCTCCTTTTCTGGGTCATAGTGGACTAGAATCGAGCTGTTCATAAGCAGACTTTTGCTTTTTTGAAAATCCTTCTCACATTCTTGCGACCATTCAAATCTAACATCCTGTTTTGTCAAATTATAAAGAGGCTTAAGCTCTGCCGAAAAATTCCTAACAAAACGCGAACAGTAATTTATTAATCCTAAGTATGACTTAAGCTGCTGTAGGTTGCGAGGAGTTAGGGCTCTTTTTACTGCTTCCAGTTTTTCATAATTTGGTTTAATACCTTCTCCAGATATGCAATGACCCAAATACCTTACTTCAATACAAAATAATTTACATTTGGATTTATTAGCTTTTACGTTATGAATCTTTAGCCTTTCCAAGAGCTCCAGGAGAATTGTTTCACATTCTTGTTCATCCTTACCACCTATCAAAATGTCATCTATAAAGCACTTAACTTTCTTTATACCCACTAAAATTTGATCCATCGTGCTTTGAAAAATGGCAGGAGCACATTTAACCCCATATACAAGGCGTCTATACCTGTACAGTCCTCTGTGAGTATTAATGGTAAGATACGGCTGTGAGTTTTCTGTAACTTCTAGTTGAGCATACGCTCCCTCCAAATCTATAGTACAGAATACATTACATCCTACCAAGCTAGCAAAAATTTCATCGACTCTAGGAAGGGGATAGTGATTTGTGTCGACGTACTTATTAATTGTTACTTTGCAGTCAACGCACAGTCGAACTGCTCCATTTCCCTTATCTACCACAACCATCGGAGATGCCCAATTGCTGTACCTAACTGGGATTATTATATTTTCTGCACAAAGTCTGTCTAACTCCTTTTCCACAGTCTCCCGTAAGCCAAAAGGTACGGTGTAAGGTTTACAGAAGATAGGAACACAACCTTGGTTCATTAATATTTCTGCCTTGTAGTTTTTAATAGGATCATTATTTGTCTTGGAAAAAATCGTAGGAATTTTTTTAATTATAGACACAACATGTGGGTCAGCTGCAAATTGACTAAACTTGAATGTCCCCCGCCAATCTTTAAACAAAATATCCATCCAACTATGACCTAAAAGAGGAGTGAATTGTCTACTAGTTTCCATTAAATACAGCTTAAGATTACAATTTTCATTATTTCTGACCAACACTACAACGTTCGCAACACCAACTATCTTTACTTGATCTCCCGATATGACATGTACATTTTTATCACAACTCTGAATTTTCGTTTCTGGAAAGATGTCCTTAAACATGTTATATTGAATAACGGAAATGCATGCACCCGAATCTGCTTCCATGTTAAATATTTTATTATTACAACATACCTTAATATATAATGCGTTATCTATTTTGTTTATACAGCTTATATTGATAAAATCTACACAATTCACATAATTTAAATCACTACTGTCGCTGCTTCCCTGATTCGATCTTGTCTCCCTCAGTTCGTATATGTTCCTTTGTCGCTTCATTTGCCTTATGTTTGCGGTGTAGCAGTTTTTTGATATGTAGCCCCACTTATGACATCTAAAGCACTGAATGTTGTGCTTATAAGCTGATTTCCCCTTGTGACTGTGATTGTTTTTATTTAGCGGAGATGGAGAACGGTAGTTCCTTTGTTGCCACGATCGATGGTCTCGAACCAATGCTTTTGACTCTGAGTGCGCATGTGAATTTGGGCTAGGACTTACTTGACTTGGATTATCGTAATCGCGGCGAATATGAGCTTTGACGTAATTGACACTAGAAGACTTTGAATGAATTGTTTCCATTTCATTTTGTACAAGTTCAATAGACAATGCCTTCTCTAAAATCCTTTCCCAAGTCAAAGTCACTGCGTCTTCATCTATAAGCCTAGCTTGCACTTTTGTGTTGCTAAGACACATCACAAACTTGTCTTTTAAAGCCGTTTCTAAAAATTTATCAAATTTACAACTATCTGCTAAAGTTTTTATAGCCACTTCATATTCAGATATTGATTCACTGTCTGTTTGTTAACGTGATCAAAATTTAAAATGTTCTGCAGTAATGTTCTTTTTAGGCTCAAAATGTTTTAAAAGTTTTTCTATTAATTCAGGGTAAGTAAATGTTTCAGGTTTCTTTGGGGCAACTAAGGTTTTAATGATTTTGTACAGTTCTATTCCACCAAAGCCTATTAGAAATGACACTTTATCTTTCTCATCCGTTATTCTATTTAACCGTAACAAATGGTCCATGCGCTCATTATACGAAGCGAAATCATCTCCAATATTATAATATTCAATATTGCCGACAAAATGTGTAGCCATTTTCGATTTTTCACTATCTAGTTCTTTCACTTGCACAATTTCCTTCTTAATTTCCTTGTTAGAATTTAATTCACTTTCAACTTTCAATATACATATGCTTCCCGAGCACTAACACTTCCCATACAAAGTATGCGATCCCATCCTCGTCGCCAATTTTTATATATACATTTGATACACACGGCTGTTGTAATAAGACTGACTTTATTTGAGATAATGAATGCTCTTAACAAATTAGCTGATAACTTAACTAGCGGCATCATACAGTAGGGTGTAAAACAATTCATACATCACATAACTGATGTCGTGAAAATGGTGAACGCTTCCATTTTGGTGGGGTGCATTGGACCCAACTGTTTTAAAATATGATTAAAATAAAAGAATTTTTTTTTAATGTTTTTTTTTATTAAACTTTAAACTTTAAACTTAACAACTACAAATGCAATTTTTAAAAATTAGCTGCAGGAACATCGTTTTTATTTCAAATTTGCACTTTTATTAATTAGTCTCAATATACTTATCATAAAAACATGTAATATAAGAAATATATATATAATACAAAACAAAAGAAACTAAATCAAAAAACAAAAATTTTCTGCAATTTCAATATACATATACTCGTATACTCTTTAAAACTATGTTAACAAAAACTGAAAATATTCTCTTTGAGAAATTTTGACATTGGTCAAAGTGAGCTGCTTTATAAGCATGAGAAGCACACTTGTTTTGAACAAGTCAAGCAAATGGGCAGCTTGCATATAGCACAAAGATGCACATGTCTTGTATTTTTTATTAGACGGACACAGAGAGCAACTTTTTCTTTTATTTCTTTCCAATTTCAGAGCTTCTTCATATAATGAAGTTGCATCCACTTCAAGTCTAAGAATATTACGAATGTCAGTCTTCAATTGCACATTAAGTCCTTGTATATAAAATCTCTCGTTCATGTGGGGTTCGCACAAAATCTTTGCAAGCCTTTCCTAAACATCCAATCTTATCATCTTCGATGCTGGTTCATGGCCCTACTGGATGTTATAAGCATTTAGTGCACTCATGTTCAATAGCCTATATCAGACAACCATCGGCCAACGACGAGTTCTGCGACCCCTTGAATAGGCTGAACACATTTGGTCTACAGAATCAACACCACCTTTTGTGCTATTATAATGAAGGATAATTTCAGGTTTATTGGTAGACTCATTTACAAAGTTATCATGGTGCATGGATGACATGAGGATGACAAATTTGTTTTTTTTTTTCGGGACATAACTCCAAATTGTTGTATCCTTTGTAAATCTGAACAGCAATGATCCGACTTGTCTATCTTTGTGAGGCAAAAACGCTTTTGGAATTTCCTTCTTGTTTTTCTTCAAGGTTCCAACGACAATCAGACCTCTTAATTTCATCACATTTATAGGTTCCATCGAAGTGTACCTGTTGGTTCCCAATAATATTTACATTGTCAACACGCACTTCCACTTCTTTTCTTGGATATGGCATTTGTTTGCTGCAGCGCGAACGAAGTATACGCGCCGCCACTAAATACGAGTATGCTGCAACGCAAACAAATATCACAAACCACCAAATGATCTGCGAATGGTCACAAGAATGACAGGCAGCAGGTCAAAGAACATGCCGAATCACTCACACCTAAGCTAAATCCACAAGGGACTGGGAAAGAGTCACTCCAACCACCTTCTATCAAATGGGAGTGCTGTCAACATATGAAGTGAGAGAGCAATCAGCGATAGAGCCATCCTTTTCTCACAATGTAAAGAAGGGGGCATTGTTAACAAATGCAACAATATTAGTGCATTATAAATGAACAGTATGGTACATAAATGCAAGGCAGGGTCAATGACCATATACGTACCAATGTAAAGAAAACCCATTAAAAATGAATTCTCGTCTCATCTAGCCCAGAACAGCACCAGTTGTCTGTCGTGATGTTGCAACTGGAGTTCAAAATTGTCTTGCATAATCGCAGACACGCTTGCGTTGGTATTGGGTACTTTTTCTCTTCCTCTGTCAATATAAGGCCCTCTGTAAAGATACGTATTAAATGCGTAGTGCATTTTTGAATCTGAGCGGCATTGCATTTTTAGCCCATATTTGTTCGGTTTACTCGAAATGTACATTTTCACAATGTATAACGGCTATGAAAAGTAACCAATATTTCATCTACGAGTATAGTAGCATTAGCACCGATTGAGTAATTTTCTTGAGCGTTTTTATTTTGAAAATTTTAATAATTTCTGTCACAATGAACGACCTGTTCCATCTGTAGTAAATAGCGATATAACGGATTCATGATTCGACTTGAATACAGCAGAGTAAAGCAATGCACCCAAAAATGCGTCTAGCTCTTGTGGAGTACACTTATTTAGTTCTGCACGGTTCGGGTTTGTAGTTCATTCTAATCGCTGTTAGGCTCACGTTAATATTTTGTTCTTTATATCCACATTAAATATTTTGTCAAATGCTTCTTTTGGATCAAATGGGTCAACGGGTCTTGATCGAGTCGTAGTGTAAGGCAATCTGCTAATGTTATGGCTCCTAACACGAGCGTTTTTTTCAGGTGGTACTTTATCCCATTTGAACCTGTTTTTTCCGTAAAGGTACCCACTGCTAGAAATCTCTTCAACCACATCAGCTTCATCTTGATAAGTATCTTCGCCATCAGAATGAGAAAATTCGGAGTTGGATTTTTGGTCACTTGTTATGATAAATTCTTCATTATCAGAATGAGTATTACTACGCAAAGGTCTTAAATTTGATCCAATTTCGTCTTCATCGTTGGACAATTCATTTAACCAATGCTCAATCATATACTCTTGATTGCCACTGATACTTGCCATTATAAATACTTGAAATAAAACAAAAAACTTTATTAACTACATGAACAAATAAATCACGTATTTCTAGTCGTGGACCAAGGGGACCTATGTTGATATTGAAACGAACCTTTAAAGAAGAGAGTGAAGTGCGTTGTTCTCACTGTGCACACTTCGACTTACTCTAGCAAGGTACTGTGAAGAAGAAACATCTGCGGCGACCATTGTGCTTTTTACACACGTTTAAAGTTTGAACATTTGTTCACTGGACCCACGACATCAGTTAAGGGTTAAAGTTCACGATTTTAACTTCGTACCTTCTCCTTCATTCAATTTCCTCACATATAGGACCAACTATTCGAACCAGGAACGATAGCGTTTAGCACTTGGTTCAACTGACATAAAAGAACTGGCAGTAGCAAAGTTCTGTAAATCATTACATTATATTTCGGTCTAAAGTTTTTGAACACATTTCTTTACGCAAACCTAACGGAGGCCAACCTCTTTAGAATCCATACTTAGATTTCGATTGAAAACCTAATCTAACATATGGTGAATTAAACTTTAAGTTTAGGTGAAATGTCAATCTGCAACTGAAAGCCTGATGGAGTTCTTAACGTCAGATGGTGCTTTAAGGTATAAGTGATACAGATACACTTAAAATTGGTTGGCTTTTTTCAGATTTGTATTCATGTAGATGGATGCCACGATAAGTGCGCTGCAGAAGGAAAGGCTGCAGATGTTCACAAAATACACAAGACACAATCTTGTATGCAATTGTTCGTTTAGAATCTTTATTGTTGTCATCAGTCATAAAATGGATCTTTTTATAACAGCTGTATAGTTTTTTATAAAAATATTGTAAAGACAGGAATAGAGCTTGAATCAACAATTTTTATTTTTGGTTCATAACATTATGTTTTGCGACCGATCACACACATATTTTGTTGTTTTCTTTTGGGCCACGCTTTCAAACATTTGACTCTTTCCAATAATGTGTTGATAATCAGCTTGTACTACGCAGGCCTAGTAAGCGACTTATCAGAACACACCAAAGGCTTTATATAGCCGTACAAGTAATAATAGAATGGGGTCAAATCACTGGTCAATTTCGCGCTGTAACGTTGTCATTGAATAGAGTCATCACTAAGTCCATGGTTTGACGTTGTGCTATCCTTATGTAGCCACATATCACCCGGATCAATGTGCTCCATATTTTTGAAGTAATCGCGGTCCGTTACCCGGTAATGTTGGACATTAACTGCAGCGTGTGCTCTGGATTCATTTTTGAAAATAATGAAGACTGATGAAAATATCACCAAGACCATGGGTCTCTTATGGGTGTGTCCCACTCTAGAAATATCATTTTTGAATGTTTCCAAACCCGTTAAGGCATAAGTGAGCCTAGGCACGTTCTACCAATAAAAAAGGGTTCTTCTAAGCTCCCCAAGAGCTCAATCCTCAAGTTTGATTGATTACCTAGTATTTTACTAGCTACTCGTATACTAATACTCGTACCTTCCACACTAGAAGAGGCTTGTATTATTTTTAGTAGCAAATGGAAATTTATGGGGGTTAAGATTTCCTTCATTGTTTTGTTGACACTGCCTCTCGTATTTACAGCACTCAGTCAGTTGCCTGTGTTTTACGATTGCAAGGCTTGTGTTTTGAATCCATATTCTACGTTCGATGCTATGGTGTTGGATTACAGCATTCTCGTTTGTGCAATTTCTGTCAACTTCGGCCTTTTCATCACGGTAATTCTTGCCAATGTTGAGCTACTAATTCCACCAGTTTTTTGGGTCTGTGAAAAGGATTTCATACAGAAGAATTTCTAGGCCAAATATTCTTTAATGCTGTGACGTGCTACGATATCCAACAATGAATTTGTTTTCTAGTTAGAATGTCGAGCTATAAATTAAGAATTTGGTCAGAATTGAAATCTGCAGTTCAGGAAACATCCGCTATCTATCAAACAGGGTCAATTTGGTTAGTTGTTTGACTGGCTGGAAGTTGCCAGGCTAGGAATAAATATCGACAATTCAATCAACAAAGTATAGCCAAATTGATCAAGTTTTTTATTAATGGAGAGAAAACATCGTCGACATACAAGATATACACCACAGAGCAAAAGAAACATTGGCATTACAATAAATGATTATGCTTCCAAAGCGAAATATCTGCCTAATCGAGATAAATCGCAATTAGTTGTAATACAATCTTTTGACGGGCCATTAGAGGCGCAATGTAAAAACGTATGAGATTGAAAAATGATGATACCCGAACATTCTTGAAACAATTAAGTCTTCTTCCTCAAAGTTACGAAAGTTACCTCATTTTGCGAGGATGTCCTCAAGTCCAGTAGCTTTATTATTTGCTGAGTATATAACTGCAAAATCAACTTGGTTGGATAACTCATTAGGCTTGTCTACATACCTCGTGAAAAATTTGCAATTCGCGGAAAGGTATCGAAATTAATATTTCATCTTTTAGTATCGTAACCGATTGGAGAGTCCTTGAAAGTCCTCATCAAAGTTGTCTAGAATTGTCTTCTCCTGACATATAATTGGAGCATTTTTACAAACAGCCCAGTGAATGCAAATATTTGCAGCATCTTCTGTTTTATTGACCAATGCGATACTGAAGTTGTGCCTAATATGAGCTACGTCTTTCCCATTATTGCTGTCTATAGTCCTAGCTTTAAAAATCTTTTCTAACCTTCAGACAATTCAAGCCCAGAAAAATTCAACTACTAGCTTTGATTAGCAAATTAATCGATGATCTTATTTCCCGTAATCAAAGTGTGATCTGGGGCCTAAGCATGTATCTTGTACTCAGTAAGTTCAGTTTTCCTCGCACGCTCGAACTAGCACTTAAGTGGTTAGCGGGCTTAATGAAACCTAAAGAGCAGCTTAGCAGGTGCTAGAAATGCAAATACTTCTCTCACTCCATAGATTCTTCAAAATACAAATGACGGCCTGAATAGTTAGCAGCTTATCAGCATACACCAACAACTTTATATGGCCCCACAGGAACTAACCGAGTGTTCTTGTGGTAATATTTACCATTGATTTCATCATGTGCTTAGGAGTCATGACAACCTCACCAAATAGTGCACATATATTCAGTTCACAATAAAATTCATCGCCAGCAGGATTTCGTATATCTCAGCTCGGAAGACAAATCTAATCTAAAGTGAAGATCCAAAACTATATTCCTTTCTTGCCCCGAATTCTGGCGGAAACCATTCATGGGCTCTGGGTAGGTCGATTTCCTAATTTCGTAGCAACAGTGTGCGGTCAATTACATATATGAATATAGATATGGAGTATGGTGAAACCTTGTTCCACCAAACAACCGATGCATATTGGTCTTATTATTGCCAAACGACAGTTTTGATGGCAAGTCCCATGTTTTGCCGAAAACTAGACGCCGCAATAGACCGGACAAGCAAATACTTTTTTTCGTTAAAGAAACGGGTAGTGATGTACGAGTATTTAAGTATTCGATGAATTAAAACAGTCAGCTTCTCCCTTCTCGTAAAGAGAACAACCTAAGTCTTAATGAAGATTTCTTTAAAGCTCGTTTAAAGTGCACCAATCTTCGTGCAGGTCTACGTCTTCCTAAGTTTTAACGAAAACAATCCCAGACAGTACGTCTACAGTATCTGCATATGCTTGAGCATAGAGAGCATTTAGCACGGAGTCGACCAAGCATGCGCCATAGGATTGGGGACAGTATGTCGCCCTACGTGTAATCCTTGTTTCTCGTCTCAATGACAATTTGGCCACAGTCAGCATAACCAATAAGGGTTTCATTCATAACCCTTATCCACAAAATTGTAAGTTCATCCACGCCTCTCTATTTGATGGAGTTCCTCGGTGTATGTCGTTTCCGTGAATGCTAGCCCATTGTAGTAATGTCGATAACACTTATGACAAATAGCTGCATCCTTCTTTGAAGCTATTCAGAGCACTCTCTTGCTATTAATTGTCATACTTCATTGGCTAAGTGCCAATATTTTTTTCAAACAGGTCAAATGACACTACGTAGTGAAAGCGATGCCTCTAACGTTTGTTACTGCCCCAAAAAGTATTCTGAGCATTAGCATAACAGCAAATGATATGGTTCGTCTTCTTCGAATCAAATAGTTCAGCTCTTGCCTTTGTTATTATCGAGTAGCGCATCTTAGGGAAATAAAGGCCAACGCAACGAATAATTTCTGCTACTCTCCGTTTGTTTCTTAAGCTATGCCTGCAGAAACTAATTCGTTTTTCCAAAATTATCCAAGTATAATAGACGAGAGAGAATTCGGCACAAAAATACAAGTTCTGTATCTTTCATATACCTTATATATTTCTGTGCAGAAACAAGAGGATATACTCCTCGAACGGTGCCCGGTTGGAAATATGTATATTTTTCTAGAAAAAACATACAACTGTCAGTTGACCATAGCCTAGAAAAAAACGCTTCATAGTCAGAAGGCAAACTTAGTGACCCTCAATCAGAGAATGGAAGAATTTTACCTGTATAATTCATTCAGGAATGATTTTTTGAACAACACTTAAATGCTATATATCATCTCAAAGACATACAAAAGCTCACATCTTATGCCTTATTCAAGAGGTACTTTCAAAATATCACTCTGTAAGTTGACATAAAAGATTTCGGTTCAGAGTTACGTTTTTCCACTTTCACCATTCCCTTATCAGTCCGCGGTAAGTTATGACATCAGCAATGAAATATTTCTGACAAGTAAGGGAATCTAGGGGACAAACTTAAACTATATAAAAGACGATAACACTATAATACCACTCTAAAACTATATTAATTACTTTCGGTGAATAGATATCGAATTTTGCCGCACCCACTATAAACTAACAGCCCCAACAGCCCCAACAACTCGAACCTTTTTCTAAACAATATTTTAACGTTTCATCGATACTCCTGATACGCCTACCAAATTGAATTCGTTTCATTAACTGACTTTGGTTAGGGTTCTTAATTAAGCCTCACATTTTCACCCCTATACCATGCCAAACGAAGAACCCTAGTCCACACCCTTTCTCATATTTAAAAGGAAAACAATATGCGATTCCATATCACAGTCAAGGAAAATGCAAACCTACCGTAAACTATAGATAACCATTCGATTTGTAGAAAACAAAAAATAAAATATCCGGAAACTCCCCATAACATATTCCACATCTAACCCCAGTAAATCGAACTCAACTTAAGGAAAACACTGAGGACCGAGGGTCCAGAACCAACCAGAACCAATAGTGGCCCAAGAAAGATGTTCTATTTCAGTTGCGCATATAAATAACTAAATTAATTTCCAAACCATGTGAAAGTAATGGCAATAAGCATGTTATCCTGGTCCATGTCTCGTTTCGCCCATAAAGTGGCTCTTCTAGGGCTACCCGATGGGTTAGTGGTTCCAGTATGAACAACCCATGAAACACCACCAAGACCCATCCAACCAACACTACTACCAACATGAATATGGTGAACATCCGTTGAAGTGAATTTCATTACGTTCTAATAAAACTGCTCATAGACTTGGAAAAGCGCTCTTTCATTCTCTCTTCACCACTTTATACTACTCTCCATTATCACTATCATGTTCCTTGAATGGAGCCAGTGGATACATCGACGACATCAGTGTAGGCCTTTTTATTTTATGCACATCACAATATTAACAGACCCGCGTTAGTCCTTGGAAAATATGCGCTAAAAAAGAACAAGCAACCGACTACTAACTACAATACAACAAAAAAGGCAAACAAAAAAATATTAAATAAAATTATACGGAAGAAGAAGCAGAAGAAGAATTATACATATACATATACATAAGAAATTATGTATGAAAATAAGAAGGAGAAAAACAAAGGATCAAGGAGTATGTGTTCTGGTTCGAGCTCTGTGTTTTGAATTTCTAAAATTTTCTACAACAATTCATCATAATGGTGGAGTGTATCATGAAATGCTTGGCGGCGTTTAAGAGCGTGCTTCAAGAAAAAGGATTCCAAGTGCGACATACACATGTATGTACATTGTACACTCCGTAAGTCGACGCAGAAGGATGATGGGTTAGAAGTTATTATTCACGTTCAACAACTACAACACGAGGACGATGACGAGGGTTTGGTTGTAACAGCAGTAGAAGTAACTGGCAGTAGCAAATATCACAGCTCAAGCAGTTACTATTGCAGAGTTGCCAATTTTGGAAAGCCTAAAAAGGAGTAGATTTCGCAAAAAAAAAAACAGAGCAAGTCTAGGTTTTAAAACCCAACCTATTGTCTGAAGGCTAAATATAGAAAAGTAAGAATGGTGACGTAATCTTGGGGTAGAGAACAAAAACAAAAAAAAAAGCGATCAGCCGTTTTTTTTTTGTCTTTCCGTACCTTTCCTAATACGTGTATAAATTTTTACACGTATTTGTTCTTTTGTAAGCTTGCTTATGCAAACATCATTTAGGTGCAATAAAATATCACTCGAATCAAACCTTTGCTCTACGTACTGTGAGGTGAGGATGCATTAGGCAGCCGAGTATACGAGTATATAATAATCTAAATGTGTAGATTTTCCGTAGTCCTTCGAGCCGGATAACCCGGATTAGCCGGAATACTACAAGTTTGAATATTGTAAAATATATTGGTATGGGACCAATATATATAGTGAAATAGTGAATAGTGTAATGAATACAAGAAGGATGTAGAGCATATACGAAGAAGATTCGACGAATTAGAACAGTTCTGGACTGATTTCCAGATAAACAATGGATACTTGGAAGAACTACTCAAGTCAAATCGGCAGAAAATTCACCAGCACGGATCCTTGAGCGATATTGAAGGAATTCTATATTTAAAAGGCAATTTGTAGGGAAAGGCAGCAAAGATTACTAATCACGTGTCACCGATGTCAAGCAACTATGCAGCAGCTTCAAACTCAGCAGTACTTGTCGGTGCGTTAAATAACGCCAAGCGCAATAAGGCCGAATTCCAAAATTCATTGATTTCAATATTGCTTTAATATAAATCAATTGCCACCATATCATGCTAAAAATGATTAAAATAAACAGTACCATGTCAAATCGTCCAATTACAACTAAAATACAATCGCTAAGAAGTTATAGGCGCCTGCCTGACAGTTGTTAACATTCCCTTAGCGGAGTGACGAAGTTGCGTGAGCGTCTAAACCCTGCAGAGAAAAGGATGAAATCCTGTTAGCGAGCTAAGCGAGCCACCTTCTTCAAACTCTGAATTCGGCTTTATTTCACAAGCAATGGTCGGCGTTCTTTCACTTATGAAAGTGAAATAAAGCCGAACTTAGGAATTCGTCACGTGGCTTTTCAGGAGCATATTATATCGATTTTATGGTGCCGTAATATGTTTTCTAGTTCGAAACGTTTACACATCATTGTGATGACGTTCCTGCTTCAATGTTTTAATGTATAACCGATTCTATGCTAAATAAAATAAAATCACCGAAAATGTATTCTGACCCGCACCGCATTAGTAACAAAAATTCTATAGCATGCAGAGGTACCTTCAAAACTTTGCAAAACTGCTGGATTGAGGTTTTCTATAGTAATTCCAAAAACTGGTCCACACGTTTTCGGTTAATGCTTGGCAGCGCTAATCTCTATCCTTATAAGATCAATATCAATCCTTAAATAAGCATAATAGATCAGTACTAAAAGTTAACCATGTCGACTTTGTGATGAAAAAATTTAATCTACTCCAATGGGAGCAAAAGTAATAACTCTACTCGTAGTTATAATTCAATATGAGTTTATTTTTCCACACAACCCTTTTATACGAGTATTTGAATCTTTTTGAGGGATGGGACCTGAAAGTTAATAAGCCTGATGGGCTGAGGAAGTAGCACGAGCGTAGAACGAATATACATTTACATTTATAGCGGTTTTGGCTTGGTTGTGTATTTGCAAACGATAAATATGACCCCTGGTAGCTTAGAAAGTGCCCATCAAAGGATTAGCCAAAGAGTTGGATTGAATTTCAAGTGGTTGTACTGGGTGGCTGCATGATATTATATTTATTATTCCAAGGACATTTGTTGTGCGTGTATGACGGCTTTATAATTATAAATACACATACGCAACTCTTGCTGTCGTAAAACGTCTCAAATTTCGCAAGACGACTCGTATTTTGGAATGGGTGCTTTTCATCAACCAAACCTGCAAGAGCTTAGCTTGGTTGGCGTCAATTTTGCTTGAGGCTAGTGGCAGGAAGATGTTTTTGACTAAAAACATTGACGTTGGGTAGACGTAACCAATGTTGCGAGTTGCTGTTGTTTTCTTTAGTTTTAGATTTTACTCTGAAATGAATGGCATTCACAAAATGTCAAGCAATCAATTTAGTTTGACGTCAAGTGAACAACATTTGGCATATAAATATGCCTCATTAGGAGGGCGTAAAGTGGTTTAAGGAGACAATGTTTGATTTTGTAAATTAAGGTTGTTTATACAAAGTTGTTGGTAGTGCGGAACTTAATTAAGAGGTATATGTCGAAAGTGATATGAAACAGAGGAAATAGAAATGAACTTGTAACGTTATTGTAGATTCTAACTAACTGAGACAAAGACCGAGATCATGTGCACAGCTAAGCATAGAGGTATCTTAAGTATTTGTAGAGGCGACCATCAAAACGATGTTAACTTGTAAATTTCCGGTGAATTCTCACTTTGCATCTTTAAATAGCGTTTTAGATTCAAAGATTCTACGAACAGCTGGTGGTGGTGGTGCTTATGACACAGTCTGATGTCGGTGTACAATTTTTGGGTGCATCTTCTCCTACATTACAGAAGTTAAAAGAATTTTTTTCTAAATACAACCTAGGGTTACCATATTCAATGGAGACAAGGTCGGGACTGAGATGATTAGGGTTTTACAAAAATTAAATAGATTTGAATATATTCGGGGTGTGCGAGTAGTTAGCCTGACTTTTGTAAGATAGTGTCTATGGTATTTGCGTATGAGTTTTGTATAAGTTTTCTCAATAATGACGTAAAAGAAATCACATGACAGCAGGTCGCCTTATCTATATCCTTTTTCGATATCAACTTTCGATATCAGACTGAGTTCAATAAAGGACAAGTCTGACAGACATAAGTTAGACATTAGTCTTTTTAGCTTAACTCCATAAATGTCATCTTACCCGGCACTAAAATCGATAAAAATGTAGCGTGTTTCGATTTGATATTCGCCAAGATTCTCCAAGATCTGAGAAAGTGTGAAGATGGACTTTCCTGGCCTAAGGCCAGACTAAAATAGGGCAATGAGATTGTTGACAGAAAATTCTTACACAGTACTGCAGATAGGATCCTGTATTCGATGTGTTGGAGACAGGGGATGGATGGCAAATAATTTAATTGTTCCAGTCTTACGAGGTAATATCCAACGCAGGTTTGTTGGACTTGTCAGGTAAGACTGCCTTCACTCTGTCCAGTTCAGGTGGTAAGAAATTGTCTGCCACTATGGTCTTTTAGTGTGCAGAAATAGTTCATATTACTTGCATGTTTTTGCAGGCTTCGATTTGGGTTTTATCGGCTCCTCATGTTGTATTTCCTCGACCACGTAAATATGAATCTCCTTCGTTTTACTTGTAGCACCCCGTCCAATTCTGGCCTCCTGTGCAGCACTTGTCTATACGCTTCTTGTTCCGTTGCATATCCTTGCATTATAAGTCGAAAGAGTAAGATCATTTTAGTATGCGAGATATACATTACACATCAGAGGCATTATCTCTGATAGTGATTTTGCGGGAATAGGATTTCTTAAGAGATTAGGAGACACGCGGCTCTGGCAATCCCTTGAGATTGTAGCCACTAGTGGTGAAATGTCGTCAGAGTATATTTTTGATTTTGGGATTTTCACGATATTCGCAACCGTAGCCTGGCTATATCAAAGTAATAGTCAGAGTAACGTCTCGACATCAATAACATTGTAGGAGTACCTTTAGTGGATCGATACGTGGTACGTGGATATCGTGCTCTTCACAGATTGCCTTTTTGAAGTAATACTACTTGTACGTTTTACCCAGAAGTCTGTAGAAGCTGTTGATGGTGTCATCATATTTTTCCTCTGCGGAACGTGTATGCGTACTACGCTGATTTATACCGTTCGTTCCACTTCCATTCTTAGGGTGCTGTATGGAGGTTTGATCCTTTGATCTGCCAGTTCCCTATCAAGGGAGTATCCCTTTTGTGCTAACTCGTCTGCATTTTGACTCCTTGCTACTCTCTTATGGCTACAGGCCTAGCAGAGCTTAATACATGCTAAAGGCAAAGATTTTTAAGCTGTCCATGACCATTTGTGAAGCTTTGATTTCACTGTAAGTTCAGTAAATTTAAGATGAATAAAATAAAATGCATTAATCTTTGATGTAACCTTGGTAATAGTTATCGAGTCTTCTACCATTTGATTAATGTCCATGCCTCTCTCTTTGGGAGAATATAGGTGAATGGTGTTTCAAGGTCATGATGGGTTATTACATAGTCAGCATAGGAGTATAAATCCAGTTTATTTTAAAGATTGAGGGGTGGCCCTTCGGGTTTGCTTTCCATTAAGCTCACTCAGTCTTGAGGACTTTAAGCTACCGATTCTTGCATGTATATATCTGGGGGCAAAAGGCCAGGTATAGTTGCTAGTTCTCGCCGTTGAAGCCGTTCTCATGGCCTGAGTAGCGCCAATACGTGCAATCTTCAGTACTTTTGTCACTAACTTAAAGTTGCTAGTTTTAGTTGCAGATTCCTACCATACTAAGCTAAGTAAATATACGTATGGAAATTGATCATTCATTTCCTTCTTTATACGTTCACCAATATTGAGCTTACAGCTCAGTATTTAGCACTGATGAATATTCGGAGGATATAGAGCTTACAGCTCAGTATTTAGCACTGTTGAATATTCGGAGGATTGTCCTCTCTACGGAGGGAAGGTGAGATTATGGAATTATTCTTTTATTTGTGAATAGCACAAGCTCTACTTTTTGCGGGTTGATTCCCAGCCCACAGAGCTTGGTCCATTCACCGAGGATTCTAAGGGCATAATTTAGAATTTCTCTGATTGTAGGGAGGAACTTGCCAGCGGCCATAACAACCGCATCATTTGTGTACGCAGTAGATTTTATTCTCTTCCTGTTTAGGCACAAAGAAATTAAACCTTTTTTATTTGTTTTAATTTACGCGCACCTAAGAGGTTAGATACCCTTTTACTGTTGCCTGGGCGTTGTCGGAAAGGTAAAAAGAGGAGAAAGGAAAATTGATTTTTTGTAGTGATTTGAAACTCAGGTGTATTTGGTTTCGATATTCGCTCTCCAGGGGTGGGAGTCCGAATAGGACCGAAGTTTTTTCTTCACTCAGAGTGATTCGAAGGTTATAATTCACACTATTTTTTTTTTGTGCTTCCAACTCTACAACAGCCAAATCTACGTGTCAGTGTTATGCCCTCACTCGCAGGATTTTCTGTCTGAGTTCCAATTACACAAATGGAGAAACTTGAAAAACTTGTCAATGGGTAGGATTCGAACCTTGACACTCCGAGTGAGAAGCGATTGCTAGTACCACTACACGGCTACAACTAGGGTCCACGGAAAGTGTTTTGTTTTATTTTAATGTTTCGAATTATAGTATAATGAAAATTTTCACTCGATTATAATTCGCAACGTCTTTTTCGGAACAGTAGGACTCAGACACGAAATTGGTCCATTGTACTCCATGTTTTCCGAATGCCAACAGTACACTTGATTGGTACCGAGTTCCGACGCAGTCCGCCATCTAAGCACTTATCGTGCCCAACGTTACTTTAATTCGATGATCTAGTGCGAATCGATGCTTTCAGCGAAGGCGGTGACTTGGGTGGGAAATGAGATTCTAGCAGTTTTCTCAAACGATGATAGTCTTATGGGCCTGAAGTCTTTTGGATAGGTATGGCTTAGGATATCCATATTTGATACCACTGGCGAACAGTCTTTCTAGGAAAGGTATCACAGTTTGCTTCGTTTTTTTGAAGTATGGTAGGTATCCGTCCAATCCAGGGGAATCGTAAGCGTATAATGAATCAATAGCCAAGGTTATGTTGCAATGTGCTAGTATTCCCTTTTGGGATTTCGTATTGGCTATTGAAATATGTGTCAATATCTCGTATAGACGCTGAAGTAGGAGTGCATCCAGGAAAGTGGGTTTCTAGCAAGGGTCCATAACCCTTACATACTTACGTTATTAGTATTTACTCGAGTAAATCGTTCTGTACTAGAATATTGCCGCATTATTTAAGACGCCTATTGTGTGCGCTAATAACCAAAAACCTCTTATAAAATGAATAATTACATTGATTCGTCGGTTTTACTTGTTTCTGCTTGCAGTTCTAATATTTAATTAATATGAACTACACAACGCCGGAAGGATTCCTCCCAAACACTTTCGCCAACCTCGCTTTCAACGAAGTCCAATCCGAAACTCCACCGATCGCCTTCATGGCTAGCTTGGCAGCACCTCTCAACAGTCGTCGCGAATTATATGTCGATTCATGTTAAAGCAATGTTATTTGTTTTGCTGTACCTAAGTCCAAACTCAATTCAAGATACGTACATCAGTGGATGAGAGTTAGGTTTAAGAGTTAGGGAAAAAAAAGCACACCACCCAAATTGGAAATGCAGCATTTTGCGTTTTTCTACAAACGTTTTTCTGTTAAACAGAAAAAAGTTTAACAAAGTTAAAAAAAGATATAATTCTATCTGTCCTTTTTTAATTTAGCTTAGTTTATGTAGTCATTATTTAAGATATGTGTTTCCCAAAAGTTTTCTCAAGCTTTTCTTCCTTTTTTTCTAAGTTTTAGAAAGCAAATGGGCTCAGACCCTCTCAAAATAAAATATAAAATTTGTGCCACTTAAGAATTAATATTCTCAATCTTTTATTTTCGTTCTGCATCCTTGCATTTGACAGCATTAACCTTTTTGAGTTGAAAATTAGAATTGGGATCTTCTTTTTACTATTGGTCTATTAACAATTGAAATATGTTGTGCAAATAATCTACTGTTACGACTGTGGGGATGGATTGATTTGCGAACGTATTCTTTCAATATTGCAATATTAATCCGCATGTTAAAGATGAACGAACTGCTCGTATATAACAAACACACAAATTTAAGAAGCACTATTTTCGCTCAATTTAAGCCATCACACACTGACTCTATGTGGGACATCGTCATTGCAATTTCTTTAGTGGTAAAAAGAGACGAAGTATTTCGATTATTTACACTTTGATACGATAACTTTCAAAACAGATCTTATGACCTGCAGATTCTTCGGAACGTCGCGATGTTTGATGTTTCTACATCATTGTCAGTAAGCCTTCGATCGAGGGATATGTCGACTTATCTCTGCAAATGTGTATATTTTTATAGTATGCGACATTAGTTTAACCGACCAGAAATTTTTACAATATACCGTGTAGCCATTGCATTTTTACAGTGAAAATTGAATGCTCTCCCACAACAGTTTAGGCATGCGAATGCCTATTATCATTTTACTGAAAAAGATAAGGAGCTATTTTAATACAAGCTTTTACATTGCGGCCTATCATATCTCCCAGGTCCGTCCTCTCTGGTCCGGTTGTTCACCCTCGGTTCACGCTTTTTGCTGCATCGTCAACGTGGGCTTCGGTATTATCTGCCGTTTCCTCTTCGTACGCAAAAGCCGATTGAGAGTGTACGTAGCAAATATTCGCGGACTAAAAAGTAATCATTTTTCTGCGTATGTTCACGTCTGTATATACAGGTCAGCTGTTTTGGCACTTAGTGAAACAGATGTAAATCCCCGAAAACATCTCTCAGATCACACCGATATGAAGCTACCTAGCTACGAACTAGTGTTATTATTCTCCTCTCACACCACCACAATATAGTACTTTTTCCAATCCAGAATTCAATTTCATGTAGTTAAAATTTCATCTCCGTAAGCAAATCATCCACTATTGCTTTATTTACAGAAGCCATAAACTGGACAGGAATTCTACCTTTAACGAGTTTGATACGCTGTCTGACTCCATTCAAATAATTGTATCCCTGTATCCTCATACTAAAATCGTTATTACGGCCAATTTCAATATACAGAATTCTGGGTGGCTTCGACATTCTGGACAGACAACACTTGAGTGATGGGCTGTTGAGATCTTCGTTGCGGAAAACTATTTGACCCAGCTTGTAAATGAGGCCAGGCAAATACCACCCTAGTAAGTACACTGCTGATGTGCTTTCCCCTTTAGACTCGTTGGACTATTTTATCATACCAGCTAAATTCTCGTACACCGACCACACGGTTAGAGTAAATATTCCTGAAAGAACCGTATGGAGATACAAGAAATCCAATTGGATCTGAATTAACAATTTCTTTGAACTGGAAATCAGCTTATGAAACATCGCCAAAAGCCAAAATTTCTCAACGACCAGCAGAACGGTTTTCGTAGCAACAGGTCCACTGGTGATTTGATGGCACGTCTCACAGAAAAGTGGAACCAAAGCGTACATCAATCTAGCAAAAGCAAAACAGTTGCACTTGATATATCTACGGCATTAGGCTCTTTTGTCCAAAGTGTGTGCATTTGGGATCGACGACTTTCTTCTTCAATGGATTAGAAACTACCTTTCGGAACGTTCAATTCAAATTATCTGAGATAGTTCCAAGTCGGATATTCGTAAAATAAAGGCTGGTGTGCCCTAGGGTTCCGTTCTCTCTCCAACACTCTTTTTAATCTGCATTAATAATCTCATGTCTGCCACTTCTAATCTAATATAATCCTTTGCTGTCGACAGTACTCACTCTCATATACGTTCCCGGACTCAAGTCCATGTTCTTCGGCTGTCGAACGGGAGTGGCAGCGTATGCTAAGCTCATTAAATTCCGAGCATCACTAATTGGGGAACAATTAACGAAGTTGAATTTGGTGCCTCCAAAACAGACAGCATTTGCAGTCGTTGAACCGAAATTTAAACACTCAGCCATTATCCGTGAATGGCACTTGGATCGCCGAAACCGAAAAACTTTCCGTAGCCGGTATGGAATGACCACATATTCAATGTCGCCGAAAATACTGTAAAATGTCTGGACTTCCTTAAAGGATGTAGGAAATACTATCCCCCCTGCGATCTGGCCTCTATATATAAGGCATTTGTCCACTCGAAATTGGAGTATAATACCCACATCCTCTTTGCACTAAGATTACATTCAAAACCGTGTGATAAAACTCATAAATAGGTGACGCCAATATTGATACACTTGAATACCGACGTAACGTCTCTAGCCTCACCTTGTTTTACCTCTATTTTCAACACATGTGATTCACCAAAATTGCCAGTTGCATTCCGCCCCTTCAAACTTTTAACCGTAGCACCTATCAAGCTATGAATGCTCATCCGTGTACCCTCAAGACCACTTTCGGACGCACTCTAAAATATAGTGATTCTTTCCTAAGCTGTACAACTCACTTATGGAATACCCTGCCGAGCTCTCTAATTCCTAGTAGTTGTAACCTATCAACATTTAACACCAACGCATATGGGTACCTCTCCTTTCTCCCTCTGCAAAATTTCCTTCATTATCCCTGTGTGCAAACATAAAAATCAGAGGTGCTTAGGCTACATATTTTTCTCCTGTTCGCGTTTGCTATTTCCGCGTTATTTATTCGTAGTTCCTGCATGAAAACTTGCCTTACATACACTACTACATACACTTTTCGTAGATTTATATTTTGCTCATCTTCGCCATATGTTATGAAATAGTCCACGAACAATTTTTTTTGTTTAAAGATTTTGTATTCCATAAAAGGTAAACATACAGGAGTTTCAGGAGAATGTTTGCGAGTATAGTATATATAACTTCTACTATAAAGTGTATTGAAAACTAATTCTACTTCACATTCTTTAAGCAACAACTCATTCTCGGGATAAGGCAAACAACAATTAAGTATTTTTGAGGTCAATATTCCCTAAAATTTAGGTATTACGTACTGTGTTAAAAAGTGCGATAGTATTCTATTTCTTAGTTAATTAAGCTTCAGTTTTAATTTTCACAAGTTGTCTCGAAAAATGTCGAGTTCTCGTTCCTATAATTCTGTTTAAATGCACATAATTATATTTTAGCATGTGAGTCAAGGGATTGGAAATTTTCGTAAACATTTTCTAGAAACCTCTTCAGATTCCTCACACCGGAAGACTCTGAGAAGTTTTCGCATCTGATGGTTTAACCTCCAACCAATTGCGTTCCACCCTCGCCTTTGAATAGATTCCAAAAGTTACCTTATTACCTTCAAACTTTTCCCCGTAACTTTTTGAATGGATATTTTTCTTAACGAACTTCAAAATTGATAACAACCACCGCTGTGTCAGATGAGGGTGTTAGCATGTAAAAGTTTAAAATTAAACCTACGCAACGTAACATCATCGAAGTCGATATACATATATTAATTCTATTAATATTAATTTTTCGTCCTAGGGTGGTGATACAAATCAACAACTCGAAGTAGACTAAAAAGTTGAAGGTCCCTGTTGAATGGCCACTCGTTAGCTTTAATTAGTTTCTTAATACTTGCTTATATCGAAAGAATGAAAATTAATGTGGAAACCCTTCAGCAATTGGAATCACCTTGTTTTTATCTATTTAAAATATTCCAAGGAGATATTACTCATAAAAAAGCAAACACTAAGGCTAGATGGCATGTTTTGTTTTTGCAGTGTCAGACTTTTCATTAGGGATTAAATACCAAATCAGCTATCTCATTGAAATGCTACTCGTATGCTTTATTTATTTTCTGTACAGTTTGCCATTTCATCGTGGAAAGAAAACGTCATAACAACGTTTTCAATTGGTTGAAATTTATTGCCAAAATCGGAGCTCCGTTCGCGAAACTTCGAATTTCATTGCGTGAAGTTGACATCATCGGCAATCTGAACGTGCTGCTTATAGAGTTATTGGAAACTCTTGTACCCAATTCAAGTTATTAGATATTCATATCAACGAGACCAGTGCGGTTGTAAGAAAATAATGCAGCTGCGGAAGCTGGTGTCGAAGAGGACTCTAATTTATCAACTCGTACATTAAAGGCCTCGGTTAAGTCGTTACGACGTTAAATGTATGCGGCCTTAAAATCGATGAAAAGATGGTGTGTATCAATTTGGACTTCTTTAGTCAAATCTGCCCGAATGTAAAGACTTTTCTGGTCTGAAGTCACACTGAAAGGGGACAATCAGCTTGTTGATGAAAGGTTTCAGATGTTCACACAATATGGCAGATAAAATCTTGAATACAATCTTGAAACAAATGTTGCCTCTATAGTTGGCGCAGTTGGGGCGTCTCCTTTTTTGTAGATCGGGCAAATTATGCTGAGATTTCATTCGTCAGGTATACACTAAATCATTGCTAGCAGCTTTGAATACCTCGACCCGTATGATATCAAGTCCAGCTGCTTTTTTGGATTTCAGCTTAGATTTCGTTTTGGTCAGGTGGACGGAAGTTTTGGCTATCATCGTCAAAGTTGAATGGTCAATTCTGCTTGATGGTGGGGTGTTGAGCTTCGTCTCCGTTATACAGTCTGCAGAAAAAGTTTTTCCATGTTCTCAGTACCGACTGTAAGACCACTACAAGGTTTCCGTCATCATTTTTACAGCCTTCTGTGCGTGTCTTCTTGCCTTCATACGTTAATTTTTCTTGTTAGTAAAACTACGTACATTATTCCTCTAGCACAATCTCTCAATATCTTCTGGAGGAGCCGATGTTCTACCCGTCTCTTCTTCTCGTGGAGCTCACGAGTTGCTCTCGTCATTCATTGCAGCGATGTATAGTGGCTCATTTAAGAAAAAGTGAGTGCATAATTCAATTTTCGCGTGGATCTATAATCCGAAATTTTTAAATTCTCTGGATTAACAAATATTTGGAGCTCTGGTAACCGAAAAATTATTTATTTTGCATCCCCTTGTGCTAGAGAGGTTTGATTTGATGTGTTCGGACAACTTCAGTTCTCTCTCTAACATTGGATAAGTATTATACAACGCTGTGCAAAATTATAATCTCAAACCAAAATTTTCAGTTTTGTTAAAATGGGTAGGTAATAAACATTTATTATTGGTTTTGTTCCAAAATATTGACATACGCTATCAGTTCCGGGGTTACGATTACGATTTGCCGTAAAAGGAGAATTACATCATTAAGGCAAACAGGTGTATTGGAAAACATTAGCTAAAAAGTAAAGAAAGAAAAAATTTATTTATTTGTCAGCGTCCGGAATAGAAAATAGTTCACGTGTGCCGTAAAAAATGATTACCAACTGCCCGATGGAAATTTGTCAGCGGAAAGATGTCCGAAATTGAAAAAAAATTATCAATAATTTATGCGCATCTTCAATCAAAATGGGTCGCAGCCTATACATCGAGAAATAATTTCAAAAAGAACAAGGAATGGTTGGAAGATCGTCTCTATATCGATATTGAACGAACAGAAGAAATGTGTGATTTACAAAGTACACCAAAGTCATGAAGAGGAAAGCAGACCGAATCAATAACTGAGTACTCGACGTTCACAAAAAACTGAAAACATAACCGTTTTGTCATTGTCTTTGCTTATGGATTTGGGTCTGTCAAAAGGAAAATAAAAGATTTTGAGAAGTTCCTTGAGAAAACACAATGTACATGTTCTTCCATCCTATAGAATTTCACAGTTGCCAAATAGGAGGCAGTTCCAGGAAATCACGAAATCACGGAAATATCAGCTAGAGTGAAACTTCAAGATATGACATACTGCAAAGCGGATTTTAGAAAGCAATTGTGAGGGCGAATTAATTGCGCTTCCAAGAATTCTTACATTACAAAGTAAGTGGCGCTGTGATGGATCATCTGTGCGAGGTGCCTTCAAGCAAAAAATACATATACCAGATGGTGACATATTAGATGTAAACATGTGTACTGCATATAAAGTGAATGACGAAATATGGACAATTGTCAACTACGAGTTCTTTTTAACTATGATTTAAGGAAAAGTTTTGAATGAAATGACAGATACAAAGTCACGCGGTCATGTTTCATATGCAAAAGAACACAAAAACTTCTACAATCAAGATTATATAACTACTAATACTGAATCATTAGTAGTTGCGAGAATCAGGTGCAAAGACGACAAGAGGGAGAGGATATTGATGAATCTATTGGAACCAAGGAGGCAGAAAAAATTGGGCTTGATGTGGATAGATGAGAACGAGGATTTGGAAATGCCAATGACGGAAATACTTCGGGGAGATTTTTTCAAGAATCAGACGCAATTGCTCATGTAAATAGAGAGGTAAGAACGAGGCTTGAAGTACTACATAATTAGTCCCACTTACTGATTCCTAGTCACTATTGAGGAAAAAAATCTCCATATTTCCTTTGTATTCCTTTGTTCATCAAATTTCTATGTAAAAACCGATTTCTGAATTTATTTTTTTTTATTATTAAAAAATGATTGATATCTAAATAAAAAAAAGGCTTGACGTACGTGACTTTCAGCCACTAAACAAATATTGAGAAGAAAGTGTACCATGAGTTCTTCGCAATTATGTTGTGACATGAAATATTTTTGTGCCATTGCAGAGTGACAATATGCATACGTATGTATATGTAGATGTTGCCAAAACTGTGATCCATTCACGTTCCTGTCATTTGTTTTTTAAGCTTTGATGGGTATTGTTACATTTGAAAACTGCTGCGAACAAATGAAACATTTGAACAATTCGATGTGAACATCTTGTGTTTTGTTCTTGTTATTGCGTTTGTAAATAAATTTGTTTCACTCTCTTGGACTTGAATTTAATATATACAAAACTGTGCTATTTTTAATTATTAATTCTATTTATATACGAACAAGGAATGAACACCAATTCTATGTACGTACATTTTATATAAAAATAGATAAACGGTATGACGATAGAAGAAATTTCTGATGCACTTGCTTACAGTGATGCTGAAAGTGCTGACGTGGGTGCTCACGTGGGTGCTGTAGAGGCAATCTTTGAAGCAGAGATGATCTCATCTGATAGTGAAGCTGATGAAGGCGAAGCGGCGTCGGAAGACGATGATGAATTGTTCTTTTCAGAAACCGAAGAAAGTATAGTGAATGACAACAAACATCTACCACTTTTTGTTAAAGACGGATCAAACTGCAAATCACATCCACTTCCTCAAACTAGAACTCCTGCTCAATAAAGTTGTGCTACCTCCAGGAAAACATATTGAAACACCTCAAGCGCATTATTTTTATTCTTTGATAAAGATGTCATAAATCTTATTGTAGAGTTCCCAAACCTGAATGCACGTGAAAAACTTGGACAGAATTGGAACTGACGAAATTGAAATTCGTGCATATATTGGACTATTCTTAGATACAGGAGTAAGAAAAGATGACATCGTCGATTACAAGGAGTTCTAGGATCGACAATGTTGGAACTTATTGTTCCGAACTTGGATGTCAAAGAACAGATTTGCCGAGTTATCGCGCTATTTGCAGTTTGATTATAAGGCCACGAGATCAAATCGCAGATCGCACGATAAATTTGCCCCTACAATAGTCTTATGGGACCAAATAAACAAAAATTTGAAGAAACCATTCCTAGTGAAAACCTTAGTATTGATGAACAACTATTGCAATTCCGAGGGAGAATGTCATCTCGGCAATACATACTTTCCAAGCCCGATAAATATGGAATGAAAATTTGGTGGATACCATATTTAGACAAGTAAGGCAATCATAGAGCTTCTAACAAAGCACAGCGTATTGTAGAGCGGCTTTGTAAGCCATGCGAACGAACAAACAGAAACATAACTTTTGATAATTATTTCACTGGCCTCGAACTGGCACAAAGTTTTCTTTTAAAACAATAAACTTGTCTTGGTACGCTCCGTAAAAATAAAAGATGTATTCCACCAAATTTTCTTCCTAGAAAGGAAAGAGAAATTGAAATTAGCATTTTTGGATTAAAAAAAATTCCAATGCAACTGACCAAATCCAGCCGGACATTAATTTATATTACAATGCAATGAAAGGCTCACTAGATACTTTTGATCAAATGTGTCACGCTTTTCTCCGAAAAACGGAAAATACGCAGATGACCCATTGCTCAATTGCACAATCTTATAGATGCACGTGGAATAGCCTCAAAAACCAAAAACAATCATACGTAGGTAAAAATTATTTTTGAGGTGAATTGGCACAGAATCTTATTATGCCTGACATAAAATAAATCGAAGAATCGGTAATATATATGTTTCTATTTAATAATCAACTGTTGGCAACTAAATTACTTAGATTTTTTTTAAAATTCAGCGAATAAACTTTAATCAATGATAAATTTTCCATTTTATTTGATGAAATTTTGCCATCTTTTTGGCAACTTTACAATTCCACGTTCGTAGAACTTCTGATCTATATCGGCAAAAAGTTGAACCAAGTACGATTTCACAGCGTCATAATCATTGAAAGTTTCACCATCCAAAGAGTTTTGCAAAAATCGAAATAAATGGTAATCTGATGGACCAATTCCCAACCAACTTCCACAAATTTTTATCGAGTGACCAAAGATGTATTTGGCCTAGAGTTGTCCTGGTGAAAAATGACCCCTTTTCGATGGACAAAACCGTTTTTCGTTGATCGCTGTATTTAATCTGTCCAGTTGTTGCCAGTACACATCCGAATTGATCAATTTTGATTCGGTGGAAGCAGCTTAAAATACACAACACCTTTATTGGAGCAAAATCTTCTTTTGGTGGATATCAACTTTCGAAGTGCACTGTCCTGGCTCATCAAGCCAGCGGTAAGCAATCCATTTATCATAGCCAGTGATGATTCGTTTCAAGAAGGGATTTGATTAGTTGCGTCTAAGATGCAAATCTTAAGCGTTGATGCGCTTCGTTAAATGAATTTCTTTCAAATATCATGTGGCACCCAAATATCAAGCTTTTTAACTCTTTTTTTTGCTATCTCTCGTACGGTTACATCGATCGATTATGGTTTTAATCGACCTGAACGTTGTTCGCCCTTCAGCGAATGAAATCTCCGAAACGAAAGGGTTCTTCACCATACACATAACGTAACATTTTAGCAGCTTGCGCTGCGTTCTTTCCCTTACGGAAATAAAAAAGTATAAAATGCTCGTTTTTGCACTCCATATTAAAACTGATGCCAAGCTACGTTTTCAAAAAAATACGCGCAATTTGCTATTGAAGGAAAGCAAGACAGCTAACAAATGTCAAAACGAAAAAGATATGTCATTGACAGAAGAAATTAGAAAATATGGCCAAAGACATCTACTATGTGTGAAATCGGCAATTACTCGTACTTATTGCCAACCAATACTTGGCGTCCATATCCTCCGAGTCATAATCCGGTAGACACTGAAGTGGTCTATAGTAATTTGTTCGATTACTACCATACTTTTTAGAAATTTTATTTTTACATCATTCGGAATTTTGTATCCAGGACAAAATATTGCCCTCAGAATCCGAAGATCTACGGTGTTTATTTATTGTTATTTTGCTTAATATGAAAGCGAAAGTCAAGCTGAGACGTCATGCGCGGGAAAAAACTGCGGATTTACTGAGGCTCATCTTTGGCGTGTAGGATTTGAATATCATCTCTCTCATTCAATATTCTATACGCCGTTGTGTCACAGCTCTCATGTCTTATTGCCTATGGGAGTGATACAATAAGCATATTCACTCTTAGTTTTATCTGGTGTTGTAAAAGTGTAGTCTTTTACACCAAGCGTGAACGCACTCTGCCGTATTTTTAGCAACACTGAGTCGTAAGACAAAATTTGCTGATTATTGTTTACATATAAAATAATTGTCACTCTATAAGAAAAATTAAATGCTTTTTATTTACGACCACCTTTTCCTCGTCCATATTTCAGGCAATTCTTTCATTAAAAGAGATTTTATGAATTGAGAGGACCAAACGACCAGAACCATCTGTCTAAAATATGTTCACAATTCAATACTACACTTCCACACTCTTCGTAATAATAGGGTTGGAGCATTACTAGTGTATCTTGTTATTATATTGTAAGAAAATGATACACTTTTACACTTCCACAATAATACAAGACCAGATAAACTGAAGTGTCAATACTCCTGATAAGTTTCGGTGTGATATTCTCTTAAGGGGTAAAATATAGCGAAAGCGCATTGATGCTATATGATACATGTGGAATGGTGGAAACAGAGCAAACGCTCGTCTGTAAATAGGGCTCTGAACATGTTATCCGTATGCCTATCTATAGTGGAGTCACTGGAAAAATTCGGCTGGATGTACCCACATTTACTTGGCGATTGGTTTGGTGCGGAGTGCATATTTTCATTGAAAACAAATCTAAGTACAAAGTCATGTGTTGTTAACAAAAATTGACTGCAATAAATTCGTCAACATCAGTCGCCAACAAACTCCAACGGAGCAGTAACGTAGCGTCACAACTACTATGCAGAAATCATGACTTATGTGCTAAAACGGAAAATGAAGACAGCTTTGGTAGCGCAGTGTATCCACCAAATTTGTTATTATTTACTTTTCTTGATCATTATATTTCCTCCTCTCCATAAACGAGAAGTTCACCCTTAAAATTTGTCTAAATGCGCCAGCCTTTTAGCATTAAGAAATAAATCTCTCAAGTTTTATGACATTCCAAATTAGCGGAAAACTTTTTTAAGAGCTTCATAAAAATCATCCCACTTTAGCACTTATAAGTTTTACCTGGCTATCTTAGCGTTACGATAAGAGTATATCGATCCAATAAAAACGCGCTAAACTGCAAAAATAAAGCTATTGACCAACTCCCTGGTCATCGAATAAAAAAGAAAACAGAGAAAACCAAGCTGCCCAAAGGATACAAAAAAAAAACATAAAAAATATTAAAAACAAAACAACCCTAAAGAAAACCTCAAAAACTAAAACTCTGCATGCTCAAACATCCGCCTCATGCTGATGGCTAATAAAACACAAACGTACACATGAGCTTGAGAATTTGTTGAAATTCACCCTTTCCATCAACTGGCATGTGTGCTGGTTTTTATCGACATGCTAGATTTGGAATGTTTATTTCTTCTCCTCCTCCTTCGAATAACAAAAAAAAAACAACACATTTTTTCCTAGAGATTTTGTAAAAGGACGAAATTCTAATAAAACCACGACCCCCAAAATTGAAGTATGTCCGAAGGCAAGGATAAATATCCCAGCATCATATTGTCAGCCATCAAAACAAACCTCCACCCCAATAATACCTACCATAGCCACAGCCCTATTTCGAACAATTTCAATTTAAAGAAAATAAAAGCGGATCCCGGTCAAGAGCCAGTGGCTAGCTTTGGCCTTTTTTATGAGATTTGCGAATGTAAAATTTGAACGTTTCGGCCATTGGACTATCTTCTTTTACTCATTTGTTAAACTTGTGAAAATATCCTCGACTTTACGAGGGTTAGATATTTACGTCTACAACTTAATTCAAATTGTTGAAAGGACTTTTTTATTATAAAAACTACACTGACGATGGGTTTTGTTATTTTTTTTCCGATTCCTTGAATGGCGATGCGCTAGCAAAAAAAGGTAAATTATAAAATTTTCTGATGAATTTAGCCATGTAAACTTAGTTGAGATTCTTTACTATCAAATCGTTCTTATGTAGCGATGGATATGTAACGATCACACATAACAGCTACGTCAACTATAGTTAGTCTCAAGCCCAGGTCGAGAAAAAAGGTCAGACTATGCAAATATGGCTAAATAGCAGTCTTCAGTGGATAGGCATGATCCAGTCGAAGTACAGGTCAGACGTCTCGGAGAAGGTATTTCGAAGAAGTCAAATTCAGATCAAGAAACTCATTTGAACATCCGAGACACAAAGAAGTTCAGGTTATTTGAGAATTTTTCGGCTCCATCGAAGTTTTTAGACCGTGATCTGAAACACCAGATGTACTGGTACGTATATAAATGGATCTCAATGTGTTCAGATATTTCCATTATTCCAATTGTGCACTTACCCAATTTAATGAAGTGTTTCAACTCTGTGGACTCCTGCAATGATTAATCACCGCCAATAGGGTGGCCGTGGTGTAGTGGTACTAGCAATCGCTTCTCACTCGGAGGGTCAAGGTTCGAATCCTACCCATGACAAGTTTTGCAAGTTTCCCATTTGTGTAATTGGAACTCAGTCAGAAAAATTCTGCGTGTGAAGGCATAACACTGACACGTAGATTAGGCTGTTGTAGAGTATCAAGCACAGAAATTCATTATGCGGTAAATTGACCGAAATATCCGAGGATGCAGATTATCAATTCTGAAGTATTTCATTATTCCATTGCAACTGGGGCCCAAATGACTCTCAGTGAACTCGGCATTCTGGCTGTTAGAAGCCTTGCGTTCTCGATCAAACTGGAAAGTACGAGTAGTAAGAGGGTTGAGGCAGTCCCTAAGCGCAGCTTGACTATCACTACAGAAATTTAGCGAAACCATTTTTGGTCACAGAAAAAGTCCTTTCGTATTTTTGCCAACAATTCTGGTTGGATCAAATGGCATATGCATAAGACCGGAGTCAAAACATAGTCGGCGCGCAGTGTTATCAAAATTCCAATGCGTGTTTTACCGCTCATCGTTTTTTTTATTTCTGAAGGGGAAAATGGGTTAAGGAGGATGATTGCTCAGCATCTGAAGCAGACCCAGTTCTAAAGGGTCTTGACAACTTTGAATTTAATTTGTGAACGCACTCTTTCACTAATCATCAAACTGTTACTGTCAATTTATTCAGTAAACTCAACATTTTCATCGTGGCAAAAGTACACGAGCGAGCAACGTCTGCAAATTATAAAAATTTTCTACCGAAATTCGGAGTCGGTGACTGCAACTTTAAGAGCGTTCACTCCAATTTTCGGTCGTAATTCTCGCCCTAGTAAAGAGGCAATAACAAGTTTAGTGCAAAAATTTGGGTCTACATATTCGTTGTGTGATGTTGCCGTGTCACTGAGACAACGGGTTGGTCGAAGTGTCGAAAATATCGATGCCGTTCGGGCGTCCGTAGCAAACGATCCAAATCAGTCAATTCCACGGCGTTCTCAAGAATTGGGCATCGCTCAGACCACATTATGGCGTATTTTGCGTAAGGATCTTGGTTTACACCCATACAAGATCAAGCTGACTCAAGAATTGAAGCCGATGGACCATTTGAAGCGACGTACGTTCTCCGATTGGGTTCTGGAGAAAATGCGCCAAGATGATGAATTCTATCGCAAAATCATCTTCAGTGACGAAGTTCATTTTTGGCTCAATGGGTTCGTCAATAAGCAAAATATGCGTTATTGGTCGGGTGAAAATCCACATGTGCTCCATGAATCACCACTTTATCCACAAAAAATAATAACTGTTTGGTGCGGTTTGCATGCCGGCGGTATTATTGGGCCATATTTTTTCGTCGACGATAACGATCGTCACGTTACTGTGAATGGTCAGCGTTATCGCACCATGATCACCGATTATTTTTGGCCCGAATTAGAAGATATGGACTTGAACGACATGTGGATTCAACAGGATGATGGCACAAGTCACAGAGCACACGCTACAATCGATTTATTGAAGAGTAAGTATGGTGAGCGTGTTATCTCAAGAAATGGGCCAGTCGATTGGCCGCCTCGTGCGTGCGATTTAACGCCGCTTGACTGTTTTCTGTGGGCCTACATTAAGTCATTGGTTTATGCCAACACGCCGACGACGTTGGAAGAGCTCAGAGCTAACATTGAACGTGAAATAGCGGCCGTTTCGGCCGAAATGTTTGGCCAAGTCGTTGAAAATTGGGTCCAACGAAACGACTGCTGCAAACGTGCCCGCGGTGGCCATATGAACGAAGTCGAGTTCAATTCATAAATGTTTTGATTGTACTTCAAGCCGATAATAAAGTTACTGAAATATCTCAAATGGTTTGCGTTTTATTTAAAAAAAAAAGTTGTCAAGTCCTTATTGGAAAACCCTATACTCGGAAAACGCCCCATTCATCCCATTTTCCGAAAAATTGAAAAACACGTGCGAATTCACTTTGAATATAGTTACACCCACTTGAGTGTTAAATTCTCTAAAAAAAAAATGTAGCCGAGCGGGCAGTTCTTTTGAGTCTGGTAAGAGCATTGTGAAACACAACCGCAACGAATTAGATGTTAAATTTTATCATCTCAGTGAATAGACCCAGAGGCCTTTACTTTGCAACGAGACCTGTGTCTTGTCGAAAGCTCCTTTACGCTGCCAGAAAACCGATTGGAGGACGTTTAATGTTTTATCCAAAAATATTTTACTATCCAGATTGACATCAAAATACTTGGCTTCGTTGGATTTCAATATACACAATTCTGGGTGGCTTCGACATTCTGGACAGACAACACCCGAAGGACGGTGTGTTGAGATCTTCGCTGCGGAAAACAACTTAACGCAGCCTGTAAAGGAGCCCACGCGAATACCAGATGTTGATAGTTATACCGCCAAGACCCTGGACTTGCTTTAACTTCTCACCCTGATCAGTACACCATTGATGTGCTCTCCCCTCTAGGCTCGTTGGACCATTGTGTCATATCAGCTAATTTCTCGTACACCGATTATACAGCATGGTACGACTCGAGCTGTAAAGAGGCCGTCAGGGTTAGAGAAATATTTGTTCGGTCCTTCAAGACCAACCCGACAGAGGAAAACCGATAAAAGTACAAACGAGCCAGAATTGACTGTAGCACCTTTCTTAAGAGTGTGAAATTCCAATATGACCAAAAACTGAGGCAAAAAATACAGCAATGCCGCAAAGGCAGTAAAAATTGTTGGTCAAAAATATTAGAAATTCTGCCTCATCCTCATTCCCAACACTCATTTACAATGACATTCCAGCTGTCAGCCCTTTGGACAATGCCAATCTGCTTGCTGCGCACTTTGCGGGCAGCTCAACACTCCCAGATTGTACTTTGTCCCCGCCTACACTTGAGTGCGTCGAATCCCAATAATGGAAGTGTTGTCAATGCGCCATTAGAGGAGCTGTTTCCGATGTGAGTGGATTCAAAGCGCAGCCACAAGGAAAGCTCTTTTCACGACGAATTTGACGGAGACATGCAACTACTCGTAAATAAGAGGCAGGAGCTGTTTCTGAGATAATGCTTCTCGAAAAGCAAAAAGAATGCAGCGGGAATAATATTCGAAACATTTATCAGAGAATAAAAGGAACATACCAGCGATACAAAGCCTGAATGGAAGCCTGCAAACATAATAATGGACAACTAGTTGCAGAATCGGAGGCTGTGCTGAGAATATGAAAATAATACTTCTACAGGCTTATTATTGGCAATGATGGTCAAAATGCTGTGTTCACGTAAAATAGTAAACCATTCACCCTGAACGAAGACGACAAAGAATTCGTTTCCCCTGACTTATAAAAATTAATGCAGCTTTGTCTAATAGATCTGCTGGTAGGCATTTAAAACAGGCCTGGAGGTAACCTGCTTGGAAACAGGCAGGAGCTGTTTCTGAGATAATGCTTCTCGAAAAGCAAAAAGAATGCAGCGGGAATCATATTCGAAACATTTATCAGAGAATAAAAGGAACATACCAGCGATACAAAGCCTGAATGGAAGCCTGCAAACATAATAATGGACAACTAGTTGCAGAATCGGAGGCTGTGCTGAGAATATGAAAATAATACTTCTACAGGCTTATTATTGGCAATGATGGTCAAAATGCTGTGTTCACGTAAAATAGTAAACCATTCACCCTGAACGAAGACGACAAAGAATTCGTTTCCCCTGACTTATAAAAATTAATGCAGCTTTGTCTAATAGATCTGCTGGTAGGCATTTAAAACAGGCCTGGAGGTAACCTGCTTGGGAACATGCATCAGCACCTTAGAGGAAATCATACCCGAAGCATGGAATCTCAACATCGTTTACCCGATCCATATGAAAGGAGACCATTTCGACTGCGCCATCTACAGCGGAATAAGTATCCTAAACATCGCTTTGTCGTATTACGTGAGTATCTGAGACCATTCATGAACAATTGGTTGGCCCACATCACTGCCGTTTCAGGGCAGGCAAGCTCAACATTCATTAAGGTTTCATTCTACGGTAGATATTGCACCACCATCTGTTTGTCGACTCCAAATGCGCATATGACAGCGCACACAGGGACGAGGTTCATATACGATTAATTTGGGTTATCCATTAAATCGTGAATAGTGTCCTTTAGAGTCATTATTTAGAAGATGTATGTACTCGTATGTGATTCTTTCCTATCCATCATATTTCAGAAAATTAAGATGCAGCACTAAAACACCGTCTGTACTTAACATACATACTCCTATATGTATGTTATGGATGAACAAGATACAATTGTGACGTTGCCTCATAGTAGGAAATACTGCAAGTTGCACTATTGAGTTATCGCACTGGGACAACAAAATTAGAGCGATTAAAAAAACGCACAGTTGTTGCGTAAAAAGGATGCATTTTCTCTCATCATTTATTACTACCCTAATGTATGTACTCGTATATACACAAAAAGAAAACCCAAAGCGATATCTTTTGTTATATCATGATTATCTTCGTGGTATTAGCATCACGTTCCACATAGTACGAGTAGCTCATGTCTCTATTCTCCAGCAAAGGACAAGAAGAAATTAATAAGTAAAAAAATGGAAGCATCCTGGAGACATTTACATTCTCAGATAAGATGGCATGTGCAACAGGAAAAAAATGTCCCCATAGAGTCACTCTTTGGTCGCCTCTAATCCATACGAGTACTTCTCTTTAGTATGTGAAAATTCCATGTTATCCCATCACGAACGACTATATCAATGGGACATCAACTTCACCTCGCAGGACTTTCAAAGAACTGAAAAGCAATAGAAGTTTCTAAGGCTAAAGGGGTTTCTATTTTTCTTTTTTTTTTTGTTTAGAAAAAGGGATGTTTAGACTTACCCGGTTCTAGTGTCGTTGCTAAGAGGATCGATGGAAGGCATAGCAGGATAACTCGAATCTCCAACATGTTCGGTAGCATTTGCATTATCTACGTATCTACGTGTGAAGCCTATTTGTATTCTTCCAACGTACTGCAATCAAATAGCACACGTGTGCCGCTTCTCTGACATGTGATCCTTATTATATCTCCGTCTGACTTTGTGTATCCTACTTTACGTTTTGTTGGTTGGGTGAGATATGTATTTGTAGTTACGCGACCTACTTCGGTGACGATAAATAATTCTTTGAATGCAGTCAACGATTAGGAGTAGAATTTTCTGTCTGTTTTTGTTTTTCTTTCTTCTTTCTTTGTAAAACTTCTGGACTTGGTCGTCTTCGCCTTGTGGGTTTTTGTTGGACCTTATGATTAATGTTATGCTTGAGTTGACAGCTTAAGTCAGCGGTACCGCACTAATATTTCATGTCAACACACACAACTTTGTAATGCTATGTAGTATATGTACTATAGTTCAGTGGCGGGCGCTCTATCAACTTCAAGTTTCGATTGAGTTGAAAGGGTGCTGAAGCTGGTGCTTTTTAGAAGGTACGAGTACTATTCCTGGCATGTGTACATATGGTCAGAACTTGAATTCCTTTGCCTTTGCCTCTTACTATAAGAATTTCTGCTTCTACTTCGTCCTTTTGTATGAGAAAATTATTGAGAATTTTCCTTGAACTATACTTGCATTACAATTTATCGAAAAGTTCCTTCCTTCTTGGGGTTAGAATAAAGGGGATTCCCATGCAATGACAGGAACAGCAGCAGGAAGCCAGTCTCGGAAAGTCGAACATCGATTAGCACTTTATGTTGCTGTCCGGTTCTGTATATTATGCTGTGTGCTGTGTGCTTTATGCTTTTCAATTTTTCTTCTCGGTACTGGCGTTTTTATTCGCTGGGTCATTTCTCAACGGAAAAATTCTTTATTATTTTTATTTATTTCCTTCTTTCTATTTTTTTCTTTTTCTTTTTCTTTTATTTCTTCTCTATTTGGATGGCTAAAGAAGAATTAGTCGTCTTCGGTATCGTTGTTGTCGTCGTTTGCCGGAAAATATCATTCAAATCCGCCGGCGTTACAAAGTGTAGTTGAAAGTTTTTTCTTGCCCTCCTCCTAATATTGGTTATTTCTTCGAACTAAGTGCAATCTGAAAAGAAAGGAAAAGGGAAAATTTTAAAATTGAGCAAACCAGAGAATTATACGAGTACACAGTAGACTACTAAAGGAATTAAACATTTCTTATACTTTCTTCGAAAAATTGAAGAATTATTCACCAAAAGACACAATCATATGATGGATTAAGTGTTAAGGAATAGACTGAAGAACACGATGTATCTGAACATGATTGCTAATCACCGTGTAAGTAAACATTTATAAAACCGAAAATATGACTAATGACTATCGAACTAAAAGCAAAAGTCGTCAAGACTAGATATTCCAAAATAATCGTTTGAGTAGAGATCCAGGAACTAGGAGCAGTTAAAATAAAATTTTATGGGGTATCCGCCGTATATATATACAGGTTGACGAGATAAGTACGATAGGAAAATAATTTAAATAAAACAACAACGGTATGGCTTTATTATCAAGCTATATTCATGCCATTATGTGTGGAATAGCACATCATGCAAATGGACGCCTTGTCTTCGCTGGCAGTGATTCAAGTGGTCGATATAATTTTTGATGACTCGGTCCAAAATGTGCGGCGTTATTCCAGCAATAGCATGTCGAATGTTCGCCTCGAGGTCATCCAAAGTGGTTGTCTTGATAGAGTAGACTAAGGACTTAACGTAGCCCCAGAGAAAATAATCGAGTGGTGTCAAATCGCATGATAGCGGCGGCCAATTGATGAACGCTAGCCATGAGATGACCTAAATTTCTCCTTCACAACTTCGATCGTAGCGTCGCTTGTATAGCACGTAGCGCCGTTTTGTTGGGACCACAGCTCGATATATGTATATCGATGTTGTCGAGCTCTGACCACAGAAAGTCGGTTAACATCACTCTATACCTGAGATGATTGACGTTAACGGTGTCTCCTTCCTTATTTCAAAAGAAATAAGGTCCGATGATGCCGCAATGCCATAAAGCGCACCAAACAGTTAATCTTTGTGGATGCATTGATGCTTGGCCGAACACTTGTAGATTGTGGACTCAATTTTGCTTGTTGACATAGCCCCTGAGCCAAAAATGGGCCTCATCCGAGAAGATGATTTTTTGTCCAAAATCTGGATTTCCGGCCAACATTTCCAGCGCCCAATTAGCGAACTCACCGCGTTTTCTAATGGTCGTTCGGCTTCAATTCTTGCGTCAGCTCAATCTTATACGGATGTAATCTCAAATCTTACCAATAAGAGAGGTTGACTCTCAGGCGATGCCCAATTCAGTTGAAAGGCGCCGAATCGACATCTCTGGGTCTTCTTCGATATGACCGCTACGGCGGCTATGTTCTCTTCCTTTCGCACCAAGCTCTACCTGGTTGGTGGCTTAAGATCCAAAAGAGTGTACTAACACTCAAACTTTTCCACGGTGCGACGAATTGCCTGCACACTGAAGCCATAATGACAACCGACCTCACGACGAAATTCACGTTGCGTATTTACAACTGCGCCGGAATTTCGATAATATTTTTTAATAATTTCCGGATGAACGCCGTCTTGTATTATATTCGTTTAATTCGCGAATCTGGAAATATTAATGAAAGAAGCTGCAGATTAATCTGCAAGTATAATTTCTTCCTAAGGTTCTCTATACCGGTCTGCTAAGCATACGAAAATTTGGAAAAAGAAGTATGAGTATCCTCTGAAGAATCTTCCTATTCACAATCTCTTCAGAAGGCGTCCTCGGTAAAGCGCTGTTATTAGATTATGGCTTCAGAGCATTCATACAAGTGTTGATGTTTTCGTTCTGCCTTAAAAAAAAAATTGAGTTTTTGGACTCCCGCTATATTTAACCACATGTTCCACAAGTTAACAATTCTTCTACCTGTCATTAGTTTTGATTTCGATCATCCACTTCACTTGCATCCTGAAACTGCAGGGGGAAGGCTTTGGTCACATTCCACAATACTATATGAAGAGCGAAATCAAAGACCGAGAATTTCTTTTTTTTATGCAAAATTCATTTTCATCATCAAAGCTTGAGCAATTCAAAAACAAGGATTAAGTTACTGAAGATGGCATAAGTTCATCGTTGCCATCTTTACTGATAACCTTACACTCACATGTACATATGTATTTATACCAAACCCTTGACAAACTCCTGGAAAAGGTGGCTCCATGCTGGCCAAGAGACCAATCAGTCCCACTTCCTTTATGTTAAAGAGCACGGAGTGAATGGTGTGACAAAGGTACAATATGCCTACCAATGTGGAAGCATCTGAGAGACTTTGCTTCAAAATCTGTAGGCGCACGCGACAAATAGTAAGCGCTCGGAATTTTCGTTGACACTAAAAGTGCTTCGGGCATCGCAACTTTTGGTTGCTGATGAAAAGTATTCTGATTTCGGACGGTGACTGTGAAAAATAGGTGATGGCGGGTATGAACAGGGATTGTTCACAATGTGCCGTCCGACAGATCGACTCACTGCTAATCTTTACCCTTAAGCATATGCTTATGAAGTAGCTGTACTGTATACTGGAACATGCCTGGTCTCTGTCTGCCCTAAAGTAGAGGTAGCACTAGACGTGATCGACGGTTGATGCACTAGAAATGGGCTTTCAGCAAATTCTTTCAAAGCTAAGGTTGTTCTTTTTACGAGAAGGAGTAGGCTGAACATCCGTTGTGACAATGAAGATAATTTTTTGGGTGTTATCTTGTTTGCACTCAATATGCGTACCTAACCTATATATTGTATTGTATTGTATGGAAAAAACTTGCGTCTACCTCCAGAGCTGATACATGCGCAAGCTTGTATCATAGCGATAGCCAAGTAATTTTTTTAGGCCTTACTGGTTCCGCTGCAATGAGTTATTTGGATCCCAATTTGGATCCAGAATACCGGCATGCCAAGCAACAGCTATATTTCTTAGAGGTCACACATATGAGTTAATGGCAATGCGTGGCAGGATATTCTTGTCAAAAGCAGCTCCAAAATGTGAGTGAATGAAGTCGGCAGCGAATCCCTTGCAAGCTTTATGTACAGGTACAATCACTTTAGTGACTTCAGACTTCATTTTCATCAAAGCCTTAGAAGCGGGTTCACACTTGGTTAAAACTACCAGAACGGTAACATCCCCGCTATGTGCAGCAGCAATGGTATTCAAAGTGGTATGTGTGAGGCTGTGTTCTTCAACAATTCAGAATGCTAGAACAAACAATGTTTCTTGTGGTGAAGAAAATGTTCAAGGTACCGATAACGTGTTAAGGTAAATTTTTTTTTTAATTTTTATGCGGGCTGACTAGGACTTAAAAACTAAGAGAAATTAAGGGTTAGGAAATAAGGGAATTGTGGACGAGATCAAGTTTGAGACGAAAAAATCAAAAAGGCAGAGGCTTGAGTTGACCTTACGGAGCATGCGGGGAATTGGTTCGTTGGAACCATAATATTTGCGATGGGTTGGAATGTAGAAGAAACGAGGACAGCGTAAATTACGGGGGTTAGTATTGAAGGAAATATAATTTTAAAGGGAGGCCCAATCTACAGAACCAGAGAGCAGTCGCTACGTCTATGTGTTTTTCGAGGGTTTTTAGATGAAGAAGTTTGAGGCGGTCACAATAAGGCGGTAAGATAAAAGGGTCATCCCAGGGTAGTCCTCGAAGGGCAAATTGAAGGAAACGATGTTGCCTGGCATATTCGAGAAGACGCTGGACAAGGGCAATTTAAAATGACCTTGTCACATAAGGGTTGCAAAATTTTTAGACCATCGTTTGATAAAACCAAGTGATGAGTTGGCTTTAAGGATTATCTCATCAACATGCGAACGGAAGTTTAACTCTCTATCGTATCATATTCCAAGGTAGCGAAGGGATTGGATCTGGGGTACCGCTTGGCCATGCAGACTTATATGACAAAGCCATAGATTGACATGCCTCCAAATGACCGTCTGATTTTCTTTTGTAGTTGACGAATTGATAAAAAGTCTTAGGATCGTTGATACGGTTGGTCTGCGCTGTGTCGAGAAAGCGCTAGTAGAGGTAGTTATAGAGCTGGTTAAATTGGAAGTAGCTTTCAAGATAGTTAGAGAATTCGGAATAAGAATTGGTGCGAAGAAAAACTGCCCATAATTTGTTTCTTTTGTTTCGTATAGTGCGAAGTCTATCAGAAAGGGAGGGGAAGTTGACTATGTTTTATGCCGTGACAAGGGGACGTAAGGAGAAATGAAATTAAATATTTCACTGCAAAAAATGGAGTCAGCATCAGTTAAAGATAGGTTGGTAAAATCAAAAGAAGATTTGCTGAGATAGATATTAATTTTGTGAAAATTAGCTTTATGGAAGTTGTAAGAAGAGATGGTAGGGAAAGAAGTGGGCTGGAGTGGAGAGTTCTGGAAAAATGAGAGAAGAAGAGGGATAGCTCTAAGTCAAAAACGTTATAGTGGAGTTAATGGGATAGCTAGTGAAAATAAGGTCTAGTTGCCTACTGGAGGAGTAAGGGATGCCACTTGGTATGGGATTGAGTCTGTTATACTATCAATGAATAGGCATTCATTGGATGAAGGTAAGCACATCACTTTGCTAGGCATGTATGACACCATTTTCTGCAGTAACTGCTATGAAGGTAGTGAGAACAACTCAGTGTCCTTTCCCTATACTAGACGCTTATATGGTAGGTGCTGGTACTGTAAGGACTTGAATCGATTACCCATCTACAATACATTTATATGAAAGGCTGAAAAAGAAAGGTATCATAATTAAATGCAATAGACTAGTTCTTTGTGTGGGTTCTCTGTACGACAGAACAACAAAGTAAAGAAAGTGAAACATAAACAATGGCTGACAAATTGAGAATGTTATGTATTGTACCATTTGGGTCGCTTTTATCGTTAATTCTTAAATTGTGTTAAGATCCAATGTGGTGGTAGCGATTTAAATAAAATAAATTATTGTAGAATATGATTAAGTGAAGATAGAAGCAATTGCTTTCGAAAATAGAACCAATAAAACGTCATCATTATCGAAAGAAACAATTATTAGCAGAATCAACAGACCACCAAAGCTGAGCCAAAATGAATTCATAAATGAATGATACCAGACTTGGGAAAATCACAATCTATCTTAATAATCCTTGGGGATAAGACTATTAATTTAAAACACAACTCAATATATAACGTACTCAAATACAAAGAAAATATTTGGTCAAAGGGGTTTTGCAGTATAATAAAAAGTGGATACAAGAGTTGAACCGAATGTAGGAAGTTGCACACTAATTTATCATATATTGGTAAACTTGTCCGAGGTCGACTAATGTGTAGCCGTAGTGAATAGACATGATTTTTAGATCGGTCCCGAAAACTAAATTAAAAATCAGTGATAAATAAAAATTTTTACTGAAATATAACTCCATTGCCTATTTTGATTTTGTGATTGTCCATTGCCCAAATAAAATCGTTTCTCGCGCCAAAAAATGTCATCCACATCAGGCATATCCACACGCAGCAAATCGCAAAAACACGCCCTCTCCCATTCTAGCTCTCCTACCACATCAATCAAACACCTATTGTAGAAGAACAACTTGCTAAACATTCTTCGATTTTGTAACGTAACTTTGCTGACGAAATTAATAAATAGAGATCTGAATTTTTCAAAAAAAATTTATGAAATTAAAGAAAGCTGGGCTCAACGTTTTAATAGTCTCAACACACCGATCTCTAGCATTGTCTCCGTGTTGATGCAATTGAAGAGAGTACTTCTGCTACGGATCATTTACACAGTGCCGAAATCTTGGCACTCCGGAAACAGGTTAATGTATTGGAGAGAAAAGAAGTCGCTTGTGATGCGGTGCTTTTTGGCGTTAATTTAGTGTGGGCTAACGCCCCATTTATTTCGCTTAATACAAGGTTAAAGTAACTTAAAAACTAGGACTTAAGAACTAACAAGAATTAGGGGTCAGGAAGTAAGGGAATGATGGAGGAGAACAAATTTAAGACGAGAAGCGCTCAATTTAAAATCAAAAAGGGGGAGGTTTGAGTTGACCTTACGGAGAATGCGGGAGATTGGTTCGTTAGAGCCATAAGAGGTGCGGTGGGTTGGGATTTAGAAGAGACGAGGACAGCTTAAATTAAGAGGGTTAGTGTTGAAGGAAATAGAATTGTAAAGAGAAGCGCAATCCACAGAACCGGAGAGTAGTCGATGAATGAAGAGAATGTCAGCTACGTCTCTGCGTTTTTCTATGGTATTCAGGTTAAGAAGTTTGAGTCGGTCACGATACGGAGGTAAGATAAATGGGTCACTCCAGGGTAGTCCACGAAGAGCAAACCGAAGAAAACGACGTTGAATGTTCTCGATTCGGGATATATGAATTCGCTGAAAGGGGGACCATACTTGGCTGGCATATTCAAGGAGGAGCCGGACAAGGGTAATGTAAAGTGACCTTGTCATATAAGGGTTGCAAAATTCTTTAGACCAACGTTTGATAAAACCGAGCGATGAGTTGGCTTTAAGGATTATCTCATCAATATGCGAGGTCGCGAAGGGCTTGAACCTGGGGTACAGGTTGGTCATGCAGAAAATAAGGTCGAGAGGGGGATTGATTGGACTTACGAGATAAAGTCATAGATTGGCCTTTGGGGACATTAAGCTCAAAACAATTTTTTAGACACCAAGTAGAAAACCTATCGAGGTCTTCTTGAAAGAGAATAGAGTCTTGGTGAAGAAATAGTTTTCGAGAACTTAGTGGCATCGGCGTAAATGGATACGGAGCAGTGTTTGATAATCTTCTCAAGATCGTTTATAGTTAAAATAAAAAGAGGGGACCTAGGTGGCTGCCTTGTGGGACACCAGAAGTGGCTAAAAACGGCGTTGAGAAGGCAGACCTAAAGCGAACGCTATAGTAATGGTTCTCCATATAAGAAGATATCCATTTTAACAATATGGGGTCAAAACCGAGGGAAGACAATTTAAAAAGAATCAGTTGATGTGATATTTTATCGAAGGCCTTAGCGAAATCTGTAGCAATAACGTCAATTTCGTTGCCATTTTCTAGGGCTGAAAGCGCAAAGGATACGAATTCAACTAAGTTTGTAGTAGTTGATCTACCTTTTAGAAATCCGTGCTGACTCGGGGTTATAAGTGACTTGCACTGAAAGCTTAGAACTTCATATAAAAAACTTTCGAACAGTTTAGGTATGTGAGAAAGCTTAGCAATGGGACGGTAGTTGGTTACTTCATTCTTTGATCCCTTTTTGTGAACCGGGGTTATGAAAGAGGTCTTCCAAACTTGGGAGAATTCCCCTTGTGTGAGGGACAGATGAAAGAGGGAGGAAAGTGGGTGCGAAAGATTAGAGGCACACTTTTTGAGAAATATTGCTGGGAGCCCATCTGGACCAGCTACAAATTCATCATTGAGATTTTGTAACTTTTCTTCGATAAGGGTAGGATCAAAAGGTTGAGATAGAGAGGGGCCAATGGAGAAATTGGGAAGGTAATTAAAATAGATGGAGTCGGGTACAAAGAGGTTGTCTGCAAATGACTGTTTAAAAAAGTTTGCAAAATAGTTGGCAATAATATGTGGGTCGGTCGATGATATATTATCGAACGAGAGAGAGGGGGGATAACCGTCTGATTTTCTTTTGTAGTTGACGAATTGATAAAATGTTTTAGGATCGTTGGTAAGGTTGCTCTGCGCTGTGTCGAGAAAGCGCTAGTAGAGGCAATTATAGAGAATTACAGGTAAGTTCCAAGATAGTTAGGGTAGTCATAATAAGAATTTGTGCGAAGAGAAACTGCGCATAATTTGTTTCTTCTGTTTCGTAAAGAGCGAAGTCTTCTGTTGTACCATGGAGGCGAATTAGATGATATTTTATGCCGTGAAAAGGGGACGTAGAAAGAAATGGAATTAAATACTTCACTGTAGAAAATGGTGATAGCATCAGATATGGATAGGTTGGTAAAATCAAAAGAACATTTGTTATGGAAGTTGTAAGAAGAGATGGTAGTTGAAGAAGTGGTCTGGGATGGAGAGTTATGGAAAAATGAGAGAATAAGGTGGGGGTGAAAGTTGTCGACAGTTGATAGCATAAAGGGACACAACGTTACTGTGAAGTTAATAGGATCACTAGTCAAAATAAGGTCTAGTTGCCTACCTATAGAATTAGGGACGTCACTAACTTGACTTGAGTCAGTTATGCTATCAATAAAAAGACATTCCTTGAATGAACTAGAGTTTGACGCGGTAAAAAATAAGTGATCATCCGATGGAATCCACTTTAGCAGGGGCAGATTAAAGTCACCAAAGATAAGGATATCGTCGATGGAATCACTTAGGTCAATTAGTTGGTCAATTGCTTTATTCGCAAGGATGTAGGATTCAATAGGTTGAGCTGGGAGGATGTAGCAACACATAACGTACAGGGACCTGTTGGAAAGTGTTATTTTACTTGAAACAAAGTCAAGTTTGACAGAAGAAGAGAAAGCGATGAGAGAAGAGTTGAGGTTATTGTGAATGGCAAATAGGACACCTCTACCTGGAGAGTCAACTTTAGGGATGTCAGAATCATTAAACATAGGGAGAGGGTGATCGTCATCTCGGAAAACATTATAGGAAGATGGAAATAGCTCCTGGCTCTTTATAACGGGGATCATATTGGTTTCTGTAAGAGCATAGACGTCGAAAGAGAAACCGTGTGATTTAGATAAGACAGCACGAGTTTTAGAGTCCAAGCCTCTTACGTTTTGGTAGTAAAATGTAAGAGGTAATTTGTTGCGCGAAGGAGTAGGGGAGTGTAGATGAGATGCAGGCAAAGAAGGCAAGTTAGGAACGAAAACATTTGTCGTGGTCAGCTCGGCTGCGCTGGAGGTGGGAAACTCTTTTAGGGTATACATAGTTGCGGAAAGCAACGAGGTCATCCGCAGCCTTTTAAGGAGGTGTGTCGAAGATTTCGTGGTGCCTGTTGTAAAGCTTTCTGAGACTAGTTATATCGGTAGACCATGACACTTGTTTTGGTTTTTCCCTCAAAGCAAACAGAGTCGGATTTGTCGTAAAGATATGCGAGAAAGAGACGTATATTTTCGTATCAATTTAACGTTAGGCGTCGAAAGGGGATCAAAAATAGGGACTGGGGCCCTTAAAACCGAGGGAGATGGCGATCTAGAAGCGGGATTTAATATTTTCGCTTCCTGAAGAAAATCTAAAGCAGACCTTCCAAAAGCTATGTGAAACCATTGATTGCAAACCACCATAGGGTGTTACTGCTTTTCGTGCGATTAAGCCCAATAACACCAAAAACAATGCCTCACTGACCGATTATCATAAAATTCAATCCTGTATAGGAAAGAAATGCTGTTCTCACAGCTGCTGCTAACTACCGCAAGCAAAACAACAAAGTTCTTAAACTGAGTGATATTAGCATTTCATCCAACAACATCTGTTACTTAAACGAGAGTTTGACCAAGCACACACGTTTTCTACTACAAAATACATTTGGTATAAAGAGAAAAAAACAGCTGTTTTCTGTATACGCGAAATCTGGAATTGTATATGCCAAGAAGACGCCCATTGGAAAAAGCTTCTCTATCGAAAGCTCGGATGACCTTCACACCATTGCTGCTGGTGCTTCTGTTGCTGTTACTGCTGCTGATGTTGCTGCGACTAATCATTAAATTTACTGTATCGTATTCCATTTCTAAATTATTTTCTAATTGTTATTGTTTTCCATTTCCTCTTTTCTTTTCTCTCTCTATTTCTCTACGTTGTACTCCCTTAAGTGTCTGACATTATTTTTGTTTTAATCTCATCTCTATCTTGTTTTTTCTTCTTTTTCTTTCTTTCTTTTCTCATAATGAAAACAGTACGTCCCATTTACAGTGTGAATAAAAAATCAACGTAGTCGTAGTCTTAATCAGTATACGAGTAAGTTAGATTATTGAAAATACATGTTTGAAAGTTCTGGTGTTGATATTAATTGTGTTTGTGAGACTTGGTTCAAGCGTGATGTATCTGATATGCAGTATAATATACCGAATTACTCTATTTCTCGAAATGATCGGGTAATGTTCACAGGGGAGGGTGGGGGGGGGGATAGCAATTTACTGCAGGGACTCCTTGAAATGTAAAATTATTTGCAAATCGGCTAATCTAAATATAGAGTTCTTAATTGTTAAAATTCACGATGGTTGTTCTAGATGTTTGGTGGCCTGTGTTTACATTCCGGATCGGAATGTAATTGCCCTGTCGTAATTCTCGCCTCCTTTATTAGCATGTTATTGTTTGTGGAGATTTGAATGCAGACTTATTTAAAAATGATTCCCGCTCCTTTCATATTAAAGACTCTGTTTCCTCCCTGGGACTCCAGATATGTAATAAAACCTACCCAACTCGGTTTGCTAAAGATTGTACTCCTAGCATTCTTGATCTGGTTATCGTATCCGATCTTTCATATGTTCGTTCTTTCGACCAACTCTCAATTGATTGTATATCTGATCACGATCTTCTTTTTTGTACATACAATGTTAACTTCACTCACTCTGCTGACCCATTGATGTTTTCGTTTAAGGATTTTAGATCAATAAATATTAATGATCTCCAAAATTCGTCCCTTTTAGCTCTTTGGAGCAGTTGTCGCTTATTCTCTGATCCTAACGCAAAACAACACTGCAAAACTACAGTTTGTGGGCGAACAAAAGTTGCCCTTGATATACAGCAGTGTTAATCGAGGCTACCAAAGCTCGAAATAAGCTTTATAGGAAGTGGAGGCTAACTCTTTCTCCTTCTAACTGGACTGCTTACAAACCTATGCGTAACCATTCAACTGTAATAATACGAAGCTCTAAAAGAAATTACTACACCTCTAAGCTGAATACGTCACTTCCTCCCAAAAAACTTTGGTGTAATCTGCTGGAATTTCTAGTGCTAAAAGTGATACAAAATGTGAAATTGACCCTGATGTTCTAAACGAATGTTTTCTTGATAACAGTACTGAAGAGTTACATTTCAATTTTCAAGAAAATTTGTCCCATCATCCAGTGACAGGTTTTGAATTGCGATGCGTAAGTGAGAATGAAGTTGCAAAATGTGTTACAGCAGTTAAATCAAATGCTATGGGTGAAGATGGGATACCACTTCGCTTTATAAAACTGATTTTGCCTTACATTCTATCCCATATAACCCATATAATTAACCACTGCATAACAACGTCCACTTTCCCCAAGTCGTTGTACCTGTCGCGAAAAAAGCTACCCGATCTCTGCAGCTGATTTTAGGCCTATAAGTATTTTACCATGCTTGTCAAAGGTCTTTGAAAAACTCACAGCGGGGCAACTTCTGGATTACTTATCTCTTAATGGCCTTTTGTATGGGGGACAATCCGGTTTTAGATCCAACCACAGTTGCTTTACTGCATTGGTTAATATTTTGGAGGACATAAGGCAAGAGTTCAATAAGGGATGTGTCACCCTTTTTGATTTGCTTGATTTCTCAAAGGCTTTTGACAAGGTGAACCACAATATCCTTTGCTGGAAATTAAAAAATCGCTTCGGTTTTGATAATAGTGCGACTTTTTTAAAGCTTTCTTTCCGATAGATTTCAAAAAGTTGCGATATATGGTTCTTGTACAGCTCTTCTACCGGTGAAGCAGGGTGTACCTCAAAGGTCAATCCTTGGCCCTTTAATATTTTCTTTGGTCATAAATAACTTGCCATCTGTCTGTTCTCATACCTCGGTGCATCTATATGCTGAGGATGTCCAGCTATATATCAGTCGTTCATAGACCTCCGTCGAGATCATTTCGTGTTCGGCTTCACAAGTGTGGAAGAAAAAAAAAAAAAAAAAAACAAAGAAAAGAAAAGAAGTATACTTTTACTTAATAATTTATCGTGTGTTCGGTAGCCTAAGTGGCAAAAACCCGGGCGACAAATCTCGGGGTTCTGGGTTCGCTTCCCAGCCCCTGCGAACGGGTTTTTCTTTACCTATTTAATTTATTAAACAGACAATTTTAATAAGAGGAATTAAAGTGTTTACAAAAAAAAAACAATATAACGTGATGGATGGTGGAGAGCGCTCCGCTCTTCCCATAACGGAAGTGGGAAAAGGCAAAAATAGTGTTGCCGGTGCCGTGGCGAAAGCCGTTAAAAGGAGGAGGAGCTTGAAAACCCCTCCTATTCTCACAAAAAGGAGAACAAATGCCGTCTTAACGGCTGATAAGGTCAACTATGAGGGGGGCAATAACAACTTTGCCTCTCTAGCCGCATCCGAATCGGATGATGAGGAAGAAGAGTTAAAAGAAATTAATAGCAGCATACAAATGCTAAATGAAAAAATGCTTGCTATTAAACAAAGACAAACAGCACGCAGGCAGAAGGAGCAATTGGAAGTAGCGAGCTCCCAACAACAAATCCAGCAGCAGCAGAAACAACAACTGCATCATACAAAACAGCAGCAGCAGAAACAACAGCAGCAGCAGATACAGCAACAGCTGCGAAAACAAACCCTGAAACCACAGCAGCTTAAAAAAAAGCAGCAGCAACAACAACAACAACAACACCATCAACAACAACAACATCAGCAACAACAACAACAGCAGCAGAAGAAGAAGGAGAAGGTACCTCCTATTAATACATATAAATTAGAGGTAAGTGCAACCAAGGACCTATGTAGGTTGGTCATTGGGAACAATTTTAGTATTAAGCGATTGGGGAACGATCGCCATGCCATCCACTGTAATACAGTGGAGGGCTACGCGAAAGTTAAAGAGCTCCTAAAGGAAACGACGACGGAGCACTACTCATTCACACCTAAGTGTGAAAAGCGGCAATCGATGCTGCTGAAAGGGTTGGAACCGTCTTCTGATCCTGAGGAGATCCTGGCACTGCTCAAAGAGAAGGAGTGTGAGGGACTCGAGTTTGTGGGGGTAAAGCCATTTACCACAGCTAGAGCCAGGCGGGAGAAACGGAGTCTGCCGTTCTTCCTGGTGCAGCTCAGTCCCGAAAGCCGTCTGGATAGTCTAAGGAGTATCAATGTCCTAGACTACCAGGTGGTTCACTGGGAAAGATTAAAAAGGAGCGATAGCGTTATACAATGCGTTCGCTGCCAGAGGTTCGGGCACGCCGCGTCGAACTGCCAAATGCAGCCTCGATGCGTGAAGTGCGCTAAGAACCACAGTTCCGAGGAATGTCCTCTGGGTGTTGACGGAGCATCCGATAGGTCGCAGCTCTCGTGCGTGTTATGTGGGAACGTGGGACACACCGCAAACTATCGGGGTTGTCCTAAGTTCGCCGACATTAAAAAAGCAAAACTGGCTCGGCAGCAGAAGGTGGAGGTCAAACGTTCACCTGTTAGGTTTCAAACACCAGCCGTCTCGTCTCAAATTTCCTACGCCCAAATGGCGTCAGGTAGGGGGGCTACGGTACAGCAAGCGACTGTTGCTTCTTCGGCGCCAATGCCGAGAACAACGGAAGCTGCACCTAACATGCTGGCCATCTTGCTAGCAATCCAAGGACAGATGGCTCAGATGCAACAGCAGGTACAAGAACAGGCCAAGCGGGTGGACCAGATCTACGCGCTGCTGCCGGGCCTAACGCAACACATGTCGTAATGGGTACGCACATGGTGGAGCAAACTTTGAAGGTCCTTGCGGTGAATGTTAATTCACTGATTAGGATCGAACGAAGAGCCGCGATGTTTAAATTGCTGCAAGACCAAACTCCTGATGTGCTTTTCGCTAGCGAAACTAAGCTAACCGATAAGCACAAACTGGAGTACAATAATTATATCGTTAGAAGAAGAAACCGGCCCAGATCCAAACGTGGAGGTGGTGTCGCGATCTTCATTAAAGAAGGTATAAAATTTCACAGAGTGTACAAGGGCGTGTTGCGCAGGTTCCGGGTGTTGGAGGCAGTCGTCGTTTACATCCCGCTCCGCAGTGGAAAGCGGCTGTACTTGGCCTCTGTTTATTCACCTGACGCTTCACAATCCACTTTATTCATTACGGAGCTCGACACGCTTTTTCGACTTCTGAGGCTGGAATCGGGGGAGAATTATTTTATAATCGGCGGGGATTTCAACGCTAAACACAGAGATTGGGGAAATAATTTGCCAAATACTAGAGGGAACCTACTACTCGATTGGTGGGGTCAGCACGATGTCCTGTACAGACTCGGTCTTAAAGCGACGGATAACCCGTCGTTTCCCAGAGGCGGGTCTTATTTGGATCTACTGCTGTACGACGAACGTATACGACTGACAGGTACGAATTTACAAACATTAAACTGTCTGCGCACATTCGTGTATGACAGCGACCATTGCGGTTTTAGCACCGAAATTACGGTTCCCAACGAAATTGCGGAATTGGAGGAGTTTGTCCAAAGATATACTTACAACTACAGTAAGACTCGATGGACACGCTTCTCCGCAACCTTGACTAGAGCGCTCTCCTCGAACACGCTCCACCCACCGTCCAATAGGAATTTGTCAAACGAGGAGATCGACAATTACCTAAAACAAATGGACGAGACAATTAAACAAACTATGGACACTACAATACCGCGGTATCGACGTACGACTAACGAAGACCTGTTCCGCAATCCTACTATTGACGCACTGCACCGACAGAAGAGTAGACTTCTGACAAGACTCAAAAACTTGTACAGACAGTTAACTGACCGACAAGACCCGGAGATTAGGACACTGAAGTCGTCGATTAAAAATATCCAAACGCTAATAAAAGAAAATTACAGAATTTCTGTAAGTTTGTACTGGAACAACAAGGTTCGGGCTGTAAACACCAGCAACCCGAATATGTTCCCGCAAATAAATAAACTATTTCGAAGAAAAAATCAAAACGACTTTCAGTGTCTTAAAATATGCCGGACAACAGACAATGAACGGTTACTAACAATAGCAGGTATTGATCCAAATGAGGCCGCTGATGATGACGACTTTTTTGTGATCGAGGATCCACAGGAGAAGGTTGAGGCCATAGGGGCGACTTTCCAGGAAGTATACAAGGTCACTGATACCATTGGCCCTAATTACGACCTAGACAATCGCGTCTTGGTGCACGACTTCCGCATTCGAAATGAAATAGGGAACTGGCGATCCGAGGGCTCTGGTTTCACCCGGTTTAGCGACGAAAATATGGCAAATAATGTCATTGCCAGAGAGGGTGACCTACCCCCGTTCATTTCGAAGGAAGAACTCCGTGAGATCTTCGACACAATCAGGGCTAAGAAATCAGTGGGGACCGATGGTATTCCGAACATCGTGCTTCGACATCTTCCTCTAGAAGCGGTGGACATTTACACCACCCTGTTTAATAATGCAATGAATAATGCACATTATCCAGCGCATTGGAAAACGGCGGTGGTTCAACCTATCCCGAAAAAGGGAAAGGATATATCCAATCCGGCGAATCTCCGGTCGATAAGTCTCCTTCCGAATATCAGTAAGGTTTTTGAAAAGGTAATCAATAGAGCTCTGTCTAGGTGGGTTGAGGACAAACATATAGTTCCGGATAATCAATTCGGTTTTAAGGCGGGACATGATATCTCACATGCCGCGTCTAAACTGGTGTCCGATATCCAATGGAACAAAGGCAAAAAGCAATGTACTGGTGCCTGCCTTGTTGACTTGGAGAAGGCCTTCGATACCGTATGGTTAGAGGGTCTTTTCTATAAGCTGACTCGGTTGGGGATCAGTAAACCACTCTTGTACATTCTTTATAATATGCTAACTAACAGACAGTTCATCGTGAAGAATGGTGATGTGACTTCTGTTGGAATATTTCAAATTAAAAATGGTCTTCAGCAAGGCGCGGTCAATTCGCCGATCCTATTCAACATTTTTACAAGCGACTTGATAGGTTCACTTCCCCATACTATTGCGTACGCAGACGATTTGATAGCGTACAGAACAGGTCCAAAAATCGAGGTCATTAACACCCTCTTGCAGCGTGACTTCGATAAGATAAGACGATTTTGCGATGACTGGAAGTTGAAAATCAACTTTCAGAAGTCGGAAACCATTCTCTTTAGGACGCCGTTGTCTAGGGCCTCTAGGGATACCAGAAAAAATTGGCGAAAGTTCTCAATCATTGGACAACGCGGACAGCCTCTTGCCTGTTGAAATGTAGTCAGATACCTTGGAATCTGGCTAGATCAGTTTCTGTATTTTGGCAAAAGTGTAGATGCTGCTCTGGCTAGAGCCAAAGGTGCGTTTGCCCTTACAAAGAGACTGTTTTATAGCAGCCAACTCGATGCGAGGGTAAAGGTAATCTGCTACATGGCCCTTATCAGGCCCATGCTGGTATTTGGTTGTCCCGTGTGGTTCAATGTACGAGCAAGCTTAATGGAAAAGATTCGGGTGTTTGAGAGGGCTTGCCTTAGGGCTTGTCTTCGCTTGTACAGAACACCAGAATCGGAGTACAAGAAATTTTATCCTAATGAGGTCCTTTACAACAGGGCGAACCTAATACGAGTGGACAACTTCGTAATTAAGCTGACTCGAAGGCACATTGCAAGAGCAATGACCTCGACGAATAACCTGATATCTGGGGCTTACTACCCCAATTACCTTTACCACGAGAGTGTGCGCTCTGACGGCTTCGTTCCACCGGAAGCATTCCTCTACCTTGATCAGATAGGGTTGATCCAGGATAGATCAGCGGTCCCGTTAATCTTCCATGTCGCTCGGACAGCTGGGGACAGGCGACTCAACTACAACAGAGACGTCGCACACGGCAGTGTGGATCGCCTCAGGTTCAGTAGGGCGGTGGGGAATCGCGATAAGAGGGATGTCGTTCGGCAGCACCAGCATTTCTGGTGGTTGAATGATGGAGAAGATGTTTCGTCGTCGTTTCCGTCAATTACAGACCAGCCTCACTAATGAGGCAGAGCTGACCAATTTATTTGCTCAGTAAATAGCGATGGCCAGCTTACATAGGTTTAGGTTAGCATTTAAGAAATATATACATATATCAGTGTATATACACCTTTGTATACACTGTTATATGTATATGATTGTGTATAATGTCTATGTGTGTTTATGTGTGTATTGTACATTTAGGTTAGGTAGGCTAAGGTTTATTTTAAGTTAGATATTAAGTTTTTATAAAAAATTAAAAAATGTCCATATGCTAAGTTTTTGTAAATAAATTTTTTTTCTTAGCCTTAAGTATAAAAAATAAGTATATTTTAAATAAAATGTAAATGAAGTCGAAAGACATAGTTATAAGAATTTAGAGTAGCTTAGAGCGCCTGTGTGGGGCCAGTAAGTTAGTATAAGATTGTTAAGTAATTGTAAGCTAGCATTTAAGCATTTTTTGTTAGTATATAATAGTTAGTGATTAAGAAAATAAAAATGCATTTAAAACTAAAAACTAAGATGTCCAGCTATATTTGTTTAAGCCACATAAAAACACTTCTGAACTTGTTAACCATTTAAATAAGGACCTCTGCAGTATTCATTCCTGGTCTAAAGCTAATGGATTACTTTTAAATCCTAATAAGTCCCGAGTTATTCCAATTTCGAACAAAAAGCTAGCCCTAAATACCTTACCTGATGTCTTACTTTCTGGGAATAAATTAAATGTGGTTCATACGGTAACTAGTTTGGGATTTATTATTAATCCAAACTTTTCAGGATGTGATCGTACAAACTATATAATAAGCAGAATTTATGAATGTCTTCGCAAGTTGTGGGTAACTGCGAACTTTACTCCGGCCAGCACCAGACGAAAGCTTGTAATAAGTCTTATTTTGCCCTTAATTACCTATGCTGAAGTTGTATACTGCTATATTGACTCCTTGTCCCAACGCAAGTTGCAAATAGCATTAAATAATTCCGTAAGATATGTGCATGGATTACACAGGTATGAAAACATTTCACAACATACTAGAAGCTTGTTGGGTACAACCGTCAAGCATTACATTGATGCTAGAAATTGTATTTTCTTACATAATATCATAATAAATAAGACTCCTGGGTATTTATATGAAAAGATTAATTTTTCACGCTCTCCTAGAACCTTAACTTTGATCCCATCACGTCATAATTATCTCAATTCGTCCCGTTTATTCTTTATTCGCGCTATTAAATTGTGGAATTCTTTGCCTATAGGTATCAGATCTATATCTAATGCCACTCGCTTCAAAAGTGCAATATTTCTTCATTTCTTTTCTCTATCCTAAACTCTAAACCTAATATTCTATTAACTGTATTCCCTGCCCCCTCCCCCTTTTTTTTCACCACTTCTTGTTTTTTTCTATTCTGTCCAAGCAACTATTTGTAGTTCTAATTTTAATATCTGCAAAATTGTTAGATACAGCTATCATTTATTATTTTACCTTTTAAAACATTGTATTTTTATGAAATTAAATCAATTGCTTAATGTATGAACTCTGAGTGCTATAAAAGATATTTATCTTAATGTAAATTTAACAAGATATTATTATAATAAATAAATAGAAATTAAATTGAATTAAGTCCCCACAGCCAATATCTCAGACCACTATATCACGCTATACGGAATCTATAATGAGCCCTTAATTCAAAATCGTAAGTTCGTACAAACAAAATTGATAAACAGTGAAGTAAATGAAATAATTAGAACTAGAAATTGGACAACAGTACAATCAGCAACGAATACAAAGACGTTATGCAATTCACTTGTGCAAAACATAAGAATACTTCGCAAACACATAGGAAGAATGCTGTATGGATGACAAGTAAATTAAATGAAAAATGTAAGGAAGGGAAAGCAGTCCAACGGAGATGAAGAAACAATAGAAATAATTCAACATACGACACCGAATACGAAAAGTTACGTAATCAAGTAAATAAACAAATAAATACAGCGAAAATCCAATAATAATATATAAAACATTTCGAGCTATCTTAACGCTTAAAAACGGTGAATGTTAATAAAAGAGGTTTTATGACGTAAAAAGCCTTCTTTGCATAAAATGATTACGAAAAGTTTCGCACCCAGGACTTCAACAGAAATATCTAATAACTTGTAAACATTTTTTCCCAACAAGGGTGCATATATGTAAAATGTACTCGTAATGCATACAAAATTGAACGAAAAGCCACTGTGATTCGTGCTTCAATATTCTTAGGGAGTATATTGAAGTAAAGAATTTATTATACTCGTATACACTTAATGCTCAAGCACCGGGAGCAGATGAAAACAAAGATTGATATCTCTGCACCATTAGAAACCAAATTAACAAAATTGACATTTTCCACAGCAACAGTTCCGAAATAACTCAACGAGGCGGTTGCACAGCCAATCCGAAAGGGAAGCGATAAAAAACTGAAAGAAAACAATCATCCAATCAAAATACTGCCCTTCATAGAAAAGATTATGGAACTAGTTGTAGCAGATAGTTTATGGAGTTTCATCGCTAAACACAAGTTAATCAGCGAAAATTAGTGCGGTTTTCAAAAGGGAGTAAGTACCAATCAACTTCTGGGAAAGTTTGCTAATTTGATTAATACCAGCCTGAGCAAGAGTCCCTATGTTCTAGTGATATTTTTGGATACCAGTAGAGCCTTTGATACGCTCGACCCTAATAAAAGCTTGTCAGGGTTGTTGAAAAAATGGGTATTAGAAGAAGCTTAGTGCACTGTGTTAACCGGTACCTTTCTTCGAGGACGTTTCACGTCAAAATCAATAAAGGTTTCAGCGATGAACACCGAATTCAATATGGGGTTCCTCAGGGGTCCAAGCTCGGTCCCATACTTTTCATATTGTACATAAAGTGTTTCAAGAGGAGCACATGCGGATAACATGGCCTTCGTTGTGCCTTACCAGTCGTCCGAACAAGCTACGAAAATAATGAAAGACGAGTTCACTGATGCAAGCAAATGACAAAAAAAAGCCGTGCGTATTAGCAGCCCAAGATACTCAAAATCTCAACGTGTTCTGAGGACATAAAAATGTGGAGATAAAGAAGCGAGAGGAAATGTTGAGCTTGTTGATACTTATAAATTTCTATGCATGACCATCGACACCCATTTTCTTCGCGAACCACATATATTTACGAGTATTCAGGAATAAGTATAATTCAATTCAAATCGTCAACCTTCGTCCAAAAGCTTGTATACCACACACGTATACATAGAGGCTTAGCATGGGGAAGCTGCAAAATATACAAAACAGAGCTAGGAAGACAGCGAAATCTGAATTCTGAAATTCTAGCTGATCTACCAAATGAGTAAGAGCATCGGAATATTTTCATGATCCAAGTCTTCGTATGCAAATCAATAGCCAGATGCATCAGCTTCCATTCCTTCAAAAATTGCCGAATCTACCCAACAGCCTTCCACAAAATCTGCTATGAAATATTCGTGAAGAAAAATGAACCAAATTGTCTCGAAGCAGTAACATAAATGGCTAGAAAAAATAACAACTTGATTTCGTATAATTTTTATTTGCGCAAAACAAAAAAGAGATTCATAAAAGTATTTTAATTAATAATGTATTATATTAATGTTGTAAAATAAATATGTAAATAAATATGTAGAGTAAAATCGGGTATTGTGGTATAGTCGGGTAATATGGTACAGTGGCATATCTCGATTTCCTTTCATTCCCTTGCAAGACGGTACACGTTTATACCTGTGCAACCAGAAGAAAGAAGAATGATTTGGTTTGACATGTTAAAATTCCTTTTGACTATTTTTTATGACTACAAAAAATTGATTTTTTTTATGTGAAAAGTTAAAGTTATTGTAAAACTCTTGAATGATACTGCCACTTGAAGAGTGCAATTTTATCAAACAAAAGTGAGTTTTTCAGTCTTTGGGTAAGTTATTTTTTTCTTTTAATATTTTTGCAAAAAAAGAGACAATCGGCTAATGTGGTACAGTTAAGACCGGCTAATGTGGTATAGTGTTTTACATTAACCGATAACGATCCTAGATAACCATGCCTAAAAAGGAGAAATCAGGAAATAGGACAAATCTGATATGGAGAAAGCCATTAAAGCAATCAGAGACGCACACACGACGCTGCAGAGAATGGCAAGAAGTGAAAAACCCATTGACCATCTGCTTTTAAACAAATTGGGCTGAAAGCCAGTATTTAATGAATCTATTGAAAAGTACCCATATTTACAGAATGGTTTAAACACTTTTTGTCTCAGACGAAACCCTCAAAAGAGGACCCAGTTCTGCTTATATTGGATGGGCACTATAGTCACACAAGAAATATTGAGGTGTTGGATCTTGCACGTGAAAATGGACTTTTTTTCGAAAGTGTACATAAAGGTACAATCTGGTCAAATTGCTATTAACGGCTTTAAGTGCACTGGAATTTATCCATTTGACAAAAACATTTTTTCGGAAGCAGACTTCATTGCTGCTGAAATTGAAAGAAAAGAAGGCACTAAACACAAGGCCCAATTCGAAATAGAGCCCGTTTCTAATGTTCAGATACCAGAAGTTTTACCCCAACTGATTAATAATTCGATTGCTAGCACTACTAAAGGCCTATCTCCTTACCAGAATGTCAATACTGAACCGCAAGGTTTCGAATCTTCCGTACAACTTAATCAGCAACCCACTGCGTCCACAAGGTTAGATTATGTGACACCTTGGGAAATATCTCCATCCTAATCGTTCAGTTATTCTGAAAAAAGTACCCAGCCCTGTAAATCCTAATACATCACCCAATAGTGACTCAAACCAAAGCCTAATTTTTCAAGAAACCGACGATGAAATGGAAAATTTCGATGATGTTCCACTGACAGAGAATACATTGTGTTATTTTAGTAATAATCGTATGATTGACGACAAATCATTAAAAAAATAGGCCCACATGTCTACAATGTGACGTAGTTTGGGCTCACTAGTCTTGCCTGCGGGAAGGAAAGCTATATTTCTTTTGCCAATCATGTGATGAATAAGATAAGCAAAATTAAATAGGTACTTATCATATTCCCTTATTTTTGTACGTCTTACGCCTAGAAGGCTTTTTTTTCTTATGATTTTGTTTTCTTATGTTATAAAAAAAATATATATAATATATAAATAGCATAACTTATGTTATGCAATATAAAAAGTATGTTGTTTGATTTAATGATTTAAAGATTTTAGTGCAAAAGAGATCTGCTACAAGAAACACGCAAACACACACACGTCTTACGATAGTAAGACAGCTAACATACTTTTCTGGTTGTCTGGTATAGTATACCACATTTGACTACGCGTGTATATAGCATTACCTATTACTTTTCGGGCTACTTTTATAGCAATATTTTTTCATACAAAACGTGAATGTTGAAACGTAAGCAGCATATGGTAAGTAAAACTTAATTTTTAAGGTTTGCACACTTTCTTTGAAATCAACAGAATCGTTTGCTCGTTATAGTCATAAGAGTAACATGTATACCACAATATCCGATTATACTTTAAATGTGGATGTACAAAACAAACTACATATGTTACACAGCCATAAGGCTTTGCAGGAAGCACAAAAATTAATGTAAGTGATATCTGTTTGAAATAAATAAAATTAAAAATAAATAAAAAAGATTAGATGCTGCCTTGTAATTAACGGTTTTTCAAGATGTAAAGATATAAATGTCGAATTTATGCAATAAATGGATTTAAAATTTCCCACTACTAAGTTGCCAAACCAAAAAATTCAGAAATATGCCGAACATACCCAGTAGTTAAAAGAATCAACAAAGCAAAAAAGCATATAATTATTTTTGGAAATATTGTGGCCACAAACGGACCATTTCACAGTGGTTCAGCCGTAGGTCATAGGGCCGTAATACCGATGTTGCAAATATGATGTAATGAGGAAACATAAAAAACCCTCCTAACCATAGGTATAAAAAACATTGCAATTACAAACGTGGCACAGTTAATTTTGTGCACCGGAAGTGGTAACATCTGATTAGTGCTCATTAGTTTATTTGTTCACATAAATTGGTTTTGTTTTTAAAGTGTGTTTTTTCTGAGAAATTTATTGTTTGTGATATAATTGTGCAATGGATATTCAAATTGAAGGTATGTACGATATTTTTTAAGTAATTATGTTTTCCTTAACAATCCGACTATTCATAACTAGCTCCGTCAAAACACATCTTCCACTTTTTTTGTTTTTAACCATTTTCCATATTCAACTAAGCTTTTACTTATGAAGGCACGAACCGCCATAAATGAGTCATATATCAATATAATCTCTTATTTTCCTAGTTTTAATAAGCGCAAAGTCTAGGTTGTTACAGGTCATTGAAGAGACTAGGTCCAGTACTAGAAAAAAAAATTAGCAGTTTTATCACAGGTGGACGATTCCGCTTTAACTACTTTACTTAGCAGTTCAAATCAATCAGAAAGTTCTTTGGAATTTAGGACGGATGAAGTTGTTTCATTTATAAATGAAGTTAAGCTTACTAAAAACCAATATTTATTATTAAGAGAAGTGATTCATTCTAAAATACCAAATGTTTTTCCGTCCTATCATAAAGTGCTGGAAGCCAAAAAACGTTGCTATGCAACTGATATTCGCGTGACAGAATCTTCTGCTGAAATCAATTTGCAATCATTGTTAGACCATACATCAAGTCGCATTGTTGAATCTCAAAAAGCTGTGTTTGAAAGTCTTCACGAACCTACGGATGACTTAGTTTTAATTGGTAAATGGGGTTTTAATGGGAGCGCAGGCCATAGTGAATATAAGCAGAAATTTTCAGATTCAACTATCAACTTTATTTGTCATATGTTATGTACCTCCTCAACTTGTTTATAAACCAAATACCTGTGATGAATCAATCATTTGGAAAAACCCACGCCCTTCCTCTACTAGGTGGTGCAGACCTATTCGTTTTCAATTTACAAAAAAAAACAAAGGAAGTCACCTTGCAAGAAGACGTTTATTTCAAAAGCCAAATTAACCAGTTAGTACCTACTTCAGTGCTTATTAACGGCCACAAAATTAAAATCACCCATTCGTTACAATTGACGATGGTAGATGGGAAAGTTTGCTCTGCACTTAGCGACTTATCTACGAGTAGGTGTAACATTTATGGTGCAACACCAAAAGAGATGAACGATTTAAATATATGCTTAAAAGAGGTCCCTGATACTAGTAAATTTGAGTTTGGTTTACCTCCTCTGCAGTCATAGATTAGATTTTTCGAGTATTTTATTCACATTTCTTATCGAATTAATACTAAAAGGTGGCAAGCGCGTTCTGCAGAAGACAAAGCTAGTCTTGGTCAGAGAAAAGGGCTAGTTCAACGGCAGTTTAGGGAAAAATTAGGTTTAATTGTAGACAAACCTCGAAGTGGAGGAAGTGGCACATCCAATGATGGAAACACAGCACGTACATTTTTCCATAACTCTGATATTTCATCTGAAATAACAGGTATTAGAAAAGATCTTATTGACAGATGTAGTCACCTTCTGCAGAGCCTTTCTTCTGGTTATAAAGTAAATTCAGAAAGATTTAAGAGTTATGCTTTTGATACTTCCAAGATGCGTGTCGAGGAATACCCTTGGCATAACTTACCTTCATCAATACATAAATTATTGATTCACGGAGCAGAAGTGATAAATAGTTCTTTATTATCTATTGGCGAATTATCTGAGGAGGCCACTGAGTCTTGTAATAAATTAGTCAAACTATTCAGACGCTATAATACTAGGAAACATTCCCGAGATGTTACTAACATGAATCTCTTATTTCTAGTTTAAAAAAGTTGCAGTATAAAAAGAAGTCTGCCTTAGTAAAAGAAGTGTTGGATTTTTTAAGTTTTTGAGCTTTATTGTAACCTTATTATATTATATTACTTGACATTTTTAATACTATGTAAATAGCACTTGTTTCATGTAAAATACTACGTTTTGACAATATAAACAAAACTAATTTTATTGTTATTATAACCCGATTTTGTTTGTGAGATTATGTTTTTTATATATGATGAATATTTTATGCATGAATATACTCTGTGAAAAAAATAGCTTTTTTAACTTCTTCTAACCCTCTAGTAATCATAACAACCATTTTCCAGGCCAAAATGATATGATTTCATTGCAAATCTGCCCAAAAAACCCTATAACCGCTCTTCTTTGGAACCTGAACCACTGTGCATTTGCATCTTCAATTCCATTTTTAAATTTTAATTTCTATTAATAAATTTCGTATTTTAAAGACACCGAATAAGGACATATATAGGTATGTACACTCCAGCCAGTTTCCTCAGTTGAATATGACTCCAATCGTAAGAGTAACCAAAATCAAGAGATCACATTTCATGGCAAAATCATCTACATGGCAAAGAAAAAATTGTTTAGGTACCACCGAGAATTTCAATTACAAGAGCTTTAGGGTGGTTTGCGTTTCCCTTCTCTCTATATTGTATGGTTTGCCCTATATCCTTTTGTGGGACATCACTATTGCACTCGCCTTGTGACAGATGTCGCCTCATCCCTTTTCCAGTTGGGCTAGTCAAAAACTAATCAAGATGGCATTATACTCGTATATCAACCATCACCATTTACAGCTGGGTGGCATCCTTTGAGTTTCTCCTTCATAAAAGGCCATCTTATGTTTGATTTTCTGCTGGAAAAGGTCATGCGGGGTTTTCGGTGGTATATTATGATATAACGCAGTATACACAAAATAACAAAAAAAAAATATATATACATGTTATTACCAGATGCAAATAAAGGGACTTGGATCAAATGATTTCGTTTTATTCCCTTGGAGGGAGGTACGAGTAAACATCGTATCCATTGATGTGTTTTAGCGGTTGCTGGTACTTTTAGAGACACCGCAATGCGTTGGTCAATACAATCATACACAGAAATGTACAAAACCGTATCTCACTGCAAATAGAGGGTGGAAAAAAAAATAAAAATGTGATGTAATCCTTGGAGATCAATTTTGGTTGTGAAATTATTTCTAGTCCCACCACCCTGAACAGGAATTTTGGCATATATTGGCTTTCATTGGCACTAAAGTGTTTGGCTTTATTATTTTGATTATGGATCGAGGGCTTATTGTGGTCAGTTTGGCGTGGCAGCAAGTATCCTTGCTACAGCCTTGATATGGAATTTTATGTGCTTAGGGCAGCTAAGCGTGTATCCTTTTGTGTTTTGCTCGTACTCGTTTACGTTTTATTGTTCAATGTTGTTTGGTTGCTGTATTTGCCATCATTGTCGATTTATATTTGGAGGAAGGATGTGGAAATTTGCTTACGAGCAAATTTCTATTTGTTTGTCTTGAAGAAAATGCCTTGAGATGGCGTTTTACTATTGTAGTTGGCGTGTTAAAATAGAGACAATTTGACGAATGACAATGCGTTGTCTGGTACAATGGATGAGTTTTACGATTATGAACAGAGAGTCGGTGTGTTAACGAGGATATGAATTCATATAATAGGTTCTTCTTTTACAAATATGGACAATGACATATGAATGTACTAAGCATATCATATGAATGTATTATAGCTATGACAATTGTGATTTGGGTTCCGGTCCCATAGATTTTACCACCGATAAGCCAATGCACATCCAAACGCTTTATTATTGAAGTAGTATACGATTTTAAATACTTTAGTTTGCAGATTGATAATAAAATGAATTGGAATACGGATACAAAAATACCCAAATTATTTACAGACTAAGGCCTGTTTGTTCCAGGTGTATCTTGGAGACTGTGCACTGCGCTTTAGTGCATTCCAAATTACAATACGGATTAGCATGTTGGGGAAGTACTTACGATTGTAACCCAAAAACAAGTTTTTAGAATTATTTGGAAAGAGAGAAGAAACGATCATAGCTCTTTGTTATTTAAGACTTCACGAATTCTCCCGCTCTAACATTTTTATTGTTATAAGGTTTTAAAAATATTTTTTATAAGAGTTAGTTACCTTTTAAATTTAAATTAAGCATTTTATTCTCTGCACGGTAATGACAGTAATTTTGTCATTGTATCTCAGCGTAGCACTCAGAAATTTGGAATATTAGAAAGTCATTATCCTCATCATCAAAACTAAACAAAATGACTATTTAACTTCGATCAAAATAGATTAATCTGTTGTTACGAGTTATAATTGTATAGCATAGTAGATGTAAAATTGAAACCTAACGCAGTTGTACTGCAAAAAACACCAGTGCCACATCCTTGAACAGTTTTGGAACCGTTCCGGAGAACCCGATTACATTTCTTTTCTAACTCAGATTCTGTCTAAAACTATTCCTGGACACAGAGAAAATCGAGTTATATTTGATATGAATATCAATAGGAGGAAGATTCATCAGTGCGTCTAGAGCATAGCCAGGCATGTTACGGAAAGCCCTAATGCAGTCGAAACAAACCTTCTTTTGAGTCAGCAGTCATGTATTTTTGAAAGCTAGTTCTATCATACAGTCAAAGTGCAGGATATAATAGGTCATTTCACAGCTTAGCCGTGTAGATCCAAAAGACCGCTCGACCACTTTTCTAGTGCTCCGATCATCGATCACGTCTAGGGCTTCCTGTGTTGTAAAGCAGACTGTCGCTAGACATTATGAAACTGACATTGAATCTGCGCATACAATATCTAATATTTTTTATCAACTACCCTCAGAACAATACACTTTTTAAAGCCTCAGCTTCCTATTTCCGACTGAACCCTCTGTATTCTCAGGGAGTTTGCTCAACTGTTAGAGGTGTCCGCGTATAGTTTCCTATACAAAAGTTCAAATTTAAAAGAAAGGAAACTTTACAACAACAATAACGAAAGAGAAAAAAAATAATGAATGACGTGCACATGAATGGATTTTCATTCTTTTAATGTCTCTGCGCATGTAGGCGTTGATCAACAACAGGATGACCAGATAGTAATGATAGTTATTCCAATTGTGTGTCGTCATCATGGCTTCAGTGTGCAAGCAAAAGTGGAAAAGTTTGAGCATGAGTACACTCTTTTGGATCTTAAGCCCCCAACCAGACAGAGATTGGTGCGAAAGGAAGAAAACATAGCGGCCGTTTCGGCCAGAATCCAAGAAAATCCAGATATCGCCAGATATTTTGCGGTTGGATTTCGGCCTACATCCGTATAAGATTGAAGCCATGCGACCGTAAACAACGTGGTAAGTTCGCTAATTGAGAGTTGGAAATGTTGGCCGGAGATCCGGATTTTGGCCAAAAAATCATCTCCTCGGACGAGGCCCATTTTTGGCAAAGCGGCTACGTCAACAAGCAAAATTGCCATTATTGGAGCAAACTCTATCCGCTAGTGTTCGGCCGAGCATCAATGCCTCCACGAAGATTAACTTTTTGGTGCGTTTTATGGCATGGCGGCATCATCGGACCTTATTTCTTTCGAAATGAGGAAGAAGACACCGTTACCATCAATGGTCTCAGGCATAGAGCGATGTTAACCGACTTTCTATATATCTGAGCTGTGGTTCCAACAAGACGGCGCTACATGCCATACAAGCGACGCAACGCCCGAAGTTGTGAAGGAGAAATTTGGCGACTGGGTCATTTCACTGCGAGCGTTCATTAATTGGCCGCCGCGAATATGCGATTTGACACCGCTCGATTATTTTCTCTGGGGCTACGTCATGCCCTTTGTCTACACTAACCAGCCAACCATTCCAACCGGAATAACGACGCACATATTGGACTAAGTCATCAAAAATTGGACCGAAGGTCTGAAGCACTAAAAGCGAAGCCTAGGCAGCCATTTCAATAATCTGATAGTCAATGTCATGAACGCAGCTTCAAAATAAAGCCAGAATTAATTTTTTATCTTACACCGTTGTTGTTTTCTTTAATTTTTTTTCCTATCGTTTTTATCTGATCACCCTATATTTTGGATAGCACCATACACTGGTGACTTTGAGCATTCTTTCTCTTTAGGAAAAGGACCTTGCGACTCAAATCCACATATTGGGGAAAATTGCTACTTCGTAAGGTTCAATTACATTTGGAACCGTCGCGCTCTTGTCAAAACGGTTAAATATCTTCGCAAAATGTGCATCTCATCGCATGAATGGCGTTACTATGACCCAAGTTGTTACTTTTTCTGTTTTTCTGTTGAGAAACCATTTTCCACAAATCTGTGGTGATCATCTAGAAATTGTTTCTTCCCCTGAACCGAGTTGCTCCCGGAGTAGTCGGAGATTTTTGAGACCAATCAGGTAACTTCAATTTAATTGTCTAATTTCAATATGGTTTATCTTTTTCAATTTTCCACTGAACTATTACAAGGTTGTGTCCCGTGTTGTCACATTCTTCCTCGGACTTGGCACCTAAATTTTCTGTAGCCATTAGCAACACATATTTTACAGTAGTAGTTGTATTTTTTGTTCTCATTCTAGGTTGCCCTTGGTTCGTTGTACTGCATAATGGAGGTCTATTACATATCAAGTTTGTGATTATTATCCGGTCACACAAGATGTCAAATTTGAGGAATATAGAGCCATAAAGACCATTTTTGTCATTTGTGGAGAGACCGCACGTTCTAGGATCCGACCGTTGCCTGTATATTTTAGTCATTGTCTCCATCCGTAGAAGCGGCGATTTTTTATTTCGAATTAATCACCTTTTTCAATACTCCGGTATGCTAAACTACAGCCAGGAGACTTAGTCTATTTTTTTACCGCAGCAAAAGCTTCGTGGATGCTGGAGTAGGGCTCAGTAATAGAACACAAAGTCAATAATAAACGAACACAGAGCCATCGGAATTACCTACTTCCAGAAGCTGTACAATTAGTTATTTCCATCAAGACTTCGATTGTGTGAGATTCGACGGAAACTCCATGCTAATCGGCATGGAAACCTACGTAGTAAACTCACTAGCGTGCACTTTATGAGAGACAAATCAGTGAAATGTTGATAATTGTGTTCAAAACTTCTTTAATTCTGCACCAGCATTCTCCCGTGAACTCGACCCCCTTCTTCAAAAGTTAAAAGTTCAGAACTTAGACGACGATCTCAATACAGCATATTCACCGATACACTATATGGCTGAGAATATGAATGTGATTTTCGGACAAATTTCGAATTTGCCATACCAAATATCACACAGATACATACGGTTCGTTTAAACCGTCCAGCCTTAACATTTGTTGTTGCTGCATTTGAATCAGTGTTTGGCGTTGCTACCCATACGATAAGGTTGTATTTTTTTTTTATAATTTACGCGCGCCTAAGGGGTTAGATACCCTTTTACTGTTGCTAGGGCGCGGGCGGAAAGGTAGAAGGAGGAAAAAGGAAAATTGTTTTGTAATGGTTTGAAACTCAGGTGTGTTTGGTTTCGATATTTGCTCTCCAGGGGTGGGAGTCCTAGTCTTTACTGACCAAGCTGACAAGATTTCATGTATTTGTACATCAACTTTAAGAAAAGCCTATACCTTAAAGAAGGATTTCAACAGAGTAATTTGCTAAGTGATTATTTTCAGCAGTTTGCACTCGGCCACCATACACCATCATCATTCATTTTAAGTCCACGCTTGTAAAATATAATACTGCAAACACGTATCGTCCACTACGAGTATTTAATGAAATGTTTTATATTTTTAATTCTTTTATTGGACACTCAACCCAACCATTTTGCTTACGTCTTATCCAAAACCACATCACAAAAAGGGCAAAGGACCAAATGGAAACAGTAAAGAGTAAAAGAAAAAAAAACACACAAAATTAACGAAACGATTCGTTAACCTCATAAGAAGGTAGTGCCTGGCATAGCACAGATGTGCTTTATGTGAATTTGATTGAAGTGTTTTCCACCACGTTTGCACCATTTAACTTGTTACCCTGTTACCCAGTTACCCTTAAAATAGGTGGTGGAAATACCGGCTAAGGTCATTCATACATACCATGATCCTTTCCATCACCCCTCGACCTACATTGACTTTGTGTCTACCATGAGAACCAGAACACTTAATGTTAGTGTTCCATTCCTTCCCTTGTTTAATTTTTTTTTGTCCAACTACTGTCGGAACTTTATTGCTGAAAAATCAGGATCAAGTAGTAACCAAACTGCAGAACCAAAGAAAAAGCAAAAGTAATGTAATGTAACTAATCAAAGTGGAAGTACCGAACAAAAGGAAATGAAAGCAAATCTGCTGAGGTATGCTTTTCTGGTTCAATCTTACCAACGACTGACTGACTATAGTAACTCCACTGTATAAGGGATACTTTCACACAAAGTATTTCAATGCTCTTTGGCGTTCCGGCCAAGGTATGGCATCCAAACCGACTTCAGTACCGGCCCCCGGTACTGTGTCTTGGGATCGTGACAATTGCGCGATAATGGTTGAGAACATTCTTTTAATTAATTTTTAATTACATCCTCGCTTTCAACGTGCTTTCGTAAAAATTGCTAGTGTACACTGTAAACGTGATTATGTCTTCTTCGTACAGTCAGTCGGCTGGGCTGGCTGGCGCGAAGGTAGATCCTGTTTTTCTTGCCGGCTGCGGGTGTTTGACGGTTTATCAATTTGTATCGGCTTAGTCGAGGGTAAATTAATATTTCCTGCTGCATCATCATTAGTTCGAAGGGTCAGCATAAATTCAATTAAGGGCTCTTCATCTGATGTGGAAATGAAATCCTCATTATCCTTTCCATCAACCTGAGTTTCATTTGCTGTCCTAAATGTGAGGGTGTGAGTTTTATACTCATCACCTGGCTGTTTGCAAGAGTAACTTGTAATACATACATACTCGTGTATCTGCGTGTGGTGATATAAGAGGAGCTTCTTGCAAACCAGGTCAAGAGGAATCATCTCTGTTTGTGGGTGAGTGAATACGAGATGTCTAACATGGGAAAATTTCTTAATTTCAAGGCCGAGCAATATATTTGTTCTTAGAGGACGAGGCATTTGTACTAGTGAGAAATTCTTAAGCAGATGTTACATAATTCCATCGTCTGGTTTAGTACAATTGCAATAGGTCGATCGATATTACGAAGTAAGGATTTGGATTACATAATCTTGACTCTACTATATATTTTAAGAGCTATTAATAGAATGCAGCTTTTCAATGATACTGAAATTGTAATCTGTGACCTACATAACCTCAGGAATAGTGTAAGCGTAAGCTGATCCATGGACTAAATTATGCGATAAATGGGAAGAAGACATTTACTGCAACACTAAGGTGAGTTTTTTCTAGTCAATCTGTGACGAAAGAACTGGGAATAGTTATCAGGTTCATAAATCGAAACCTCGTCTACTTTATTGGATTTACATTTTAATCACACAAAAAACAAAAATAGAATAAAGTAACAAAATGAAATGGCGTTTCTATTTAGTAGAACTCGTGATAGCCCAGCTATGCTTACGTCAGACAACTTCCTTCATGTGGACATTTTGATTCTTATGAAAACTATAATCTGTAAATGGTGATTTTTTATGTAAAGCGTCTTCTTAGTTGACGGCATTGAAATGTTCTTTGATTTCGATCGATCAGTAACCATTGCATATCTCCCAGTTGGCTGGACAGATATGCTCATCGGTGAATTGGAAAGCCTGTATCAAACGTAGAGTTTCATCGACATTACGTCGTTCACAGTGATTTGATGCAAATTCTACTTGCCATCGATGATAAAGAGTTCACGGGATGGCACCCCAGATTCCTCGTCCAAAATGCCATAATCACGGGCTATTTTCATCGATTTATCAGCGAGTAAGGGAATCTCCAAGGATTCAAGACCACATCGCTTGCATAGGGTATTAATCTATGCCAAATGGGTCAAGTGAGAATCTATCGAGCAGGCAATCACTTCAGCGCTAATGTTTCGGAATTCCTTCACACAGTCAGAAAAGGCAATAATCTCAGTTCTCAGTTCTCAGAAAAGAATGAAAACGGATAGATGAAATGTATAACATAATAGATATCCAATGGCGGTTTCTCATTTTAACCGGCTGTGGAATAATGTAGGTAACGTGTTTTATGTAAAATTTCGCCATCAGCTCCCCGCAGTTAATTTTATAAATAGAAACTGCTCTCGCTCGTCTGCAGTATCCATTGAACACTCTGTTTGTAATGGAAATTTACGATAAGGAGTGGGTGCAATTTGATTGACCTAGTGGGCTATACAAAGCATTTCAGAAATCAAGAGAAGGGAGCTTGCCGTGAGTAATAAATACAGCATTGATCCACAAAAATTGTCTCATCTAAGACATTACATGCCTATTTGAAAACAAAACAGTTTCGGAAAGATAAACTTAATTGTGGACTTACTTAATATGTAGAGAATATGAACAGGTGCTTTCGAGCACTACGGGCAGATACTGCAGGTTAAGGCAGTAGTATTTGGTGATTTTGTTGCCAAAATAAGAAAGGAGCGCACCTTCTTAGTACCATGTTAAAGCACATCCTGAACGACACCACATCTGGAAACGCACACTATAAGTAAGTGGTTCTTACATATTAGCATACGCAAGGGCACATAAATTTCCCATGATCAAAACGCGATGATCCATCATAATTCGATAGACGGTGCCGACATTGACATGAACAACTGTTAAGTTGTAGTAGCGAAGTTGCGAATGAATGCGGATATTTAAGGATGACACTACAATTGAAGATAATTTGATGGCCAAGGGCTACAAGTGTAAGAGGCTATGAGAGTATTTGCAGACCTCAATTTATACATATAACAATTCAGCATCACCAGAATCTAGTGAGGAGAGTCAGTGGTGATGATTCGGGCAGACGCACCTGATATACTAAGTTTATAAGGCGACTCCGTAACATACAAGTAACCAAGGGTTCGACGAACAATAACGCAAGGTACTCGCAATCAATCATTTTACGCTACATGCCAGGACGAGGACCGATAAATAAATTTCACAACAAAAAAAAATAAAGTCCTCAAAAAATGTGGATTAAAGGAAATCGAAATATGCTACTGTCCGCATGAGGTTCAAGGGTAAAAAGGACGACTTCAGTAAAAGTGTTTAACTAACGTTTTGCTCCGTGGATCTTTAATACTTTATGAGAACAGAATTTGTGGAGACACTTACCTGGTTACATAGCTAGTGCTACAGTCCGGAATGGACCTGGAATGGCACTATATTTGGCGTGGATTAGAAAGTGCGATATCTTCAAGATGCTGAAATTGTATTCATCTGCGAATGCGAGCTAGTGAGATTATAGAGATCGCAATGGTATCTGCACAGAGCCAAATATTTGAAGAAGAACTTTCCGGGCTCCACCTTCAGGCGTGACCAGCTGACTGTTAAGAGTATTACTCGTTTTCAATAAGGCCTATGCCTCGAATCGTGTTCTGAATTTGATTATCCTAAAGTTCGACCTTTCGGCTGGTAATCTTCACAGCGTACCACCTGGGTATCGTTAAGACAATCACTTTTTATTTTATTTTCATAACAAGAGAGCGAAAGTCCCATTCTTCACGGCGTGACGGCACTAATTCCTGTTGCATTAAGTTTTTTTAAAGTTTCTTTTTTGCAGCAGAATAGGATTTGGATTTTAAGATGAGCATATATGGCTTTAAGGACGGAATGACCAAACACAGTTTTTCCGGTTGATGAAAGTAACTATTTCTGCCCTTGTTGAAGAGAAATTGTTGACATCTGTTTGTTCTGCGTATTTAGATGGTTAACCCAGAAAAGCTGGATTCAGTTAAAATTTCTAAAACTCCTTGGATGCTCTCGGGCCTGTTTCCTTCATTTTTCTCTATGTAGACAACCTGCTAGACCCTTATAAGAGCATCTTAGATAGTCTCGAGCCTGCAATAGATGCGCAGAACCCTTTTCCTGATATCTACTTATATTGCCTCATCAAAAACTTTAATTGTTTGCAGCATTCACTGTTTTAACTCTACCTGATGTCATTCTTAAAAATTTTTGGTAGTTTTACCTATAAGTAGTTTCTTTACTTGGGATACAAAGTGGGCAAAAGTTATGTCATAATTTGAATTGGCTGCCATTTTGCTAGAAATAATTTTTCATTCAGCTTTCACGAAAAGTTTACCTGAAGGTGTAAAATAGATGAGTTAAGTTGAAAAAATGTCAGTCAAATGACCACCTCCTGAGTTGATGCACATTTGTGTTACTGTCACGGCATTTTGGAATATTTGGCTCCAGATTGGTGATTCCTTCTTCCATGTTGGCTTTCAAGACTTGCAACATTTGTCATTTGTGGTGGTAAACGCGTGATTCCAAAAAGCCCTAAAGGAAGAAGTCTTATACCGTCAGATCCGGAAATCTGTCCGCCCAGTTCAAATTGTCAATATGGGAGATCACACGGCCCAGAAATTGGTGATTCAAAATCTCCATCGTTGCCCACTCATTTAACATGTGTCTTTTTCGCTCATCAGTTACGGTTACGATGGTGACGTCGGCGTCCTCAAAAAAATAAGGGCCAATCACTTTTTCACTGCAAATGCCCCACCAAACAGTCACTTTGAGGAGAGCAATGGCTCTCGTGCATTTTATATGGATTCGCCGTGCCCCAGAAGCGCAAATTTTTTTTATTCCCATAACCAGTTAAGTGAAAATGGGCTTCGTCACTCATTATGATTTTGGATACGAAACAATCCTCTTCTTACACCTGGTTTAACACAGCATGTGAGTAAGTTAGCCTCTCTTTGCGATCAGCAGACAGCAATTGGATAACGGTTTGCAGTTTACAAGCAAACATCTTCAGGTCTTTCACCAAAAGTCGATGCAACGAACGTCTGCTGATGCCAAATTGTGTGCATCGCTATCCCGTCGATGTTTGTGGACTCCCTCGGACGCCCTCGGCCACAGCAGTGATATTTTCGGTCGAGCGAGCAATACGGGGCCGCCCACTTCTTGCGACATCTCTAGTGGACCCAGTTTGCATGCAACACTCAGTCAAACGGTTAGTAGTTCGTTCACATGGTTAATTCACGCCGTGTTAAAACAACAGACAGGAAATTGGTCAAATAAGCGATAACAATAATTCCGCGTTTTTCAGGTGTGTATCGCTCCATTGCTTATTGTCAATTAATTCTTTATATAGTTTCAGTTTTCAATGCATTTTATTTTCTTAAACACTAACTCTTACATACTAACAAAAAATGCTTAAATGCTAGCTTACAATTACTTAACAATCTTATACTAACTTACTGGCCCCACACAGGCACTCTAAGCTATTCTAAATTCTTATATCTATGTCTTTCGACTTCATTTACATTTTATTTGGAAATGTTTATCTTATATACTTAGGGCTAGGAAAATTCTCTATATATCTACAACATAAATGTCAAAGAACAATGGCACTTGATGCCATTTCCAAAAACGATGGCACATTCGCATTATGCACACCTTGTACATGCGTCGTAACTTAAGCCTCTGCTCATCAAACCCTACTCTAACCTGTAGATAAGGTACCCAATACCCTGGATACCCTAGGTGACATTATTAGCGGATGCAGTCGTGAGAGGAGGAGAGAGTTAGCGTTGTGCCAATTTTCCTTCTTCAGAACGGCGACAGAGAAATATCATATACGGATCAAGGGCGTCGTCCGCGGCTCTACTCAGTTGTAGCTACTTTTTGTACACCCTCTTTAGAGCTACTTCAATCTATGGCTGTATAAGACACCTGAATAGGCAAACGGCGAGAGTCTAACCGGCCTTTGTCGAGGGGTATAATTAAGGACCTGGTTCACCAGGATGTTGGTTGGGGGTGGGCAGTTTCATTATATTATTTCTTTCAAAGAGAGTAGCGGCTTTGTTAATGGAAGTTTATGGTGAACATGCTCCAACACCAAGGACTTGTGAACATTGATTTGTTCGTTTCAAAAGTGATGATTTCATTTGACGGCATTCCCAACAAACACCGTGGAAAACCACAATATAATTCGAAGACGAAGACTCGGCTCAAATACAAGAACAACTCGGAGAAACATTGAAAGTTAATCGTACATCTGTTTCCAAACTTTTATAGGCCCTGAGAAAGATCCAAAAAGAAAGCAAATGGATTTCATATCATATCGTCCAAATGTTTCAAACCAAGTAAAGAACTATTTGGCAAAAATTAATTGAGAAGAAGTGTAGTCACTAATTCAGCAGACTTGGCCCGTTCCATTTACTACCTGTTTCGATGCAGACTTTCGGAACAACACATTCATTCTTACAAAGAAGTGAAAAATTGGCTTGATGAATGGTTGGCCTCAAAAGACGAGTGTTGGTGTGGTATTGGCGCGGAGTCCATCAGTTGGAAGAAAGATGGGAAAAAGTCATAGCTAACATTGCTAATACTTTGATTATAGAATTCATTCATTATGTTCTTTAACTAAACGAGTTTTTTGAGCAAAAAAAAAAACGACATTTCTTATTCACACATCATCATAGAGCATCATAGACGACGTTTATGACCTGCTAGATCAAGCAGCTATAACAGCGAAGTTTTGCTAGAAGATCTTAATTCGAAGATGGGCTAAAAAGCCGTCTTTAAGTGGGTTATTGAAAAACAAAGCCCGATAATGGATTTAGGTTTTACGAATTTGTGTTGGGGCGTAATCTTTAAGTAGCTAGGAAGTAGTTCCAATATCTCATATCATATCAACGAAATTTATCATATTGTAATACACGTCAGACACTTTTAACTCTTAGTATGACTTTCCGTAAAGCCAACATCGACTCGGATCATTACTTTTTTTCAGCTCGAATGCTGACATCACGCGAACGACGTATTTAAGCAAGACCACCACAGTTCGACATTGAAAAGCTCCAACCGCAAAAGATCGCTAAAAAGAATATTTGCCCATCGCGTTTCCCTCAACATCTCTTAAAGTCCCAGTCTCAATACACAATGAGAATGATGTTGTTACGTGCAAATCACACCCCAAAAATCCTCCATTTCATTTGATCCTGTATTTGTCTGTTTTACCCCTTTGCTCACCTGCCTTTTCTTGTTTCGTCTCCGTTCTTTTCATCCCGTCATGCTCTGGATGCTACGGTACAGGTGGGATTTACTAGATCCTTTGGATCCAGTTCCCTCCTTTTACCTACCGCTCCAGAAATGACCATATAGGTATCCCGGATAGAGCCAGGTGGACGGCCTGGAGATTTTAGCGGACGGACGGTCTGCCCCCCTGTTTTTTCTGTTCTTTTGGTTGCCGGTAGACCGGCATCCTTTTACTAATAAATTATTTAAAATTTTGTGTTAAATTGCGGAATAATTTTTCCTCTCCGGGAGTTGCAACAATGTCAACGAGCAATCAGGGAAACTGCTTCTAATGTGGTTCAGTTCAAGGCGTCATAATGTTAAAGCTGCTCATGACCTCCTTCAACTACTTCTATCAACTTCTATTTTCTTTTAATTGCAGTGATGGTTTTCAGTTTCACAAAGGAGCGGCTAAACCCTCGTTCACTTTGTACAATTTGAGTTAGTTCTTAATCATATTAAATAGTGTAAGATTGGCTCAATGCTGTAACCGGATATCCTCAAAATTTTAGTGTCACTGTCAAAACTTAATTGTTAGGTTTGGGATAGTGTGATTACTACAATACATCACATACCTGTTGGCAGCGCTATCAACTTGTTTGAAGAGTTCGCGCAATTGTGGAAAATGCCACCACTTCGGATAAGTAAGCGACACAAACATTTGTACTGGGTAAATCATTTTCGGCTTGTCTCGGAACACGTCCTCCCAATGGAAAGGGGTTGTGTACCCGAAAACCCCATCTATTGTTTATTGCTTCTTGTACATCATATCAATTATTTATTGGTAAAACCCTTACAACCTAAGTCAATATAAACAGTTTCTCCTGCGATTCAATCTTCTAAAAAAATCAAACACCCGCAATGGGGCCATGTACTCAGACATCAAATCAAAGGATTCTCCAATCCAGCCCCAACATGTGGGTCTATCTCGTCAATCTAAATATTTAATTAATTCCCTCAGAGAAAAGGCAAACCCCTGGGGGTATTTCAGACATCTTTTATCGTTAACTGTTCGCCCTTGAATACTAACGTTTACACACAGGACAACTTTTTACTATCGAAAAACGGAAAACTCTTAGAATGCGAGTACGAAGTGAAAAGGAAAAAAATCGATTGCGTCTAGACACACACCACACATGACAAAAGAAGCCCTGTATTGGCAGCCATGTGTAGCTAGACATCCTATGCAATGACGACCGACCGACTATACCGTCACTAACTGACTTTGTCCCTCAAAATGACTTTAACATGCAAAACTGGCAGATTCAAATTTAGCAATTGATACTCCAAAGCAGCGCGTAATTCAGTAGAAGTGTACACTTTCAGTGGTTGAGTGTGTATCTGGTGAAAAAGCCAACATTGCTCTTTGTCCTAGATGCTTGCTTCTCCTTCCTATGGATTTAGGACATCAGATACCAGATTCCAACCTTCTATGTGAATAATTTCACTAATTAAAGCCGAAACAGTCAAAGTTGGGAAGAGTTTTGTCATCCTCTCACTATTCCAAGGATGTTGATGTGCAAGCCTCTACATGGCTACGTTAAAGGGGAGTCATACATTGCACATCCTCTCAGCATCAACAGCGGTTCCCGGCAAATATGTATGTAACGCATCCATCGCACAAATTTAGCAAGGATTTAAGGAATTTGTATGTACGAATGTGTACGCGCATTGTATGGATACACGCCTCGAACAATGTAGAACACTGTGCAATGAAGCAGGACTTTGTTAGTATGAACGATTTACATTTACGAACGAATACACAATTCTCTGGTGTGGAGGAGTTCTCCCTTGTTCCTTTGCTCCAAACAACCATCCTCTGGTTTGCCATTCTTGATGCTAATTTAGGGTGGCAGCTCTGGAGAGAAAATTCCCCCAAGAATTTATTAAAACAAAAGTGAAGGATTTTTGTACTGTCACTGTTGCAACAAACCAGAAATAAAAGGCAGCAGCATCCGACAGCAGCAACCGACAATCCTGGTAACGAGGGGAAGAAATAATTTTAAGCGAAAGAATAATTAAATACTCCGTTAAAGTTTAAAAGAGTCTTGACACAGTATTTAGGGGAATGAATTCGAATAGGGGGTATGCATTCTTTGTTCCGGTTTCCGTTCGCGGAAAAGTACGCATACAAACTGCGTGGGTTGTTGGAATGGGGGGGGGGGGGGAATCCACGTTGGCTTTAGTCGTATCAGTCAAGTTTAAGACAAGTGTCGCTAGAGTTAGGTGGTGGTGTTTTGTTGCAGAAACTCATTCTCATTTTATGTTTCTTGAGCAACTTGAGTGTGGTTGTGTTTCTTTTGTTTTAAGGGCAACAGTGCTTGTGCAACGCATTTTTATTATTAGAATCAGAGGATCAAGAATCAGCTAAGGGTAAGGTTGCAAGTGGATACCACTCAAATCTAAACGAATTTCAGATTTATGCAAAAAAAAAATCGAGAAAATCCAAATGAACACGATCTAAGCAGGAGTTAGGCGATTGTTCTTACATTTCGCTAATCTTCGAACTATTGTAGAGGAAATGTAGAAATAGCTTCACGTACTTACTTGGGTGGCGCTATAGATCAGGGTGAACCTGGGCCACAACTAACAAGCCTCTCCCATTAGTCCGGTCTTTAGCTAACTGCCTCCAGTTGCGCAGTCCAAGTCGATTGAGGTCCCCTTCCAATTATGAGGGCTACCTAAGGTGAAGTCTTTCTCTACCGCATGGTTTCTCCACTCTGCAGTTCAGAGCATTGGTGTCCATTCGCTCTACATGCCATCGTTATGAAATACAAATGAAGACTGATGTACCCTGCCAGGACATCTGCACTATTTCATATTTTAATATGAAACTCCAAGCATTTCGTAAAAAAAAAACTAATTCAAAGAAGCTAGTTCGGATTTCAAAGAGTGCTTCTAAGGATTTTAGTGAGAAATCCAAAAATTCAGGGAAATTATCGACTGGTCTCCAGTTAAACCGGACGTATAATACTTAGAAAATTTGGTAACTCAATGAGTCGAAAGTATAGGCTTCAGTCTCAAACTTGAAACCGACTTTCTAGGTAATCGAATCAAAACTGGAACTATTAGTAGGCTTAGTCCTACATACAGGTCGCCGTATACATATCTCTGTGGGATCTATCATCGTGAAGGATTGCCTCTGTTGCCTCTTTTGACGGCATTAACTTCCCTATTACCAATGGAATATATTCAGGCATAATGTGTTAGGGTTGAGATCAGCTCCAGCGAACTCGAAATAGAATCTTCATGACTAGGTTACATATGTACATAGACTAGCCACTACATATGTCACATAAAAAACTTCTGGTAATTAGAGAACCGTTCACTCGCCAAGAGTTTTAGACCTACTCTAATATGTCTGACTTCATTTCTGCTAAAAAAAAATGTGGGAAACGGTAGATCTTTGAGAAAGAGTGTTCCATGAAAGAGTGTTCATAGTGCCTTCAATTAAGTAACCTTCGACGGAATGTAAGACATGATAAGAAAGAGCAACTAGTTTTCTGAATTAAAATAATGGTAATGGACATTAAGACCACCGTCGAAATGCGGTGGCGTGAGTGAATAGAATTAAAACGTACAGTGGCGTCCTATCTCTATTCACATTGTACATTTTTGTTGACTCACCGCTCGATACCCCTAATAATTTTAACTACTACATGCGGGCGTATGTAGTCTGTTTGTCAGATAAGTTTGTCATACTTATCGAATGTTTGTTCTTCTTTATTGTCATCTAACATGGAGGGCTAATAAACTTCTTAAAAAGAATATGTGCGTCATATTTGCAGAAGCCAGTGGAAACTATACTTTCTTTCTTGTTCAGTTTAGTTTCAACAGCAGACTTGATAGTCCAAGGAGTATCACAATCCCTGACTACCTGCTTATCACATGCGAGAAAGTCAAGGAAAACACCGGATGGAACTGTGAGATGCAGCCTCAATGCGTGATATATTAAAAAGACTACAAAATAAAGGAATATGCTCAATGTAAGGACGAAGTGTCACTCAAAACAACACTCGTGTGCTTTATAGAGGAACTCGGGACATACCACAAACTATCAGGAATGTCTGAAGTTTCAATATATATTGCAAAACAAAAGTACTGACTCGGCGGCAGAAAGTGATTGTGAAACATCCACCTATTCTCAGTCAAACATTCAAGCAAGCAAGCATTCAACAAATTACCTACGCCCAACTTGCGTTAGATAGAGGAAGCGCAAGTACCGGTCACTTCTCGGAAATCTTCGTCTAGAGCACAGGAAGCTGAACCTACTACAATAACTGTCTTGCCCTTTATACGGGAACAGATAGCAAAGCTTCGGCGTTACATATAAGAATAGACTAGGCAAGTGGAGCAGATCTACATTCGTGCTGCTGCCAGGCATAAGTACAAACATGACGGAGTGAGCCCAAAAGGTTCTGATATTGAATGTAAGTTTACTAACGAAGATAAAACAGTGATCTACATTGTTTAAGATTAAGTCGCTAATACTGAAAATGAGGCACAGAAAGTAAAATTTGAAGAAAAAAACAAATTTACCTAAAACAAGTGATTGCGATCTGCAATATTTGCAGTAGGTGGTAAGTAAAACTCTTACCAACCTATGTTTATGACAATGTAAACATATTTATGTATAAAAAATACAAAATAAATTTTTGGATAACAGCTTGTAGAACCGTTCCTTTGATGGAACAGTAGGACAATATGACACTGTATTTTCTTCATCGTTTTTTTAAGTGAAAGAAAAAAAACTCAAATAATTTGACTATTCAATACATTTTACGAGTATTTAAAAAAATAACAGATTTAAAATTATTAGACATATTTACACTCTTAAATTAAAAAATACTAGTAATACGATAAAATGTTTGTTCCAAGTTTTTAAATTTCAGATTGAATGAACATTTTTTGAGCAGTTATTACTGGTTTCACGTTTTATTTTCGTATTTTTGTGACAAAATCCGCAGCGGCTTTGTTTTTGTTGACTGACAATGTGATGGGTTCTTCCATCATGTCAAATACTGTCGCGAATATGTTTTCTGACAGCTAGTGGTGACTTAGGCAACCTTGACGTTGAGCCAATATTTTGGCCTGAAAGTGTATCTGTTGTTTGAAGGTATTTTTTAACAATAAACCTGGTGAAAGATATCAAGTTATAGTTGCTTTCTTAAGCCAAAGGAGAGATCTTGTAAAGTTGGAAAGCATTGTTTACGCTTGCATTTATTGAAAACATAAGTGGCTACGAGTACCATCTTTTTAAACGAATTGCGATTCGGTAACATCCAACATTTTGATCCAGCCGATCAACTCCTCCCATATATCGGTTATAATTAACTATGCGAGGGTTAACACTACATTGGGTAGATGCAACAGTAACAATGTTGTTGTCAATATACCGGACAAGAGTGATGTAAGAAATTGTGTCTGTACATTGGTTAAAAGAACCTCTTTTAGTTTTTTTTCATTTCTTTGGATTTTTTAATGATGCTTTTTCCACTGGCTACATCATGGCCCATTTTTTTAGTTCATCCAGAAGAGGCAGCGATGTAAAGAAATTGTCCATATACAAACTGTAACTATCAAGTGGCAGTTTCAATATCAGGTCTAACACCACAGAGCCCCTACACCGAACTCCAGATGAGTATTTCATATACTGGCTCCTTGACAAAGTTCCCCGTAGATCAAATAGCCAAGCCGATAGACCAATTTTTGTAACCAAAACGGATCGGTTTCCCTTTGTATTGCGCTATGCTTCCCAAAATATGGTTTCATCGATACTCAAATTTTTACCATCAGGGAAGTATTTTAACCATCTTTTGTTGAGAAGGTTCCAAAGAGGTGGAATCTTTGCAAATTTTTCTTTTGGAATTAAATTATTGTTGTCGGAAGCTTGAAAATACCGCAGCAAATCCTCTAACCTATTTCTCGATATAGCAGATGCAACTCCCTGAAAATTACAGTCAATACTTTGTTCCCAATACATGCGGAATCTCGCTCGTAGTATAGCCTGATAGCAATAAAGTGCAAATAAAACGTTTATTTTCAACCGTGGAAACTCTAAAAGTTTGGTTACCTTTCTGAATAGCATTTTTTTTTATGTTTCAGAACCCAAGAGCTCAAAAACTTCTTCAACAAAAAAGAGATTAAAAAATTGTATTGAATTGTTTAAATCTTCTAAAAATGTTGGCCGAATATGTTCTTCCTCTGGTCTTTCGGGAATGTTTACAGGCTTCCACTTTCTTGCAACTGGCCTCCGGTTTTTTTTTTTCAAATGCGGACTATAATCTGCTGATGTACCAGCAATTGGCTTATCAGTTTGATTGATAAGAGAGCTTTCCAAAATATTGTTATTTGCATTCTATTTGTTACCTCTATTTCTGCAGAATTAGAGACCGTGGCTTGGAATTCCGACTCTGTTAAAACTCTTTTGTCGTCTTCTTCAAGTTGTGAAATGATTTCACAAATCAAAGAAAAGTTCTCATAAACTAAAATGTTTTGCAAATATTTGTTACACTGGCATATGATCCTACTGTTCCACTTGTGGAACGGTGCAAACTATTTCAAAGAAAATATCTAAAACCTAAACAACGGTAAATTGCTTTGACAGCTAATATTATTAGTGATGTCAGAATGCAAAAATAATTAATGGACGCGTTCAAGAAATATTTGTGGAAAATGAAACAGATACCGTTCCACTAATAGAACACTAGAATGATACGGGTTAAGAAAAGAAGCGGCCCAAGTATAGATCCCTCTGGAACACCATTTTTAAGACTAACAAACGTACTAAAAGAACCAGTAATGTTAACCCTTCGTGCCCTGCCCTTTAAGTATGATTCCAACCAGTTGTACACTGCACCTCTAAAGCTGGCAATGCAAATTTTTTAGCAATAAATCATGATCGACCAAGTCAAATGCTTTTGTCATATAAATGAAGATTGTACATTTTTTGGTATTGATTTCTTCGTATAAAAGACTACACACTCTAATAATTGCATCTTCCTTTGATCTACCTGATTTAAAATCAAATTGTCAAAAAAGGAATTGATTCTATTCAAAAACAGACAATTTGCGACTTAAGAATTTCTCAAAGGAACTTTGGAAGCTAGGAGATTGGTCTGTAATAAAAAACAGCCTAGTGGTTTCCTTTTTAAAAAGAGGAATGACTTCTGCACGTTTAAGTGCTTGTAGATAGATCCTTTCGATACACTCAAATTAAAAATGTGAGAGAGAATATCAATTACTCACAGTGAAATCTTTTTCGCTTGAGTCAGTGCAGTGCACCTAAGTGGAGTTTTCTTCCTTAGAAGAGGGCTGGGCGTGTACAAAGTAGGTGGGGGATTGTCTCCTCCTCTTCCTCGTCAATGCAGTTTCTGCAGAAGCCTTCTTGCACGCTTGCGTATAACACAGTGTCCAGTGAAGACATCTATGAAAGCGCTGAAGTGTCAAACTCTTAGAGCGATTCAGATCCAGCTTTGGCCAGATTTTTTGTTCGCTTGACGTGTTGACCCAACAGCCATTGGTGTACATATCATCGGTATACCAATCACTACGTACTAACTGATAGTAAAGGTGGATGCTTTTCATGTAGGATAGGTAGAGTGGTTAAAATTTTGGCGAGTTCGTCTGCCCTACAATTGAATGCTGAAATGTTCTGCCATCTCTCTGAAAGATGATCGGTAGTCAAAGACAGTTTTAGGATTTTGTGGAACTGAATCTAGAAATTTAGCCCGACTATCCGAAAAGATGTGGATACGTTTTGCAGATTGTCTACATATTGTCTTCAATCAGGGTAGGACTTTATATCATCGATCCGGCCAAAAGGCTAATCTTTTAAAATGTTGCTGTAAGAGTCCTTAATGGTGTTGATATGCATTCCTGAGACTGTTACAGAGCAGCGTTATCCGCATAGGCAACCATTTTGCTACCATCCGTTTCTAGGTATATCAGAATTCATTGACCACTAAGCTCCAGAGAAGGGGTGAAAAGACACCGCCTTCCGGCATACTTCTGCTGACACATCCTTTAGTAGAAGCCTCACCCAGTTTGGAATTGATTATTCTGCTATATTGCTTCGGACCTACTCCCCAAGTGAGTCATTTACCTTCAGAGTTGACAGCGCAGTCGTGATTGCGGATGTGTTTACGTTGCTAAAGGCACCTTCTATGTTCAGGAATGCGACAATTGTGTTCTCTCAATAATGTGGGTATCCTTCGATGTGGATAGGCAGTGAATGTAGGGCCGTTTCCACCGACTTTCCTTTACAGTAGGCATGTTGAACCGTGGAGAATAGTTGTATATCAATTCTAGATCATATATAATATATATATAATCAGTCGTTGTAGAGTTTTCAGGAGGAAAGATGATAGACTTATAGGTCTCACGTCCTTTGGGATAACATGATAATACCATATTTTCCAGCTGTTGGGAATGAAAACTGAATGAAAGTTCTGTCTATGACAAGGGAATGTTGATCATTTTTATTTTGGCAGGATGATATCAAAGGACTTGTGTAATTCGATTGGTATTACACCGTACGGTCCAGCAGCACTCAGAGCGGCTTAACATAATCTTATACATAATCAGACCGTATATTTTACTTTCGGTTACAGTAATCTAGTTAAGGTTGTTACTGGCTGTGAATAGGAAGCTACTTGGCAAGTGGGTGTCCAGTAGCAGATTGAGTGATAACACGGATGTTTCTATAGCTATGTATAGAATGCCCTCGAAGATTGTCCAAGTCTGTCACTTTTTTTTGAGATTTTTGCTTGGATGAAAAGCAATTAGTTTTCCGATAATTCCGGAGTGCTAGTTGACTGGGAGGAGCATCATTCAGACTGAATTGGATATGACTGTGATCAGGTTTAGACGATACCATTCAGTTCGTTATCATTTGAGTGATGTGGTTTTAATGCTAAGACTAATGGAAATTATGCTAATAAAAGACAAGGCGGAATACCTTATTCACGAAATCCTTTATGCTAAGATTTTGAGCGCCGATGTATTAAGAGTTTCTACTGAAATTAACCAAGAAATTAAAATTGCGAAAACCTGGAGGAAATAGACACTAACTACAAAGGCCTTCTTGTCTTTTGTAGAGAAATTGGGTATTTCACAAGGGAGATTGTTTAGGTTTTTTTCATTTGAAGACAAATTCAAAAAGTTTCACAGGTTTTAAGACCTGGTGTCTGTGTGATGGCATATCCATCATATCCCTGTTTAACATAACCTAACCAAGAAATCCACATATGTATGTCTTATTTGTTTATGGATTGCATATGCTTAATGTTTCCAAGTTTGTAGGATAATTTGTTTATCACCTAGAAAACGAAATATCAATAAAATGTAATTGTATATAGATATATCAATATTAACATTTAAGAAAACAGTGAAATTGTTTCGAGCTATCTGACATTGTTAACCTCGCATGGCTGAGCTAGCTAGGTCAATGAACCCACTAGACTTGCCTCAGGTAGTTGTTATATTTATGGACGTTTCCAAAATGGTTCCATCAATAATCTCAATCTAAGGCTGGGTTTCTATTTTACATTTCCAATAGTAAGTGTAATAGTTATAGCTGAAGCTCGTCAGCAGGGTAAACTACAGCAAGCTCACATACTTCTTACGAGTTTTGAGAAGATGTTTTCCTGTGTTCGGATGTTCTTGTGCCTCAACTTCTTATTCAGTATTTATTGATTCTCTTAGGAAGCATATCCTAAGTTGTTCACCAACATTGCGTACTAAAAGTTATTTTAAGAGACTTAAACCATCGATTTCTAGGTACTTAATATTAGTAATATATTATTGAAAAAAGTAAATTCAAAAAACAAATTTGGAAATCTGAGATTAAGAAGCAACTGCCAAAAATTGTGCGCTGGAAAAGAAAATTCCAATTTGTCGAGATAACTACTAACGTTCTCAAATCAATTCTACTAGAGGCAACTTAAACAATTAAAGGCTATTAGTTAAAAAAAAACTATGAATGCGTTGTATCTGGCAAACTGATTATGTAGAGCCACTAGTTTACAACCTGATCCTGCCAAACCTTCTTTTCTCACCTGTTCGATAACAGGTTGGTGTGCTGAACCAACCCTGTGTAACAGTACAAAATAGGATAGTGAGTCATCTTTCAAAAACTATGTGTTTTACTACATCTCAATCTGGCTTTCTACAGTTTTGTGCCAAAGTAATGGTTAACCTCGTTCGTAAAAAGTCTATTGCTGGTTTATTTATTGATATCACTAACGCGTTTGATATGGCCCATAACCTTATTTTACTCAATAAACCAGAATACGCTGGATTGCGTGTTTACGTGATTTAGGTTCTACCTAAAGAATAAATCACAAACCGTGAAGATTAAAGAACCTTATGATCTTCAACTTAGGGATACCTGAAGGCTCTGTTATATTTTCTCTTCTCTTTCTTATATATAATAACTACCTTGTTGCACCTAATTTAAAAGGCGCACCAACTGCTTTTGCGGATGGTTTTTTTTTTTTTTCATAAGTTTCGGATAGTCGCCTAGACCTGATTTCCAACATAAATTGAACCTTTCTCTTCCAAGAATCTAGTCTACTAAACTCAACTTGGTTAAAAGCCCCAAGACTAAGATTATGTTTTTTTTAGTTTATCGTCTACACTAGATCATTAAGTTAATGCAGTTTTCTTTCATGGACCAGACTACCGAAAATGCAAACTTCCTACGTTTAACGACAGTCTTACCTGGGGTATTTCCTTATCGGAAATTTTAATGAATTTAAATAATGGGGGCTTATCATTCACTCGAAAAAGGGCTTCTCGAAACATGTACAAGCTTTAAGGAATTATTTTCGTTGCTGATAAAAATTATTTGTTACTGTATTTTTCATTCGAAATTACAATACGGTATTGTTTGCTGGGAAAGTACTTTTAAAAATAGAATACACCCTTTATTGATCCTACAGAAATTTGGTCTTCGGAAATTATGCCGTAAACCTGTGAGACATCCTAGTTACCCTTTATTCAGTGACATAAAAATTCTCTTCGACTTCATTTATATTATTTTAAGTTTTAAGACTTTTTTTATGAAGCCTCGTAATCGTAATTGCCGATTAACCTCGAACTATAATATAACTAGTAACTTTTCAAACTCTCTGTTTGTTCCTCCTCTTCGTACTACTGCTTATCGTAATATTTATACATGTTCGTCTTATCGTCTATTCAACAAACATCCTCAATCTTTAAGAAAAATCACAGGAACATTTCTTAAACTAGTACAAAATTGGCATTGCATCTCTTTTCTCTGATTATCTGGTATAAATCAGTTGTTCATAGACCTCGACAGAGGATAGACGTGTTGACGTGATTCGGCTTTTTCATAAGTGATTCAGTTTAGTTTTAAACATAATTAGTTGTGACCTTCTTAATTCACTCGGTAGTCCAGCGGCGTCGGCCAACGAAGCGTGAGATAGGGGTTACGGTTTCGATCCCAGGTCAAACTTGGTTCTTTTGTTTTTTTTTTTTTCGTTTCCTACACAAATTGTGATCAAAACAAAACCAAAAATAATTAATCAAATCACGTGATGGATGGTGGCGAGCACTCCGCTCTCCCCATAACGGGAGTTGGAAAAGGCAGCAATAGTGTTGCCGGTGCGAAAGCCATTAAAAGGAGGAGGAGTTTGAAAACCCCTCCTAACCTAAGAAAAAAATAATAAATGCCGTCGTAACAGCAGATGAGGTCCGTTATGAGGGGGGCAATAACAACTTTGCCTCTCTAGCGTCAACCGAATCGGAAGATGACGATGAACAAATAAATGACATCAACATCAGTATACAAAAGTTGACAGAGAAGGTGCTTGCTATTAAGCAAAGGCAAACTGCATGCAGGCAGAGGGAGCAACTAGAAGTAGAGAGCTCCCAACATCAAAAGCCACAAGAGCAGAAACAACAACTACAGCAACAACAAAACCAGCAGCAGCAGAAACAACAACAGCAGCACACAAAACAGCTGCAGCAGAAACAACAGCAGCAGCAGAAACAAGGAGAAGGTGCCTCCTATCAACACCTATAAACTAGAGGTAAATGCAACCAAGGACCTGTGTAAGTTGGTCATTGGTAATAATTTTAATATTAAGAGATTGGGGAACGATCGCCATGCCATCCACTGTAATACAGTGGAGGGCTACTCGAAACTGAAAGAGCTCCTAAAGGAAACTACGACGGAGCACTACTCATTCACACCGAAGTGTGAAAAGCGGCAATCGATGCTGCTGAAGGGGTTGGAACCGTCTTCTGATCATGTGGAGATCCTGGCACTGCTCAAAGAGAAGAAGTGCGAAGGACTCAAATTTGTGGGGGTAAAGACATTTAACACAGCTAGAGCCAGGCGGGAGAAACGGAGTCTGCCGTTCTTCCTGGTGCAGCTCAGTCCCGAAAGTCGTCTGGATAGTCTACGGAGTATCAATGTCCTAGACTACCAGGTGATTCACTGGGAAAAATTAAAAAGGAGCGATGGCGTTATACAATGCGTCCGCTGACAGAGGTTCGGGCACGCCGCGTCGAATTGCAAAATGCAGCCTTGATGCGTGAAGTGCGCAAAGAGCCACAGTTCCGAGGAGTGTGCTCTGGGTAGGGACGGAGCATCCGATAGGACACAGCTCTCGTGCGTGTTATGGAACGTGGGACACACCTCAAACTATCGGGGTTGTCCTAAGCTCGCTGACATTAAAAAAACAAAACTGGCTCGGCAGCAGAAGGTGGAGGTCAAACGTTTTTCAAAAACGAGGTTTCAAACACCAGCCGTCACGCCCCAAATTTCCTACGCCCAAATGGCGTCAGGTAGGGGGGCTACGGTACAGCAAGCGACTGTTGCTTCTCAGGCGCCAATGCCGAGAACAACGGAAGCTGCACCTAACATGCTGGCCATCTTGCTCGCAATCCAAGGGCAGATGGCTCAGCTGCAGCAGCAAGTACAAGAGCAGGCCAAGCGGGTGGACCAGATCTACTCGCTGCTGCCGGGCCTAACGCAACACATGTCGTAATGGGTACGCACATGGTGGAGCAAACTTTGAAGGTCCTTGTGGTGAATGCTAATTCACTGAATAGGATCGAACGAAGAGCAGCGATGTTTAAATTGCTACAAGACCAAACTCCTGATGTGCTTTTCTCTAGCGAAACCAAGCTAACCGATAAGCATAAACTGGAGTACAATAATTATATTGTTAGAAGAAAAAATCGGCCCAGATCCAAACGTGGAGGCGGTGTAGCGATCTTCATTAAAGGAGGTATAAAATTTCAAAGAGTGTACAAGGGAGTGTTGCGCAGGTTCCGGGTGTTGGAAGCAGTCGTCATTTACATACCGCTGCGCAGTGGAACGCGGCTGCACTTGCCCTCTGTTTATGCACTTGACACTTCACAATCCACCCTATTCATTACAAAGCTCGACACACTTTTTCGACTTCTGAGGCTGGAATCGGGGGAGAATTATTTTATAATCGGCGGGGATTTCAACGCTAGACACAGAGATTGGGGAAATAATTTGCCAAATACTAGAGGGAACCTACTACTCGATTGGTGGGGTCAGCACGATGTCATGTACAGACTCAGTCTTAAAGCGATGGATAACCCGTTGTTTCCCAGAGGCATGTCTTATTTGGATCTTCTGCTGTCCGACGAACGCATACGACTGACAGGTACGAATTTACAAACGCTAAACCGTCTGCGCACATTCGTGTATGACAGTGACCATTGCGGTTTTAGCACCGAAATTACAGTTCCCAACGAAATTGCGGAATTGGAGGAGTTTGTCCAAAGATATTCTTCCAACTACAGTAAGACTCAATGGACACACTTCTCCGCAACCTTGAAAAGAGCGCTCTCCTCGAACACGCTCCACCCACCGTCCAATAGGAATTTGTCAAACGACGAGATCGACAATTACCTAAAACAAATGGACGAGAAAATTAAACAAACTATGGACACTACAATACCGCGGTATCGGTACGACTAACGAAGACCTGTTCCGCAATCCTACTACTATATGCTAATAAAATAAAATTACAGAATTTCTGTAAGTTTGTATTCGAACAACAAGGTTCGGGCTGTAAACACCAGCAACCCGAATACTCGTATGTTTCCGCAAATAAATAAACTATTTCGGAGAAAAAATCAAAACGACCTTCAGTGTCTTAAAATAGCCCGGACAACAGACAACGAACGGTTACGGACAATAGCAGGTATTGATCCAAATGAGGCCGCTGATGATGACGACTTTTTTCTGATCGAGGATCCACACGAGAAGGTTGAGGATATAGGGGCGACTTTCCAGGAAGTATACAAGGATATTGATACCATTGGCTCTTATTATGACCTGGACAATCGCGTCTTGGTGGACAACTGCTACATTCGAAATGAAATAGAGAATTGCCGATCCAACGGCTCTGGTTTCAACCGGTTTGGCGACGAAAATATGGCAAATAATGTCATTTCTAGAGAGGGTGACCTACCCCCGTTCATTTCGAAGGAAGGACTCCATGAGATCTTCGACACAATCAGAGTTAAGAAATCAGTGGGGACCGATGGTATTCCGAATATCGTGCTTCGACATCTTCCTCTAGAAGCGGTGGACATCTACACCACCCTGTTTAATAATGCAATGAATAATGCACATTATCCAGCGCATTGGAAAACGGCGGTGGTTCAACCTATCCCCAAAAGGGGAAGGGTATATCCAATCCGGCGAATCTCCCTTCGATAAGTCTCCTTCCGAATATCAAAATTTTTTTTGAAAAAGTAATTAATAGAGCTCTGTCTAGGTGGGTTGAAGACAAACATATAGTTCCGGATAATCAATTCGGTTTTAAGGCGGCACATGATATCTCACATGCCGCGTCTAAACTGGTGTCCGATATCCAATGGAATAAAGGCAAAAAATAATGTACTGGTGCCTGCCTTGTTGACTTGGAGAAGGCCTTGAACACCGTATGGTTAGAGGGTCTTTTCTATAAGCTGACTAGGCTGGGGATCAGTGAACCACACTTGTACATTCTTTATAATATGCTAACTAACAGACAGTTCATCGTGAAGAATGGTGATGTGCCTTCTGTTGGAATATTTCAAATTAAAAATGGTCTTCAGCAACGCGCAGTCAATTCGCCGATCCTGTTCACCATTTTTACAAGCGACTTGATAGGCCCACTTCCCCATACTATTGCGTACGCAGACGATTTGATAGCGTACAGAACAGGTCCAAAATCGAGGTCATTAATACTCTCTTGCAGCGTGACTTCGATAAGATAAGACGATTTTGCGATGATTGGAAGTTGAAAATCAACTTTCAGAAGTCGGAAATCATTCTCTTTAGGACGCCGTTGTCTGGAGCCTCTAGGGATTCCAGAAAAAATTGGCGAAAGTTCTCTATCATTGGAAAACACGGACAACCTCTTGCCTGTCGAAATGTAGTCAGATACCTTGGATTAGCCAACTCGATGCGAGGGTAAAGGTAATCTGCTACATGGCCCTTATCAGGCCCATGCTGGTATTTGGTTGTCCCGTGTGGTTCAATATACGAGCAAGCTTAATGGAAAAGATTCGGGTGTTTGAGAGGGCTTGCCTTAGGTCTTGTCTTCCCTTGTACAGAACACCAGAGTCGGAGTACAAGAAATTTTATCCTAATGAGGTCCTTTACAAAAGGGCGAACCTAATACGAGTGGACAACTTCGTAATTAAGCTGACTCGAAGGCACATTGGAAGAGCAATGACCTCGACGAATAACCTGATATCTGGGGCTTACTACCCCAATTCGTTCCACCGGAACCCTATCTACCTAGATCAGATAGTGTTGAACCAGGATAGATCAGCGGTCCCATTAATCTTTCATGTCGCTCGGACAGTTGGGCACAGGCGACTCAACTACAACAGAGACGTCGCACACGGTAGTGTGGATCGTCTCAGGTTCAGTAGGGCGGTGGGGAATCGCGATAAGAGGGATGTCGTTCGGCAGCACCAGCATTTCTGGTGGTTGAATGATGGAGAAGATGTTTCGCCGTCGTTTCTGTCAATTACGGACCAGCCTCACTAATGAGGCAGAGCTGACCAATCTATTTACTCAGTAAATAGCGATGGCCAGCTTACATAGGTTTAGGTTAGCATTTAAGAAATATATACATATACTAGTATATACAAAGGTACATACTAATGTATGTATATTATTTTGCATAATGTCGTTGTGTCTGTGTGTATGTATTGTGTATTTATGTTAAGTAGACTAAGGTTTTTTTAAAATTAGATATTAAGTTTTTATAAAAAATACAAAATTACATCCATAGCTAAGGTTTTTGTTAACAATTTTTTCTTAGCCCTAAGTATATAAAATAAACATTTCCAAATAAAATGTAAAGGAAGTCGAAAGACACAGACATAAGAATTTAGAGTAGCTTAGACTACCTGTGTGGGGCGTGTGGGGCCAGTATTGTTTATTGTAGATTGTTATGTAATTTTAAGCTAGCATTTAAGCATTTTTTGTTAGTATGAAAGAGTTAGTGATTAAGAAAATAAAATGCATTTAAAACTAAACTAAAAAAAACTACTCGTATTATCTGGTATAAAACAATTCTTACATTTTTCTTGTTTTAAATTAAATATATTATATTCCGATTCTCCTTAATCCTATTAAAAAAAAAACTAATTTTTGCAATTTTTGTAGGAGTAACCAAACCCAAACAAACTCAATTGTGAAATATCTATTCTACATTGAAATGACACTCAACACCATTTTTATTAGGCACCTTTGTAAAAAAAAAATACGGAATGTCGAATTAATTATATTTCTTAATCTTATTTCAGTACTATTTCATCATTTTAATTTCTGCTTTGTAAAGTAATATTGAATTTAAATGAGGAATTTTTGAATAAATAAGTATGAAATGAATGAATGAGGAGCGAGAACTGCAAAAGACACATTTCTTCCCTTCAGGCATTCAGAATCGAACCACTTTTTATTACTCTCAAAATTCTTGCTTGTTGACAAGTAAGTTCAACTCTGCCTTCTTTATTGTTTCCGTCAGGCTGGCAGTATTTATTTGGGATGTTTGGTGCCCCTAGGTTCGTGAGTTCTTCGTTTAGTTTGTTCAGTTGAGTCAAACAGTCTTCCAAATGAATTTGGCAACAAGTCAGTGCTCCTGTATTTTCTTCAACGGGAGTATATGGTGCCTGTAGCTTGTAAATAATATGAAGAGGCATGTGATATAAAAATAATTTGAAAAAAAAAACAACAATAATCAATTAATCTTGGATTGACGTGAATTCTCAATTGGGTTCGCCTTCAAAACTTCATTTTGAGATGTAGGGGCAAGTTTATTGAAAATATGTTTTCCTTGGTTGGTACCCCAGAGTATTCTATCCTTATGGGTATAGAATCGAGTGGAGGCAGTTTAATGCCACGAAGAAGCTTTGCTAGAGTCGTGTTATCGACAAACAATCTACAATGAGAGTGAGTGTATAATTTGCAATCTTTTGCACTACTCCAGGCTACAGTTGCTAGGTACAAGTGAGATATAAGTTGAAAACAGTACCCGAAATATACCCAACAAATTTGAATTATAAATCTACATCACAGAAGGTCACATATACTATGGAGCTACAATTAACTTCACCGTCTGGTAATTCCAAAATCGGTTACTCATGCCTGAGGAGCATAGTGAATAGGAACCAGGAAATCAGTCATCGCTGCTCATAATGACAAATGTTAAACGAAATGTTTAATTTGACCAAATCTCTTGGCTCAAAAAGTAGTTATCTTAGTTAAAATTGGATCAAGCACATATCCCAATCACTCATGCATTAAGAGGCCTAATACCTGCTAATTAGACGGTCAACAGGAGCTGACGTTCAACAGGAGTTGACGGTCAACAGCTAATCCAAATTACACTGTAGTTCGATGCGGTCATCCAAATGTTCCCCCTTTTTGTGCTTGTATAATTTTGTCTGCAGATAGAGCCCCAAATAAATCATCTGTCAATGTCCCATTCACAGATTGCCCAATTTATTTTATGATGCCCAACATACCAACTTTACCAAACTGACAATTTACATACATATGACTGACTGCAAGTACACTCCTCGCAATCCACAGCGAATTCGACCTGGTCAAATGGGTCAAAGATAAATTATTAACTCTCTAGCAGGCAGCCGGAATAAATGGTTCACCAAAGCTACAACCAGTATTGGCCCTTAGCTCTACCCCAACGAAACAGGAGCTCAATCAAAAATAATATTATTCCGATTATAATAAATTTAAGCGGCTCTTGCACAACTTCCCCAAATAAATAATGCGTCACCATAATTAATAGCAATGCCGGAGAGCTCCCATTTCATCACCGGTACCGGTGTCGGTCCTTGGCGGTGGTTGGGAACCAAGGAGTGCTGTTGCTGGGGAATGAATGGTTCTGCAAGGTAGATTATACTGCTGCATGATAGAGTAACATACTTCACTCCTCAATCCCATAATTGGAGAGGGAATGCTGGAAGGTAGTTGTGCCTGACCGGCTGAATGACAGGCCTAGTGTTCAGACAGATTTCCTTTTTTTTTTTTGTCATCGGTGGGTGGTTAGTATTTTATTGATTCGTGACGATTAATTGTAAATCATGTAGATGTGCTCAGGAAGGTCAATAATTCATGTTCAATTGTATGTGCACCAGTGCGTTAATATCGCATTTCCTATGCTGAACGTTGGAATGAAATGGGAAACATTTAAGGCAAGAGTTCAATTAATGGACAGCGTTGCGTTGAGATCTTATTTTATTCAGGGGATAAAAAGAGAAGCAACAAACCTAGGACATCACTTTGAATTATGAGAAACAGATGGCGAATATGCTATGAAAAGAAGACCAACAATATTGAACAATATTAGCGAATAAATGTTGTATGTTAACTACTTGTCCGCCTGTGTAAGAATATTATTGTAGAGACACAGTATATATAAATAAATATATATTATAACCGAAAAAAAAGTCATTCATTCTTTTACGAAGCTACCAAAGTCTTACATACGAGTATGTAAGAGGCCCAAGCAATAAAGATGTTATGCGGCCAACCAAGTGAACGAAAACTCTTATCCATGGAAATACATAGGGCTTCAACCATTGCCAATGTTTGTTCAAATGTGGTCGATTTTAATATTTCTTCTTTCATTATTAGTAATGGCAATTTTTCAGCAACAAAATGTTCCGGATAAGATGTACCTATATATTTTCGTAAAAGGTGCCTTATACTTGAAAAACTAGATTCTAAAGAGTATCAGAAACGGAAGCTTCTTTAATATGCCATCAATCTTTGAACCAAAGGCGCAGCATTATCAAAAGGTTAGCCGCCATAATGCTAACTAACAATCATGACATGATAATGAATGCGTGGACATAAGGAAAGAACGGAAATGGCATATAAATATATGTATATTTGAAAGTTGGCAGTGTTGGACTACAGGTTCCAAAAAGACACCGCTTTATGATATGCTGACATGCTTGCAACAAAAAGAAGTAGGGACGAATGTAAGCCGAATTCGAAGAACTGCAGGTGGAGATTTCCTACTTTCGCTTAACAAATCGGCGAATCCAGCGGCCAATGAAATGAAATTTGAGGAAGCGATAGAAAAAAACGGCAACGTTTTGTACATACATTTTGGTGGGAGCTATTATTTATTTATTTATTTGGCTTAACAGGTTCCCTGTTCCTTGTTTTGCATGTGGTCTAATACGTCCATGTATCATATGTGAGCAAATCTACAACCAAATACAAATGGATTTATTTAATGAACATTACATGCTATTTCTGTTTTTAGTATGGGATGTGGTAGGACATATAACTAAATTAAGAATTTATAAAAAAAATTTCCAGATTTTTTTTTCGAAATATTAAAAAAAACAAAACTTTCTTTTTGTTAAATATTTATTTATAATATTTTGTAACAGTTAGTGTATTTCATTGAAATGATGTAGACAGTAAATCTTACAACATTTTTTACACTCTGTGTCAACTTGTTTGGCTTTAGCTGGATTCTCTGCAGCATTCCTTAATTGTCGATAGCACACAACGCAACGGCCACGTTTAATTTTTCCATCTTTTCGTGGTATTTCCGAAAGCTTATGATCTCTTGTGTTGTGAAGCTGATGTAAGGTGGCCGAAGTACATTCACAGGACAGTTAAGGTATGCTTTTGACGTAACTTCACCGAGCCAATATCGTATAATTGACTCCTGAACTTGAAGAACTGTCAATGGCTTATTGGCACATTCGTTATATACAACGCGTGTGTTGACAATCGCAACTTGAAAAATTAAATCTAGAGCAATTTTTTTGTACCAGGTTAGGCTTTTTTTCAGAGGAGAGTGATAGCTGCTAAGCTGGTCTGCGACATCTATGCCCTTTTTAGCTTCATTGTAATCAACTACCATATAAGGTTTCATTACAGTTTCTCTCCAATTTGAGATAGGTGTCATTTTATCGTCGTGACATGTTGATATCATCAAAACGTCTCTTTTATCGTGCCACTTCAACACTGTCACAAAGCCATTCAATTGCCTGGCAATAACTTCACCTTTTTTTGTTCTCTTCCCTAAAACTTCATTTGGTAAGTTTTTCTTATTTTTTCTGAGAGTCCCACATAAATCGGTATTATGATCTTTTAAATATTTTGTTAATGCAATGCCAGTGTAATAATTGTCAGCAATAATGAGGCGCCCTTCATTTAGCAGCGGTGAACACAGTTTTACTACAACAGAACCTGGTTTATCTAAGCTTTCAAAAGTAGCTGTTGTTCCAGCATGCATATCGTATGACCACGTGTAACTATTTGTGGAGCACATTTTATAAATTTTTAAGCCATATTTATGTGACTTTCCAGGATTATATGTTCTTATACGAAGTCGACCTTGATGATTTATCATTGACTCGTCTACAACAATGGTATCGCCCGGTATATACAACTGACGGAATTTGTATAAAATTTTGTCAACAAGTGGCTGTATTTTGTATATTATATTTGGATTATCAGGTTGATAATCTTCAAAGTGCCAGCAGCGTAGGATATAGTCGAAAATCTGTTGTATGACATGGATATTTTGTGAAAAAGTGGGTCATAATATAAAGGGTCCAGTTTCCAATAATGTTCAATTGTGGGCTTTTTATTAACACCCATTAACAATATAATAGAAAAAAATTTTGTTAGCTCTTGCCTGTCAACATCAATCCAACGTGCCATCCTGTTGTGTCTCGATAAATGTTGGCTCTTCAATATTTGAGCATAATTATTTGTTTTTGATACCATGATGTCGAATACAAAGTATTCATAAATTTTTATGATGCTGATAGCACCATCTTCGTCCGTGATAGCTTGAATATCTTGCACACCCGAATTGCCAGTAAATGGTTCTCTATCAATAGGCAGAATATCGTTTAACCCAAGATCTTGTTCATTTGGAGGTTCAACTTCCTGTTGGGCATCTAACATTTGAGATTGATTGGTCACTTTACTAAAAATTGGATCAATATTTTCTAAAATTACCTGATTGATCACTTTGATAGCTTTCATGAGGCGAATATAATTCGTTTTCATCGTCACTTTCTTCTAACATTCTCAATACCTCTTGATCTGAATATGGACGACTCATTTTTAGGTTGGCAATTAATAACACTAACTAAATGCGTTGACACTCAGTTATCGACTTACTTATGTGTTGCGAAAATAACCTAAGAACCGTTATTTCAATTTCTGAACAAGTAACATGATTGCCCCGTTGTCAGACGAAATTTAAGAGAGCGAGACATTTTCAATCATAGATGTTATCATAATAATATATGAATGGACAACAGGGTGACTTTTCTTAGATGACTAACTAAAACCTCTAATATAATGTAGGTTATTAATACTTGTTAACCACTAATTTGACTAGGTTTTTCTGTTACCAACAATTATATATTTTGAAAACAAATCACCGAGCATTACTCTATGAACAAAAAATATGTTTATTTTTTATGAGTTTATTTTATTTATGTATATCATATGATACATTGGACGTAGAGTAGTAAATTCTTTTCTACCACGTCCATGTATCTTATGTTATACATAAATAAAACATATAAAAAAAACTAAACTAATAGGATAATACTTCCCACTCATAATAATTCGTGACATTGATTATTACAATAGTACAAAATTATGAAAAAAACTTTGGACGTGAGACCAAAAAATTGAACCTATGTATGGGACAGGGAACCTGTTAATACAAGTTTAAAAACTAGGACTTTAAAACTACGAGTAAAAGAAAAATTGAGATTTAGCGATATCTAGGACTTATCACTATGGCTTAAAGCTAGGGATGGTGAAGGAGATCGGATTTGAGGGAGAGAGTGCTGGTTGGAGCTTACCTTACGCAGCATACGGGAGATTGGTTCGTTAGAGCGATGGATTGGGTGGTAAAAGAGACGGTGGCAACGTAGATTACGAGGGTTATTGCAAAAGAAAATGGAGTTGTAAAGAGACGTGTAATCGACGGAGCCTGAGAGCAGTCTGTGAATGAAAAGAATATGAGCTGCGTCCCTTCGTTCCTCAAGGGTATTCAGGTTAATGAGCTTGAGACGATCTCGGTAGGGAGATAAGAGGAGATAATCGTTCCAGGGTAGTCCTCGAAGAGCAAATAGAAGAAAACGACGCTGGATGCTCTCAATAGAGCGAACGTAAGTGATGTATGGTGATCTGGTCACGTACGGGTTGCAGAATTCTTTCGAACATCTTTTTAACGAAGCCGAGTGATGAGTTTGCTTTAGAAATTATCTCATCAATATGCGAGCGAAAAGTAAGCTTACTATGCCTGTCGCATAATATGCCAAGATCGCGGAGAGATTCAACAAGGGATATAGGTTGGCCGTGGAGATAGTAAATTCGTTGAGGAGACTTCTTGCACTTACGTGAGAAGGTAATCGATTGACATTTGGAGGCATTGAGTTCTAAGCAGTTCTTGATGCACCAGGTGGATAAACAATTTAGATCTATTTGGGTTTAAAAAATTTGGTATCGTCAGCATATAAAGAAAGTGCTGAGTGTTGAATGACCCTTTGAAGGTCGTTAATAGTTAGGATGAAGAGGAGTTGACCTAGGTGACTTGAGGAAAACCAGAAGTGTCCAAGAAAGGAGTCGATAGGGCAGACCTGAATTGAACAATGTAAAAGCGATTATCCAGGTAAGAAGATACCCATTTTAACAAAATGGATTCAAAGCCCAGGACGGACAATTCTAACAGGATTAATTTGTGAGATATCTTGTCAAAAGCCTTACTGAAATCAGTTCTTATAACGTCAACTTTTTTACCACTTTCTAAGGCTGAGAAAAGAGAGGACACGAATTCGACGAGGTTAGTGGTAGTTGATCTACCTTTCAGAAAGCTGTGTTAATTAGGGGAAATAAGGGATTTGCACTGGAAGCTTAAGGCTTCGTACAAAATGTTTTCGAGGAGTTTGGGTAAATGTGAAAGTTTAGCTATGGGGCGGTAATTAGTGACTTAGTTCTTTAATCCCGTTTTGTGTATCGGTGTTATGAAAGAAGACTTCCATATACGTGGAAATTCACCTTGAGAGAGTGATAACTGGAAGAGATTTGAAAGGTGGTGGAAAAGTGTGGAGGAACACTTTTTAAGAAATATGGATGGAAGGCCATCTGGGCTAGGTAAGTAGTTTTTTTTTTGCGCGAAAAGGCGACGTAGGGAGAAATAGAATTGAATAATTCTCTGTAGAAGATAGAGAGAGCATCACTGAAGGAAATATTGGCGAAATTAAAAGAAGACTTACTAAGATATTAGTTAATTGTGCGAAAATTCGTTTTATGAAAGCCGTAAGAAGAGGCAGGTTCAGATGGGGTGGGGCAGATCGGAGAGTGGTGGAAAAGAGAAAGAAGAAGTGGCGGGTGAAAGTTATCAATAGTCGATAGTGAAAGAGACAGAGCGAGACAGAGGAGTTTATAGTTGGAGACCCCACTAACTTGGCATAAACTAGAGTCATTAAGCTTATACAAGACTAGTCATTCTTTACTCGATAAAGGGTTTGCGATAAAGAAAAGATTCATCCTCTGATTGAATCCAGTGCCGTTGATGTAGATTGAAATCGCCGAATACGATGATATCATCGAGAGGATTAGATAAATTATTTATTTGATCAATTGGATCGATAGTGAGTTGGTAGCATTAGATAGGTTGCGTCGGTAGGATGTAAAAACACATAACGTAGAGGGACCATAAAAAAGAAAGCTTGCTAGAATGCAAAGATATCGACCAAGTGACTTCTACGGACGAAATCTATGTTGCCTTAAAGGATCAAGTGAATTTCGAATTCAAAACCGCGATGATTAAGAACGTGAGAAAAGCTTATGGTGGAATGCAAACAGTTGTTGAAAATTGGAAAAGCGTGAATCGACTTTGTCGGATTGTCAATAACGAGAAAAAATTGCTTAGAAACACTGCTTTAGATGTTTCGAGTTCGGACACTTTGCAAAAACTTGCAAAAGCCCTACCGACTGAACCGGTTTGTGCATTGGATACCTTTCAAACGGCCACAAATTAAGGAACTATAAACCCAGACCAAATTGTTTGCTTTACAAGACGACAAGGGTCGAATCTTTACCTTTGACCGGAGGCAAGAGATGACTAATATTTACAAGCGTATTCGAAGCAACATCTAAAAATATAAATATTCCGTAGCTAAATCGCAACTAAATCGTAAACAATACAAACAATACAATACGGGTGGCCGTGATGTGGTGGCACCAGCAATCGCTTCTCACTCGGAGGGTCAAGGTTCGAATCCTGCCCATTGACAAGTTTTTCATTTGTGTAACTGGAACTCAGTCAGAAAAATTCTGCGTGTGAAGGCATAACACTGACACGTAGATTTGGCTGTTGTAGAGCCAAAAAACAAGTATGAATTATAAACTTCGAATCACTCTGAGTGAAGAAAAAACTGTCCGTCCTATTCGGACTCCCACCCCTGGAGAGCGAATATCGAAACCAAATACACCTGAGTTTCAAACCGCTACAAAAAAATCAATTTTCCTTTCTCCTCCTTCTACCTTTAAAATACGGGAAATGAATTACTTTTCGATATGTTTGGGCTGAAATTAAGAAGACTCATGCGACCGAAACGGGCTTTAAGTTCGCAACGAGAACATGTTGAACTAATGAAGACAATTTGTTGGCTAAAACGCATAGAATTTCAGATGCAGTTACCGAAAAGTTCACGAGACTGCTGAGTGTGAATCAAATAAATAAATTACGATAGTAAAACAAAAAATAAATCAACTCAAGTGATAAGCTACACATTCCTCTTCAAGTATTAAAGATACTTAAAACTCAGTTAGATGACATCTAAATCACTTCGAGCTTCGAAAGTACGCCCATGGACTACAATAAATGCTCTCCATGACCCATTTGTACGAAAAGTATGATATGTGATAAGTAAGTATGATAAGTATGATATATCTCAGCGAAAAAATCATATCCCTACTAAGGGATGTATCATTCACTGACCTGCCCATGCTATGCTGTAAATTTTGAGCGATTTTGAACAAACGATTCCACAAATACTTACTTATTACTTACTTAGGTTGCGCTACAGTTTGGGATGAACCTGGGCTTCAATTAACAAGTCTTCAGCCTTCAGTTAACTGCCTCCACTTCCGCACTTCAAGTCGGCTGATTTCCTATTCTAATTGTGCGCGCCACCTAAAGTGAGGTCTACCATAACTGAGTTGTCCCTCTGGATTAGGTTTGAAGACTCTGCGGGCTAGAGCAATGGTATCTAGTCGCTCTACATGTCTTCGCCATTTCAAGTGACTGATGCGCAAGGTGGAGTGGTTTTTCACCTCGTATAGTTCGTCGTTGAAACTTCTTCGAAGAATTATTCTCTCGAAATGACTGGGGATATCTTCATCCATGTTCGATAGGGTCCATGCTTCTCCACTATAAAGTAGGACTGGGATGAACGACGTTTTAGTTTTTCGGGATAGGGACATACTTCAATTGCCTTCTTAGCCCAAAAAAACAGCTCTTGGCAAGAGTGACTCTTCGTTTTGTTTCCCCTGAGGTGTTGCTGGTAGAATTAATAGCAGAGCCGAGGTAGAAAATGTCCCTAATTACCTCGAAATTATATCTTCCGATTGTGACGTTCTGTGCAAATCGAAGCGCGTCATCTTGCCCAAAACCTCTTTTAACATCAGCGAGCTTTCTCAGTCGTCATTTTGCAGAGACGGATGAGTTTGGCAACGATACCAAAGGATGAGGTTCCATTCACGAGGCAAACACTCTTACGAGCAGATCTGAGAAATGAGTTGCTGCATGCTCTCCAGAAAGTCATTTTCCGCAGCTTTGAATACCTGGGCCGGTAACCTGTCAGGTCCAGCTGATTTTTTGATTTTTTTGGATTTCACCTGAAATATTGCTATCCTTACTTCTTTCTGGACGGAAGTTTTGGCTTTCGTCGTCTAAATTGACCGGCCGGCGGGATATAGGGCTTCTTCGCTGTTATAATATCTGCATAAAAAATGTTTCCATATTCTCAGCACCGACTTTAACTCCACTACAAGATTTCCTTCTTCATCGCTATAAGCTTCTATTCTGCCCTTGGTGCTCACGAGCTGCTTTCGTCGTTGTCGTCGAATGCTGCAGCGCAGCTTATTGATTAGCTGCATGAGCTGACCCACATTCTTCCTCAAACCAGGTAGTGGCCCGATAAAACAGTTGCGGCGTATCTAATGGTACGTTGCCAGCGTTGCCGCTGATCTTCGAAACTTGATACTAGCGGCATAGGGTTGTTGAGAAATTTCGGGCTTCCGCGGAGATTTTAGCGGTCTTTGTGGATTGCAGCTGTTCTACGTTTTATCTTCTCATAGTAGTTCTTCTTTGTTGTGTGGCTTGGAAAATGCGCATTCACACCTTGGCTGCAAAAAGGTGGTAATCCAAGTCAATGTGGCTGCACGGAACGTTCCAAGGTCCAGAATATTGGAGGCATATCTTACGTCTATCGTAGGATGATCAATTTGATTTAGCGTTTGACGATCCGGAGACCACCATGTCCCCTTGCGTATATTGAGATGAGGAGATGAGGAAACGGTGTGCTTGCTATAGTATATTTTTGTCACTAAGCCTAAGTCCGTTGCCAGACGTTGTGTCGTGTAGGCTACACTTACCATCTGTCCTACCAAAATTGTCCTTCTTCGGTTTCCTAGATGATTGCTCAAATGTCTTGTCGAGGAGCTCGTAGAAATATTCTTTAATGGACTCATCTTTGTCTTACGTAGGGATTTGGTAGCGATTTTAGCTTAGATGCAGATTGTTATATGACGCTCGCTCCGACAGCTCAAGATTCTTGTCTGAGTCTGCTGCATGTGTTAAATCCGCATCCGAATAAGCACTCTTTCTTTTCCCTATATCAATCACCAAACTACATATCACAGTTTTTTACCCTCCTTATGTCCGGCCCATCCCATCGCACTTCCTGGATGGCAGTGATATCTGCGTGATAGCAGCCAAGGGCCTCTGTGATATATTCGGCCGCACATGTTCTGTTTAGGGTCTGAACATTCCACGTGTAGATCTGAAGGTCATTGTCGTTTAAACGTTTGCAAAGTTCGTTAACATATAAAACTGTATAAAACTAGTCGCGCATGCCCTTGCCATGAGTAAGCTTTACTAATGCCGTTACCGGGGACGACCACGATTCCACAAATATGAGTTTTGATTCCGGGCCAGACTCATATGTTCTAGCTACAACAAATGAATTATAAAAATACCATAACTACACTGAATCGAATGAAGAAACTCCTGTTGTTTGCATACGCACGTTATTGATTTAAAGGCATTGTGCGATAATACACTTGTACATAGACCTATGAAGTGATAGCCAAGTATGAAACGCTAAAAGACTTATCAGCGCATTTTAACGGATGGTTTGAGTATGCCAACACCGAGATTCTAGAGCGGTTATCAACAGAGCTTTGTAACCCTTAAACATGTGGAGCAAGAACGTACGCTTTCATTTACCAACCTTACGAGAAAGATTTGAAGATCTTACGTGCTGCATACCATTTCGAAAATCAATTTCTGGGACCGATAGAAGACTGATACCTGGTAAGCCAGCTTCTGTTTTCAAATGATATGTGTTATTTCAGAATGAAATATATAGTTTAAGCCTCTGGTAAGTGGCGAGGCTAAAGAAAGACATATTGTAGAATGTCGATTTCCTTGCCAAGGCATAGGCTGCATGCTTCTACACATAACCGAAGCGCTTCTACATATACAGGAACGGGTGCATATGGGAGCATATGGATTCCAAAGCAACAACATCAGCAGCATTCTCTTCTGACCTTTAACAGGGAATGTTGACTGTACCTGTAGAAATCTAGAGGAATGGTAAAATATAGCATGGAGAGGATAATGATTAGAACTGCTAGTAAGTGCAGAACGAACCCCATTTTGACGAAACTGTAACGCAGCGACGGGCTTTTAACTTAACTTGGGTACTCTGCTGAGTTGGGACTTATAACTAAACCGGTTTTTCAATTTAAAGATGACCCAGATAAGCAAGAGCACTTTTAAGTAGGAGCTTGGGCAAGCTTGGTACGTGCTTTTCATAATGCACTTAAATTCCAATAGGTTACTCGAGGAAATAATGATGCAAAATTTTATCCACTAAGAGATTACATTCTCCCTTTTGTAGATCGAAAATAGATGCCCATACAACGGATAATGAGTTTACAAGGACAAAGGAGAAAAGCCGATAAACATGCCCGGAAACCAGCGACGGCCAAGGTTCTCAAGAATTGCAAGGAAATGTATAAAAGTTTATCAATAAGATATTAGGTATCCATATATTGTACATTCCGTTTGGAATTTTCGCTGGTATTCAGAATATCTGCGTATGCAACACAGCTCCTACAGATATTGATTTAAGTCTTCCTCCTCTCTATGCATTTTTATAATTTCAATGCAAGTGTTAAGATTTCATCTTTCAATTTCCTCTTTCACCAAATGCTCTACAAATGCAGTTTAATCCGTTTTCAAGATAATGACTAAGAAGTTAGATCAGGTTACACGGTACTCTAATACCTTTATTCGCTTTATGCCTTATGGACTTGCTCTTTCTCAATAGAATCTTCTTAAAATCACTGATTGAATTCTGAAAGAGTACTTTAGAATCATATACGAGTACATGTGTGTACTGCAACTATTGTAAGTACCATCACTGATGCAATCGGAGTGTGCTTATGTTGGATGTTGCCCTCCGTATAAAGTATATTGGAGATTCATCTCTCTGCTTATGAGGACAATAACAGACGAAAATTGTTGACAGGTTTCCTCTTGGAGTAATTAGATCAATATGTTCAAAGGTGCTCAAAAAGCTTGAAGAGTTCACTTGTATGCGACTATTCTGTATCTGATGGGTTTACTCCAGATGTAATATCAAAATCATTTTACCCTCACTACAAACATACTCGTAGATGGCGTGATTTTAATATCAAATCAATGGGTGTCTTAACCTTTTACATCAAAGCCACAAGCATTTTCCATTTTCTTGAAATTTATAGATTGATGGTGAATTGGTAAATGGCATCATCACTCACAACGTGCAACTAACTCATAAACAAATATTTTAAATCAAGGCATCTCAACGGTGATCTTTTCTCCTTTATCAAGTCATCAATCTTAAACCAGGAATGGTAATACTATAACCGACACTGACGTAAAACCTGAAAGTTTACATCCCATTTTACTCACATTCATCTTTCAGCTCCAACCCCACCGATAGATCAATCTCCGAAATAGCTGAAAACTTTCTCTATTCCATTGCGTTTGATACTGGAAAAAAGTATTTCCTCCCCCGGAAAACACGAAATGGTAAAATAACCAAAACCGAATACCTTTCAGATTTTTTTTTGTTTTTGTATCAATCCTTAGTTGGAAAGGTGAAAAGATTACGTCAACACTCGTACATAGCCTTTGTGACATACACAATACTGATGACTGTAATGTGACAAACAACATCACAAAAAAGAAAAAGAAGAAAACAAAATAAACAAATAAGCGGGGGAAATCTTCTTTCATTTCAATTCAGCGTTATGGTACCTGAGTGTACAAGACCATGAGAATCAAGAAAAAAGGGCAAAACGAAGGAAAAGTAGAGTAGAGTCAGGTAAATAAACTGCAAACATTCACCATAAAGGGAGAAATGGAGAACCCGCGCCTTGGGGAAGTCTTGTGAAAAGTGAGGAAACTTTTTCGCCGTCTTTCCCTTAAGCTCCAAGGATACGCTAAAAACGACAGAGGAAAAAACCTTATTTCGCAATTACTTGACAATTCTGAGGACGCGTATAGTATGTATTCGTATGTATTCGTATGTATTCGTATGTATTTGTATATCCGTGAGAGTTTCATATGCGACATAGGGTGTTTGGATGGTGCTTCTGACATCAGTATCACCATCACTGCCACCAGAGTCGACGGCTGAAAGCGCTTGTCGCTCAAAAACTTAATGATGCTTATATTGGTGAAAACGGTTCTGAAACTGAATTAAGTGCAGATTAATTTAAAAATAATTGTAAGGCAGGGGTGGAAAGGGTAGTAATTCTAACGTCAATGTCTTGGCTTGGCAATGGCTTTACCAGTAGAGATGGCGAAGTCGGCGGCGACGTAGTTACCGAAGTGTGATTTTACTTGAGCTGCCAACTAATTCGAGACTCATATTTTGTTTGTAGGAAAAGTTTTAATACGCGGGAATAGAATGCGCCTTTGGAAAGTTAAAGTTAAAATGCTTTTGGGTGGTTTTTGAACCAAAAAAGATCTGTTACATTTCGTGTTTTTTTGTACCCCTGAATGCTTAATTTTTATGCTTTTTAGCACATTTTTCGCGGAAACGCTTAGAAATATGAGAGAAATGTGAAACCTCAGCACACTACGCAAGTGGGTATGAATAAAATTGGATGCCTTTGGCTTTAGAAGTAGATAACTGCGAAAACTATTTATCAACCGCAGAATGAAAAATTCTGTTTGAAATATAATGTACGAGTATTTGCGCAAAAGTATAGAATAGACAGAGAAAGTAAATTATCTCTCGCGAAAGGGTATTGAAAGAAATAAGAGAGGCCGGAGGCGAATTTGTGGTCATAGAAACGTAATCGCGTAATTAAATATTGTCCCGGGAAATGTGAAAATTCGTTACGAGATCTAAAATGTATATATATGTTGGGGCATATATGCAACTTATATATAGAGCTGTATACTTGTATTTCGCCTGAGGATTAAAGTATGCCTAAACTGAGTTTTGATTCTACTAGGCTATATTTGCATAATAGCGGTGGTCATTCAGATACCACCAGCATTCCTGTAGCTTACCCTGATGATTCCTTGAATAGCCCTCGTTGTTATCCAACTAGTAGGCTTTCAATAAAAGATGATGACGTTTATATCGTTAATATGTCTAATGTTATAAACGTAATTCTGCTATGTATATATATGCATTCTTCCTCTTCATCTTATGAGGTTGAGTTAGTTTACGGACCTTGTCAATAATACAATTATACGGGGCATTAATTTTTGGAAGTGAGGACGGCAATTTGCTGATTTTACTTACATTTGAGTGATCTCAATATGTTCTTCGAATCGAAGTCTTTTCAGGACTAAGCGTTGGTGCTCATTTGCAATATATTGTATATACTAGCCATCTTAAGCGAGTAATACGCACTTTCTCCATCAGATACCACGTTGCAGATTGTAGAGATCACTGCTTTATTATCTCCTCCTGGTCAACTCGTCAGCCGAAGGGTATTTTGAAGGATTTTTCGTTTAAAATGTAGACGAGTACTTCATAACGTGCAAGTACTCAATTGCGTTCTTAGTCCAAAGAAATAGCAGCATGTCAGCTCTTTTTCTTCATTTAAAATATCACAATTAAGTTTGTTACTACCTCAGGTCATAGCTAAAAATATTAAATTAATTTTCGTTAATTTCGTACGTGAAGTTGACATTTTCATTTTCCGTAATCTTAGCATCCGGCAGTACATAAACATACCCGCTCTCTTTACTCTTGCTCCTCGTGGTGATGAAACCTACTACTCCGTCACACACTCCGATAGGTATTGTCAAACATTATTTCAATGGCCCCATGCAAGACTATACCAAGTGCAAATATGCTATTTTTCAGGATAAAGGTTAAAAGTTTTTTGAGTATAACTTTTTTCTTACTTAATAAATTTCTGAGATGAATCATTTTATTATTTTTATCCTTTTTTTTTGAATAAAACAACAAATCTGTGTTAATGGGTCTTCTGAGTTAAATTGGAGTTATTCAGATATCACGTTTTTCTTCAACCAGGACAGAGCTTCTTTAATCGCCAAAATTTCCGCCTGGAACACGCTACAGTGATTTGGAAGAGGGAAAGAGAGGCTTAGATTTAGCTTCTGTGAGAAAACACCGCCACCAACTCCGCTATCGGTTTTAGATCCATCTGTGTAGAGATGGATTGACTTATCCTCCTTGAAAGCATCTCCCTCCCAGAATGATCTACTATAGAGGGGAAGCTTACAAGGAAGTTTTTATCAAACCAAAGTTCAGGTGTAATCGATGTTCTCTGTGAGGATTCCTAAGGTGTTAAGAATATAGGCGTGGCCAAATGAATTATTTGTCCACTGTTTAGTCGCTTTAAGGTGAATAGCTGCAGTCGCAGCTACTTGCCTGCTGAAGATATCTAGGGGTGTCAAATGAAACAGAATGTCTAATGCCGCAGAAGGGGTAGACCGCAAGGCTCCGCTTATGCATAGACATGCTGTTATTTGGACTCTGCTTAGTTTACTGCATTTTCTAAGGCCGTCCACCAGACGACCACCCCGTAAGTAAGTATCGGTCAATGGTTTATGCGAGGTTGAAGGCCCCATTTATTCCCAATGGCTTTTTTGCAAGAGAATAAAGCTATTGTAGCTTTATTGACTCTTTCTCAAATATTAAGTTTCCAGTTTAGTTTCCTGTCAAAAATGAGACCCAGATATTTTGCTGTATCGAAAAATACTAAACTGATCAACTCCCCAAGTGAGTCGCCTACCTTCAGAGTTGACAGGGCAGTCGTGATTGCGGATGTGTCGACGTTGTAAAAGGCGTCCGCTATGTCCAGGAAAGCAACCAGTGTGTACTCTTTATATTGTAGGGATCGTTTGATGTGGCTAGTCAAAGAGTTCAGAGCTGTTTCCACTGACTTTCCTTTACAGTAGGCATGTTGAGCCGTTGACAGAAGTCTTGGATCAACTTTAGCTCGAATATGGATATCAATCAGTCATTCTAGAGTTTTCAGAAGGAAAGATGATAGACTTAAAGATCTGAGGTCCTTTGGGACAACATGGAAACATTTTCCGGCTTTGGGAATGAATACTACATTGACTTCTCTATATAACAGTGGAATGTGGATAAGTTCTACACAGCTCCTCATAATATTTTCTAACACAGGCATAATAATATCTGAGGACCTCTATTGCTCGTCAGGTATTATATCGACCGGACCAGCAGACTTATATGGTTTGAAGCTATGCAGCGCCCAGAGCAGTTTGTCTCTCGTAACCAGACCTTTTTGGGCTGCTAGTGGCCGCGAGTTGGGAACTACTCGTACCTGGAAAGTGGGTGTCCAGATACATGTTGAGTGATTCATCATTTGAGGTTGTCCAAGAGCCATCGGTTTTTTTCAAACAGCTAGGCATCATAGGATTTGTAGAGAGGATTTTTCTTAGCCGCGATGCCTCAGAGGTTTCTGTGATTTTGTCACAGAATGACCTCCAGGATTGTCGCTTCGCCTTCCTCAGTTCTTTTTTGTATAATTTGAGAGATTCTTTGTATGAGTCCCAGTCAGTCACTCTTCTTGTGCTTTTTGCTACGTTGAAAAGTTTTCTACAAGAGTTTCTGAGCAGTCCCAGTGCTGATGTATACCAATGAGGCTTTTTCTTGCCTCTAGGTTGAATAAGAGGGCAGGAAGCGCCATAGGCTGATTGCTAGCCAGAATAAATTCCTTGACTTTCATGTCAAGCTCATTGGTGTCACGCGGGGGCTTGAAGTTCAGAGGATAGCGTATCGGACAGTATTCCTCTGTATTTTGGCCAATCAGTTTTCCGGTAGTTCCATCCGGTAGAGCACCACTCAGGCTGAATTCGATGTATCTGTGGATGAAATTCGATGAAAAGGAGTGTTCAGACGATACCATCCAGTTCATTAGCCTTTGAGTGATGCTGTCGAAGACAAGAATGATATCTAGCACTTCCTGTCGGTTTCTAGTTATAAAAGTGGGCTCACTGCCAATGTTGCAAATAAAGAGGTTAGTACTTAAAATATAGTCAAAAAGTGACTCACCTCTATCATTGATGTCGGTACTGCCCCATACCGTGTGATGTGCCTTAGCGTCGCACCCGATGATGAGGCTAGTTTTTTGCCTTCCAACTTCCAGTACCAACCTTTCTAGGTTATCACCAGGGAGAGGGTCCACATAGTCGTGGCCAAGGCAAGCCGATGCCACAATTGTCTGACCAAAAATGGTCTGACTCTTGCCACGTATTTTTCAATAAATTTGAGAAGACAGTTTGAAACCTCTATACACCCTTTTTCATCCCTTATAATAAAAGCAGCTTGCATTGGAAGTAGGAGTGGAAAGTATTTTTTCGAAGTCAAAACAAGCAGTAAAAGTGGCTGAAGAAGCTTGTGCCACTATTTTATCTGCTTCTTTTAATTCTCAAGCTTTTTGTTTGTCGAGTAAATGTTGATCATTTTCAAATTTTAAAGCTATTTTTTCTTCGGGAGTCATGTTTTCGAATTTCAAACAGAAATCACATTTATCTTTCTTTGGAACATAAAAGTTTAGATTAATGTTACAATACTTTATATATTAAATCGTAATTTCTAGATTCAAATCTTTCTTCGTAAAGACGAAACATTTATCCAACTGACTTAATTTCATTACTTAAGTATTTTTTTTCGAATCTTTTCGGCAGTAATGTGAGTCTATTAATGGAAAGAACTCGATATGTTCCTTTACATATATATATATATATTTTTGAGTTTTCTTTTAACTCATTTATGACGGCTAGTTTGAGGTTATTTATAGAAACGAAAAATAAGAGTACTTCAAGGTGAAAGTCAATCAGCGTACAGCAAAAATCTCAGTTAACCGTTTGCAGACAGCATTTCTGCCCAGTAAACCAGCATTTAACAATTATGTATGTATGTGTACATTTCCAACGTTATTACTTATTACCCGTTCTTAAAGCACTAGGGGGAGTGATGTGACGACCTCAGGTTACAACTAGAGATATTAAATTAATTTTCATTCAAACTCAAACATTTTCATTTTCCGCGATCTTAGCACCCGGTTGTATATAGACATTACTTTTGCGCCTCGCGGTCATCACACCTACTCCTTCGGAGCACTATCCGATAAGTAATATATATAAGTACTAATATAAGGAAATAAAATCAAATATGAAAAAGTGTCAATCACTTTTTGAGTGAATCATTTTTCCCTCCCGCATAGCAGTACCATCCGCTACAAAATGATAGTGGATCCGAGAGGGAAGAAAAACCCTCACTACCTCAAAGCTATCTATGGTGACTTTCTGTCTAGTCCGATGCTGATTCCTGACCTTTCTTATTGACAACATAGGCTTGGTCCTGCTCTAATTGAAAACTTAACTCATTTCTTTCGCTTCTGTTTCATTGTTTGCAAACGCATCAATAATACCTCGGAGAACTTTGCCACGAAATCATCACGTTATCCATCGACATTCCACACAATACGACGAATATGGCAGGGATGCAAAAACAGGCATGAGTCCTTTGTTGTCATCATGTATGGATTTAAAAGTGATGAATATCAGTTTGGACTTTTGGTGTGCATATAACCTGATCGACATCCCGCTGATAGATGCCAATCGGACCATTTTCAAATGGTTACAGGTGGGCACATAATATGGCATAACATACAATCTTATTAAAAAGACTGTAAAGTTCTAACGATATCGTTCTAAGGGTCGAGTTCAAGGGTATCGTTTTCTGTACCCCGAGTTCCCATTGATCATAGATTTGTCTTTTTCATCCAAATTTTGGAAATGAGTTAGTATGAGGCCGGGCGGACATAATCCTCTCTGTAATCAAACTAAATGAACATTTGGTTCAGCCCCGTAACGGAATTTGAATCATTCCCGCTTTTATATAGTTTGCAGAAGTGTCTTTTTCATATCCTCAGCACCGATTGTATGCCTATTACTAAATTGTCTAACTAATCTCTGAAGGTTTCTGTTCGGATCATGCTTTTTCATAAAATTCTTGAGCATTGCTGCTGGCTGCATAGGTCGCCACATAGTATTTCTCATCATACATATTTAAGAAATTGTGCTTACGATTTATGCAAAAATGGTGCAACAAGCTGAAAAAATACACAATGATACTCTTCTGGACTTGCCCCACTCTGAAAACTACTCATTGACCCAAAAGTGAGCCTTGTCACTAAATATAATATTTTAATAAAAAAAATAGAGGTCGACTTCCAGCTGCTCAAGAGCCTAATCCTTGAATTCCTGTCACAATCCATGACCTCGTAGCTATAGTTTCTGTTAGCTGGATCTTATGAGAATTAGGCCGACTGTTATGATCGATCTTAAGTCCAGCTTGACTGTCGATGCATTAGTAGACAATTCTCCGCCTTCACTTGTTCTTCATTTTATGATCCATTGCATATGTTTGGAACCCATAATCGAGCATATTTTAGAAAAAGCGAAGCCTAAGGTTCCTGTCCTCCATGAAGACTCTAGTGAAGACTCTATGGCTCTCGAGCCATTTGCGCCATCTGTGTGCTGAGAGAATCCGCCCGCAGTATTACGTCAGACCGCATATAACATACATTTGACTAGAATCAACAATCAGAAGTAGATAAAAGTTATCAAAAATTCAAGGCGAATTCTACAGTCTATATTATTTACATCAAAAAGAACGAGATTCAGTCCTCATAGAGTGGACCAGAAAAATGTTTAGCTTCGATTTATAACCGAATGATGACGCTTTTTGGCAGTCAGCAGTCAGACCAGTACCTTCATGGTTTTCGTGAAAAGAATAATCTCTTTTGAGAAGACTGACTGAGAGCTTATTTGTAGAACACCAATCGTTGATATTGTCTATGGCTTGATGCGCTTGAGAGCGAGCCAGAATATCTACTAGCATTCACATTGGCAGTAACAACAGACAGATGACAAGAGGGCAAAATCGGGTAACGGACATTTTCTCATATAGACCTCGTATACTCGCAGCAACCGCAACCATGGTCACGTTATCTTGGCGCTAAAGTCCGGGGAAGGGCCAGGCATAAGCCAGTAGACCTCTCCAATTAGAGCGGTATCTGGCAAACTGCCTCCAGTCGCGCAGTCCAAGTTGATTGAGGTCCTCTGCTATTTGAGTACGCCACCTAACGGACATCTTGCTCTATTGCTTTATCCCTCTGTGCTGGATACTAAGACTCTTCGGGCTGGAGCGTTGGTATTCATTCGTTCTACATATCCTAGGCATTTTATGCGACTAATGTGCACTTTTCTGACCATTGTCATTGTCACTCGTAGAGTTCACCACTAATCTCCTGTTTTTTTTTTTATCTACGAGATATTACTAAGCCAGATTGTACATGCCGTCGAAAGTTGCGTTATCGCAAACACTTTCAATGTCGATGAAAATTTCCAACTGGAATTTCTGAATAGGTCAACATATTGCAACAACTCGCAAAGTTCGTCGTTAAATAACCTCCTCCAAACCCTGAAAATATAGATGGGACCAAATATCAGTCGAAGAATTTTGCATTCGAAACGGCCAAGGATATCTTCATCCACCTTCGCAAACGTGCATGCTTCTGCACCACATAGCAGGACTTGGTCATATAGAGTCTCTGTAAAGCTCCGTGATAAAACCTTTTTACTCATTTGCTTTCTTAGGGCGGGGAAACACCGTTATCTTTCTGATGAGATATCATTATCGGAGTTAATAGCAGAGCCGTATTATATACTCGTAAGCCCTTAGCTAACTCAAAGTCATGCGGCTTTCTATCCGATTCGATGCACACGTCGATGTGTGTTTGGCCCTCATTCACAGCCAAACCCATTTTTGACGCTTCTGTTGTAATGCTTGCGAACGGACCAGTGACATCATTGTCAACTACATATCATATGCAATATGTTGAAAAACATACATGACAAGCGGATCACCTTGTCTAAATCCAATTTTGATATCAAAGGGCTCGTAGAGATTGTTTTCGACGTACTTGGCGGCAACGAGTTAGTGGACGGAGTCTATAATTGCAGCTCGGAAAGTTCGGACGTCAGTAATACTGAAGAAGTGTCTTGCGTCGATCACAATATGATCACTTTGGTTGACGGTTTGATGATTAAATAACCACCATGTCGTATTTGGGGTTTAGAAAATCCAAGAATAACTGTCTAGATGTGTCCCCACGACCATTTACACTTTAGTGCGGTAGTATTGAACTGCGCCTTAATAAGTGGTTTTATGGCACGTAGCGCCATCCTACGAGAACCACATATCGGTCGAGTCAATGTCGCCCATATTTTCGATGAAATAATCATGGATCATTATCCAATAAGATTGGCCATTGACTATAAATAAGGGCTGATAATGTAGCCAGCGTAAAACCACATTAAACAGTGTACTTTTGTGAGTTTAATTGTGTATCCTGGGTCTCTTTTACATTCACTTAATCCAGAAATAGAGAAGTTGTTCGTTCAGAAAGCCACTGAGCCAAATGTGAAATCCTCGTCACTAAACACAATTTTTCGTTAAAAATAAGGGTTGACTTTTTAAGCTGCTCAATAGCCCAATCCACATGTCTCTTGGTGGTTTCTCCTCAAGGCTCCGACCAATTGTTTTAACCTTAAGTGAGTATAATAAGTTGCGGAATGACGACGACTAATCTAATGAAGAAGACTTGGAAAGAACATGTATTTTAGAATCAATTAAGAGGAAATCAGCCAGCCTTTTTTTTAACAGGTCAATAGTGGTTGCTATGCTGCCCAAATTTGTCATCAGCCACACAAATTCACATGTAGGTAACTACTATTTTAATTTCCAATATATGGGTACATACGAGGACATAAATCTATATTTTTATCCGTGGCCAAATAAGGGCAAATCCAAAGCGTAAACACATATTTTTCAAAACAAATTATCCTTGTGAAAATTTGAAGGAAAAATATAGCCAAACCATTTTTAATGTAGGTGAATATGTGTGTTTGTCCGGATGGCTACCTCCTAAAATTGTAACAAATTTCCGTGACATTGAAAATAAAATCCAAACCTAATACAACAGCACTCTTCCATTGTGCTTATTTGAATTTTCATAGCCAAAAAACGAGTTTCTTTGCCAGTTTTGCCGAAAATAAAATTCAGCGAAGCATCTTAGCCAGAATAAGACTACAGACGAACGCTGTCGCCAGCGTATAGATACAAGTAAGAGTATGTACATATATATGTATGTAATCTACATCTTAAGGAAATTTTTTTATTAGAACACTAATCTTCCTTGACAAAAAAAAAAACAAACATGAAACTAAGATTCACAATTTACCACCACAGTCTTCGTCCGAAAAGTTTAAAATGCGAACATCGCAGTTAGGGTAGATATAGGTACATATACATAGAAATGTATTTATACAGTGATAATAAAGAAAACTTTTTTCCATTGCTTCGAAATTGGAGGTTACTTTCGACGACTTTTATAGATACTTTAGGCAGAGCTTAAAGAAAATTATTTTGAATTGAGAAAATTCTTTTGGAAATTGTCCACGAATGGTACTTGAGAATTTAATTCAATTGAACGATGTCATCATCGAAGTGTAATGGCATAACAAATGAACTTCACAACGATTGATGGTGCACTGGTTGGTTTTTGCAAGGAATCGCCGTTATACATACAAATATGAGAAGAATGAGCTGGATTATGAGGCTTTTTTGTCACTTGATTTTTGAATTTAAGTTCAATGAACGAGATTGTTGATGTGAGAAAATATTTATAATAACAAAATCGAGTGCCCTATGTACAAATAACTTCGGTTAGGATCGGTGGCAGTTTTCGCAGTTAATTCCTTTAACGCACTTGGATGCGGATTGCCCCAAGCCAATCAAAAGCCCATAGCAGTTTAACTTATTTGGGTATTTCTCTTAAATTCCGAGTATAAGGCACCCTTCCGAAATTAAGAATCACTGTCTAAAGTATTTTATTGAGGGTAAACTACAGGCAATAACTTCTCTATTAAAGTTAGTTATAACCGCATTGAAACACTGAAAAGAAAATAGAACCGACACCGAGAGCATGCACTTTACGTCGGAAAGAAGAGTTGTTTGGAGGGATACATATATGGGTGAAGAATGAAACCTAAGCATCGTTTGGCCGATTCACAAAGGAGACCATTCAAACTGCGACTACTATGCTGGAGGCATCAGCCCTCTTAACACTGCGTGAGTTACGTTCTATACAAATTAATAGCAACGACAACCTAGTGCATTATTTGGATGGCTTGGAACAAACAAAGCAATGCACTGCTACTGCTGAAGCTGCCGCTTATCGAATAGTGATAAACAAGCAGCATCTTGGCATCATCCCAACATAGCAACACCAGCAGCATGTCCCTATGACTCGTAAACCCATTACTCATTATGGTCAGAAACAGACGATACAACACCAAACAACCTTGGATTTTAACTGACAGTAACAAGAAGCGTTCGTGGCTTGAAAACAGCTAACCACCATCAAACCGTCGATATGCCAGGTAAATATGTATGTTTAGCAAGCAGGTCAGTTGAGAAGCTATATCTAGATGATAAGTTATGCTTAAGTTGGCCTTTAGTAAAGAAACAAGTGAATTGCCCATGATCGTGAGAGTTTTATTAAATTAGAAAAACGTAATTCGTGCAAGATTTTCTGCTTCATACTTTTTGAAGGCCTGGAGAAATTTTATAATGATCTGACTGGTCCTATCAGTGAATTAGGCCTGATAAGTCTACAATTAGCTAAATATTCATAACAGTGCAGACCCAAAATCTAAGAAATCCAGAATGACACTCATAACCACTTTATTGAATTTAACGCCGCATACAGTAGCATCAAGAGAGCACAGAGACGCTGTATGCAGAGTCATTTTAAGTACTGGCAGATTTGCTTGGCTTGCCAGATGGGAAGGACCCACTGCTTCACAAAGATCAGAAGCAATCTTTTCCATAAATTTTTAATGTCAAAAAATGACTAAGACAAGGTCATGTGACGTGTTTAGGTACCAAAGGCAGTGATCGGCGACTTGGGCAGAACATGCCAATAGTCTGTTATAATTTGAGGTAATTGAGCCTAGTAGGCCCATGATAGTTGCACGTCATAGTTGCATATGCCCTTAAAGGACTCTTATCACCCAGTCTCTAACAACGATGATGAAGCAAAGTGGGATGGAGATATTAGGTATATTATATTTTGAACAGGTTTTTTCCCAAACTGTTCACTTTGGCAGATATGGGAGAAGGTGATCAAACAACGAGCTGTACAAGCTGCTTAGTGACGTTTAACTCATCAAAAAAGTGAGAACGAGTCATCTGGAATGGGCGCATGCTAAAAGAATGTAAAAAAATTGCAAAACTTACTCTCTAACGCTAAAGGCAGAATCTTTCAAAAGCCAGTTCAAGCATATGTCGATCGCGAATTTTTAATAATACCCAGAGCGCAGGCATAGTAAAAGAAGATGTTGATTCGCGACTAGAATGGGAGATAGAAGGAAATTTTAACCTACAAGTCATGTGTAACCACGGCAGCTACCTTATGATTGGTAGAAACGAAATATGACAAATGATTTTAATGTCGAACGAACATAAAAGCTGTTAACATCGTTAATTGTCAGGATGAATAACAAACGACCGAGATGGCTTCCTCGGGGTTCACCAGAAGGGGCCTTTATGTGTTCTGAAAATATGCACCCAAACTTGATGCAATTTCTATTTTTGGCTATGATAGGTTATTAGAAAATCTTTGTAAAATGACGGCAGACAAACCATCAGGAATAAAATTTTCTTTTTTTTAGTATTTTCTGTCGACACAGAGAACTCAGGCAAAGAAGTAGTTCACTGATCTCCTTGTATGTTCAAATCATTTGAATTCCTCAGGTCCAATAGTACCTGCACCCACTACATCAACACGGAATTCTTGCAGTTTCATGGGAGCATAAGCAGGACGATCATAAAGAAAGTCCGCCAAGGACTCCTCATCACTCTCACAGTAAGACTTGAAAAATTTTGTACAACTTATGCCTATCACGCTTACGTGTTAAGTAAAAGCGCAGTGCTCCATTGCAACGGATGTTAGCAGTCTACAGTATTTTCCTTAAAGGCAGAGCAGTGAAGTGTTTGACCTCTTAGAGATATTGAGCCTTGCCTATCAAGTTCATCGGAGATTTAATTTCCTGTGATCCCATTGTGATCTAGGGCTTACACAAGATTTACTGATTTCAGCTTTCCATCTACGCTCGGATAAGCCTGGCATTCTGATCTAACTTGGAAGTGGTGAGAGGGTTCAGCAAGATCTTAACCTGAGCTCGACTGTCGCTTCAAACGCAGATAATTCTTCCCATCCACTGATCCTTCACATTGTATTGTAGTATTTTATTGTCAGGATCACGTAGACCTGCACTTGGAAGACAGTAGCAAGTTCTCTGAAAGTAGAGTAAAGTTTTACGTTATCGCCTTACAAAAAGACACCAACCAATGCTGCATTATGGATCGTAGCACTCCCGAATTTTTGCGAAATTCTACTGTGTTTTCTATGATATCTAAACGCCAATCTTCCTTCGAATCAGCTTAAGAAAAGAGCATACATTTGCTTTTAGAAGAATTGTACTTGCATATACATACGAGTACACACGATGCTTGCTACTTACCTTCTTGCTACAGTCAAAGTGAACCTGGGCTTCAACCAACAAGTCTATCCAGGGTCGCCAAATACTTCCAGTTCCACAGTCCAAGCTGGTCATTATGCGCCATCACTAGGGGTCAAAATCGAAGATTATTTGGGCCAGAGATGTGGTATGCATTCGTTCCTCATAGCCCATCTATCCCCGCCGTTGGATACGGGACCGAAAATCACGTGCACTATATTTTTCACGAAACGATCAAGTAGTGCTTCTTCATCCGCTTTCAATAAAATCCAAGCCTCTGAGCCATAGAACAGGACTGGGATGATAAGGGTATCGGATAAAGTCAGTTTGGCGTTACGTGAGAGGGTTTTGTCACTTAATTGCCTCTTGAGCGCAGAGAAATAGCAATTGACAAGAGTAATTCTGTATTTCATTTATGATGTGTCTCACGCTGATGTCATTGCTGCTCGTAACTGCTGATTAAAGGTAGACGAACTTCAAATTATAACTGACAATAGTGAACTTCTGGCCAAGCTGTTGGCGGTGCGCCTCAATTTTTGATAACAGCTACAGATCCACACTGCCCTCTTCCACCTCGACACTCACGGAAGCTTCATCAACGGCTCGCTGTGTTCATTTGATCACATCAATGACATTCGTAAGCAAGAGATTATGCGAACTTCACAAGAACGTACCGTTTTTGTTGCCAGTGAGTTTAAAGAAAGTCACATGGCAGCTGGTCACCTTGTCTAGAACTTTTGTTAACATTGAAGGTATCGGTTAATTCATTACTGGCTTTATTGGAGTAGCGAAAATTGTTCATAGTCATCCTGCACAACCTGACGAGATTCGCAGGTATGCTAATATTAGGCATGGCGTTGTATAGCTTGTCCTATTGTACACTTTGAAATCGTTAAATAGATGGTGAGTGTCGATCTAAAAATCCCGGGTTTTTGCCAAGATCTGCTTTAGGTCCTGGCTTTATTATTCATATTCGTATTATTCATAAATTGTTCCAAAGGTACACGGTAGAAAAGATTTTTTTAGGCGATGTTTAAGAGATAAACGATTCTGAGATTAAATGCTTCGGGCATGCTTTCCTCTATCCATATCTTGCATTTGAGCTGGTGCATGTTCCCAACTAGCTGTAAATATAGCAAAGCAGGCAGTTCGTCTGCGCCAGGAGCTTTTTTTGTTTGTCGGAACAGAGCACTCAAACATAAAACAAGTCCATTGTAGTCCTTGTAAGTTATTTCTAATGGATTTTTCCAGTGTTTCGAAGAAAAGCACTTCACTAACACAGTGTACCAGGACACCGACAGCGTGCAGCAAGCGTCACAAGATGTTGTATCACCTATGACCAGCACACTTAAGTGCTTAGCAAAAGTGAAGTGCCCCGTCACGATGCCAGCAAGAAACTGCAGTCTTTCCTAATGAGGGACAGGACGAAAGTCTCTGACCTCTTCAAGACGTCGGGAAGCATTCGTTTGGTCTACCAGTAACCTGGTTTTGTATACCCTTAAAGTGATTGTTCACAGCGCGGGCAAAGGAAATTTAGGGAGGAAGAAAAGAGAGGTACCGATGTACTCTGCCGTAAAACCTTCGCGCGCCTCCTTTGCTCTCAGCTCTAGCGCTCACGATGCAGTGCGGCCTTATATCCTACTTGCATGCATTCATCGTCACGTCACGTCAATCTCTGATGGTCTTATTTGACTCCTTTGTACATGTGACATACGCATTCGCATTCTGGCTCCAACAAGATAATGACCGGAGTCGATGCTGGCTCATTGGAAAGTTCGGACACCAAGAATACTGGGCACACTTCCTGACGTTGATACAAACGTGATCACTCCGGTTGATTAATCAGGTGATAGTCGAGTCTTTCTATATATTATGAGATGTTTAACCACGTGCTGGCTACTTAAAGGTTAAGCTCCGTTATAAATGCTAAGCCTCAACCCACTGTCAGGCGATTACGATGATCTGCCCAAGGACGGCTTCCTTACCCAGCCTTGCGTTAAGATCTGTACCGTACAAATGTCATAGCTGAGCATGTTTCCGGTCTAGGAGGTCATAGAACTCGTCATTGATGCTTACACATTTCTCCTCTATGGAGGCATGGACGCAAATCAGGCTTTTATTACTGTATTTGGCCTGATGCCGAATGAGGGATTGATTTAAGGCTTTCGCTTACATGCCGAAATTTTAAGGCTTTTTTTCCTGAGTCTAAACCGAATTTCAAATCCGCACCCAGATAAGCGTTGTCTTCCTTCATCGTAGCGTTGCCATAGTTTTTCTTCCGCCTTTTGTCCCGCCTATCCCATCGCACGTCTTAGATTGAGTATTATCTGCCTTATAGTATAATAGTCTAGAGACTGCGTGAATTGTTCGACAGCAAGTGGTCTGTTACGGGTCCTAATATTCAAGAAGCAAAGCCAAAATTCGTTTTCCTTAAAAGATTTACGGGGTCGCCAACATTATATCAGTTCATATCAGCAATTGGTGGCTATCCCTGAAGTCTTTTCTTTTTCTTTGGAAGTAGCACCCACGAGCAATTTTAATAAAACCCAGGACAAAAGAACCATCCATACATTATGGTGTCATTAGCTTCGCTGAGGTCATTGCGCCCCCATCTCTACTCCAAAGTCACTACACAACTATGTAGCTCCTGGATTCCGAGTACGTCGAAGTAGCTCTAAGGCGGGTGCATTAAGTATAATAGCTTAAGTTGATTAGAGCCGTGGGTGCCGCCGTTGATCCATGAATGTACATATGAGATTCCTTCCTGATAAAAAATTATGTCCCGCAGATATTGGGTGCCGTAACTTCAGGCAGAGATACTAGGCTCCTAGACTTCACTTTGCGTAGGTGAATGTCAGAATTCATGGGCAGAGGCCTATGTGTCAACGTTTGTATCGTTATAAAATGCTTGACGACCAATGGAAGCCCACACGCGTTTTTAGGGAAATGATTATCTTCTTAAATTAAGCTTATTATTCTGACCAATATCCCAACCTATATACTCGCATATGCCTTGATTGTAGAGCTCCTACGAGCATGTATAGTAACTACTGACAGCAAAATTCCTCATCTAACTTAATGAAATAAATTTCAATGAATTGATTTTTTTACTTAGCACGTCAAATAGCACTTTGCCTCATCATCCCTTTGACAAACAGGCACTCTGTTCTCGGAATATCATTCAATATTAGTCTCTCACTCTTATTGAACGACTTGTCTAAAGAATCTCTTAATTAATTTTCGCTGTACTGCAATCGATTTCCGTCCTCTCTCTATCTCTCTGTTTCAACTGATACTAATGGAAAATATTTTCCAAAATTACGATAGATTAATTAACTTTTCCGTTAACAAGCGACTGTCAATAGTTGTGCCGCCCTACATCTCCCACACTTATACACAAAATTATTTGAACACTCTTTCCAGAGATTCTCATAAATTGTGGCATCAGCAACATAAATCTTTAGGGACACGTAGTATATGGTTTTTGTTAAAATTCAAAGCGGTCTCGAAAGCGTTACTCGCACCAGTGCTTTGCAAAACGAGATCGAGTGGTTGCGTGTGAAAAAGTGTTCCCCTGGGATAACGAAGGGAAGTATCTCTGATCCATTCCCAATGGCTTGGTAGCTGTACTCGTACAGATGTATTTAGTTGGCGTTATCTAATCCTTTCTTTCGAAAACTTTTTTTGTGTATGCTTCCTGATGCGGGTGGTGAGTCTATGTCGTTAGCACATTTATGCTTCTGTGGAGGAGTTAATTAAATTACGTACACTTAGCGTGTATTCATATAACACAAAAGGGCGTAGGAGTAAAATTTGTGTATATGTGTGTGCAAGTAATTAGGGAAATTTCAGACATTAAGGCTTTGAAGGGTACGAGGGAGGACTCTAGGGATAAAGAATTCTTCTTTTTACGAACTTTGTAATTATCATTCAGCTTAAGGTAACATCAGCCTTAGGGCTTGATTTAAGCATAGGTAATTTGGGGTATGTTAATGTAAGGATGTGCCTAGACTTACATCATTTGTGTGACAGTATACAAGTATTTACCTTTAGGATAATATTTTATCATCACTGTATGTATAGAGAATGCATTAAAGTCTATTTTGCCGTGACGATAAATATTGAAAAAGGTCTCTAAGGTGCTAATTAAGGGATATGTATGGCTTTGTGCTCGAAAAAAGACGCTAATTACTATATGCAATTAGAAGGTAAGGGCTGTCGAAAAAAGATTGGTAATATGAACAAACAAACAAATATTTACCGGCCTAGTTAGCTTTTCTACTTACCATACCACACTAATCTGCTCTAATAGAGAAGATAAAGCATCGAATTTATTTTAGCACAAGGCCACTACCTACGTAATTGCCACCTAACCACGATCAGGAAAGCCAGGAATCTTCAGACCTTAAGAGTTTCAAGATTAAAAGTAAACTTTTGTGGAGGAATATCTATTTTTGCTTAGACATCGGCACATATGACATGCGAGGAAATATCCGGCGGTATCATTGGAGATGACTGCAGTTATGCTTAGAACGTTTCGTTTCGAGTGCCCCGCTTAAATGCCAATATGCTTTCAACAATCTTTCCTGCTAAAAGACGGCAAGAATTCTGCTAAATTTTTAGAGACATTCGTTCGGTTTGACCACCCTCACGTCCTGGAAATGGATATCTTAATCAAGGACATAGACAAAAGTCTCAACTACTTCTTGTGATTTTATTGTGACTTAGGAGTTGGACAATGACTTCAGCTTTTTGACTGCATTCGGAGGCTTTGCGTTTTAAAAACATAGTTCATTGCCCTTTAAGGGGTATGTCTACGCTCGAACATTGAAAAAGAAACACAAATTTATCTAACGAGAAGCGAAGTCAAAGGTTGTCCTCTCTATAAAAATGCCAACAACATGTCTGTGACTGGTATTGGGGTCATTCGGTAAGGTATAGTTGAATATTCCTTTCATGGCTCTAAGTCTAATTAAAACCAGAACTAACTACAGGGTAAGTCGATTCTGTAGCTCTGATTCCATTGTACCTAATAAACATATGTACAGACATAAATTCTCCAGTGAGTACGTATACGAGCCGAGCGTGCTCGGTATAAGCCCTTTTGCAGCCGACATAATTCGCGATTTTAGTAATACTCATTTTATCATACCTGGATTTGGGTCTCATCCAAGAGCCTTATTTTTTTCCGCTAATTCCCTCTAGTTGTAAAAACCAAATTGGCTAAGGTCCAACTTCGCTTAAGCGCGCCGCCTAGGTCGAGCTCCTCCTGTTCGATAGAATGGATTCAAAGACATTCCGGATCAGAACGGTGGTGTTAATAAGCTCAACATTCCCTAGCCATCGATGTTGATGAATTCTAGTTATCCCTTCTAATCAAATCAATGTGGATACTTAGTTATGCAGAATAACTGGGGAAACTTTAATCTCCCAGGTAAAGCCTACACTATGATACTATGTGATAGTGCTTTGTATTATTACTCTAAAAGAGTGCACTTTTTTGTAATTTTCTGTCGAGCCATTATGGGGTGCTGTCCGAGTTGTATACTGTGCTTTACTCTCACTTAAAAAACGGAAGCAGACATGAGTTCTTTGATGAACCAATTGCCCACAGACGATGAAACCGCTACAAAGAAAAATCGGCCGATTTGACACAAGGAACGTTTAAGTGGAGCTAGGAAGAGATGATTGGTGTACTTTATTAAAAAGGTACTGAGCAGAGAAGAAGCGTACGCCAGAGCTCAGCAACCACTGGCTACGAAATTCGACAAGGTAGTGAAAGCAATCCCTAAACGGACCAAACTCCACCACACCAAAAGCGTTAAGCAAGAAGCAGCAAAACGGCGTTCAGCCCTCCGCATCCAAAGTCAACGCAGAAGGAACAAGTAAACGGGGAATACTGCCTCCTTCATAGACCCACTGACGTAAGACAAGACAGCAGTTTTAGCAAGGGATTGTCCTGACGCGAACCGAACCAAATCCCAAATTACCTTACAAAACCAGCCTTCTTGGGTCATGTCTACAAGGCAAGATATCCTGTTTTGCATTAGAGGGAAACCACAACTGTTGATCTATTGTGTTAAGTCGACCATTGTAAATGTGTATCCGTGGTAAGCTGTTGCACTGTAGGCAACAGTGGAGTTCAAAATTCTTTAGTCATGGGTTTCCTTGGGGTGTTTTCCATCAAGATCCTGAATTTACTATAAGGGAAATACAAAGTCCTCAATAAGGGCTCTAAATTCATGCTGGTCCCATTTGGTGACCTGCAGCTACGCCGAAAAAGACGAAGGATAAGGTTCGCTTCCGCTTTGAAGACTGCGGCTGAGGCTGAAGACTGCGAGCATCAGCGATTAGGAGCAATTCAAGAAAATTGTGGCCGTGGATCTTAAAGAAGAATACGACTCTCCCAGTGACCCCCACACCAACACACACCGATAAACTGAGGTGCGTAAAGATGAATCTCTTACATGAAAAAGCAGCAACGTCATCAAAACGTTTGAATATTCAGAATATTAGAGCAATGTCTTGCATCCATCGCAATGTGATTAATATTGTTGACGGGTTTTTGATCGTGTAACTAGAATGGGGATGTGGGAAACAGATGATTGCTAGTATAATATTTTACATGAGCAAAAAGTTGACACATGGCTGGTGTTGTGTAAGCTATCTTGTTCAACTGTGCCACTTAAGATGCTCTAATTTCCTTTCTTGTCTTTCAAACCAAAAAGTACGATCTTAACAACGCGCCTAGGATTTTACTAAAATATTTAGCAAAATTTCGCTTTTCCAGGCGCGCATATCAGGTTTACTCTGGCAATTTAATTCTTGATGATTAAGTCCTCCTGGGATAACAAATCTACATCTAAATAAGGATTGATTAACAACCACCTCTCTATAACAGCTAGCATAGTAAATGTCAGCGCTTTCCATTCTTCAATTGCTGGGCCCATTTCATCGAACTTTTCGGATGGCTATAATATCCGTTCTTTAGCGGCTTAAGACCTCCGCTTATTGTTCGGCTGTTAGGTGTTTAGGGAATAAGATTTGCACATGCATAGCTTAAAGTCGATGTGCATTTTTTGCTTGCTGTGGTCATCAGTAGTAAGTCTTTTCATATCCGAGGATGTTTGGAACTTCACACTATAAAGTGTTTTACGTCACGGAGCAATTAACTCGACGCCGCAACCTCCAAACTAATTTTCCAAATCGTTCAAATAAAAGTCGTTTCACTTCAAACACTTATGTCACAATACTTATTTCGACAACCGGCCGAAAAGATCTCATATGACCTGGAGTAGCTTAAATGAGGTCATCACTTTATCTGTACTGTCGTCGATTCGATTATCCCATCTTGGGAGTTCATCTGCCAAAATTTCCATATTGAAGCATGCGTATACACTTAAGATCACGCAGCTGTGCTCGCTCAGGTCCTAGTGATCACCTACAGTTGCATAGCCAGACTCATCATGTTAGCATTTTAGTGGTGATTATCCTGAATGACTTGCCGATATAAAAGTCTTACTATGATGATGTAGATCCAAATGACCTTCCTCGTTCACAAGTCCCACACATACTGTAATAGAAAATACGCAATTTTCAATGCAATATAACTCATACAAAGAATTCTTGGAGATACTTCTGCTGATGCCTTTAGAACTATGTGAGTCGGACCAGTCAGCTTCCACCTTCTTGTGAAGAAGCAAAATAGACCGAAAACTCATTTATAGTGAATTAACCGTCGATTACGTCTACGATTTGAACAGTCTACCAATATGCACTATGCAGAAGCGATAGATGCCACATAGAATATATAATCCAGCGTTGGCAGAAGATCTCCCGGGTTGGTTGCATGCCCAAATTTACATAACCTCGTTGTTCACCCGGCCAGTAGGTGCAGGGTTGATACTTTTTTCAGCGTTGGACATATGGACGCATTCAGCCTATTTAACATGCTCAACCTCTTTTCGTCTTGTTCCGAGATTTAGCGGAGTTTTGAAGTAGATACTCGTATTTGTGAATCTCCTCTTTTAAGTATGTCCAGTTGAATTTCTCAGATTTCTCTTTTTTGAAAGGTGCCTTTGACCTGGCATGAACTCTTTCGATAGCGCATTCTGGTTGGTGACCGATTTAGAATACGAGTTAGATGGAGTTAAGTCGTCTATTTAATGTAGTCGTTTGTAACAAATATTAGCTTAAATTCAGCATTATTGAAAACCAATTCGAAGGATACTATGAAATTTGAACGATGATTGCGTCTCGTTTTGCACTTGCTATTGCCAAGAAATTGCATGAAAATATTGTTAAAGAGTTTGAAGTCGGCAAAATTTCCAATAGACCATCAATCGAGATGTCCTGCAGCATGAAGAATTGGAGACCAATGGCGCAAAAGCTATCAGGGATGTCGCATCTAATTTACTGGACTTCCTCCGATCACCATGATGAAACATGTGGTTCAAAGAAGAGTGCCGGTGAGAAAAGGAAACAAGATAGCATAGAAAGCTGCTTTTACTAGGGTATGATTCAAAACTTATACCAAAACTTATAAGGCTTCAAAAACTGAGGCGGAGACTGCAAAAATAATCAATACAACATACGTACCTAGTAGTAGAGAAGCAGTCTGCATTGTGAATGTAAAAGGACCATTTGTACAAACTACATAACAATTCCGTCTTTAGGCTAAATTAACCATTTGGATTGTTTTTGAGAGAAAAAGTGTTTGCGTGATCTTCGAAGAGTGTACAACTATGAATTGTACATCGAAAACATCGGTCAAGTAAGAAAAGTGGGATGCATAGAACAGAAGAACATCAGCGGTCCGGGCCAAAGATCTCCGAGTTCATTCCGAAAGGATGACTTAATAGAGAAGCACCTCTACTCAGATAACACCCTCAAGCGCAGCAGGTGTAGGCATAGGAACTGCATAAGAAACTGCACAATTAAATTGCTGAATTACAGTCAGTTGATTATTTCATAATGTGTTTGCCAACAGTTCAGCATATCATGCTTGTGGAAAGCGTCTTGTGCTTTTTTATTTTAAAAATAATTATATCTATTAAAAACATACGCAAGTATTTGCTCCGGCAAGAATTTAGAAAATAAAAAAAGAAAGCTCGCTTTAAACTAATTCACCGTTTATTTAAGTAAAAAAGGATTACGTTAAAAATTGAAACAGGCTAACACGTCTGAAGTCTTTCAAAGTAAAGAGAGAACTACATTATTAGACCAGAGAATCAAATTATGAGGAAAAGTTAACGTGTGTGTGTGTAAGTTACAAGAGTTACAAAAATGTCAATTCGTTGTCCATGTGCTTATTTTTCAACAATATCTCTTCATCAGCAACAAAGAAGGGCATTTCCTATTACAAATGTCCTACCAATTACTATTCTCTTGCTCAGAGAAAAGCTTAACGTAAATTCCCCTCCCTTCTATTCTTTTCCAAATCCTACATAAAGACATTTAAATGACCGGCTCTAAGGTAATTGATGCTGGCATGGCCGTAACTCCATCTGAGTTTTCTTAATGGAAATTAACCAGGTAAAATCCATAAGCAATGTCGAAAGTATACGATATACGCATTCAGCACAGCTGGCTGTCGATTTTAATTTCCACTTTTACCACTTTAACCGCTTTAAGCATTTTCAGATTTTCTTTCAATTACGATGGTCATCATACCATTGTTGCTGCCATCGCCTCTGGTTGGTTCCAAGAATACGCCACAGGGCGGAGAGAAAGCAGCAGCGTGCAAGAACACACTTGAGTCACAATTTAAATTGCAATAAATCTCAATTAAGTCGAGAACCACAACTTTCCATGCCTTCCAAGCCTACGTCGGCCAAACCCAGTGGTAGTTCCAACACCCCACCTGAGGCGTGTGCAAAAGCGATTTATCTGAAAGTCATTAGGGAAGCACTTGGTCAATGTATCGTGGAAGAGGACTGCAGTTGAATATTTGAAAATCCAATTCAGGACTAAATTAATATGATTTACGGCTGTTGGAGGGACGCATAGTGTGTCCGATTTAATTCGACTCTACCTTCAGTTTGCACTTCAAACTTGGAACCAAAGGCATAGTGTAGAATACTGACCAACGACCGGTGAGGACCACAGTCATTACAAGTTCAACCGCTGCGACCACAATCTGTCGAACGGAAATCGTGCCCAGTGTAGGTACTTCGAGTTGGACTGTTATTTTTTTCCAACCCCCATACTCATACTTATGTTGTGTCCTGCCGAGCATGCAAAGGAATGTCTATTCTGAGGTGCAATTGCAACAATTTTCTCGTAATGCCAACAAGTCTAATTTTTATTCAGACAAAGTCCTATTTCTACAAATAGTGGCATAGAAGTCTCCTATTTCTTGTCTTGTTCCGTTTTATACTTTTTTTCATAGGTATCTTGTTTTCCTGGTATAAAATACACACATGATGGTAAAAGTTTTCGTACTCACTTGAGGGTGGGCTTGTATGACGGCAGACAACGACTTGAATGGAAGAAGCTTCTGATGCACTTTCCACGCACCATGCACTTTCGAAATGGCATGTACTAGAATAGTCAGAATAGAATATTGGAGTAGGAAAGGTGGCATTCGTGCTCTGAGATTGGGGTAGTTTGCGCTATACTTTACGTTTTGAATCTCCTCTGAAATATTAAAATCCAATCTGTGTAGTGTAATGGAAAGCAGACGTCATTATATTCCACAGGAAGGGAATTGCTGCCAACCAACCCTATCCTTGTTGGGAGCGATGACAAGTTGTCTATGAAGTACAAGGATACTCACTTCACTCAGAACAATGTGAAATACAAAACAAAATGGAAAACTATGCTTCTCTCAACTATGCACTCAGCCAAGTCGAATTGTAGAATGGAAAGGGAGACAAAAAGCGGAAGGAAACTACAAAACATGGAGTACGTGTACATGGAGTACCCGGCAAAAATGGACGCAAGTGGAAAACTATTAAAATGTTGCAACCCATTCTAACTTTTCAACTATACAGTTACGTCTGTAAACTTAGTTGATGTGAAGTTCACTTAAAGGGCCGAATTATTAGCTTAGTTTGCGTTCATGATGGTATTTCCGCTGTAGCTGTTCTACTAGATGGCAGCCAAGTTACTTTTTTTTTTAAAGTGTAATAGTTGTTGATGAAAGATTAATACCCATTAACTGATCTTAGGTTGGCTACAATCATTGTATTGTTCTTGGAGTACATAGTACATTTCCCCTCAAGTAAAGCTTATAGGCATTTTCTGTATCTAATAAGGGCTAAAGGTTCTGTATTTTTCAGGCTTAATTCTGACGAAGCAGCGCAACTGCATACATACGGCAACAGTCCCGAATGAGTCTTATTATTTAACATTTAATATGAATTTAAGTATGATATTAATCTTTTAACCTGAATATTTTGTACAATAAAGTCTTTAGCTCTCCTTACATCCTGAAAGTCAAACTGGTCGGATGTTTTATTATATCAGGTTATGGGTGTAGTCCCAGTCAAAAATTTCTCAATTTTTGTTCACTAATATAAAATTGAAATTGTGGAAAATATAAGATAGAAAGCCGGATTGCAGATATTAAAAGAGATCAGTTTGGAGGAGACTCCAACTTTCATAAGAAATTTAATTGGATTTAATTATTGAACTCAGTTGCTTTTTATTGGTTCTGTACTTTTTATCTAAACAATCAATTCCCTAGAATTTTTTTTCGTTTTCTTTTATTTGTCCAATATGGACAACGAAAAAATAAAAATTGGCAAATTGCAGTGTGTGAAGCAGTGGTGCGCATGGAAATATCGACTAGGTATTCTACGAGGGTTGTCTGAAAAGTTTCCGACCTCAACGTAAAGAAGCCAGTTGTGCATCTTTTGACAGTTACTTACCGAAGTTTCAGTCATTCTGGACGTGTAGTTTTTAGTTGACAGTCGTTTGAGTGAGTCGATGTGAGTGTTTTTTGTGAAAATGGAAAAAATTGAGCATCGAGCTGTTATTAAATTCTTGTTTTGGAAAGGCAATACGCCTACGCAAATCAAAAATGAGTTGGACTCTGTGTATGGGGATTCTGAACCATCATTTACCACAGTGAAATTTTGGGCATCTGCATTTAAACGTGGCCGTAAGAGCTTGGGAAATGATGAACGTTCAGAACGTCCAAAAACTGCAACCACTGACGATAATATTGCTAAAGTTCCCCAAATGGTGTTAGACGACCGCCGAATTCAAGTGAGAGAGATAGTAGAGGTTATGAAAATGTCCAAAGAACGTGTTTGTTACATATTAAATCAAGATTTAGGCATGAGAAAGCTGTCCGCGCGTTGGATGCCGCGTTTGCTTACGTTAGACCAAAATAAATCCGAGTTTTGGCACCGACTAATTACTGTTTATGAAACTTGGATACACCATTATACGCCCGAAACAAAAATTCAGAAAAAACAGTGGACTGACTGCAAAGGGCGAGCCAGCTCCAAAAAAAAGTAAAAACTGTTTTTTCGTCTGGGAAAGTGATAGCGACTGTTTTTTGGGATAGTAAAGGAGTTATCTTAATCGATTATCTTCAAAAAGGAAAAACCATTACAAGAGCATACTACGCATCATTACTTGCCAAGCTGAAGACAGAAATTGCGGAAAAACGGCCACATTTGCAGAAAAATAAAATGCTGTTTGACCAAGACAACGCGCCGTCTCACACCTCAGCGGTTGCCATGGCGAAAATACATGAATTATGGTTTGAACTGCTTGACCATATGCCTTATTCACCAGATCTAGCCCCAAGCGACTTCTTTTTGTTCCCTCATCTAAAAACTGCGCTCGGAGGACAGAGATTTTCGTCAAATGAGGAGGCAATCACCTTCGTGAACAATTATTTTGCAGAGAAAAACGCCAAGTACTATTTGGACGGGTTAGAGAGATGGGAGCATCGCTGGGAGAAGTGTGTAGAGTTACAAGAAGACTATGTATAAAAAATTAAAAAAAAAACTTTTCAGACAACCCTCGTAGTTAATGCAAGCTATCTATTCGAAGTTGTAACTCGAGAAGATACCATGCCAGTTGTTGATGAAACAAAACCAAATACAGTAAAACCTGCGTAAGCTGGGCACCTGCCGTGCATGAATTTTTGGCCAACTTATAAGGGTGTGGGTTTTTTTTCGAATAAGAATAAAAGACCGGTTTTGTACGTGCATATTTTCTAAAATTATGTGTTTATTAATATATACGAGTATATATGAATTATGCAGTTATGTTAAAACCATATAAAATAACTAAACAGATAACTTAAGTTTAATACTTAATAATTTTACATTTTAATTTTTTTAAGAAACATAATTAGGATTTAAAATATGTATAATATTTAAAGTTGCCTGCCTGCTTATAGATTTTGCATTTGCCCTTACGTTGCTCGATTTTTGTTTTTATGTTAAGAACATCTCACTTCAGATTTGGTTGGTTCGAAGAGACTTATAAAAGCGGCTGATTAATTTTATTAAGGGCATCATTGGCTGTAACAGATTGCAAATCCACATCTTCATCTTCTTCAGATTCCTCACTTATATCACCCGGATCAGCAGTCTGGAATTCTTGTAGAACTTATTGCATTATTTCGGTTTGTGAATGGTAAAGAATCTCGTGTACAACTATGCCTTCATCCATGTTTATTATCTCATTTGCCGATACCAATTCTGTTCTTATATTTTCGGTTGGGTTGGCATCGATTGGAAGTCCCGCACGATGAAAGCATGTCACTAATGTTGATGTTTCGACCTTATTCCAGGCAGATACAATCCATCTTATGGCGTTCAATACATTAACTGACTTGGAAAATTCAGATCCCGACTTGCACTCATCAATTTTTGCCAATAAAAATAGAAGCATTTTAGATCTGTATCTGGTTTTCACGTTTTGGATGATACGATGGTACAAAGGCTGAATTTTTGATATGAGATTTGGCGTCAAATGCATTACGACAACATTTGAATATTCCATTGAGGTAGTGTGGCTTGTTGCATTGTCCATCAGGATAATTATTCGCCTTTTTTGCTGCTTCATTTGCCGATTAACAGAAGAAAGCCAATTATTGAAAATTAGGGTTGTCATCCAAGCTTTTTTATTGTGTGCCCACGTGATCAAAAAACTATTAACATCGATTTTGTGTTGGCAAAAAACTCTTGGCTTTGCAGCAGTTCCAATAACAAGGGGCTTTAATTTCTCACCTGTGACCTTCAGCAACAAGACTTTTTGTTGGGAGTTGGCGGTAAAAAACTCATATTTTATCTGCAGTAACTGGTCTTCTGGTGGAAAGCCTTTTAAAAGTTGAAGAAAATTCATTTTCCAAGTGGTTGCATCTACATGGCACAGATTAGCACTTTCGCCACACAATAGTCGAAATTGAATATTATTCTTTTTCCGAAAAGATTCCAACCAACCATTGCTCGCATGGAAGTTTTCGATTTTAAGTTCATCCGCTAATTGCTTTACTATATCTTGCATCAATGGACCACCCACGGGGATGTTCTCTGATCCGCATTTCTTGAAAAAAGAAAGGACTCCAAGATTTACGTCTTCAAAAAGAGTCCTTCTTAGCTTTCGGCTCCTTTCATCGGATACATTACTCCCTAATGTATCTAAAATTGATCTCTTTTGGGCCTTAATGTTAGTAACAGTTGATTTAGAGATTCGAAATTTATCAGCCAAAGTCCTTTGTGATGTGCCTCTTTCTAGTTCTTGTAGAACTTCTCCTTTATTACTCAAAGAAAGCTCAGTTAAAGATTTCCTCGGTGGCATTTTGGAATCTAAAAATATGATTTCCTTAATATGTAATTTAACAATTTCTACGCATCCAAATGTAATGTTTCTCTTACATACTCGTAGTTCAATCCTAAAAATTACGGCCTTTTCTCGCTTGCTTTACACTAAAACCACGCGCATTTTAACCCCTGAAACTCACGAACTGGAAAAATCAGATTGCTTTTATGTGCAAATGCAACGCGCTGAAACAAGAATGAACCTCTCGTTATTTTAACGATATATCTGAACATTTTGTTTAACTGTTAAACGAATACATGGAGAAAAATGCATATACGATTATGCCGTCAGCAGGCGAGTATATAAATCGATCTTGGCCAACTTTCGCAGGTAAATTTGTAAGAGAAATGAGATAAATCGCGAAAATTCGTGGCCAAGTTCCGAGATAACCAGGGGGCCAACATACAAAGGTGTTGAGGAACACATTTGTATGTGCTTTTCTTAGTGCAGTTAAATATTAAATAATCGGCATTTGGCTAACTTACAAGGGTGGCCAACTTGGCAGGTTTCACTGTACTACAATAAAATGGAGCTAAAGGCTTGGTAGCAGAAAGATAGCAAAGCTCAAAAACTACAATAATTAAGACGACAATAGGATAATGTGTTTTAGTTCATATAATGCACTGCACATCTTCAAATCAAATGTGGTCTCAGCTCTGTTCCATATATGATCAAAAATCTAATACTAGTATAAACATGCTCCAGCAGCAAACAGACAAAAATGATGACATAGCAACTCATATAAGCAAGTTAGAGAGCGTAACTCAACAGCTGAGGAAGCCGGTGAATTGGTTTCTGATTCGATGTTAGTAACCAAAGTTTTAATGACGTTACCTGAAAAATTTGCATATTTTTTTAGCGCATGGGAATCGACTGACATTAAACAGCAGACAGTAGGTAATCCCAGATCTAGACTTATAATGGAAGAAACTCGTATGGGGACCTGTGATGTGCAAGGTACGAGTTCCGATACAGCATTGTACATGAAAAATGAGAAAAGGAATCAGAATTCTCAGAGACAGAGAGGTAAATACTTTTTATGCAAGCAGTACGGTCATTGGAAGAAGAATTGTCCAAAGAGAAGCAATACGAAGTAACTTAATTTTGCCCATCGTGAGAGCACCAACGGTGATGCAAAGTATTGTGACGCATTCATTTGTAAGACAATTAATATTGGAAATGTTGTGACCGTAGATGACTGGGTGTTAAATTCGGGAGCGAGTGAACATATGTCTTTTCGCAGAGAATGGGTTAGTTCTTATGAGCAATTGGAGATCACAGTGATGATAGCGTGGGAAATGGAACGCAAATAAGTGCATACGGCAGAGGAGAAATTAATACCGAAGCATTCAATTACAAAAAGTGGGTTAAAAAACGGCTAACAAACGTGTTTTTTGCTCCGAACTTAAGAGTTAATCTGTTCTCTTCGGGAAAGGTTTTAGATAAAAACTATTCGTTAGTATAACAAAAAATGCATGATTTTAAAAGGTGGCTAAGCAGTTGCAATATGCATCTGATGTGGACATAAAATGCTATTTAGAACAGATAATGAAAGTTTCACGGCTAATCATATATCAAAAAGTGAATCTCTTGAAGTGTGGCATAGCAGACTAGGTCATATGTGCATTGGACAAGTATGTAAAAAAGGTGCTCAGTTTACGAGGAATAAGTTTTATTGAAAATCCAAACTCTTTTTGCTATGCGTGTGCTATAGGTAAGATGAATCGTTCTCCATCTGGCGAAAGTCAGTCCAATGCATCAGAAGCTGCTATCCTGCATGGGTACAGACTCGTGCGGCCCAATGAAAACGAAGTCATTAGGAGGTTCAATACAGTTTTTATTATCAGTCGTTCGCAAATCTCCGGTGAGAATAGACGTCTTTCGGCCTCTCGTAGAGTAAAAAAAAAGTAATAATTCAGTTATACGAGTAAACATGGACACTGGTTCGAATCCCGGGTGAAATTTTGAACTTTTTTTTCTCTCTTTTTTTTGTTTTTTTTTTTTCTCAAATTGTGTAAATATACTAAAAAACAAAAATCACGTGATGCATGGTGGAGAGCGCCCCGCTCCGTGGCGAAAGCCATTAAAAGGAGGAAGAGGTTAAAAACCCCTCCTAATCTAACTAAAAAAAAAAAATAAGTGCTGTTTTAACAGCTGAAAAAAATAAAGAGGAGGGGGGCACTAACAACTTTGCCCCTCTAGCTTAATCTGAGTCGGAAGACGAAGATGAAGAAATTACCAATATAAAAAGCAGCTTACAAAAGCTGGAACAAAAATAGCTTGCAAAAGCAAACTGCGAGCCGTGAGAGGGAGCAATCAGAAGTAGAGAGCTCCGAACAAAAAAAACCACAACAACAACAGCCGAAACAACAACTGCAGCAAAAGCAAAAGCAGCAAAAGCAACAGCTGCAAGAACAAAAAGGAGAAGGAGCCTCCTATCAACACCTATAAATTGGAGGTGAATGCAACCAAGGACCTATGTAAGTTGGTAATTGGTAGTAATTTTAATATCAAGAGATTGGGGAACGATCGCCATGTCATCCACTGTAATACAGTGGAGGGCTATGCGAAAGTGAAAGAGTTCCTAAAGGAAACGACGACGGAGCACTACTCATTTACACCGAAGTGTGAAAAGCGGCAATCGATGCTGCTGAAGGGATTGGAACCGTCTTCTGATCCTGGGGAGATCCTTGCACTGCTCAAAGAGAAGGAGTGTGAAGGACTCAAGTTTGTGGGGGTAAAGCCATTTACCACAGCTAGAGCTAGGCGGGAGAAACGGAGTCTGCCGTTCTTCCTGGTGCAGCTCAGTCCCGAAAGTCGTCTGGATAGTCTAAGGAGAATCAATGTCCTAGACTATCAGGTGATTCACTGGGAAAAATTAAAAAGGAGCGAAGGCGTTATACAATGCGTTCGCTGCCAGAGGTTCGGGCACGCCGCATCGAACTGCCAAATGCAGCCTCGATGCGTGAAGTGCGCAAAGAACCACAGTTCCGAGGAGTGTGCTCTGAGTAGGGACGGAGCATCCGATAGGACGCAGCTCTCGTGCGTGTTATGTGGGAACGTGGGACACACCGCAAACTATCGGGATTGTCCTAAGTTCACCGACATTAAAAAAGCAAAATTGGCTCGGCAGCAGAAGGTGGAGGTCAAACGTTCACCTCTACGGTTTCAAACACCAGCCGTCACGTCCCAAATTTCCTACGCCCAAATGGCGTCAAGTAGGGGGGCTACGGTACAGCAAGCGACTGTTGCTTCTCCGGCGCCGATGCCGAGAGCAACGGAAGCTGCACCCAACATGCTAGCCATCTTGCTCGCAATCCAAGGGCAGATGGCTCAGCTGCAACAGCAGGTAGAAGAACAGGCCAAGAGGGTGGACCAGATCTACGCGTTGCTGCCGGGCCTAACGCAACACATGCCGTAATGGGTACGCACATGGTGGAGCAAACTTTGAAGGTCCTTGCGATGAATGTGAATTCACTGATTAGGATCGAACGAAGAGCCGCGATGTTTAAATTGCTACAAGACCAAACTCCTGATGTGCTTTTCTCTAGCGAAACCAAGCTAACCGATGAGTACAAACTGGAGTACAATAATTATATTGTTAGAAGAAGAAACCGGCCCAGATCCAAACGTGGAGGCGGTGTCGCGATCTTCATTAAAGAAGGTACAAAATTTCACAAAGTGTACAAAGGCGTGTTGCGCCCTTGGAAAGCGGCTGTATTTGGCCTCTGTTTATGCACCGGAGGCTTCACAATACACCCTATTCATTGCAGAGCTCGACACACTTTTTCGACTTCTGAGGCTGGAATCGGGGGAGAATTATTTTATAATCGGCGGGGATTTCAACGCTAGACACAGAGATTGGGGAAATAATTTGACAAATACTAGAGGGAACCTACTACTCGATTGGTGGGGTCAGCACGATGTCATGTACAGACTCGGTCTTAAAGCGACGGATAACCCGTCGTTTCCCAGAGGCGGGTCTTATTTGGATCTACTCCTGTACGACGAACGTATACGACTGACAGGTACAAATTACAAACGCTAAACTGTCTGCGCACATTCGTGTATGACAGCGACCATTGCGGTTTTAGCACCGAAATTACGATTCCCAACGAAATCGCGGAATTGGAGGAGTTTGTCCAAAGATATACTTACAACTACAGCAGGACTCGATGGACACACTTCTCCGCAACCTTGAACAGAGCGCTCTCCTCGAACACGCTCCACCCACCGTCCAATAGGAATTTGTCAAACGAGGAGATCGACAATTACCTAAAACAAATGGACGAGACAATTAAACAAATTATGGACACTACAATACCGCGGTATCGACGTACGACTAACGAAGACCTGTTCCGCAATCCTACTATTGACGCACTGCACCGACAGAAATGTAGACTTCTGACAAGACTCCAAAAATCGAGGTCATTAATACTCTCTTGCAGCGTGACTTCGATAAGATAAGACTATTTTGCGATGACTGGAAGTTGAAAATCAACTTTCAGAAGTCGGAAACCATTCTCTTTAGGACGCCGTTGTCTGGAGCCTCAAGGGATACCAGAAAAAATTGGCGAAGTTCCTCGATCATTGGACAACACGGGCAGCTTTGCCTGTCGAAATGTAGTCAGACACCTTGGAATCTGGCTAGATCAGTTTCTGTATTTTGGCAAAAATGTAGATGCTGCTCTGGCCAGAGCTAAAGGTGCTTTTGCCCTTACAAAGAGATTGTTTTATAGCAGCCAACTCGACGCGAGGGTAAAGGTAATCTGCTACATGGCCCTTATCAGGCCCATGCTTGTATTTGGGTGTCCTGTGTGGTTCAATGTAAGAGCAAGCTTAATGGAAAAGATTCGGCTGTTTGAAAGGGCTTGTCTTAGTGCTTGCATTCGCTTGTACAGAACGCCAGATTCGTAGTACAAAAAATTGTATCCTAATGAGGTCCTTTACAACAGGGCGAACCTAATACGAGTGGACAACTTCGTAATTAAGCTGACTCGAAGTAACATTGCAAGAGCAATGACCTCGACGAATAACCTGATATCTGGGGCTTTCTACCCCAATTACCTTTACCACGAGAGTGTGCGCTCTGACGGCTTTGTTCCGCCGGACGCATTCCTCTAGCATTGATCAGATAGGGTTGATCCAGGATAGATCAGCGGTCCCGTTAATCTTTCATGTCGCTCGGACAGCTGGGTACAGGTGACTCAACTACAACAGAGACGTCGCACACGGCAGTGTGGATCGTCTCAGGTGCAGTAGGGCGGTGGGGAATCGCGATAAGGGTGATGTCGTTCGGCAGCACCAGCATTTCTGGTGGTTGGATGATGGAGAAGATGTTTCGTCGTCGTTTCCGGACTAGCCTCACTAATGAGGCAGAGCTGACTAATCGATTTGCTCAGTAAATAGCGATGGCCAGCTTACATAGGTTTAGGTTAGTTAGCATTTAAGAAATATATACATATACTAGTATATACAAAGGTACATACTAATGTATATATATTATTGTGCATAATGGCTTTGTGTCTGTATGTATGTATTGTGTATATTGGTTAAGTAGACTAAGGTTTTTTTTAAGTTAGATATTAAGTTTTTATAAAAAATAAAAAATTACATCCATAGCTAAGGTTTTTGTTAACAATTTTTTCTTAGCCCTAAGTATATAAAATAAACATTTCCAAATAAAATGTAAATGAAGTCGAAAGACATAGATATAAGAATTTAGAGTAGCTTAGACTGCCTGTGTGGGGCCAGTGTGGGGCCAGTATGTTAGTATAAGATTGTTAAGTAATTTTAAGCTAGCATTTATGCATTTTTTGTTAGTATGTAAGAGTTAGTGGTTAAGAAAATAAAATGCATTGAAAACTGAAAAAAACTACAGTTTTTATTACTTAAAGATGATTTTTCAAGCTATAGAAAAGTGTATTTTGTTAAATAAGAAAGCGAAGTTCCATCTTTTATTTAAAAATATTTATATGAAGTTCAGTCACTTTACAGCAAAAACATAAAAATTCTTAGTACAGACAACGGGTTGGAATTTATAAATAAGCATATACAACATCTTTTGTCAAAACGCGGGATAGTCCATCAATTGTCCGTTCCTGATAGTCCTCGACAAAATGGACGCCCTGAGAGGGACATGCGGTTCATTCTAGAAACAGCCAGAAGGATGCTGCGCCCCAATGACTTGACTGTTAATCTATGGACTGAAACTGTCCATAGTATATCTAGTATATCTGCTGTATATCTATTTAACCGCTTTGGACCATGTCTCATCAAGAATAAGAGTCCATAAGAGCTGTGGTTTATGGAAACGCCCTGCATAAATGTTTTGAAAACTGTTGGTAGCGTCTTGTGACGTTGTGGAAAAGACGTTTTTAAAGTTTGTGTGAGTAGGGAAAATGCGGATCTATTGCTGATGAGCCATTGAAAGAAGTTGCGATCAAGACGGAAGAAGGGGAACTTAGGTTTTCTCACCCAGTGGAGATAGTTGGAAGTCTTTTAACAGAAAACGATCTAGGAGAAACATCGTCAATAGGAAGTAAGGAGCAGGAAAATTAACAATCGAAATTTAAGCGAGGTAGAAATACTAAGAAACACGACGGAACTTGACAGTCGGATGACAAGTCTAAGCTACGCGGCGACAAAAATTGGAATTCGGATACCCAAACAATTTTGATGCCTGGTATTTTTGAAAGGCATGCGTTTATGGCTGAGACGCTAGAGCCATTGACTATCACCGAAGCTATGAATTCACGAGGAAATGGAAGCTCATCGTTTGAACAAGACATGGGATTTGGTGAAGTGTCCAACGGGTAGAAAGGTAGTAGCATGCAAATGGGTATATAAAGTGAAACTTTCTGCACAAAACAATGTTGAGCAGTATAAAGCAAGGTTAGTTATTAAAGGCTACAGTAAACAAGAGTGCATTGACTTCAACGAAATGTTTAGAACCGTTGCAAAATTCACGTCTATTCGCGCAATTATTGCGTATGTAGAAACCTTTTACTATACTAGTAAAACATATCTAAACATATCATGTTTGTTCGTGCTTCGTAAAGATACGAGAATTGTCATAATCGCGCTATATACAGATGACGGTCTACTGACAGCAATTAATATGAGAGACATTAATGATCTGACTACCTACTAGAAGAAATATCTTGAGGTTACAATCAATGAGGGAAGTTACTATCTTGGTTTGGAACTGAGGCGAAGTTCTGTGGGAGATGTCCTGGTTATATTCAACGCCTTTTAAATCGCTTTAATATGGGAGATTCAAAAGGAGTGTCCACACCGTGTGAAGCTACTCGTATAATCAAATCATCACTTTTCGGTGCATCTTCGGCAATTTTTCTTTCCGAGAAGCTATTTAATGCCTTTTGTGTTTATATTTAAATTTTTTTTTTGTATTTAAATCTTTTGTGCTACAGTGACTCTGATTATGCCGACGATGTTGAAACTTGACGTTCCACCAGTGATTACGGTTTTCCACTTTGAGAATCACCAATTTGTTGAAGATCACGAAGGCAGCCTTAGACAGCACTATCATCAACAGAAGCTGAATATGTGGCAGCATCAGAAGCAGTTAAAGAGTTTATGCGGCTAAAAGTTATACTAAAAGATCTTCGACGGGAGGCTGATGTGCGGACAATGCTTCATCCAGACAACCAAGGATCAAAAATCCTGAATATAATTTCAGAGAAAAATAATATAAAAATTTGAATACTTTAAAGTAAAAGTTAACGTAATATAATATCATATTTTGAAAAATAAATGTTAAAAGTGAGTGGGAATGCATTAACTTTAACACCCTCTGAATACATTCATTAGTATAGTGTGGCGCACGAATCGTCGTACAAAAACAAAACGTAATATCTTTTTTTCTGTGTGAGTAATCGGCTTATTTTTTTTTATTTTGCAGGTTACTATTTAGATTTATTAAAATGAATACTAGGGGTACCGAAAAGAGGTATCGTGATTTGCAGTCCTTCATTTTCGTCCAAAGGGAGTTTAGGCGGGAGTTTGGAGGCATTCCTCCGAGTAGATGGATCATTATGAGGCTGGTAAACATGTTTTCCGAATCTGGAAGCATCGCACGAAGACTATACCATCGAGATCGCTATGTTCAGGTTCAAGACACAATCGCATCGTCAAATCAGGCAAATCCAAGCGTTTCGACTCGAAACTTATAGGTGAAAATTGGAGTTAACAGACGGTCAACGAATAACTCATGATGACTTAAACTTGTTTCCGTACAATGTCCAAATTACAAGCAGGTTAAACCCCCTGGATTTACCTACTCGCCTGGAAAATGATTGAAACGGCCTTAGAAGCTTGATAAATTGCTTGTTTATGTCTGCTGAGGCCCATTTTGATCTAAACGGCAATTGCGATATATGGAGTGAATCTAATTCAGAAATACTCCATGAGATGGAACTGCACCCAGAACGAGTCATTGTGTGGTGCACAGTTTCATCAATGTGCACTGTGGGGCCATACTTCTTTGAAGAAAACGGTATAACAGTATCTGTCAATGGGGACCGTTACTTAAAGATGTTGAAGGAGTTTTTTTTTACCCAGAACTGCGCCGAAGAAGTATCCGTTTCAACAGCATTTGGTTCCAGCAAGATGGAGCAACTGCATACATAGCCAGACCGGAGCTCCAACGAAAATTCCCAAACAAATCAATATCCAGAAACTCCACTTTTCGCTGACCTCCAAGGTCACCTGACCTGACTGCACCAGACTTCATTTTATGTGGTTATGTCAAGCTAGTGGTCTACTAAACGAAACCATGGAATTTGACGGAATTGAAGCAGTCCATTAAAAGAATAATTGAGGCGTTCCCGACTTCAACGCTTCAGGCCGCAATGAATAATTTTCTGATAAGGTATCTGGATGAGCGCGGAGGTCATTTACGCTCTATCATCTTCAAAAATAATTAGTCACATAAAATAAAATTGAATTTTCTATACAAACAAAATAAAATAAATGAAATACATTGATTAAAAAAAAGTTATTAGAATTTCTTATTGTAGCACAATTGGTGCACCACCCTGTACTAAATACACTGAATTGCATTGTTAGTATGATATTAATCGTTTAACCTGAATACTTTGTACAATAAAGTCTTTAGCTCTAACTTACATCCTGAAAGTCAAACTGGTCGGACGTTTTATTATATCAGTTATTATACCACATGCCCAAAATTTACAAATTTCTCGAGAGTGGTGTTTTGAAATACTTATCTGTCCAAGTGTTGTAATCTCAGATAGAAATCGGGGGTAGCTTTGAATGAAGAAACGTTCGTTGCCTGCACTCTACTCATACACATACATTATGATTCAATCAATCAAAATGCAAGCTTCGGACAACCAACCAAGCCATTTATTCTATACATAAGGGTAAACTTCTTCGACAGAATCTAGAAATAAGTTGTTAGTGGTTTGAGGAAAGATGTCAATGCAGTCGAAATATGCGGGTAGACAAGAAATAGTTATTGTCTCTGCACCCTATCTTTCAACACAGCTAACTACATAGCGGGACGTCATTTTTAGCTTTTGAATTTAGGAACACATGAATTCAGGGACAAAAATATTCAAAGTAATGTGTCTTAAAACACTTTAAAGAAAATATTCATGTGCAATGTTGCAGAAGTGGCAATTGAGCACTTGTGAATTTTGAGCACAAGTGTCGACGACTTTCTACTTTCATTTGCATATCGTTTGTCCCCCAAGGAAACAGCCAGCCTTACGTGATGGGCTTCTGGTAATGTATTCTAACTCCATCCAGCTTTGTCCTAATTACCGAAATTACCTTTTGACCTTTCTATGCCACGTCATACAAGGAGCTCTCTGTAGTTGACTCTATTGAGTGAAATAATTCCATTGCACAGTTTGTCGGAAAATACGACAAAGTGAGTGTGACCAATTCGTTGCCATGATTAACATTAAAACGTTGCCCTTCTCTTTATAAAGTATTGAGTAAGGTACAAATTGGCCATAATACCCGCAGTACATTTCTCAGATATCGATTTACAAAAGTTCGTGGGCTATTTTTGGCAATGACGATTATTTTGCAGGTACTGTATACATACTATATAAAATCTCTGATTCCATGTTGGACCAGAAGATATGCAACTTAATATTATCAGATTATTTGCCACGATTTGAAATGATACTACCAGGGTAACTCAAGTTGTCTACATTCTTAAGCTTCAATACTGCAACATAAGTTGTTTATGAGAGGATTAGGTTAGGATAAAACAGGAGTGTGATGATATGTCATCACACAAACACTAGGTACCAAAACGGGCGCATGGCGATCCCTGCGGAACCAGTTGAATTTATATTCAAAGGGCAAAAACCTAAACGAACATCCAAACATCCAAAAAATTTCGACTACGTGATATTGCCCCGCATTCACACGGTTGTGTGTTATGTCCTCAACAGCTTGCAGATCACCGCAGAATCTACAAACATCCGTATCTGACAATTTGAGTCTCTTTGCGTATTTCCGCAGGAGACTGTGTACTGTCAGGATTCCTATTATTGTCCTAGGCTTATCCCTGTTTAATTTTATTAACCCCATAGATCATTTACCGCCAAAAAGTGGCCAAGAGCTTGGATGCCCTGTGTCCTTCAAGACTTTAGGTTGGCAGTCTTTATGATTTTTTCCTCGATAGTGCCCCTTACTATGCAAAGGGGTTGTTTGATGTTAGCAACCTCACTATTATCTTGAAGGCATCCTCTTCTCGCAAACTCAGCCGCTTGTTTATTTTTTCTTTATACCGCAATATCATGGCACCCAGCACATTCTCACCCGGTTCTGATTACATAATGCTTTGAGCACTGCGCGACAACTCGTGACTATATCAGAATTGATGTTGGTCGAATCCATTGCCGGTAGTCTTATTTACACTTTTAGTTCTGAGTCTTCTGAGAAGATACCAGAGCCTGTTCGTCCCTCCGTTGTCGAACCGTCTGTGAAAATTGCAATTTCATTTGACTTGATTATTGCATTTTTTTGCAAATCCTCCCTCTCCGGGTATACATATTATATCATACTTAATATCAAAGTCGACCAAGGACGGAATTTCATCCGTTAGAATTGGATTACCTTGCAGTAGCTCTGCTGGGACCGTGGCGTGTCCGAAACTACTGCTGTTGAAGTGACTGTTGCCAGCAAGTCTGAAAGGAACAATTCCACTCAGTTGAGTTTTGGGAGTTTGTATTGCGGTATCTTGTAGTTTCTGGTAAAAAGAACGAGTTCCGTTTTGGAGACCACAACTTTTTCCCCAAGTGCTGATCGTCTTCTTCTATTCTATTAAGTATATTCCCTGCACTATCAAGACCACGTCATCTCCGCATACCGTGGCACTTATACACTTGTTATTGATAACCAGCACCCACAGGAGTGGCGAAATGACTCCCCCTTGATGGGTTCCCTTGTTACAAACATTCTAACCGAGATTTGTCCAATGAAACAGTTTTTTTTCCTACTTGCAAGCATATTGCAAACCCAATTTATAATGACCTGTTGTTCAATATTAGCGTCCACTTAAGCGCTTTTAATGGTGTTGCACTCCGCGTTATGGAAGGCTCCTTCTGTTCTATATCGAAGAAGGCCGACATCGCAAATTCATCGAAGTGTAGACTCTTTTTATTTTCTCCATCACCTCGTGCAGGACGGTTTCTACAGATTTGCCTTTCACAATATGGATTCAGAAAAATGGGTTTAAACCAAAGTTACAAGAATCTCTTGGCTACTTTCAGCCCATGTTCCATCGTTTTTTCTGAGGTAGCTAGGAACGCTTGCTACTTTTGAAAGCATTTTGTGTAATCTCGAAATCTCGTCTGCTACTGCGATAGATTCGCTGTACTTCTGTCGTGAAGCCCTTTTTGACTTTCTAACTAAGTACAAAAATTGTTTTTAATCCACGTACTGTCGCTTCTAAAAAGCTTCGCTCTGTTGTAGAGTTTCCTTTATGGGGAACAACGAAGGGTTTCGATTTGGTTTTTGGCGGAGTTTGTCATAAATTCAACCATGTTTCGCAGGTTAATGATTCTGTGCGAAGACAGTCATACATCATTAGCGTAGTCAAGTTTGTCATGTGATGCCCGTCTGGAGACCCGTCTAAACTGTTCACAGAATCTTGACGTAGCTGTGATCAGCTGTCATCTGCTTGCTGATTCTGTACATACGGATTTGTTATGCAAGGGCTTCACCATCGACCATGGCTTGCTTAATCGTTCGTGTAAAATTGAATTGACCCAAGAATCACAATGAAATGCGATGAGATCCGAATTTTCACCGAAAAACCATCCACTGTGCGAGGTACATTTTCATTAATGAGCAACATTTTTACATGAAAATATCAAATTTTGACTGTTTTATGTGATTTTCATGCCGGAGAAACCAATGGATAGTACTTTTTCGGAGATAATGCCGTCAAGGAGTATACAATCATTGGAGACCTTGTCGAAAGCAGATGAAGAGGTACTTGGCCGTTTTCAAGTGCGGGTTATACAGCGGCATCGGTCTAGTCAGACGTCCTGCTTGGTCAGCCTGAGATGGCTTGGCTATGTTGAGCGTATAGACACCACAGCTCCACCTCAAGGAGTTTCCGGCTCAGGTGGCAATGCTGCAATGAGGCCATCAGAAATAATCCCCCTGATGTGCTAGGTTTCACAAGGCGACTACAAATAAGAAACCCATAGTTCGACGTGTAGGAGGTGTACTGTGCAACATTGCACACGAAGACGAGAGCCGAATAGAGTGCCACAGTCGACAATTAACAGTGGAGAAAAGTCGTACACGTACAAGCGGGAATTCGAAAAACGCCAAGTTAAATGGATCGAGATGAGATCGATGACGTAGGAATGCGGTTGGCAAATGTTACCAGAATGTAAAAGGACATGCCATGGCAAAAAAACCCGAACCGAAGTCTACAAAGACAACCATTGGAACACCTTACTAAAACGAAGTAAAGATAGCCATAGCGACTCTTTAATCTGACGTATTTACGGTTCAGCTGGCGATCTCTTTAAAGTTAGAGCAAATGATCGTGTCATCACCAGGTCATATGTACAATTTGGTCAGAGGAACGTAGTCAGCCCGCAGTCCTGATGAAATGAGATTCTCTGAACCACATAAATTTCAGAGGCAAAACCATACTTTCTTTCTACGCTGCATACAAGATCCCTGCTCTCATTTTATCTTATGTGAACGTCTTAAATCGATCGTCACTAACCTGTTAGGTGAAAGAATCTACCCTCAGCAAACTTAAACAAAAAATGGCTCTTGCCAATGGACTAAGAAGACAATTAAGAAGCAAAGTCCCATCTCAAGCGGTGAAAAAGGTATTAAATAAGAACTCATCTCCCAGTAAGGCGCCGAGATACTTGGACACTCTCAAAGGGAGGTGAGAGTGCTGTGCTGTGAACTTTAATATAGTGTGGCGGAGAAGGAATAATGAGAACTATAACGGCTGTACAGCGTCGTGGATCTGATCAGAATGCTCCGTTTACGGTGATTCCAGTTCTACATCCAAAACAGAGATCTGTGCCCGGAAAAAAATAGGTGTGAGAATATGGAGATCCTATACCATCACAAAAGCGTTTCCCTGGTCTAAGTAAACCTTACTTCAATGTAACCTTATCGTACTCTACAATTACAATTTGCTTAACCGTTTCTAGACGCATCATAAGTCGCGGTAGTGACTCATGCAAACGGAAAATGTGGTTAGGATAAAAAAACAAAACTTATGTTACGCAGTTGAATAATACATTGGGAAAAATTATAGCTCAGCAATTTTAATGGATTAACATTTAAGGGGAAATTAAATCACGAGACGATACACGTATGAGATTCGGAGATCTTTCACATCCAGCCTGGCTATTTTTGAAGCGGGACGTCGCAGTCTTCCTTTGGATGTATGAACTGTGCCGGTGGCACCTCTCCATCAGGCCAGAGAAACATTTCAGTTATTTACCCGCGCTTCCGCTCCCCACGGCTTTCGTTGCCATCACAATATCTCCAACTTTGAACGACGATGATAGCTTGTGCCGCTTGGTACAACGCGTAAGTGTTGGCAGATACTTCAAGATCCATCTCTTCAAAGATGTTTGCTTCAATTCCTGGTTGAAGTTTTCTGCTTCCAACAAAAGACTTTTTAGCGTCTCTAGTAGAGGAGACTTTTCTTTTAGTGTAAACAATACCACCAGTTTAACGCAACAAATCATTATATCAGGACGTTCATTCCTGTGGCGCGAAATACCCACTTGATTCATTTCCCAATGCCTTTTCAGGTGTCAGCCAGTACTTTTTGATGGTCCTAATAAAGATTGTAGCACTATCGCTTCTTATCCGTACCAGAATACCCCGACTATTAATGAAATTACGCAAACATCTTTATCTAATTCTAAATAAATAGCTTTTGTTTACCTTTTCGGATTCGAAGATTTTTCGGTTTGGAGCATTGGTGTACGTGCAGCAGCTATCTCAGTAGTTATACCATCACTCTTCTGGCTAAGTCAATGCCGGTATAAAGCCCGTACAGCTCGTCATTGTATCTCCTCATCCGCTCACCGTCCTCTCAAAGCAGCCAAGAGCACCCTCATACATTTCTGATAAAGTACATGTATACGCACCATAGAGCAGGACTGGGATTATTAAGGTCTTATATAGGCTAACTTTTGTTGGTCGGGAGAGGGCTTTATTAGTCAATTGCCTTTTTAGGTCGAAGAATCAACTATTAGCAAATATTATTCTACGTCTGATCTGGTGTCGTTATCTGAATTGATAGCGGATCCTAGGTAAACATAGCCTTAACTACCTTAAAATTATATCTGTCGGGAGTGACATTCTGTCTAGGACGTCGGTATTCGGTGTCTTCTTTTGTTGATTGCATATACTTGGTCTTACCCTCGTTGACCTCGCGAAAGCGCCACTGACATAACTCTGCTTTCTTCCGATTATGTCAATATCATCTGCATATATAAGTAATTTGACGGACTTTTGAAAGATTATGCCTCTTGTGTTGGCGCGTGAGTTTGCACTATTGTTTCAAGAATGATGATAAAGAAATCGCATGAGAGGGCATCGCCCTGCCTAAATCCATGTTGGCATCAAAGATTTCTTTACCGGCCTTAATGGAGCAGCAAACGGACGAATTTGGTAGACATGTCAAAACTAGACACTGTATAGGCTAGTCTACAGAAATGCACTCATCAAATCTTCATAATCGACAGCGACGTTACTGCAATGTTATCTTGTTCGTTTCCATAGTCTGCTGTTCGGGGTTTGTTCCATGGCATGTTTTTTTTGTTACCTTTGGTAGAAATTTTGAATTTCATTCCTGCAGTAGCATCCCTCAATTTCTCATGCTCCTTTTTTTTTCTTCCTAAGAAGCCGGTGTTCGTCTCTCCTCATCTGCTCGTGGAGGTCGTGAGCGGCTCTAGTTTTCCTACGCAGCGCTGCTTTATTTACATCTTGTTTAGCTGCATGTACTTGACGGGACTAGTTGTCAAACCAGGGGTTTCATTGTGGTTATGTTATATTTATGTTGTACATAATGTTATGGTTTTGTTGCCACTGGTCTTTGATACTTGGTGCTGGCGACCTAGGACCTCTTAAAAGATTAAGGGGACTCGGTCGGAAAAGAATTTGGAGATCTCTTGCTATTTCAACCATCCGATGTCGAACTTCGTCACAGTATTAGCTTCCCGTACATTGGCCAAAACAAGGTAATGGTCCAATTCGATGATGGCTCCTAAGAACGGTCGGACATCCAAAATACTGGAGGAGTGCATTGCGTCGATTGCAATGTGTTTAATCTTGTTGACGGTTAATTGACCAGGAGTTCTCTAAATCCCATTGTGTATATCGAGATTTAGGGACCGCGTGCCAGCTGCGAAAAAGTTTCACCTCGCTTCAAAGTCGATTAGTCTAATTCCGTTAAAGGAGGTAGTGTCGTGCAGGCTATACCTTCAGGGCCAGTTCCATTATAGTTTCTAGGTGGGTCTCATTTGTTTTATTCCGGGACTCGACTTCACCGTTGATTCCGTCTGGGGAATTCATCCGCTGTCCCGTTTATAGTACTTCTGTTTTTATCTGCTGGTCAGCACTTATAAATTTGGAAGGATTCCGGATGGATACCGACCGAAACCCGATTACCACTTGGAGGTAAAATATTGTAAGTATAGGGTTTTCCAATCAGAACTTGACAACTTTTTTTTTAAATAATACGCAAACCATTTGGGATATTGCAAAAACTTTATTACCGGCTTGAAGTACAATCAAAACATTTATGAATGGAACTCGACTTCGTTCATATGGCCACCGCGGGCACGTTTGCAGCGGTCGATTCGTTGAACTCAATTTTCAACGACTCGGCCACACATTTCGGCCGAAACGGCAGCTATTTCGGGTTCAGTGTTGGCTCTGAGCTCTTCCAACGTCGTCGGCGTGTTGGCATAAACCAATGACTTAATGTAGGCCCACAGAAAACAGTCAAGCGGCATTAAATCGCACGAACGAGGCGGCCAATCGACTGGCCCATTTCTAGAGATAACACCATACTTACTCTCCAATAAATCGATTGTAGCGTGTGCTGTGTGGCTTGTGGCATTATCCTGTTGAAACTACATGTCGTCCAAGTCCATATCTTCCATTTCGGGGAAAATTAATCGGTTATCATGGCGCGATAATGCTGACCATTCACAGTAACATGACGATCGTTACCGTCGACGAAAAAATATGACCCAATAACGCCGCCGGGATGCAAACCGCACCAAATAGTTATTTTTTGTGGATGAAGTGGTGATTCATGAAGCGCATGTGGATTTTCACCCGTCCAATAACGCATATTTTGCTTATTGACCCATTGAGCCAAAAATGAGCTTCGTCAATGAAGATGATTTTGCGATGAAATTCATCATCTTGGCGCATCTTCTCCAGAACCCAATCGGAGAACGTACGTCGCTTCAAATGGTCCATCGGCTCCAATTCTTGAGTCAGCTTGATCTTGTATGGGGGTAAACGAAGATCCTTACGCAAAATACGCCATAATAATAAAAACGCCGTGGAATTGACTGATTTGGATCATTTGCTACGGACGCCTGAACAGCAGCAATATTTTCGACCAACCCGTTATCTCACTGACACGGCAACATCACACAACGAATATGTAGACCAAAATTTTTCCACCAAACTTGTTATTGCCTGTCTACTATGGCGAGAATTACGACCGAAAATTGGAGTTAACGCTCTTAAAGTTGCAGTCACCGACTCCGAACTTCGGTAGAAAATTTTTATAATTTGCAGACGTTGCTCGTTCGTGTAGTTTTGCCACGATGAAAATTTTGCGTTTACTGAATTAATTGACAGTGACAGTTTGATGATTAGTGAAAGAGTGCGATCACCAATTATATTCAAAGTTGTCAAGTGTCAATTGGAAAACCCTTTACAATTGAAGTGTAGAAACAGTTAAAGCACTGGTTATCGCTAGGTTGACACCTCTCACTGACTACCTTATTTCTATACCATCCATACACACTTTTAATGCACTACTCTCGGATTTACCCGCCCCCAAACCACAAATTTTGTTTGTTCAAGTTTCCACATAGGTAGAAATGGGCCTTGTCAATGTGTCAAAATCACTGACGAATTGTTCATCAATATCATCTCGACGACTATTCCGTATTCTTCAGGAGTATGGTGCTTCCATTGCTTATTCACACAAATTCTAATTCTGTATTCTTTGTAAAATTACCCTTAGGGTGTGACCCTAAGGGGTTTATGGTCACTTGTGCATTAAAGAGATAAAAAAGGAACTTTATTTAAAATTCGTAATTTCATTCTGTCTTTCGGATAGGGTCATATATTATGGTCCACCCTGTTTGAATGAGTATCGGATCTGATCCAGTGAATGACTGTTTGACGCTTAAAGCCAACTTGTGGCTTCACTCTAAAGTGTATAATAATTTTGATATTTTACGTATTTAGTTTCTTTTTGCTGTATTGTCTAGCCTTTGTATAGAGAGAGTTTTAATGGAACAGCTCCTTGCCTTTCCCATAATGAATGCAGCTTTTGCATTACTTATATCGCTTACCCACTAATAACTGACTGCTGAAAATGCCACCTCACTAGCGTCAACTAAGGGATGAAGCTGAACATCTACGCATTGTTTAGTATGATCTAAGTGGTAACATCTAGGAATTCTAATCATATTAACGCCGCTGCTTTTACCATCCATACCAGTTGAAGTAAATCTCTTGAGGAATTTTGTCATTCCATCCAACAACGGTTGCTTTCCACAGTCTTTTGAAGTAGAAATCTCAAGTGTAATGTCAGGAGGAAAGCCAAAGGAACTTTGGTTGGACGAATTTCGCCAGCTAAGACTGCTTTTGGCATTTTTGGCATTTTATCTCGATTGCCAAGGAATTTTCCAGTATTAGGTCATTGTAACATAGTCTTGCCAGGCTGTGTTGTGACAACGATTGTTCAAATGACGCATTGCTAATAGGATCTAGAAGCTTCGATGAGTTGGACAAGATAATTCAAAGCAGCATGACCATGGATTTGTACAACTGTCTTCGTTATTGCAATGGCCTCATCCACTGTATCATAGCTATCGACGTAGTCATTTAGTGTAAGTGAACTATGGCCCTAGCATCACATATGTAGGTAAACATTTTTGTATGCACTAGCATTCATGATCCTGAGACAGAGACAGTAGGCTTTGGGCATCTTGGTTTTGCTAGGCATCTTAACCTGAAGAAATATTTCGCCACAAGCCCCAACCCGCCTTTGACTGAGTCCAAACAAAATTTATAAGAGTGGCTTTGGCATACGGCAGGTCCTTTAACTAATATTCAGTTCAACGGCATTCCATGAACTGGAGCAGCTACATCAAAAATAGGGCGCATTTTGTTGCCCTTATTTATGTATATTGCCCAAAATTTATATTTATATTGTAGCAAAATGTGGAAGATACCAAGTGCGATCATTGCTCATGGGTGAAGATAATTTGTAGGCATGGATTGTGGATAGACACTCACTAATCTTAGACTAATATCAATTAAAAAATCGTATACTGCTTGCCATTTTTCCCTCCACTAGTTGAAGTCGCTTTAGATACATAATATAGCTTTCCTCGAATCCTATCCTGTCATACGTACAAAGAAGTTCAGTAGCATATTGGCCATAGACCTTTCTCGAAATCATTTCCGCCCTTTATTCATTCGATCCGAATAGCGTCCACCCTAGCTTAGTTTTAAATCCTTGATCAAAATTATACACTTCTGTAGGTCCAACTAAGCTCGCATGAGGAATTTGAATCAAGATCCTTGGTATGGCATCGACGGCATCAACCTCTCAACAAATCGCTTTTCATTTCTATCAAATTCCAACTTTGAGATGGCAATAAATGATTTATTTTATTGTGCGAACATACATATTTTATCTGGTATTTCCTTTCATTTGCTTACGCGCCAGAAATTTCCATATTAAAATGTTGTGACATTTCACTGGTCGTCTGATCTCCAATCTATTGGAGTGGTAATAAATAGGATGCGTCCTTTGTGCCGAGAGTATCAGCCGTACCCTCTTAAGTTGAAGAAATTTTCGTTCCGTCATCAATGAATCCTTTTCCTATCAGGCATCCCATTTTAGTATTAACTTTGTTATACAACATCTATTTCTATATTATTTGTACTACTCGTATATACTTGTACATTTATTCCTTATATGATATATCTTGCAAACATAAAGAATAAACTGAAACTGAAACTGAAACTGTACAGGAACAAATTTAAATAAAATAATTTTTCATGGACACTGATTGTTTACAGTGGTGTCAAAAGTTGCTTTATTTTTCAGTGACGGCAGTTCATATATCATCTTTTTGATTACGTTAACTGTTGTTGCGACTATTTGATTACAATCAGGATTCAATAGAGGGATTGGCTCTCAGAGTCGTTTAACCAACAATTGTGATATCTACATGCGGCATGATGAAATCCCACATTCTCTGCGGTATGGACATTTTGAGATGCTATGCCCAGACCGAAGGCAGAAGAATCACATGGTTTTTTTTTTATATAATTTACGCGCGCCTAAGGGGTTACATACCCTTTTAGTGTTGGGTGGCCCCTGATGGAAAGGTAGAAGGAGGAGAAAGGAAAATTGTTTTGTAGTGGTTTGAAACTCAGGTGTATTTGGTTTCGATATTAGCTTACCAGGGGTGGAAGTCCGAATAGGACGGAGAGTTTTTTCTTCACTCAGAGTGATTCGAAGGTTATAATTCACATTGTTTTTTTTGTGCTTGAAACTCTACAACCGCCAAATCTACGTGTCAGTGTTATGCCTTCACACGCAGAATTTTTCTGCCTGAGTTCCAATTACACAAATGAGAAACTTGAAAAACTTGTCATGGGTAGGATTCGAACCTTGACCCTCCGAGTGAGAAGCGATTGCTAGTACCAATACACCACGGCCACCCCTTAACGAAGCTTACCGAATATAAAAAGCGATTACCCCACCTCGAGCTCTCGACAATGACAATGACGCCAATAATCCCAGAAAAGCACCTCTCAAAAACTAGCACGTTAAGTACCGGTTTCATTACTGCTGAAACGTTGTTTTCAGATAGCCTTGCCTCTGTACATTTTCTGACTGAAGAACAATAGATACCTTGTTCAAATCTAAGATATCATAACACCAGCGTCATTTAAAGAAGCCTCCATTGACAGAGATAATAAAACAATGCCTTATTTTCTGCCGACAACGTGACGCTCGCTCGCATACCCTTTGTCGAATAGCTGCGTTTCTATGATCACACAAACAATTGGAGGTTTATACATAATTTTTGCAATTTATCTCTCTAAAGGTAAAGCATTTGCGGTCGGGTGGTGGAAGTTTGTTGGTTGCTGTACAAACTTAGATAAGTAGCGACAGTTGGTAGTGGTTGTTGGCAAAAGGCAAAAAGGCTTTCCGGTTTTCATATAGAATTTAATAACATAGATATGAAGGAGCAGAATATTAATTATTAGAGATTGTAGCAAGCAATTAAAGCACAGAAAGTGGCTTAGATCTGTGCCATAGAAGAAGAATAAGTTGAGGAATCAGTGTGTTAATTCAGTTTGATGAAGCATAGCTTGAGAGACGGAATTTTCATTTTACAAAGTAAAATATGACGAACGATGTGCGTTGGAAAACTTGTCAGATGAGGTTTCTTGTTTATTGGTTTTTATGTGGTGAATAATGTAGAATAAATCAAGAAGTAAATTAAAATACGTGTGTGTTTCTGTGGTTACTAAAGGATTTCTATATTATTCCTTGTGATGTATCTTTTACATTGCGGAATTACCAGAGTTGTTCATTTTGGATGGAAAGTTTAGTGTTGTCAGGGTGACGTTTGATGTTTAGACTAACTCAAGTCATTTCGATTGTCTTCTAATTTTTGGTACAAAACCTTTGTGTATGGATATAAAAATTCGCAGCGTCTTTTAAGATTAATTTTGATGAACAGCATAATGTCTTCAACAGACATTTTGGTAAGCTCCTCGAAACAATGAATATCCGCTTCTCTAAAAGGATGGCAAATCCGTGTCACTGTCGAGATCAAAAAAATTAAGAAGCTGTTATATTTGTTTTTTTTTTTTTTTAAGAAAAAGTTTTTCGCCTAAAAGAGGGCTTTATTCTTTCTGTCTCTACTTTTGTCTTTTGTGGTTAACGCAGCGTGTAGGTTCGAATCTCAGCGAGGACCGATTTTTATGTTGATTGTTTTTTGGTTTTTTTTTTTGAATTCGTCTTTCTCAAATCTCGTGGGTAGCCGCGCTATGGCGCGAGGTAAACTACCGTGAATCGGGAAAGAGCGAACCGGATAAGGAGTCCGGTTGGAAGTTAGGTGGGCGAATAGACAATTCAGGGGAGTCGGTTTTGAGTTTTGGTTGAGTTAGGACGAACGTAAGGAGTAGACGTCCATCAAGTTAAGAAATTTAAAAAAAAAAAAAAGTTAAAGATAAAAGGACAAGCGTATCCTAATAAACAAAAAAAAAAGAAAAAAAAGGAAATAGGCGAAGGAAGAGAACAGGAGTCACACCGTACCAGAGGAGTCGATTGAGAGGCAGAAGGAAAACATATTGGAAAAAAAAGACGAAAGAGCATATAGACATACTCGTATATACATGTTTCAAGGTATCGTACGAATATATAATATCGAACATAAAGTACATTTAACACGAATATAAAATAGAAACTAAAAACAAATTCGTGAAAAGACAATAAGTAGTGACTTAAGTATACATAGTTTAACAGTTCCGGTCGGATCAAAGTACACAACTTTCAGGAATTCGTTTCGACGTGGCACGGGCCGCAGTAAAAGTCGTTGATCGTGTATGCTCGGGTTCTAATCCCGATTCGACCAATCTTTTTTTGTTTTTTTTCCTTTTTGTCTCTATTCGGAGTTGGCGTTATTATTTTTCTTTACTGCACTCGTTTTTGGAGTTTAGATATAAGTTAGTTTTTAAGATCTTTTGTATTAGGCTAAGAGGGTCTAATCCCGATTCAATCATTTTGCTTATTTTTCTCTTTTGTAGTTTTTTGTTTTTTGGAATTGGCCTTATTATTTGTCTTTTGAATTAATTTTTTTTTTTGAGTTTACATATAAGTTAGTTTTTAAGATCTTTTGTATTAGTCTAAGTAAAGCAATTTGTGAAATATATATATTATACATATAGTAAGAAAGAGTGGTTCGATCGCGAATGCCGGTGGTTAGTCGCGGTTCTAACCAGTGGTAAGTCGAACGGAAGAGCAATCGCGTGGCGCCCACATACCATCTTCACTCACGACCATTCTCCAGGTTGGTCCTGCACCCTTCCGCTTGACGTCGCAGCGTTGTTTTTTTTTTTGTTTAGGGAATCGACGGTAACAAAGCGTTGGAATCTAAAGTAATAGACTCAGGGCTAAATACCACCATGTACAATAAAAGGCATAGCATAATTGTGATGGGCAGCTCTGAGCTTGACATGTACTCACGTTTGAGATCATCTTCCGCATTCCCACCTCTAAGCTAACACAGCTATGAGCACCCTTGCGCTCATCAACCGGTGATACAAGCCAGATTATAATAAGAGACAGAAGTTGTTTAGTGGGTGATACAGCTGCTACTAGTGCAAGTTTGCAGGAGAAGATGTGTGCAAGGTTCTAGCAAAAAAACTTACCGACTAGTTTTTCGCCAGCTAGGAATGGCAAATGCAACAAGTGCGGGTTCTTCGAATATTTTTCAAGGGAAGAGCATATTTATACCAGTTTGTTAAGAATAGAAAAAATCAAACCTAGGCGAACCCTCTCCTCTATCAGTAATCGCAATTTAATCTGGAGACACTTGCAGTAATCGTCAGCAGCATTGCTGAATATCTTACCAGAATCAATAAATCAGTGTATGGCATGTGCTGATAGGGAGCTGCTTCGCTTAAAAACCCCACCTAAGTCAGACTCACCGAACTAAATGGAAAAAAGACACATACTGACGCCCTTCTTTAATTTACATAAAACATTCAATAATATTGATACATCTTAGTGGCTGCCCTGTATTCGAATATTATTAATCATGTTGTGAACAACATAGACAAGCGATAAAAAACAACAACATTTATTACTTTATTATTTACTGCTGGACCTAAATAAAATGAAACAAAAGAAAGAGGAGGAAGATAGAGTAAAAAGGAATAGAATCATTGAAAAGTAAACGAATTTAAGAATGTAAACTTCAAGTTGTTTAGCAGAAAAGAATAACTAATTTGACAATAATTAATTAAGTAGGTATAACATGTACGAGTGCATGCGAAATTTTGTTGAAATTGGAAAAGGAACTAATGCACGATGAAGACAAACAGCCTTTGAATAAGCAAGCATGCGAATACGAACAACTTAAGGCTCTTACTCTTTCGACCCTCAGCCGACCAGATATTGCTTGCAATGTTAACATTGCATTACAGAGCATCTACGCTATGCTTAAAGTCCTAAATTGCATTCAAAGTAAGCTGGGGCTAATCACCTAGAACTAGTTAAGAAGAACGAATAGCCTGCTAGCCAAGATTGACTTAGGTTATACAGTTATTTATTTATTTATTTATTAGTGTATCAATATACAATTCAAAATTGCAATTAATAAGAAGGAAGAGCAAACAGCAGCAAAGGCTTTCAGCTCTAGGAATAAAATAAATTAGTTAATAAATAACTATTTATTTTTAGGATTTTAATAATTTCTATAACTTTCAAAATATTGCTTTTGTTTGGTCCTTTCAGTAGATCCATGAGATTACAGTTGATAGTGAGCGCTTGGAGTTGTGGGTGTCCAGATAAGAAGCATGGGTTTAGAATGTGGGTTACAGTAATGGGATTCATGCAATTCGGACAGGTAGGTGAAGGTTCTTTTTTGAGTAGATGTTGGTGGGTGAGTGTGGTATGGCCAAGGCGTAGTCGGATAAAGGTTCTGAGGTCAGTTTTTGTGATGTCTGTTGGATATTTAGGCTGAATTTTTAAAGGGTTAATAGAACTGTAATGGTGTTTATAGTGTTCCCAGTCCAGTAAAGAATTTTTGTGACACTCCAGATTGATGTGTCTCTTTAAGTCAATATGAGACAAAGAGTTGAAAGTATAGGTGGGGGCTTTAAGTGTTGCATTTGCGGCTGCGCCAGCTAGATCATTGCCCTTTATTCCTACATGACCCGGGGTCTAAATCAGCTTGATTTTTTTCTTAGCTTTTGAGAGAGTGTCCCGGATTTTGGCTATGGTATTTGTGTCATTTCTTGGATTAACAATGGCCTTTAGTACTGACAGACTATCTGAGCATATGGTCCATTTCCCTTTATTTAAGGTACATTTCTTTAAGGCTTCAAGGATAGCTAATGCTTCAGTTGTGTAGATGGAGGCAATGTTTGGTAGGATGCCTTGCGTGACGATTGAACCATCTTGGTCTACGACTGCAAAGGCAGTGTTCGTATCCGTTTTAGAGCCGTCTGTGTACATAAAGTTCCAACCTTTATCCGTCAAATCATTGGAGATTTCCAGGAATCGAGCTATAAAAATGGTGTTGCAAGTCTTGTCTCTTTGCAATTCCTGTAGATCGAGAATGACTGATTCCTTGGGAAGTGACCATGGTGGTTGTGTTGGTGTGAATTTTGCTGTTCTGGTTAAGAATAATTGCAATTTGTTTCGAGACTCAAGAACCTGATGTATTGCAGATGGGATCCTTCTCCTGCGTGTGTGCGAAATTGCTTTCGAAATATCCTTGTCTATCACTGAACCTGTATTAAAAACGAATTTTACGTTGAGTTTAGCAATGATTTCAAAATATCGCTCATCAATAGTTGGAAGTCCAGCTTCAGCTAAAATGTTTCTGATTGGTGTAGTTGGAAAAGCACCCAGGCTTTTCCTAGCAACTTGATGGTATGTTTTTGGTTGATTTTGGACATGAACCGTAAATGGACAACGCATAATCTATTTTACTCAAAACTAGCATTTTAGAAATATTGCAAAGAGAATTTACATGTGCATTGCTTTTATTAGATGAAAGGTACTTTATAATATTAAGCCTTGCTGCTAATGCTTTCTTAAGATAAGTACAATGAGGTTTCCAGTTATATTTGTTGTTTATGACAAGACCTAGGACATTTAGATTAGTAACTACTTCTATTTTCGTATTATTTATAATTATTTCTAAGTTAGTACAGTTTTGTTTTCTGCAGATGTGAATTAATTTGTATTTTTCTAAAGAGAGATTTGAGCCAGAGGTAGAAGACCATTGATTAATTTCATTTAGCAAAGTAGAGAATGCAGATTTAGTTTTATCTAGGTCATTGTATTTACATAATATATACACGTCATCTACATAGATAAAGAATTACTTATTTGGTTAAAAGCGATTGTGAAGCAAATAACAGATAGAGGTGATCCTTGCGGAATACCATTATCAAGTGGCTTCGTGATAGAAAACATATTTCGAATTTTAATGCAAAATTTTCTGTTCGTTAGAAAAGATTTAATATATTGAAAGACTTTGGGTCCAATACCCCAATCTCTCAATGTGTTAAGGATGAGATGAATTCCAATGCGATCGAAAGCCTTTTCAAAGTCAAGAGCTAGGATCGTGATATGGTTGCGAGCTGTGAGAGCATTTGTGACTGTAAAGTCGATATGGAAGAGTGCATCAATGCACCCTCTTTTTGGTTTCAAAGCAACTTGGTTAGGACTTAAAACTTTTTGAATTCCGTGTACCATAATATCCTATTCGCAATTATTTTTTCTAAAACCTTTGATAAACAGGGTAGTAGAGAGATTGGACGGTAGCTATTTACACATGCGATATCTTTTTTGGGCTTATGTATGGGAATAATGGTAGCAGTTTTCCAGCTTTGAGGTACTCGTATGATACCTTTATTGAAGATGTTGTTAAAAAGCGAAATGTGCCTTTGCTTAGCCGAAACAGGAAGGTTCTTTAACATTGGGTAAGAGATTCTATCACGTCCTGGGGTTTTACCTTGAAGCCTAGACAAGCAACTTTCGAATTCAATTGTAGTGATATCAGTCTCAATGCGAAGAGCAGCTGCGTTCTTTGCAGGTTGTGGGAAAATGTTGAGTGAAGCTGTTTTTTCCGTGTTAAAAGCTGTTGGAAAGTTTGAGTCATTAGAATTACTTGACCAAATTTGTGCGAAAAAATTGCAGATTTCGTAAGGATTTGTAATGGAGTCTGTTGGAGTGTTGATGTTTAAAATGGTTTTTGAAGTTGAGTTGCCTGTGAGAGTTCTAATGTGTTGCCAAGCTGTGCTTGTTGATGTTTTGGGGTTAATTGTGCTTGTGAAATCATTAAAGCCTTTTAATTTACTGCTTTTTAGATTTCTTCTAAAAAGAGCGTTAGCTTTTTTATAGGCTAAGAGGTTACCTTGAGTAGGGCTTTTCATAAAAGTCCTCAAAGTTTTAAATTTTATAGTTCTAAGCCTAGAGAGTTCAAGGTTCCACCATGGCACAATTCGATTATGAGTAATTGGGGATGTTTGAGGAATGGAGTCGTTTGCCGCGCTGCGAATGCTCTTAAGAATAATTGAAGCTACCTTGTTTATACAATTGTTCGAAGGTGATTTTGCGATGTTTAATTCAATTCTGTTTTTGAATAAATCCCAGTTGGCCAGTTCCGTTTTATACCTTGGGATATGTTTGGCAGTATCTGATTTTGGAGATAGACGCAATGAGATATGAATTGGAAAATGATCGCTGTTGTGCAGATCATTTGATACGTGCCACTTAATTTTTGGGAAGAGGATAGATGAACAACATGACACATCAACGTGAGTAAGTGTGCCATAAGTTGAGAGGTGCGTTGGGGAACCGTCATTTAGAATTGTTAGGTCAGATTTTGTTATAAAATCTTCAATGATTGACCCTCTTTTGTTAGTTTTTGGGGAACCCCACAACTGACTCCAGGAGTTTATGTCACCAGTAAATATATAAGGAGGGTGTACTTGCCTAATTATGTTTTCTAGGTCTGATTGGGTAAAAGCTTGACCAAGTAGAATGTAAACGCAAACAATAGTAATTTTAATACCAACATCGACGTTGAGGTTTTCGTAGTTACGTATGTTATTATGAGTTTCCATTTTTATTAAGAGAGTTGGGTAAGTAAGAGTTAGTGTTTAGAGGATAAGTAAGAGGTTTGTCCGTTTGAGAAAGAGATAAATTATTATTACTGTTAGAGAGCGAGGTGAGATAATTCGTGTTAGTTGTTGTAGATTTTTTTATCAAGATCGATACAGGTTGGTTTAGTTTGTAATGTGTCTATGTTTTTTTTTTTTTTGTTTACTGAGAGAGAGAGCATTGAATATGATGTGGATGGTAGTGATGGGTCAGAGGTTGTTTTTGTAGGTGGACAGATGTTTTTTGGCGATGGTGTTTGTTTATTATCGGTAGGCTTAGTTTGGGAAGAGATTGTGGGAAGAGGCAAATTGTGAGATTGCGGGTTATTATTATTATTAGCAATTGACTTTTTAACTCGTTCGGCGAGAGAAATAGGTTTAGAAATATGCTCTGGATGTTGGGAATTGTATATGGATCTAGCTGCAGCCATACTGCACTTGTTTTTTGTTTTTATAATTAATATTTCTTTATTTTGAATGAATTTAGAACATTCTTTTGAGGAGGACGAGTGCTTATCTAAGCAATTTGCACACATTAATCTTTACAGGTTTCGGGTTCGTGTGGTGGTAGACTGCAATTGACGCAAACTTTTGGTCTGGTGCATCTCTTTGTAGTATGCCCGAATAGTTGGCAATTACGGCATCTCATTGGTGAAGGAACATATTCCTTAACCTTAGCCTTGTACCATCCAATTTCTATGGTTTCGGGAATATGGTATAGATCAAAGGTAAATACTAATAGACCGGAAGGTCCAACTTTATCATTGATTTTCTTTGTGAACTTATACACTTCGGTTACTCCCTGTGATTTCATTTCTGAAATAATTTCTGTTTCATTGACGTTATTCAACCAAGGCGCAAATACGATGCCCTTAGAGGAAATTAGTTGTTTGTGGAGAGTAACTGTCCGGGGACTTGAGGTAAGTTGTTTGTTTTTAAGAATTTATCGGCAATTCGTCGGTTTCTTGCTAATAGGAGAATGCTACCGTCTTTTAATACTGATATTTTGTCGTATTCAGTGCTGATAGCATCAATTGATTTGCTTAATACAAAAATACTTACGGACGAAAGTTTTTTATCATCACTTTTTGCCGATATCACTACAAATTTAGAATTTTTTATATTGCGCACAACGGGTAACTCTGGGTATTCAACCGGAGAGCGAGCGCGTTTATTTTTTTTTTGCTTTTTGGGATTCAGATGACAAATCAGAAAGAATGCCAAACTGATTCCCGGCAATTAGTCTTGGCCCTGGTGGGCCCATGCCGTTAATAAACTATGGGAGAGTAATTAATTCATCAAGCACGAGGTAGATGGAAAAAAGGTTTTGGGGAAAGTGAAAGAGGGGACAGTACTCTGTCGAAAAGAATCAAGAACTGAGAGTGAGCAGATAACACAGCAGGCAACAACGGAATGTAAACGCTACAGTTAACTACTATCCACTGCACTGCATGCGGGTAACAAACCGCGTGTGACATTACTTGACCTTTGATATAACCACCATACTAAAGCAAGCTCTTCAGATTAACTGAAAGACGGTAGTTAAAAAAAAAACTGTGATCAGGAGCGGTAGATGAGTATGTTTGGATGCACATTTTTCAGTTTGATAATTACCACAAAAGAAGAATGGCTTCTACAAACTTCTGGACGAAAAATTGAGACGAATTTCGCCAAGTTAAGATTATGGTCATAAGCAAAGGAAAAGAGAGCACCTCTAGTGTCATAATAATGTTTAGAACGTGCACAGCTTATACGACAACACATTTGCATGTAGAACAAACATCGTCGTTTCCCACATCTCACAATCCAAACAATCATATGTCAAAATACAACAAGCCAAACTGATCACTATTCAGCAGTCAGAAGACGTCCACCCAGTTTACTCGGACTTCTAAATAGTAGCAGCCAAAATACGAATGCGAATATTAAGAGCGTAACAGCCCCAAGAATACTATATATTATGAACAATGATAAATTCGATCGATTATAATCACAAGAAGTTGCCATTGTATTTGCGAATGCCCCTGCTAAGTCCCTCACCATCATAATCTAGTTCACAAGACTAAAGGAAGATATACCGCATCTATTGGACTGGCATTCACAAGAGGACTACAGAGACCCATCTCGACACTTACAACAAAGCAGAGGGCTCGTGCTACACCTTTGCAATAGAGAGAGAGAGCTGCAAGCGTGGAGTTCGTTACACAAGTATCAATGGAAGAGTTAAGTGAAGTTAAGTGGACTGGGACATTATATAAGTTTCTCGACTGCTACTGTCCATTCCACCCAAGAGAATCTTATCATTGACATTTACATCCATGGGAATCGGTGGCAGTATCATGACAGAGACTAGTCTGGTTTGTTTTTGGTTTTATTATTGGAACAGAGTACTCAGATGAAAGACTATTGTATTTCTCATAGAAACATGAGTAAACGCCACAGCCATAAAGTTCTTACAGTATCAGCATTCACCACATTAGCACAATGTATCTGAAGCCTAACTCGAACAGGTAATGCTCCGCGGTATTTTCATCACTCTCAGAGTAAGCGTCGCAGGATATTGTACCTCATAATACAGTTCAATGACATCAAGATTTTGTATATCTTCGCCTAAAAGATAGAGACAAATTTTTCTGACAAGAGGTGATGCCTCATAATATCTTAAAAAAAACACATCAACGCATCCTGAATTAGTTGACAGCCATTCGTAAAGACACAACTATATTCTTTTTCTGGCTCATATTCTAGTCGAAATTAGTTCTAGAGAACAAATCCCATGTCTTGTCAGGAAAGAAGGTTCCCGACATTACATGGTTAGTCCAAAGAACTTTGTTATCCAGAATCACACGCAAATACTTAGTGTCATTAGAGAAACAGACATTGATGCCAAAAACCTATAGAAGAGTCAAACTATAATAACAATCTCAGTTTATTATTACTAGTTTATTATTACTAGTGAATTCTTGATTTATTTTTACTTTATTTTTTCTAATAATATTATCTACTAAATGTTGTACTTATACTATTTCCTCTCTCCTCCTTCCTCTCTCTATTTCACACTTTTCTTTCCAATAGATTACAATGACACCTTATTAGTTATTCCAGTTGTGCTGCTATTTCTTGTTTGTGGTGTTTTTCATACTTATGGCTCATAGTGGCTCTGTGTCTGAGACGCTGAATGAGGTTGGAGTTCAGACGCTAGTAAAAATTTTATCAAATGCCTATTAAGGATTTAAAGTTTGCCACTTCAATGCTCGTAGTCTTAGCCTATCAAAACTTGACTACGTCCCGCATTTTTTTAATGATTCGGGGGTTGACATTATTTGTGTTAGCGAAACATGGTTCAAAAGTCTAGATGATGAAAATGGTTATAACCATATATATGGCATTCCTGGGTACTTCTTAGTTACGCATAACAGAGGTGCTGAAACTACTGTCAGGTTTGACTTGTAAAATGTTGGAAAAGTCATTGGGAAATGACACTGAATACATCGTGGTCGAAATTTCCAATGGAAATGTGAAGTGTATTATTAGTTTAGTCTATAATCCCAACCGTAATTGCTCTTTCGATTCATTGTTTTCTACTTTACAACTATTTTCCACATCATACGAGCATATTGTACTATGCGGGGATTTTAATGCGGATTTGCTGAAGAATGACAGTAGATCTCGTTCACTCCTGGATGCTATTGCATTGTGTGGCCTTGTGGCCGTTAATTCTTATGCTACTCGCTTTGGCCTGATATCCCTCCAAGTCTTCTTGACTTGATGGTTGTCTCAGACCATACAAACGTACTACTCCAAGACCAATTGTCACTGGAAGGAGTCTCAGACCATGATCTTTTATTTTGTATATATGACATTGATTTCTCATTAAATCCAATGCAGAACACCTTTTAATTTCGTGGTTTCGCAGAAATAAATCATAATATCCTTCACCATCATGCAAGCCTTCAACCATGGCATTCGTGCTACTTTCTATCGGACATTAATGATGAAGTAGAAATCGTTCAGACTCTAATTAAAGATCTTTTTAATAAACATGTTCCTGCTAAGACTGTCACAGTGCCCAATAATAAATGACCTTGGTTTACCACTGAGGTGCACAATGCTATCAAAACTCGTCGAAAATAATATGCTAAATTCAAAAAACTTTCTACTTGTCACAATTGGGAAATGTTTTGCAGAGCAAGAAATTACTCTTCACTTGTCACCAGAAGAGCAAAAAACCATATTTTTTGTCGAAGCTCAGCATTGACCAACCGTCGAAGAAACTTTGGGCAAATTTACGTTCTATTGGGATAGGAAAGAGTCATATACAAACTAAAATGCCAGAATGAGTTAATTGATGCCTTTACCCCTAACCCTAGTTGCAATTCTTCATTTTCACCGGAAAATCGGCTTTTCTTTGGTGGATCACAGTTGTTGGAATTTGAAGCAATATCTGAATCGAATGTGATCCTACAGGTTTATGCTCTCAAATCTAACGCGATTGGTGAGGACCTAGTAGACTTGCGTTTTATCAAAATAATACTTCCCCATTTAATAAGCTCATTAACTCATTTATATAATTTCTGCATTACCTCGTCAACCTTCCCGGATTGTTGGAAAAAAGCAAAGTGCCCAAGAAGAACAACCCCTTATTAGCAACCGATTTCCGTCCAATACGTATCTTACCTTGTTTGTCCAAAATCTTCGAAAAAATTCTTGCGAAACAGATTTACAACTACCTCAATCGTTTCAATCTTTTATCGTCAGCGCAGTCAGGTTTCCGATCTGGCCATAGCTGTTCTACAGCTATGATCAAAGTGCTTGATGATATTAGAATTCAATATGACAAGGAATATCTTTCACTGCTCTGCTTACTTGATTTCTCGAAAGCCTTCGACAATATCAGTCATGAGGTTCTTTGCACTAAACTGAAACTTTATTCGTATGAGTGATTCCTCAGTGTGTCTAATTAGGAATTATCTTACAAATCGTGTTCAAAGAGTTATTGCTAACTCAAAATACTCTCAGCTCTGGCTGTTTTCTAGTTTTACACTTGTTAGCACCATCAACTGAGGTTGATTAAGTCCATTCTTTTGCCGATTTTTGATTATGCTATAGATATCTACTGTAAACTAGATTCTCTCTGCCAGCACAAATTACTTGTCGCTTTTAACGATATGGTTCGATATGCCTTTGGAGTAAGAAGATATGAACATATAACCCTTTACCATAAGCATGTCCTTTGGTGTTCATTTTCTGATTTTTAGACAATAAGATACTGTGTGTTTTTACATAAATTAATACATAAACAATCACCAACGTATTTATTTGAAAAATTAAAATTCGTTCAGTCACCTAGAACTTTCAATCTTACCTCGCCATCTTATAAGTATCTGAACTCGTCTCGCCTCTTCGTTGTTCATGTTTCCAGACTGTGGAATTCACTGCCTACCACCACTAAACAAGAAATAGTAGCTAAGCAATTTAAATTTGCCCTATTTTCACACTTTTCATCTTTGTAATCTTTTCTTCTCTTCTTCTCCTTATTTCACCTTTCTGCTTTGCCCTCTTCTTTTCCCCCTATGCTTCTTCAATTTTCTCTTTCCTTTCCTCAGTACTAGTAACGAATATTCTTTAAGTTAGTTTAAGATTTGATTTAAAACCTGTAAATTTAGTTTTTTCGTTCACTTAATGTTTTAATCGTGCTCTTTTTTTTCGCTTAAACCAATCTAATGTCGTGAACTACTTTAAATGAGCTTTCATGTACTATAAAAGATTTCTGTTCTTATTTGTACCTTGCCAAATAAAAATTGAAATTGAAATTGAAATTGGGGAGAATTGAATATGAACCCATCAAATCTACTCTTAATGTCGATGAAAATACTAGGCTTTCTTGTCAAGTGCGATAGGTTTGAAGCTCTTAGCGAGCTTGTATTCATCTTTTACCATTTTCGATATAAAGGCACACAACACAGTGAAGATTACCTTTAGAGTTGTCAGCTGCTTATATATTCCTTTTTGCAGCATAGATGAACATATTCCATCGATGCTACGTCAAAAACAGAAATATCCGCCACCTCAACTGATAATCGATGTCATCTCAGCTCATTTTTGGCTTCGATAATAGGAGCTTGTTGTGATTAGGTTACCTGGGAAGTCTCTGCTTTCGACTCGTCGTAAGTGCGTTCAGATCAGGGATTTGGACCAGCCTGCTAGTTTCACTGAGTGTTATTCGAAATACTTCACTCAGTATCAGGAGGCACCCTTCGTATTTCGAATAGGGTTCTTATATTCTTTTTGCTTCAATCTGAGTAGATTCTAGCCCTTCTCCAAATTACGAGGATTTTTAAGTGATTTGTTTAGGATTTACTTACGAAGCCGCTGCAAGTGAAACAGGTAATCTGCAGGAGTATTTCCTGTCTGAACACGTCAACTCAAAAAATTCGGTAAGGACACTGTTTAGGTTCTGAAGATCCTGTACTGAGTTTAGGCAGTGAATAGACGGACATACCGACTACCTGCTTGAAGCCTGTCCAATTTATTTTTCGTAGATTCCCCCTCTTCAACAAAGCCACTGCAACATCATGCGATTCTGATTATCTTGATATGTATATCTATGGCTGCTGTTGTTTTTTGTTGTTAAGGGTGAAACCTAAATAATTAGTTTTGTGGGAGACGCAGGTGGTATTGACGTTCCACCAAATACAGTGAAAACCAAACTGATTATTATGAAGCAAGGAGACGCAAGTTATGAGCACATGATTACCAATCGATAACAAGACTTAGACATCCATAGTGAAACGTCAGTTCCCGAAACCTTGGATCCCTTTTGCGAACAAAATAACATCTTCAGACTCGTACGGTCTGACCCAAGCATTTTTTACACTAAAATACTGCTTTCATGACTTACTTCAATTTATGGCATCAGTTCGTCAGATTAAAAATTCTACATAAATTATAGAAGTACCATCCCTATACGGTTGCCACAAAAAAGAAAAAAGATCACAAGTTTGTGAGTACACATTTACACACACAAAATTCACAAATAGAATTAAATTCCCAAAATAAATAACCAAGCCAACATCCATTCTAGTTTTTCATTTAGAAAAAAAAAAACATTAAATTTGGCATTCCTAAATCAAATTCCTTTTTTCCGGTATTCACTCGTTGGTTAAAAATAAATTGAATTTACAGTTTTTGTTTGTTTTAGATTACCTCTAAGCTCCCAATTTTATATTTACGCTTCCAAAAACAATATTTTTTTTTAGATTGATTACAATGATGTTGCATCCTTTCAATCAGGACATGCCGAAGTAAATGACATTTTATGCGAAAAGGTGCCGAAAATAGAATAAACAGAACTAAGCCAGAGTATTAGAAAATTAAAAAAAAAAACGCACACGTACATGGATAGGCTATGGGGAAGCATAAATCGGTTGAAAAGGCTTTCATTTAGATTATAAATTTTTGGTGAAAATATTTTCAACATTATTCTCTTGCCTGCTGTCAGTACCTGCAAATTTAAATATTTTTTTAAATTTTTTATGTCATCAATCATGTGAAGCTAGCACGTTCAATATCTAAATTGACATGATTTCAAAATTGGCTTTATGGAGTTAACCTGTAAACTGTGTGTTTAAAAAAAATGGTTCCGAGTCATGCTTGGTGTGTCACTACTAGGTATATCCTGGATTTACATTAAATGAATAGCCGTATTTATTCAGCCTTGATCTTCAGCTAAGCGTTGTTTTAAACATATTACGACGTATAGAGGTTGTTGATTTTGCCAAAAAGTTTCTTTTTATCTACCTAATTCCCTGCTAAGTTCATAAAAATGGAAAATATCCACAAATCGGGATAGAAATGTCAATATCTTGAAAACTTGTACTTCTTAAATCGGCCATCCAAAAGGAAGCAAATATTAAAGAATGAGCAAGAAAGGTATGTTGGTGACCTATGTATACTCGTATTTAGGACACAGCTTCACTCTTGGTATGAGTCGTTGCTGTTCTTAGAGTCACGGCACTAAGTACTTTTTGCAACTCTGCATCGGAACACCCTTCCTGCGATTTAGGTTTTAAACCAGTCACCTGATGATCTCACTAGGGGGCCTACCTCTAACAAGTCAGGCACGGACCGAAGTCTGGGCGGCCCTGATTTAATAGTACTTATGACCGGCAGCTTGTAAAATCAAATCGTAGCAATCTTCAGTGGCGTTAAGTTCTGAAAACCGTTACGATTTGTTGTACCCTCGCTTTTTATTAGACAATTTCCATAATGGATGAAATCTTGGTATTTCGGCGAGATAGAGTCAAATACATTGAAGAAGCTCAAATAAGAAATATGCAGTGCTGCCTGTTGACTTTTGACGCCATAGTTGATTCAGGCGCGCGACTTCATCCACTGTAGAAATCAGCGGTATGAAACCTAACATTATGACAGGCTGTTTTCTACGCTTTGGTAAGATGGAAGAGATGGCAATTCTTATCGTCTTATCGACTTATTCACCAGAATATTGAACTATATGTGTAAATGGCACACAACTACTCAATTTTTTTGAATAAAGGCTAGCTACATCCCCCGTATGAAGGTCTACTTGAGCCATGGAATTATAACGTACGCTAACTTTCGCTGCATCTCACGCAGAATGTTATTCCTAGCCACTGTCTTGTAGGACGAAAAGGAGTGTGTATAGCAGCACCAAGATTTCTTGCTTAATTTGATGATCTGAATAGTTTCGACGACATTTAGTACTATCCTAGATTCACTGGATTCCAGACTTCCTCTCATGGAGAGCTGTGTGTATGGCATACTGTTTAGACAGCAAATTATTTTGTTAGTATTAAATTCACATGGTAAAATTGATTTAAAGCTTGACCGATATAGCTACAGCTTTGTTGCACTTCTATAAGCTACACATTTTCAAACTTTGAAAAGCATGAATATTTTGCCCTATTTTGATTTCTAGCTATATAAAGTGCAGCGTCTAGATGAGGAGTGCGCAAATTGTTCGACCTTCTGACAAGCAGCAGGCAGAACTCGCTTACGGCACAATGAATCAATTGGATTCCATCGCTTTGAGGGCCTGAATCGCGATTGCATTCTGTACATATTCAGGATTTTGTTGCCGAAAAACGCTATTTCAAGATTTCCATCTTGAACAGCATGAACTCGCTCACAAATTCGGGAAATCTGATAGGATTTTGTCAGCCTTGTCAGCATGAGTCGTAGTTCTTGAGAAGAATTGTCACTCGAAAGGTCCCAGCTAAAAGGACATAATTTGGAGAGAGTTTTGCGAACTGAGCAACTACTGACGTTCTACACTTCACTGGATCTCAATGCTATTTTTGTTATTATTGTTAACAACAAGGCATGTATCATTGTTCGTAGTGACACATAGTCCAGGAGTATCGAGACTATTTTCTTAATGACATTCTGCGTTGATGCAGAGTTTACTTTTGAAGACGTTATTTTTCAAAAGCATTGCGTATGGAGTGGAAAGAATTAGTCCACTGCACCCATTTTTTTGATTCCTCTATTTCAGGTTTTGCAGGTTTTTTTTTCTTTTGTAGATTCTGCAAAAACGTATGGGGTCCTGTAACTTCATAATAAAACGAACTAATGTTGGTATTAAGGTACGTGACTAAGTGCAGGAGGCTGGAAACACTACTTTCTTCGATCTAAATATGCGCTCAATCTGGTAGGATATTCTTTATTTAGGAACCAATCAGGTGGCTTTATATACGCCCATATCAAAATATTTTAATCTGGTATTCTAAATGCCACGTTTGTTGCTGGATAGAAGTTAATCAGTCTCATTCTGTTGTCAAAGCATTGACCGTATAGGTTAAGTTTTCCAATTATCTGGGTAGTGAAACTTTTACCACGATAATCGGCTTCTCATCGTCCACCTTGGCGTTTCAGACGCCAGCGCACAATTTTAATATCGCGGCGGCGGCGGCATCGCTCGTTCGCTTTCGGGAAGCACGTTGACAGCATATTTTGTTTCATCGTCCTTTTTATCCGTCGAAGTATAAGCACATGTAAGGCCTACGTTGAAATGCCAGCCATTCATTCACTGGCGTGTATCGAACAAATATGCCTTTCCCAATCGCAAATTTAATTACAAGTTCGTAGATTTCACATTGCGTCCTTTTGGAACATCTCCAGTATGTTGGCAATGTCAGCATTATGTTTTGCAAGAACTCCATTTGGGTAGTAATATGCATCTTCTCTATTGGAGATATTTCATTTGCATCTTTTCATTCGATGTCCATAGCAATCGCTGATGATCGGGATTCAAGACCGATGTACAACCTCAAGTCCGAAACAAGTTGGCTATTCAACATATTTTGAAGAAGTAAACATACACAATTTCTTGCAACAAAGTCGTATGAGTACTAGTGGGCGCTACATAAAAAAGGTAGAGGCTGCTTGTGAGCTCTACGAACAGAAGAAGCTAGAGAACAATGCTCATTTTTTCATAGAATATGAAGAAAAAGATAACATTTCTTATAGTGTTACGAAGTTCCGGAAGATCCTGTTAAATACGGATGCTTAGGTAGAAAACCTAAGACCGAACTTATATAGTAAAAGTTTCATTGTAGTTGAAATGTGATGCCACTGAAAAAGAACCTTAAAGTCGGTCCTTTCCATTTCATTTCGCACCCGAAGGTTACGGATATTTTTTAAGTACTTAAGCTTTAGCAATGTAATGTAGTACCTTATAAATCTTACTCAAATGTTACATTTTCATTTTTTACATATATGTAAGGTGAATAAGAAAACACTTCAAGTGATTTCTATCATTTCTACATACACGAATCCTACCTGCCTGACAAAAACCTGGGCGTGAATATTGATCGCAAAGGCCCTTGAACTATATATATGTATATTCGAGGGACAAAACATACAGTGTATTAAATAAAAGAAAACTTGACCCCCCACCACTTTGGTTTGAGTTTGCTGGCATTATACGAATACATATTTGTTTCGTCGTATCTTGACTTTTTCTTATTTTGTTTTTGATTGAACGATTCTTAAGTTATGGAAAATAGCGAACGTTTTCACCTAAATGATAAAATAAAAAAAATAAAAATGAAAGGACAAAGCAAACATTAAACTCGCTTGAAGTATGAATAAATTTACGGTTCTCTTGTTCACATTTTTGTACGAGTATTGTATATTTTTGAAACAACGGTAATAGGGTGTGTTAAGGATGTTGGACTGACAGAAAAGGTGGTTATTTGAACGTGTAAGCAGTGTGCACTTGTGAGAAGGGAACAATTGACTTTGACGTACGTCCTATCAGAGTTGAGAAAGGAGATGTTCAGAAGAATTCAAAAAGAGAGATAACTTTCACTGTGTAGGCAGATATATTTCAATAATATCCAGATTCTTTTCAATTTTGTTAACATACTCGTACATGGATGGGTGTATTTTAAAGGCGTCTTCGATGTTTGAGTTGATGTGCTGTATACATCAAACAAAAACATATGTGTTACACATAGAGAATTATGCTGTCGCCCAAAAAGGGCTTATACAGAAGGAGCATGATCTACTATGGGTCAGTTGCAAGAATTAGGTGAACTGCACTTACGTATTAGTAAGATTGATGAAAGTATGTATACATGGGATTTTTGGAATAAACTGTAGACGATAGTCTCCCATAAAGTAAATTGATTTGCTTCCGTCTTTCACTACATAGCAATTTATCGAATCCATTGAAATGCAGAAGGCTTTATAGAATGAGGAAAGAGCCCACGAATTACTCGAAAGAGGCTACCTAACAAAAACGAAAAATCTTTCAATTTAAAGAAACCAGTAATTTTTCAAAATCAATAATACTCTTCCGATGTTCCGAATGCTAAGGTTTGGTGTTACTAGCCCCAATACACGGGACATAGATCAGTATGGCAAAAGCAATCGTGGGAAGAGACATAATGCCTTTAGTTAAAGTCTGGATTCCCATAATGAATGACTATACCTCCACGGTATAAAAGGTGCACATTGGGTACAACTAGATCAAAAAACCGTTGGTATACTATGAATCCATATTGTAACTATGGTTCCCCATAACCAAAAGCAGTAAGTTAGCTCATTGGATACTGTGATTCCAGAATGATATGACTCATTATATGTTGCGATGCTAAGGTTCAGGATGCCTTTCGGGCAAACGCAACGTGAGAGGTACTCGGATCTTGCACCTCGTACTATAGTCTGACCTGGTAGTCAACAATTTGGCTTAGAGTCAAACCTTAACGTTATCCCAGGGGCACACTTTGTAGATTACCAACTGCAAAGTAATGGCAAGGCTTCCATGTCAGACCATAGACTCATCGCACTCAAAATCGCATAAGAGCTCTCGGAGATCCTAAAAATCATCAATCCGAGAAAAACCAACTCGAAACGGAGAAGTTCAGCTAATCTACCGAAGCTCAGAACGAAACAAAAGAAGAAGCGTTTCAAAACCTCGTAAATGAGCTGCACAGCCGGGAAAAACTAATGCGGTTCATCTGTTCCTTGGTTTTGCAGCGACTACGTAATGAAACCCGAAAACTTATAATGTGATCATAGTTAAGACAATTTTGAGGGAAGACTGGAGTCTTTACAGATCGAAGAAAAAATAATATAAGAAGACAATTGGACTTCCAAGACCTGATATAAAGAATTTTGCGAAAAGATCGAAACAATCGGGGAAGCTAGCAGCCTGGTCAAGGCAAAGGCTGATATGGCGCAAATCAGCCGAAAAAGAACACTCTGATGATCTGGTGGCACTGACACTGAATCAAAAGCAAAGCTGTCTTAAGCCTCAGACTTATTTCTCACTTAATCGGATCAGAAAGGGACTCAACCAGCTTCTAATACCGAAGCTATGTAAAGAGCTTTTCAATAGGGACATAACAATTTTGCATTTTAATAGAAACGTATACTTAAATTTTTTTTATGATTTGTCAATGTCAAAACTTCAGCTAAGGTTTACATTTTTATCATGATGAAGCTCACGAACGAGCAACGTTTGGATATTATTGAAAATCACTACCGAAATTCTGAATCGGTCGTCGCGCTTACTCCAATTTTCGGTCGTAATAATTGCCCCTCCTGACAGGCTGTGTGTCATATAGTGGATAAATTCAAGTAAACCTGTTGTTTTTTTGTTCTAAATGCATTTTATTTTCTTAATCACTAACTCTTTCGTACTAACAAAAAATGCTTAAATGCTAGCTTAAAATTACTTAACAATCTTATACTAACTTACTGGCCCCACACAGGCACTCTAAGCTACTCTGAATACTTATATCTATGTCTTTCGACTGCATTTACATTTTATTTATAAATACTTATTTTCTATACTTAAGGCTAAGAAAAACATTCAAGTAAACCTATTCACTATTGAATGTTCCTGTGCCAGTGAGACAACGCACCGGTCGAAGTAACGAAAATATAGCAGCCGTAACTGCTTCAGTTCAAAACGAGCCAAATCAGAAAATTATACGCCATTCAAAGGAATTGGGAATCTCTCAGTCCACATTGTGCCGAATTTTGCGTATAGATCATAAGCTTAGGGCAAATTAACTCAAGAACTAACACTTCTCCAATTGGGCTCTGCAAAAGTTTGATGAAAATTGTTAATTTCATCGAAAAATCATCTTCAGCAATGAAGCTCATTTTTGGCTTAATGGCTTTGTCAATAAGTAAAATACGCCGCCTTATTGAACAGCAACAAGCCCACATGTTGCACAAGATACTCTATTGTATCCACAAAAAGTGAGCATGTGGTGAGGTGTGGTGACCGAGGAATCGGTCAATGGAGTTATTGAAGGGGGAAGTTCGGTAATCGTGTAATTTCGAAAATCGTCCGGTAAAATGTCCACCTCGCTCATGCAATTTATCGCCATTAGTTATAAGTTACATTAAGTAGTTGATTTATGCCACCAACGTTAAATTAGCTCAGGAACAATATCGAACGCGAAATTGCCAAAGTTCCGGTCGATATGTGTGTGCAAGAGTGGTGGAAAATTGGCTCCAATGAATCGATCGTTGCAAACGTGCTCGCGGTGGTCATCGAACGAGATCGAATTCTATACTTAAACTTAACATGTGTTCTACACCAGGAATAAATTTCAACCCGATATCTCAATTATTCTTCTTATACCCTTATTGTTATGTTCTTGTTGAAAAACCCGATATAAGCGAGTTGAGTAATACATTACGCCATTGCTAATCTTTGTCACAGATTGTTGCAACGGATGAGGTCTGTAATGCCCATCAGTCACCTGGCACTGGTGGGATTTATCGGATGACATTATAAAAAGTAAAGACCCGACGCACTTCTAGCTTTCCACTGGCTCCATCCGAATCCCTAGCGAACAGTAAGTGAAGCTATTATATCAAAAAACGGAACTGATGTCTAGTCTAAAAGCTTTAGATCAATCAGTCTGACATCTTTCATGTAGAATATATTAGCATATAGACTCTGGTTGAGGTTAATGTGAAACTGAGCTTCAAAACCGAAGACGCGCTCGACAATACTAATTAGCCAATACTAATACTTACTATACAAGAAAATCGAGTGTGGGAACAAAGTAGCTACCTATGGCTACTTTTTCCAGATAAGATGAGAATATTCTATGCATAATCATTGTTACAACTCAGCATCGACTCTATTCCTACAGCACTCAGCATTTCCATCATCTTGCCATTCAACAAGATTTGTACTAATTAAAAAATATAGTAGCTCCTCTTTGAATATAGTAAGGAAGCTGACGTCTTATCGAATCTCTCTCAGTCTCAGGTAACATTGAAATAGTGAAAAAATAAATCGCAGCACCTGATCATATATTCAAACTGCCTGTGTCTTTGATCAGCTCCCCATTGACATTTTGACTTCGTATTATCCAGAAAGGAAGAAGGCTCAGAAATGGATTCCTTCAATTCCTTTAGACCTCGACCAGGGCCTCAGCTAATATACAGTTCGCTGTTGAAATGTCTCCTCCATTCTCCACTGATGCGAGCAAGACCAAAATAACTCTTCTCTCGAAGTGCTCAAGGACACTTTCATGCGATTTCTTCAATATACCAAGGTTACAAGTGCCTATTGTGAATTTATACCCTAATTGTCGAAGCTGTGTGTCCCTCTTTGTTGACAACATTTATTTTGTTTTCCCTTCATTGACCGCTAAACACATCTTCGCCGTTTCTGCTTCAACAGTTGCAAACATTCCATTGGCAGCTCTCTGGGTTCTTGCCATTATATCAATGTCGTCCGAGTCTGTGAGTAACTAAGCAGACTTATGTAAGATTATGCCTTTGAAGTTGACTTGAAAGTTTCGCCCAATTCTTTCAAGAACGACCTTGAAAAAATCACATGAGTACACATTGTCTTGTTTAAGTCCTTTACTATGATAATATTGAAGGTTTCCGTTTTGTCATTACTTTAACGGAGCAGCGTGTACTTGGCTGAGTGCTTCCTTCCGACAGACATCGGCAAATAATACACATATCTTGGTGTGGTACAACAACATATGTCATTGAGATGTCCTCGTTCATAATAAAAACCGCATAAACAAACTAACTCCTCGTTTACAGATGTCGACTGGACGCGTATTAACTCACCCTAAAGCCGAACACACTATCAAACGCACCTGTTTCGGCGCACCTAACCACCACATTTCGCGTTATTAATACTCCATTACTTATAAATGGGTAATTTTCGTGTCAAATCAAATGATTCCATTGTGTGGTAAGTTGGAAAACAAACAATAACGACAAGAACAACAATAAAAATGCCATCTTCCGTCATCTGGCATCGCAAACATTTACACAAATTAACTGATTGTGCAATCATAAATCATAGCTCAATGAAATGCAACCATAAATCAGTTCCAACCCATGTGGTGGTAGTTGCTGCCAGTAAGAAGGTACTCCATCATACAAAAGGAACTCTGTAATTTCCAGGATACCCGCCTTGTTCTGTTTCTTCTTTTTAACCTCTGGCTGACGTATCGGGGTTCACTTCCTTCCACCAGATCGTTCTAATCAAATAAATTGACATCACTATAAAGGAGGTTCCTATATGTATATGGGTCTTGGCTCCTAATTGAGGAGCTAACAAAGAAAAAAGGAATCATTGCTGTTTTGCCGAAATTATTTCCTGGCTAATAAAACAAAATGCTTTCGTCATTTTCCCGGACCTTACCACGGCAACGGTGGTGAAGGGATGTCTTTAACCGCCGTAGTCCACCGTAGTCATTTGGTTTATTGCTACCTTTGTTGTGTTTTTTTGTTTTTGTTTTTTTAGATTCTTTAGCGGTGGTATTCGTAACTGCTGCTATTATTGTGAGTATTACCTACCGTGTGTTGTTCTTTGGCAACTGTTAAATGAAAAGAAACAAGTTTTTCGCGGAGCTTCCAGAGGAATCGCCTGCCATTTACATATCCACCATCAGCCATTATTCGCTGTGAACACAACATACTCGGAATAGGAGTACCATCCGTAAACGTTCATGCCATGCTTTGGTCTTGTGTTTTCAACTCTAGCAGGAACTTTAAATATCACATTATAGACGTGGGTGCTATGAACGGATGAGCCGGCGATGTCTGCACACCTGTTCAAAAAACCAATGAAACCAAGCCACGAAATGTAGTCAAACGACCTTGTTTCGAGAGAGTGGCCCCGAATCATGCAAACAGGACTGATTCCGTTGCTCTCGTCATTGTGGTGGGTGGGTGTGGGTTTTTCTGGTGGTGTGTTTTCGAAACGAGGGTGAGCGCCAACTCCTTGTCGTATCAGGAACCATTAAAAACGCCATCAGCGTACACGAAATTAATAAATAAAATTAGTACGAATACGAATACAAGTTTGGGGTTTGTTTTAGGCCATGACTTATGCATACCCAAAATGGGAGTACACGGGTGTAAACATCGTAGTAGTTCCTGTACAGGTTGTGTGTTGGTTTTCTCTTTATTTTCTTTTTTTAATTTTTAATGGCCAAAGAGTATGGGGCTGAGTTATTGTGATAAAGAATACCCTATTCAGGGTGATTGAGTGGCCTACATATGAGTATACAAAATGATAGAATGAGGGTGATGTTGTTTGTTGTTTGCTAGACGTAACCAATTCATGTGTAGTCCTAGTGGAGTGTATCTTCAAGTGTTTGTATGTCAGACACATGCGTTGAACACAAAGCACTGAAATACATTTTGTTGTTTATGAAAATGAATTGATTCCGGGTAAGTGATTGATGGGTGGGTGATTTGCTTGTGGGGCAATTTTGTGAGGAGAAGGAATGAAAAATTACCTTCCATGTCTTAAAATCGCCCGAACGACGAACAACGAACAAATACTGGTAACAGCAGGCATAGATCCAAATGAGGCTGTCGGTGATGACAACTTCGTTGTGATCGAGGATCCACAGGAGAAGGTAGAGGCTATCGGAGCGACTTTCCAGGAAGTGTACAAGGCGAATGACATCGTGGTTCGGATCTGGAGAATCGAGTTCTTGTGCACAATTTCTACCTTCGAAATGAAATTGTAAATTGGCTATTCGAGAGCTCGGGTTTCACCCAGTTCAGTGACGAGAATATGGCAAATAATGTAATCACCAACGAAAGCTTACTACCACCGTTCATTTCGAAGAAAGATCTCCAAACGATCTTTGATTCACTTAAAAGTGAGAAATCAGTGGAAACCGACGAAATACCGAACATTGGCCTTCGACATCTCCTACTAGAAGCGGTGAACATTTATACCACCCTGTTTAATAATGCACTGAATAATGCGCATTATCCAGCGCATTGGAAAATTGCGGTGGTACACCCCATCCTCAAAAGGGATAAAGTCTTCTTATAAACATCAGGTTTTCGAGAAGGTGATCAATAGCGTCCTGACTAAGTGAGTTGAGGACAAAAATATAGTCCTGGATAATCAGTTCGGTTTCAAGGCGGGGCATGATATCATTCATGCTGTGTCAAAACTGGTTTCTGATATCAAATGGAACAAAGGCAAAAACCAGTGCACTGGTGCCTGCCTGATTGACTTGGAGAGGGCCTTAGATACTGTATGGTTAGAAGGACTCTTTTTCAATCTGGACAGATTGGGCATTAGTAAACCATTGCTTCATATTATTTTTGATATGCTCTCCAGTAGACATTTCATCGTGAAGAATGGCGATGTGACTTCTGCTGGAACATTTAACATTGAAAACGGTCTGCAACAAAGTGCGGTAAATTCGCCTATTCTACTCAACATTTACACAAGTGATCTGATAGGTTCAATTCACCATGCCATAGCGTACGCAGACGACTTAATCGCGTACAGATCAGGTCCAAAGATTGAGGTCATTAATATACTTTTGCAACATGACGACAAAATCAACTTTCAGAAGTCGGAAACCAATCTGTTTAGGACGCCTTTGTCTGGGGCCTCTAGGGATACCAGAAAGAATTGGCGAAAATTCTCGATCGTGGGGCAGCACGGGCAGCCAATTGCTTGTCGAAATATATTCAGATACCTTGGGATCCCATCCTCCATCTAGGTGCTTAATGTGCCCACGCTGCTTGATTTCGGCGATCTAGTGGGAACCGATGCTTTCAATGTGGCGAAGACGCTGACTAGTTTTTTTTTTTTATAATAAAACTAAAATCAAAAGAGTCCATATACTAAGTTTTTTCTATTTAAAAATGTTTTCTCAGTCTAAGCTGTATTGTTATAACTATAAGAATAAAAGCAAAACATTGAAAGACATAGTTTAAAGGTTGGGTTTAACTTAGAGTTCCCGCATGGGGCCAGCAAGTTAGTATGAGATAATTTTAAGTTATTTAAGCAAATTTTTAAGCGTTTTTTTGTTTAGCATATAAGAGTAAATTAAGAGATTAAATAAAAATGCATATAAACGGAAAAAAAGAAATGAATGGAAAATATTTTCTTAGAACATAGTTTCAAGTTCAATTTGAAAATAAAGAAATTATTTTAGAAATAGGTACCAATAGGGTAACTCCCTTTTCCTCCAGATTACATACTTATAAAGCAGTATAATATTCGAGGGCTTGCATGCTTGGCATGCTACTTGACAGTTTTTTTGTTTTGTTGTGAGAATGGAGCGTTCAGAACAATAACTAGTCTAATGCACGCTTTATATTCACCTAATTTTAATTTCTCAGTCTTTCTTAGAAGTATAAGTAAGCGCTACTATGATAAAGCGCCTACAATACCAACACTGACCGTATTAGAGCCGAGTGGATGCAGCCTGAAGCGTGTATAAGCCGGACTCTCACAGAATGCTCCGTGATGTCATCATCACTCCTACAGCAAGTGCACCAGGAAATTATATCAATTATGCCCTTAGAAAAAGTGCGCTTTTAAGGTGCCTGTAAGTACAGTCTCCTCTACAAAACGACAGCAGAAATGCTTTTCAACTTTGGAAACGTTCGATTAGTCTATCAGCGATCTAAAGTTTCATGACACTTGAGGTAGTATTTACGAGGAGCATAATGTTCACTTTAGCCGACAAAGCAGGCAGTCAGAAAGTAGATTCAACTTCTCAAAAGTTTCCCTCTTTGCTTTGGTTATTAAGTTCATAAGCAAACTTGTTTCCTGCCGCAAATTCAGGCCTCCGACTGCATTCAGAGAAGCCTTGCGAACTACCTAGACGTAGTGGTATATTTCAACAAAGCTTTAAACGCAGTTACAAGGACAATCTGTTATTATGAGTTCACTAACATAAGGATTGCTACACCTCTGCTTGGAAGACAAACGAAAGTTTACCTGAGAAGGAGTTAACATCCTCCTCAGTGCCACATTCTAGATCAGTTTTAAAGCTATTTGTGGAGATCAGATGTGTTTGGTCGTCAAATCATTAATTGTTTGGAATTTGCTAACTAGACCAACAAGTATCTAGAAGTTTATTAATGTTTCTTTATCTCCTCTCATATTTCCATAACTCTCCATCCCACCCATTTTTTCCAACCTACCTTATCTGATGCTGTCTCCGTTTTTTACAGTGAAATATTTAATTCCAGTTCTCTTTATGTCCCCTTTCCACGGCATAAGACATCATCCATTTCCTCTCCATGGTACAACAGAAGACTTCGCTCTTTACGAAACAAAAGAAACGAATTAGGGACTGGTTTTCTTAGCACCAATTCCTATTATGACTACTCCAACTATCTTGGAACCTACCTACAATTAACCCAACTCTATAACTGTCTCTATAAGAGCTTTCTCGACACAGCGTAGACCAACCTTATCAACGATTCTAAGACATTTTATCAATTAGTCAGAAAAAGAAATCAGACGGTTATCCCCCCCTCTCTCGTTAGATAATATATCATCGACCGGCAAACATACTATTGCCAACTATTTTTCAACCTTTTTTAAACAGTCATTTACAGACTACTTTTCCGTACCTGACCCTATATATAATATCCAAGTATCTTCAAAATTTCCTATGATCATGGTTAGGATCGAAGAAAAGTTACAAAATCTCAGTGATGAATAGTGCCTCCAATTTTTCGCTCCATATTTCACCTGTCCCTCACACAAGGGGAATTACCATAAGTTTGGAAGACCTCTTTCATAACTCCGGTCCATAAAATGGGATCAAAGAATGAAGTAACTAACTACCGTCACATTGCTAAGCGTTCTCACCTACCTAAAATGTTCGAAAGTTTTTTATATGAAGTTCCAAGCTTTCAGTGCAAGTCGCTTATATCATCCAGTCAACATGGATTCTGAAAGGTAGTTGAGCTACTACAAATTTAGTTGAATTCGTATCATTTGCGCTTTCAGCCCTAGAAAATGGCAACGAAATCGATGTTATTGATACAGATTTCGCTAAGGCATTCGATAACATATCACATCAACTGATCCTTTTCAAATTGTCTTCCCTCGATTTTGACCCCATATGGTTAAAATCTTCTTATCTGGAGAACCGTTATAGCGTTCGATTTCGGTCAGCCTTCTCAACCCCGTTTTTAATCACTTCTGGTGTCACACAAAACAGCCATCTATGTCCCCTCTTTTCCTTTTTAAATATAAACGATCTTGAGAGGATTATTAAACACTGCTCCGTATCCATTTACTCCGATGACACTAAGTTCTCCAAAACTATTTGTTCACCACAAAACTCTGTTCTCCTTAAAGAAGACCTCGACAGGTTTTCCACTTGGTGTCTTAAAATCCAATCAATCTCCCCTTCGACTTAATTTTCTCCATGACCAACCTGCACCACAAGTTCAATCCCTTCGCGACCTTGGAATATCATAGAATAGAGAGTTAAGACAGAGAGTGACAACGCCTCAAACAAAAGCAAATTATTCCCAATCACTACTGCTTTATAGAAGCAATCAAATGTTTCCATGTACTCGTATCTCCAATCATACTGAAATCTGCACTGCAAGCCACTTCAGTATACACAATATTGAGTTACTTCGACACTCCAGCCGGACAAAATTCGAAGAACGGTGTGTTGATACCTTCGATACAGGATTTAACCTCTCATGCTAAAAATTCTTGTACACAGTTGATCACAATGAAATTCTAACAGGTTGTTATATTTCCTCGAAGGTAGATGTTGATGCTGCTGCTGATATGGTAGCGAACACTATTTAAGTTTTTCATCCCTCATCAAAAAACTCGTCAATCAATAGGGAAAGGCATACTACGATTCCAGATGACTAATAAACTGTCGGTCCTGCAAGACCAATCCGAAAGAAGAATCCCGAAAAAAATTCAAACGACCCTGGAATTATTGCAAATGACATTCCACATATCAGCTCTTTGAACATTGAACATTGAACATTGAACAATAAATACCCTGTCCCTAAAAATGAAATGTTTGATAGAAGTAGTTTTGAGCAGTTCCAAACCTGATTTCCACGAAATATGTAAATGAAATGAACGTTGCTTCGTCCTATCTCTTATAATCTAACTTTTTGCTTCTTATTTTCGTGAATGTATATCTACTCGTAATTCAATTTTAGTTTTAACAAAAAACTGTTAACCATCAATTTACTGGAATTGAATGCTTCCAAGGCATATCACTGCCGTTTGCCAATGAATCTATCACTGAACACCCAGACTTTATCCATGAAGGGCACCTACCTATCCAAACCTGTAAAACTTTAAATTCAAGGTGTTTGTGGAAATAACAATATACTGTTATTGACAACGCCAAGAGTGCTGTAAAATGGTTAGGCTTCCTCAAGCAGTAAGTAAGTAACAAATACTTCACCTTAACTTTACCTTTACAGTTTACCCTCGAGCTTACAACCATTTTGTAGAATACATTGCCTTTGTTACTATTTCTTAGTCATTGTAATGTGTGAACTTTCAAAATGAACACAAATCTAACATATACGAGTATATACTTCCATTTCCTTCCACAATTATTTTCTTTTAACCCGCTTTGTATATAAATCTTTTATGGATATTGAGTAACCAAAAATTAGAATGTTTACTAAAAGAGAGATACCGATGTAAAAAAGAGAGATACCGATGTGCTTTTGTTGTAAATGTTTCCAAGTTATACTGACTAGGAAATAAAGAGCTAGGCAGGGCATTCCATAAGCGAGTTGTACGGCTTAGGAACGAATCACGGTATTTTAGAGTACGTCCGAAGATAGACTTGAGGATGCACTGATGAACATTCATAGTGAGACGGGTGTTCGGTTAAAAGTTTGAAGGGGCGGAATGATATTGATAATTTCGGTGGAGCACAGGTAGTGAAAATAGCGATACAATAAGGTGAGATAGGAGACGTTACGTCGGCGTTCGAGGGTGTTTAATGACTGTGTCGGATTGGCATTACCTATGAGTTTTATCGCATGATTTTGGATCTTACCTAGCTAGTGCAAAGTGGTCTTAGGGGCACCTGATGTGGGCATTGTACTCAATTTTAGGGGGATAAACGCCTTATATATTGTGGCCAGCTCAGAGGAGGTGAAATATTTCTTACACCGCTGAAGGAAATCTAGATATTTCGCAGCATTTTTGGAGACATCGAATATCTGGTCAGTCTAACGTAAATTGTCATTGACACACATGCCGGGTATTTAAATTACGCTTTAACGACAGCACACAGCATTAAATTCCACTCTGTTGATAGTTTCCCAATTGGTTATGCTACTAATATCAGAATTTAATGTACTTAACATACGCTGGCGTTCCCGTTCTACAGCCGAAGAACAGGGACGTGAGTCCGGGAACGAATATGAGAAGCAGAGAGTTCTGTCGTCAGCACTTTCAGATGGCACTTAGAGTTTATTAAAGCTAGTTTATTGCACTGGGTAGCAGAACGTGAATGAATAAAAGGTGAATCTAGCTCGTGGCAAACCAAAGTAATATAGCGCGGAGTGCATACGTATATTTGACGTCTGTCAGGTCTATGTCCACCAGGGGAAAATGGTTTATTTTGTGCTCGGAAGCCGTCGACATATTTTCAAAACTTTAGTGGATTTCAAAATTGATCTATTTCGAGCTAGGTGAAAAAATATTTCGGCAAGCTTAGTGAGAAAATGGCTCATAAAAATTAGATTTAGAGCACTTAAAACAGTACTGAAGCCGGATTTTCCGGTAATAGTTGGAGAAAAACGACTAAATTTGACTCAAGACCTAAGGTAGAAACACTCTAAAAATTCACCAGACTTCGAAAAGAATAATTTGATTAAATTATACGAACTTAGCTGGGAATAACAAGCAAGTCACTTGGTAACCATGTCGAATATTCCTAAGTTATGTGAAAATGATTAAGACTGTATCCTCTATGCCACATATTCCAGATCTTGTACACTGGAAAACTATGTGCGCTCTCCCCAACCCCCATTAAACGTAGAAGTTCTGATCTAGTATGCTAATGAATCAAGAATGGAGTACAAAGATATATTTTCGTTCTGAACGTCATGCCGATTTTGCAATAAATCTACGCAATTGCTATGCCACTTACTGAGAGTAAAACCTCCCTTAGCTGAAAGTTCTATCAGCAGGTGATTTTCTCCAAACTATTCGAAGGAATCATCTATCCTTTTCTGAGATCCAAATTTGTGGAAATATCTTTACAGTGTTCGGTGTAAAGACAATGTTATCTTGTCTGAACCTCAGACAGACAGAAAGATTCATTTAGCGACTTTCCAACTTCCCTAGCAGATCCATCGGAAACAACACGCAGCTAGAGGAGCTATCACGCTTTGAAACAGCACACTGTGGAAGATAGAAGACATTATTTTGGTCAACTTCTGACTGCAAGATTCTGCTCACGTGGCCTAATGACAAATATCTTAAGAAACTGGGTATAGCTACGACGAAGTGCATCATCCTTCTAGAACTTCCGTTCCATTGATTTCGAACGATAAATTGCTCCCTTTAAAGTGCCCGAGAATTTTGTTGGAGCCTTAAAAGGAAGTTCCAAAATATACTTCTCCCCGTTGTGATTCCTTTGATGTGATTTAGGGAAATGGTCTTCAATTACCTTTTCCTTTTCGGAGAGAAACGATTTGGGGTTGATCTCTTCAATATTCCAGAAAGCTTTTAGCTTCGAATACTACCTGTAGTCGATAATGCGATAGTAGGCCTGCCAATGCCCAACCAAAAATTGTTCGCTGAGCAATGGGGTAACCTATTTCACTATACTTCCATTCACCTTGCATAACTTCCCAAGCCTTGTCTGCCCCTAGAAGCATATCTATAGATTTTAAGCTATTATACGAGGTATCCGCTAAATTCAACTTGCTAAGAAAACCTCAATCAATAAATCAATAAATTTGACGTGACCTTGGGTAATATATAGTGATCAACCGATATATTAGCTTGTTCCAAGAATGAATTAATGCACACCGAAAATATGCTCCAAGTTGTACCCGCACTGATGGAACCTATACCACTGATAAGTACCCTAGTTCCCTAGACTAGGATGTCGACTATGGCTGGTTTTGCCTCTAGACTCAGATTGGCATCTAGCAGAAGTGTGGCCGCTGCGAAGACAATTACAACATAGTCGGTTTGATTTAACAATTTAATTTGAATATCACATTTTGAACAATAAGATAATGACGAGACGTACATACTTTTGACAGCACCAGATTTACTTCGAGGCGTATCCCTACAATGTCCTCCGCAGCTTTCTAATGCCTAGTATTGTTTTTCCAGAAACGCGAAGAATTGATCCATCGTTATATAGTCATCATTTACGCTAGCCGCTGACCATGCCTGATGCATTTTCAGGTCGAGTTTATTTAAAATAGTGAAGATTAACCTATCCAACCATATCCAAAGCGTAAATAGATGTAAACCCCCTAACTTCCTCATCAGCTCGATCTGATATTCTGGGTAAAGTTGTCACATTTGAATTCGCCATTGAAGTAAGATCGAAGAATACCTTGATGAAATCGTTTATAGATTGACGGGGTCGATTATAACGTGTCTCTAAACGTTCCCATGCCTGAGTGTATGTAGCATCACAGATTGTAATATGACTCAACAGCTTAAGTGTTTCTCTGTCTTTAAGAGATGGAATTTTTGAGTGCGTGATGAATGTGATCTGTTATGAATGGATCCCTACAACATATCCCAAAATGTGGGCCATTCACGGTAGCTCCCTGAAAAAGGTTCAATCTAAGTATGAGCGACTCTACTGGTTGCAAGGCAGGCAACTAGGATTCAGGGTCTGTCGAAACAGCTTGCGAATGAACCATACGACCTATACTAGAAAGATGAATCTCAGGTGAGTCAGCTAAGTTAGCATCAGATTTTTGTCGATTTGAACGATCCCTGATTGCAGCGAAAATAACTGATTTCACCACTAAGCATTTAGTTTCAAACTCTTCGAATTCTGGGTCTGCATCAACGTAGCCTTCCTAATCAAAAAACTCATACACTGAGAAATCTTAAAATCGTCCCATAATTCGTTAACCTTTTCCAAACGAACTTCTATGGCTTCTGAAGTAATAACTTCGGAAATCTTCTCCGAAAACGGAGCGTGTTTGGTTAACGAATCCTCTATTCGTCCACGCAATATGGCTAATTTAACCTGTGTACTAATTTTTTTTAGAAGCGATTTGAATTCTTACAGTGAAATTTCTTCTATTGTAACTAGAATCTGTGAAACCAGTAGCTATGCGAAAATAAGTTTATCCAGCTGAAGTTGACAATGAAATTCTGCAAATTATGTTACACTTCACAATTTGTAAATAATCCACAAATATCCATTGCGATTACGAATATTACTCGTAGTTATTTAAATACAAGAAGAATTAAATCAATACGATCAAATTTGCATTAAAAGCGAGTAGGGGGCAAACGATTCCAAGTAAATGATCCGGTTCGATATAGACCAAAATGTACGATAATCGATGACGATGTGAAGAAGCGAACCAAAAAAAATTATGTCTCTAACAAAATTCGATTAATATTATATTACCATTCTCGACGTTTGTCAAAATCCAACATGGACGAGAAATTATTTTTTTACAAAAGTGCACAGGGAGTACATAGCATATCCAAAATATATTTTCTATACAGTATCTAGTATCTAGAGATAGTAATTTATGTTACTTTAATTAATAGAGCGAATAAAATCTGAGTTAGCAAGAAATTTGATGTGATTATATACAGTAGGGTGTGTTGCATAAGTATTGTGGTCAGCAAACGCATATTATTTTCAAGCAAATGTGTTCGCTGAGAAACATTAAAAGAGCTGGGTTCGCATTATATGCATTCAAAATCTGTATGCTTTCTAAAATCTTGAAAGTGCCTTAGATTTAGGCACAGGTGCATAGGGAAGTAACTGCTAGCTATAAAAAAATATTCAATGCCAGTCGAATGCTGGTCTTTATCTCTTAACTGGTCTTAACTCCGCAAACGACCACCTTTTCAACGAAAATTTGCAAAAAGGACTACTCTGCAGCTAAGAATGCAGCTCGCTAGAAGTATTTGGCAGAATTCTCCACATAAACTCTGAGAACAGCTAAAGCCATCACGTCATTATCCACTTTACGAGTGAATTCTCTTTATTATACTTTCTTATACAAAGCTAACATAAAAGAACACGTCATAAAACAAGGACAACGGATAAGTGGAGAAAAATAAAAATTTAACAATACATATTCTTCCACTCGGAAATAGACGTTTTTCTCCTTGAGGCATCGCATAAATGAGTATTCTTATACCTCGTGACATTATTTTTGGGAGATTTTCAATTTCCTCGTGCATGTTCGTATATTAAAAAAAATGAAAGGTAGGAGTCTTATCAACATAGTGCTGTAAAAAGGAAAAAAAAGCTGAATGGAAAAAAGAGAAGAGAGTTAGAAAAAGGCACCTGTCTCCACATTGGAAAACCTCCACCATTCCACCGTCTAATGGTATCAGTATGTCGTCTATACTACAAAACGTGCTTCGAATGCACCATGCATCCATGCTATGCTGACAACGAAAAGCTTCGCCCTACTTAACCACGAACTTGACTGCACTATTCATGTAAAAGAAACACCAGACACCAGTATACGAGTATGTCTAGTGTCTTTGTATGTTTTCATAATGTCCTTGCGTTCACATTCCTTGATGGTAGCAAAAAAATAAATAAAAAAATATAATAATAATAAATAACTGCTTCATGGCCATAGAAGACGTAGTCGATTCCAACGCAAAGGGGCGTGAAAAGTGGGTGAACCATTTTTGGTCATTTATCCTATGGTTTCCGCTTTAACAGACTTTCGCTTGAATTTGAAAGGAATTCGAGACATTTCTAGGACTCACAATGAAAATGGAAAACCGCCTACCCATACACCATACACATACGACAAAGTCAAGCAGTTTTTCTTGTTGTCTCTGAATTATTGCAATCAATGTGACATTTGTCCTTCGTTAGCTTTTTAAGGCTTTTTTGTTTACTAGGAATACTCATACCTCTTCGTTATGGGAGTCCTGATCCAAATGAAATATGAACGATTGAGTGACCCATAATGATGGAGACTATTTTTCACTCACAATTCTATATTAAACTGTTTTTTTCGAAGTGTTTACGCCCCGATGGACGGATACATTAACAATAATGTCTCGGTGGGTAGTGCCAGTTTTTGGACTAATTTGGTGGATTGTGCAGGACATTGTATGATTCGATTCGTTTGTCTACTCGTAATAAGCTAAGCTGAAGGTTTTAGCTTCAATAGTTTTCGACCTAAGCAATTTGGTGAAAGTTTTATCACTCTAATAGAAATGTCCATTCTAATCCGCTAAGTGGAATCGATTTTTGAAGACTCATGAGATCGGAGCACACTACCGTAATAAATGAAAAGTTTGCAAACACTTTTATTAACTCAAAAGAACGAATTCGTAATTATGTCAGGGAATTAGCATTGGCTAAGAGGAAATTTAGGTGCGGTCCCTGAATCAGGAGCCCATAAAATCCCGTCAACATTAAACTAAGCTGTAAAACATCAATTAAGTTCTTTTACATGTGTCAGCTCGTAATAGGCTAGCTAGCAAGGAAAGAGGGGCGAAAGAAATTAGACGCAGTGATACCATATGTAAGCAGTACTATCTGTCGTCCTTGCAGTATAAGTAAGAGCAACCGGCTGTCGGCGCAAGTCGATGAGAATACAGGTCAGCGGTACATTTGAGTTTAAGCCTGAGGAAGACATAGTAAACAACGGAGTGCATTTGTCAACCCCATATAGAAACACCGGGTATAAAGCCGAAAAAGTAGATAAAAGATATACGAGTAAATATATTGAACAGCAAACATCACCCTCCATTATTTTTCCAAAAAAACAAGGCCTAACGCACATTACAGTTAATAACCAATGTTACTGGACAATGACCACTGAATATTTATTCGAAAATATATACGACATTGATCTGAGAGGTATGCAGTTCCAGGTGAATTGTACTATGTACCATACTGCAATGAGACCATTCACTTACTTAGGACTCGATTCAACGACAACATTGTATCGCGAAATGGGCCAATGAATTGGCCCGATATCATGCAATTTTAAGCCACACGATTACTTCTTGTGAGTCAGTGTAAAAGCTCGGGTGTATGCTGATAAACTGCAAACTGTTTAGGTCTAGAAAGCCAATATTCAGCGTGGTTTTGATGAGACAATATATCAAATGAAAGAGTGGCCCATAATTGGACCGTCAGGCTCCGCTTCGTAAAATACTGGTTAAAATACTGGAGCAAATCATATGCAACCGACTGGAGGTGACAGTTAACGAAACCAGGGATTCTCAAACCAACAGTACGGTTCGTTCTATAATAATTGCTATACGGAGGGTTACTCAACTCTTGGAAGAAGCTATTCAGGGCAGGAGATGGAGAAAAGGTGGAAAGAAATATGGTGCTATAATAACACTGGACGTCTAAAACGCGTTCAACTCTGCATTCAATAATGTTGACAGGCTTCCTCATTAAAATCATACTAAGTTATTCTAAAAAACGGTTCCTGCTATTCGACACCGACGAGGGAGTAAAGCATTACCACATATCTGGCGTAGTGCCACAAGGATGGGTACTAGTGACATCCTGTGGAACATTATGTATGACAGTGTTCTAAAGCTTGAAATCCCAAATAAGGCAAAAATCATATGAGTAGATAATATTGCGATCGTTGTGTAGGCGAAACACCTGGAAGAAATAGAGGACATTGGAAACGAGTGTATACGAAAAGTGAGACGGTGGATGTGCAGCAGTCGGGTTAGAGTTCACTGAAAATAAAACGAAAACAATATGTACTAGTAAGCAGCCGCAAGAAAAGAGAGACAATCACCATTAGGGTAGAAGATAAAAATATATCGTCAAAACCAGTGATATGATATATACCTAGGTATGATGATCGACGCTAGGCTCGCTTACAGGGAACACCTCGAAAGAACATGTGTTGAAGCTGCTGGGTTGGGTGCTGCCTTATCCAGTATAATGGCGAATATTGAAGGATCCAGACAATAAAGGAGACTAATTCTGTCAAGAGTGGTGCAGTCCATAGTAATGTATGCGACTCAAATATGAGCCAAAGCAGTGAAAATTAAATCTTATACAAGAAGTATTAACTCCATTAACTGTCTATGTGCTGTGCTTATCGGACGGAATCAGATGATGCTATATGTGTTATTGAGGGAATACTATCAGCGGATATATTGGCTAGCGAACTGCAAAGGATCTGTGATACCAAAATATAGGAACCCCTAGCTTCAAACACAGGAATCAAGATAGAACAAAGACAGCGAAGCATGAGAACATGGCAATACGATATCAGTGGAATCAGTCTTCTAAAGGAATTTGAATCCATAGACTTATACCGGATATACAAAAATGGACGGACTGGCACCACGGAGAAGTTGATTTCTATCTCAGCCAGCTCCTGGGTACTTCCGAGTTTATCTGAACAGATTTGGACTTGGTGGATTCTCCTATCGGTTTAAATTGCAGAGAGGGCAGAGAGGATGCACAACACCTATCTTTTTAGTGTTCACGCTTTCGTATACAGCATAGAGATCTGAATTGGAGAAATACCGACTCCCGAGAACATTGTGAACCATATATTAACATCGAACGCAATATGAGATACTGAGAAACAAATTGCAACGATAATAATGAAGGAAATTCGTTGGCTGGAAACAGTCAGGAAGAGCAACCAAACCCAGACGCCATCGCTCTTAGGAGAGAAACAGGGCAAACAGGGAAAGAAGAGCATAAATTGCTAACCAGCCCCGCGAAGAAATACCTAACTGCAGTCCGCGAGGGCGAGTGGTGGAAGAGTATAGAGTGGGTATATACATTCTGACATACTAATACCCATCAAATAGATACCTACCCACATCCACATCCACACCCATTTCCACACTACCAGCCCTAAAAAACAGTCATTGGGAAAGGAGCGTCTGAAACCGAAGATTGAAAATTGAAGAAGACACGTGCGGAACCTTCAGAACAAAATAAGTTTTGTTTAGTTGTGAATGAACGAGCGTATTGCTCCACAAAAAAACTAATGCGAGGCAAAACACCTCCAATCCGGAAGGATAATTTGCGGATGATCTTTGACTATCTTGTAATGAGAGCGAGCGGATTCTGGAAGGTGAATACACTCCTATGCTCACGACAAGGAGATCGCCAGAACTCCAAACTGCTACAAATAAAGGGATTTTGTTGTGGTACAAGATGAACATCTTGAGGCTGGGCAAAACAAGATGGTCGAATGCTGTTAGGTTTTCTTCACCAACAGTGAACTATGCTCTCTTCGCCAACAGCTTACTATGACCTACCAAACCAACCAAGGGAGTGCATGAATCTAACGTAGGGTTAAGGTTTACATCAGTAGCCTGGAAGGAGCTCCTATCATGCAGCAGCGGCTATTCAAAATTCAAAACTCAACGGTCTTAGCATCTGATCTAAAATTGAGAAACTGTAAGAACAAATAAGTACAAACGGCTATACTCGCAATGCAGAGATAGCAACTAGGGTTAAGATCTTTAAGACCTTTAAGAAAATACGTGAGAATTTATTGAAATTTTGTTTTGGAGATGAACGAAACTAATGCTGCATTTTCTGAGAAGACAACACCATTCAGAGGCACGAAATGTAATGGAACCTTCTTAGTAGGTCAAGTTGAGGTATAAGGTGCCCTAAGCAAATAACAGTTGAGAAGCAATTAGTGACATAGAAATGAGCTGAAGATAGCTGAGGCGCGTTACAAAAAATCGAACAAGAAGACGAATAAGTTAGTAAAGGCTGATGCTCTTATATTGTCCTGCATAGACTTATATAAAATCTACTAAATGATCCTGAAATGAAGAAACGGTGCCAGCACATTTTTAGATAAAGAAGTATCATTTTGTAATACTTCGTTAACAGCCAACTAAAGGGAACTGTGTTAGGTATATGATGGTCGTCAAACAAAAGGTGTCAGATTAAATCAATGAAACAACGCAACACTTTTGCAAAAAGTGGTGATGTTTTTATTTTGGCCTAAAGTACAAATTCTGGTGTTAGTAATAGATTTAGATTTTAGATTTTTATTGATTGATTTGAAAAGTACTTAGCAATAATTATCTGCAGAAGATTGTGTTTTAAAAGTGATTTCATGAACAAAAAAAAACTAACTACTTTAGATTAATAAGAACTTTTTTATTATTATTTTTTATTTCAATTTCCTATGTTTAAGGTAATTTCAAGGTAATTCGTTGATTGCTGAAGGAACGACATATCGTAGTTGTCACCTACCATATGTATTGCAATTTCTGGGCAATTGAAGCATACTTTGACCACGTCTTCTGGTGTTGATTGCGTGGTCAATTGGTCCAATGAAGCGGTTATTGTTGAAGTACTCCAGTATTAGTGTCATCTTGAAGATTTTCTCGACCTGAAGAATTTTGAATGTTCTTTCATAGTTCCGTGAGTAACTTAGGTTTATTTGTTTCTGCGCTGGGTTTTGCAGCCCTTGTAACTTATTAATGTGGGTTATTGCTGCGTTGCTCCAACAGGAGCCGTGCTATGGTATCGCAAATGGGCTAGTGCGTATAAAGCTTTCTTCAGATCGTTGCGCAGCTTGTCAATGTACTTGTTCCATAGATGGCTTATATCTCCAAGAATTCCAAGATACTTATAGCTTAAAAATAATTTAATAGCGTTGTTTGCAGTGCTCGGACTGGCATGGTTTCTTAAATATATTTTACTCTGAGTTGGTTTGAATTGTGGATTCGCAATGTTCATCATCTTGGTTTAAGAAGGATTGATATAATCCAACAACGGCTGGCACCATTTTACTGCAGTATCAAACTCCTCCTGCACTACATGCCGTATCCAATGACCTGTAGCTGACCACAATCGCCATATCGTCAGCAAAGGCAAATGAGATACTCGTATATAAGACGAATATAATCGGCATTAGTTTTGATCCCTAAAGGACTTCAAACTGCAACTTCTTTTTGTTACTCATCACGTTCTTAATCTTGACGCAAACAGCCTGCTATGTAAATAATCCTTAAACCAGTCAGCCGTTACTCCACGTATACCAATCCGTTCTAGCGCTTCTAATACATAGCTTCCCATGGATAAGAGTTTCGAAAGCTTTACTGAATTCCATGAACATGACTTGGACATGATAGTTATTATTTTACCTTTCATTGACACAATTAGCGAATTCACCTAGCAACTTTCCTGTACTTTTGTTTTTTCGGAATCCGTATTGATTTTTGTGTACAAATAAAAGTGTTTGTCAATAAAATTCTGCAACCTTTGCGAAATTACATCTTCCAAACACTTTTCTACTACTGGATATAGATATACTCGTAGATAGATATCGGCCTATAGTTGCTTAGCTGATTTTTAATACCACTCTTATAGATCGGCCTTACAACAGCGGTCTTCAGTGTTAATGGGACTTTCGACTGTTTCAGACTAAGGTTCATTAATTTACTTAGGATGGGAGTAAAAATTTCGGCGTGTCTTCTGATATCAACGGCCCTAATTCCATCAATTCCTGATGATTTATGTTCTCCGAGAGAATTGATTATTCCACGCACCTCATGGCTATTTGTAGCATTAGCGAATATTGTGTTTTCTGCTAGCGCATTTATGCGAATCGATGTGATAGAATTACAGTGAGGAATAATTTGCGATGTCTGTGAAGAGAAAAGTTCTTCACATTCGTTTGATAATTTTATTTGTAAAATGGTTAGTCATCGTTTCGTCGATATTTGACCTTTTTCTCCTTTTACCATGTTTTTCTTCGAGGATCGGCCTTTAATTGGATAAATTTGTTGTTATAATATTTTGATTTTTTGATATCATTTTATTGGTTTTGTTTCGGATACGATTATACTCCATTTCGAAACTTTTGTTATCTCTATTATTTTTTCACCTTCTGTAGAGTTCATATCTTTTCTTTTTTTCGACGATGATGAATGGGGTTGTCCAAGGGCTATTTTTTTCCTTTCTTCTGTTTTGTTTTTGTGTAAGTTAGATTTTTATATTGTAGATATCATCTAGTTTCCAGACAAGTTTTTTATATAGCGTCTCAGCATCTTCTTCGTTAACGATTTGTTCCCAGTGTTCTTTGCAAAGGGTAAAGCGTTACATATATACAAAGTACTGTTATGTGATGTTGTCAAAAAATCTGTGTCGTATAGAGTTGGATAGTGATATACCACTCTCGATGATAGCAGACCTAATTTGTCTGTCTACTCTGCTTATATGAATTGCTGATTTCATACCATTCTTAGAATCCACCCTTGTAAATTCAGTAATGATATATATCAGACTCAATGATGCTAATATTTTCAGATGATCTTTCACATAGTTTTAGTCTTGATCACGAATATTAACATTCATATCCCCCATCACTACAATTTCTTAATTTCTTCATATTGGTCCTAAATTATTTCCAATTTCATCCATAACTTCTTTTTTACTAAATCCTGGTGATCTATATACTCCAACAACGTGCTGTGTAATATTTCTCTCATTAAAGCTAATTTTTATATTTTCATATGATTTAGTCTTTGAATATAATCGTTTATGGTCTAGATTGTTCCGGACAAACATCATAATTCATCCACCTCTCTGATTGCTTCTGTTTGAAACTTCTTGCTTGAAACCACCTATTTGACAGAAATCCTTTCATCCTTGATCTATTACGATATATTTGTTTATACTAGAACAATGATTTTTAATCCACTTAAATGGTGACTAAAACTTAAACAAAAGTTATTCCAATATAAACGGAGTGATCTTATATTAAAACATAAGCAACAGTTATTATTGTTTTTTAATTCATTAACATTTATGCCGTTAAAACCTAGTATTACCCTATAGTCCAAGTTGACTATTAATTTATCAGTGTTGACATTAGTGTTATTAATTGTTTATAGAACAGTTTTGCCTTTTTCATTGTCTGCCAAATGTCCACCTCAACTCTAACTATAAATAGCCTTTTTTTGATGAAGTTATTCATCACATTTTCACACAATTGCGGCTGTAAATTGCGAATATCACAGCTCTGATATATAAAAAGTCTAATGGTGTTAAATCGAACGATTTTCTCGGCCAATTGAACTCTTCATTTCGAAAAATCACACGTCCAACAAATTTGTCACGCAATAGAGCCATTGTTTCACCAGCTATTTGACATGTGGCAAAGTCCAGCTGAAAATAAACGTCGTCCTAGTCCATATCATCAATTTCTGTTAAAAAAAATGACAGCTAACATTGTTCGGTAACGCAATACATTAACGGAAACGGCCGCACCTTTCGAATATGTGTCCAGCCGAAGAACCGAACCAAACTGTCACTCGTTTTAGACGAAAAGTTGGCTCCTCTATTTCTCTTGAGTTTTCGGAGTTCCAGGTGCGAAAGTTTTGTTTGTTTACGTACCCAAATAAATGGAAATGAGCCTCATCACTCAGAATAATTTTGAGTAAAAAATCATGATCCAGTACCCAATGAGCAAAAGTATGGCGTTCTGCATGGTCTCTAGGTTCAATACTTGTGTCAACTGGACTGCGGTACAAAGTGGTTGCGGATAGGACCAATTCCTGGGATCGTCTCGAAATGGATACACCTGGGTTGTCAGTCGTACTCTCAGTTACGGCGGTGATGTTTTCAGCTGACCTTTCCGGACGAACACGTATTGGAGTGTGTATATAGCTGTACGAGAAGGCGCTTGATGATGACTACAGCAATTTTCACAATTGCAGCACATTGTGCGAATATGTGTCGATCTATATCTAATAACCCGCTAGCTTTTACTTCCTAAAAGTAATCCCAATAATAATTGAGTGTTGACATTTAAAATGACACCTTCTATTGGATGACCCTCTACAAGCTCAAAAGAAACTCAACTCAGCAAACGTATATCTATAGGGGGAAGGACTTTCTCCCTAATGCTAATTCTTATTGTGGACGAACTTTGTGAAGTCATTATCCAGCCTCTGGTCAGAACAGAATGACATTATTCTGATAGCCCAGGGTAAAATTGAAGTGACTTCCCCTACACTAAACTCATGTACAAAAGGCACCCAATAAAGACGTCCATTAACAACCCTAGAGTTGTTATGGATATGTAGGATCCAAAAACGTCCAGATCAATCTACCCTAGGTGGATGTATGTTACGATGAAAAAACGGACTGCCTGTGAAGCAGTAGTATAAACAGAAGCAATCAGTTTAACTAAAAGTTGGTAGACTTTTAAGTTACTTCAGCTATTCGCACATGTCTAAAAAAAAACTACACCCAGTCCTATCTTAAGGATGAATAAATTTAATTCGAAAAATGTTTCGGTGGGAAGAAATTCAATGAATACTACATTAATCTCTCCAGATTCTGAGTAAAGTTGAATCCAGAAATCTGAATAAAGCAGCCATGTGATGGATACTGCAACACATAGGAAGCAAAGAAAGGGCGATAGAACCTGCAATACAAAAAGTATCAGCACCCCTCATATATTATGAACCATTCTGTGGAATTATTTATATGTAGGTATATATGTAGGGGTTAAATTAGCTTAACCCCATAATAATCATCATCCGATAAGTGGTCAATCAGTCAGCAGGGGCAACGGTGCAAGCTAATTCACACTTTTATCATAATCACGTCGACATAATTCGCAAAGCAGATAGTCAGTCATCAGTCAGCAATCCATCTGAATTTGTTTGTATCAATTTAACCTTTTTATCAATTTATTGTAAACTAATATCGTAGATTAATTGTATTGAAGTATTTTTCTTTTATTTTGCATATAAGCATAACAGACGGCTCTTGTGTTAAACGTAGGTTCCTACCACATTGCGCTATTACACTTGGAATTAAATAAGACATTAAGAAACGCCTTTATGTGGCTTTGATGTGCTTAACTTTATCTTTGATGAAGTGCTGAAACCTGTTCTATACCGCTGCAGTCTATAGGTCATATCGCCGGGTTCTAATCCACATCGAACCAAAGTCTAGTCACTATTTCTTCAGTAAAGTTTTCGAACAACAGCCACACAATAACAACAAAACGCATCTACTTTAAAAAGTCAGGATGGAACGCAGTTTCAAAGGCCTTGGTCTCGCCTAGCGCTTTCATAACTTTGGAGGAACCTTAATATGTACATATACACTCCCGAAAAAGCATAGGCACGTGCTAGGGCCATTTCATAGTCAATGCGATTTGCAGGGATTAATTACCAACGACAAAACAAGTATTAAAAGAAGATGATTCTGAATTATGAGTAGGAAACCGAAGAAACGAACTGCAAATTGTATCAAACCAAAAGATGGATAAATAGATATTAACTCCTACAGACACAATCAGGAACAAAATCGAGGACTTATAAAAAAAAATGTTTGAGGAATAAATTACAAATAAGGAAGACAAAGTTGATCTACACTAGAATGTCAATTGAAGTAACAAAGTGAAGGTTACCTGACTTGGTCATATTTAACTGAATATATGTTAATGTGAACGTTAAGTGAGTGACCTCCTCAGCAGAATACTGAAAGGAAAAATTATTATCAATGGTAAAGAAACTTCAACGTCAAAGTAGACAGCATATCAATTTGATATGGTAATCAAAAATCTAGTCGTAAGACCGAATTGCTCACACTTGTAATTGGAGGCAATATTTTGACCTAATAACACATAAAAACTGTCTAAGGATTGTTATAGTTGATGGTTTATTTTGGAACCATTTCAGAATCTATAAAGAACATTCGTTGTACCATGATAAGTGACAAATCGAATGCCTACGAGGGTCTTACAACAGTAACGCACTGGATCTCCGAGTAAAATGGAAATAATAATAATTGGGCTTAGAATACTTGAGACAATCGGTGAGTGTCGATAACATCCACAACAAAATCCTACAAATTGTGTTCATTATTGTATTATTAGTTTCAATAATTATTATCTTGAGAATGAATTTTTTTTATTCCTGATAGGTCTCAGCTATGATGAGTCTATCAAGATAGGAGAACGCTTTTTTTAACAAGACCAACCAGACAGAGGAAAAATGAAGAAAAATGTTTAACGAGCCACGAATGACTGCAACGTCTCTATCAAAAATGTGATTTTTCAAAAGGACCTGATTTAACAAATACTATAATGTCCATCCCAATGCGCATTTACAATGGCACTGTATCTATCAATTCTTTTGACAAGGTCGATCTACTAGATTGTGTCATGTCTTCTCTTTCACAAGAGCCCGTATAATCCCCTATTGGAAGAATTGACTTTCGTGTTCGTGTAGTAGTAAGAATACTTAAAGGAGTTAGTTGGTGCTGATGGCATGCCCCCTTCTGAACAGGTGTTCTTTCAAGCTGACGCAACAACCGCGATAATTTTGTCATCAGACATTTAAGTGAGAACTATATACGAGTAAATGGAAAAGAGCATGTGTCCAACCCGACCTTAAAAAAGATGGATATTCTTCCCTCTTCTCTAATAGACCGACTGAACTTATGCTATTTCTTTCCACGGTCGTGAAATATTTTGAAACACGAAAACTTCTTAATGATAGGCAGTTCGGTTTTTGTAGCAACAGGTCCAGTGGTGACTCGGTGACATATCTCATTGAAAATCCCATTTTTGAGTATACATCAAAATAATAGCACTTAATATTTCAAAGACATTTGCCAAGTTATTTTGTCTTTCGAAACAGCCTATTCAAGTTGTTTTGAACGGTTTGAAATCTGATATCTGTATCATTTCAAAAAAATTATGCTGTAACGCAGGACTGCTTTCTGTTTCTGACATTCTGTTCAATTTAAATTGTTCATTTTTTTCCTGTCACTATACTGGCCGACCCGACTCATGTCTCTGCTATAAAATGGAAACTACAGCATACATCAAGGTCATTAAATTCTGATATTACAACAACAACACAGCTAAGGGAAACTGAGTGGAATTAAATATTACCAAAATACAATGCTCTTGTTGACGCGAAATATAAACACCCAGCCGTTCTTGAATAGTGCAATATATTTGATATATTTAGACGCTGTAAATGATGAAGAACTTAAAACTAGAACTTAGTACATAAATTAAAAAACAGCTACATATAAAGATATGTTACAAGCAATTAAAAATATATACATACATATATTACAAGTATTTTAAACAAAAAGAAAAAAAAATACATTAATGAAAGCAAAAAACCGGCAACAAATTAAAATTAAAGACAAGTTTTAATGTTGACAAACGGAACCAGAAGTACTTAAAATTTTAAAATAAAAAAAACCAAGTCAGTTTAAAATGGAAAGGTGTTTAAAGACCTCACGTGAGTGGGAAGATCATTCCATAGTTTGACAGTGTACTCGTAAATGAAAAACTACCTGCGTGACGTAATAGTAATTTTATGAAAGAAATAGTTTGGTCCTTTTCTGTAAATAATCTTGAAAAAAAGGGCACAGCACCAATATTTGAAGAAAGATTCCAAATTACAGCCAAGAGTATGAAGAGCCTCAGAAGAAATATGATCAAATCTTACGATTAAATACAAGTCGTACAATTGATTTGAAAGCAATCTTCAAGTTTTGAAACGTTATGGCATCAAGATCGTCAAGCAACTTATATATATATGAGATTATGGGGACTATTAGTGCCTTTATCAGTTTTAGCAAAGCTTGAGTTGTGGAAACAATGTTAAAAAACTTGTTTCCTATTATGAATCAGCCATAACTTATCGAGACTAAATCACAAATGAGAACTTTTAATTAATTAAAATTAATTAAATATGTACATATTCAAGATATCATAATATTTAAACTTTAAAATATTTTGTTATTAAATATTTAATTTAATGTCAGTCAGGCAGACGGCAATAACATGCTAATCGATTTTTTTTAAATTAAATTTTGCTTATGTTACAGAATAATAAAAATAAAAATAATAATAATAAATGATAATAATGAGTTGGTAAGGTTATTTTTGTTATGGATAACCCTCGTGGTAACGCATAAAACCGCTGGTCTAGATGGTCCCCTTCTTCTGAAGGGGCAAAATCACTGCGTAAGCTTCTTCATCAATCCTACTTTTTAGGACTCTTTCCGAGCAGATGGAAAACAGCATTTGTCAAGCAAGTCCCTAAAATCGGCGAGTCTTCTTCTCTCCTCATACAGACCCATTGCACTTACGTCCCTCATGAAATATCTCGAAACACGAAAACTTATCAGGTCATTTGATGGCATGTCTCACCGACAAGTGCAACCAAAGCATACATCAATCTGTCGAAAGCAAGATAGTTGCTTTTAATATTTCTAAGGTGTTTGACAGTTTGGTATCAGGTTCCTTTGCCGAAAATGCGTGCATTTGGGGTCGACGACTCTCTTCTTCAATCGATTAGAAATCACCTTTCGGAGCGTTTAATTCAACTTGTCTTGGAAGGTTTCAAGTCTGATATTCAAATAAATGCTGGTGTACCCCAGGGCTCCGTTCTGTCTGCCACTTCTAATCCAACATACTCCTTTTCTGACGACAGTACTCTCTGCTTTTCATATTCATTCCCGAACTCACGTCCCTGCTCTTCAGCTGTAGAACGGGAAAGCCAGCATATGTTAAGCTCATTAAATTCCGATATCAACAGCATAACCAGTAGGGGAACTATTAACAGAATGGAATTGGAATTTAATGCTTCCAAAACTTTCCATTCTCGATAATGTGTCAATGACAGGTCGCCAAAAAATCTGCGAAATGTTCAGATTTTCTCAAACGATGTAAAAAATACTTTTCAGCCTCTGAACTGGCCTTAATACATAAGGTATTCATCCACCCAAAATTGGAATACAATGCACACATCTGGTCAAGAGCGCCTAAAAATCTATGCACCTGCTAGATAGGATTCGAAACCGTGCGATAAAATTCACAGGTGATGCTAATACCACCCAGGCAATGGACACCTTCCAACAACGACGAAATTTCTCCTGTTTCACTTTGTTTTATCGCTATTTCCACCATCAGTGCTCCATAGAAGTCGCCAGTAGCATTCCGCCCCTTCAAACCTTCAACCGTAACACCCGTTTCGCTATGAATGCTCATCACTATACCTTCAAGCCCACTTTCGGACGTACAACTCGCTAGTGGAATGCCGTGCCGAGCTCTCTATTTCCTACTCATTTTAACATTCGGACATTTAAAACAAAAGTACATCGGTGACTATTTTTCTTTCCTCCCTGATTTCCCTTCGCCCGCGCTAATAAAAAATAGATTTTATTATCAATCGAATTTATGTGTAAACCCCACCTTTGTCTTTTATTGAATATTATGCCAAGATTCAGCGTGGGTTACATAGGTAGAGTTTAAAAAAATGGGAGGAAAGTTAGGTAAAAGCGGTTGATATTTAGAAGAAGGTATGGCTGTTGTTTTGTTAGGATTTTGTTTAAGACCATTGTCGAAGATAATTTTAGTTATTGCATCTTAACCATGCTAGTAGGAAAACTAATATACAATTGAATATCAAGTATGTGATATGTCAAATCAACAGTACAACAAACTAGATAGTAAGTCAGTAATAAGCAAGAAGAACAATTATGGGCCAAAAATAGACCCTTGAGGAAGACCATTAGAAACAGGAAGGAACGAAGACAGCTTACTATTACACGAAGCAGCTTGAATGCTATTAGTTACATATGTAAGAATAAATAAGTTTATTAGAAGAGTCAGAGAAGTTCAAAAATGTCACTAGCTTATCACAGAGAAAATTGATGGTAACACAGTCGAATGACTTAGAAAAGTCGAGTAATGCTATCACTTGTAAAAAGTGATTCTTTTATAGGTACTTTTTTCAGTGGGGATTTGATAAGTGATCAATAAGCAAAATAGACGTATTTGGCGTGCGAACCCGAAGAGCTTCAAGGGCTGCCATTCCATCCAGACGGTGGGTCCATCGGTCCATATTTCTTCAAAACTGAGGCCGACCGGAAAGTAACTGTGAATGGCGCCCGTTATCGCTCCATTCTGACGGACTATTTACTGCCTGAAATTGGAGCCCGTGATCTCGACGACATTTGCAACGATTGAGAAAACAATTAATTTCACATTTTAGACCGTGAGATTACACTTCTAGACTTTTTCTTTGGTGCTACGTATAGTCCTAAGTCTATATGGGTAAGCCGGCTACTATTGAGGAATCGAAGGCCAACATTACTCGAGTCATTGGTCAAACACCACTCGTAATACTCGAATGTGTCATTGAAAATAGGAACAATAGGAATAGCTGCAGTTACGGCCAACATTTTAAAGAAATTATCTTCAAAAAATAAATATAAAGAATGATTCATTGGTACGATAATTGAAATTACCCGAAAAATTTAATTTTTTGATTGAAGAAACGTGTAGGACTGATCTGCATGAAATACATTATCATAATAGTTAAGTTTAGCAGATTTAATAAGTTTGGTAACCAGATTACGGGATGCTTTGTAGCCTCTAAGCATTTCTGCACAGCCGAATCGTTTCCAGCGTCATCTCTTATTTCGATGGCTTTAAGGTTAACTTTACAATCTTATAAGACGAGTCTTAATAGGAACATGTTTATCAGTTAAGTAGTCAACTGCGTTAGTTAGGAATTCGTTTTGTTTATTAACGTCAGATTTCAGGTATATATGTAGCATTCCACGCAATAGACCAATGATCACAAAAAAACCTTAAAATTAATATTACGGAAATCACGATACTGTATGGATTGAGTGGAGTTCTTATTAAAGTGTAAGTCAGAGGTAGTAAAAACAAGATCATGGTACAAGAACACGGGAACCGAGAGCTGAGGAGGCTAGTAAGACTAGCAAATCTAGAAAGACATCTAATAAATACGGCACACAATTAGGTTCAAATTGAGTTGGCTTTGGAAGATTCAAGAATGAAAGACCAATAGATTTTATTGAGGATTTAATGGAACTCGACGAAGAATGAAAAAGATTTATGTTTAGATCTCCGCAGAGTATTTTGGTGCGAGGTGACATATTTCTTGGAAAACAACACGCAAGTTTGCAATATGTGGCGTTCAAAGAATGCATTTATTTTCGCCATTGAGGACATTTGTAAAATAGTAATCACAAGACTCAATGCCATTTGAATGCTTAACTATACTTGATTTCATAAATTTTCTTACGTATGTACATAGCACCGCCTCCACCAGTGTGAGTTAGGGCTTTCTAAATCCTATTATTGAAAACAGATCACTACTTAGATCGGGGTAAAACCAAATATCGGACACGCATACAATATCAATTAAACAGTTCTCAAATTTCATTTCATTTTGAACTCATCAAACTATTTATAAGACTCTGGGCCTTAATGTGGCAGATATGTAAGCCATTATGATTTTTACAAAGGATATATAAAAGATGTCTATTTTTTTCATTTATGCTGCAAAAACCTACGTCATGACTCCTGCTTATGATGAAAATAAAAACCCACTCAAATTCATCCCATGAAGATAAAATCGAACACAAGAATATTACTAGAAATTGTATTAGCATGACTTGAAATCGAAAGAAAACACAAAAACCAAAGTCAATTAAGACAGCCTGAACATAAAAAAGTAAGTAAAGAGAAGCAAAGGAAAAAATCTGGTACGTTAACGAAAATAAAATGAAAATGTACATGGAGAAAAACAAAAACACAAAATTAGTGAAGATATTCGAGAATGTCGATATCAATGTTAACATCAGGTCTGATAGCATCCATCAGATCTCCAATGCTGCGAATGATAAATGAAATTTAGCTGTTGCTAATGGGAATATAAATTTGCACATTGTAGGTTCGCGCGGAAGATAGGAAAGATTTTCGTTTAAATACGCTTCGTGAGGCTATCGTTAATGAAAGAGATTTTGAGCGAATTAAAACCAACGTCGCAGAGTTTGTGTGGAGCATTTTAATTTTTTTGCAAAATCTTGCGACTGCTTGCATTCACTTATGCTTTCCAAACTTATAAAAAAAATTTATTATGATACTGGCATCGGAGGAGGCCGAAACGTTTTCCATTCTCGGTATGTAGATATATAAATGGCAACTTTACGATGACATGACCATATATTCGATATCGCAAAAAATGCTCCCATGTGCCCAGCTTTCCCCAAGCGGTATAACTTTACTCCGTCTGATCTGAGTTTAATATTTAAAAGCATTTACTCGCCAAAATTGGAAGTTGATACTCACATCTGTTCAAATGCTTCAATAGCCTTTTTTCATCTGCTGGATAGAATACAAAGCTAAGCGACAAAATTTGTAGATGATGCCAATATTGGCAAGTCAATTAACAAACTCCAGTACTGACGTAATGCTTTTGTCTTTTGAGCTCTTTATTTCCTACTCGCTCCTATAACCAACGTACATACATTCAAAACCAACGTACATCTGTGACTTTGTATCGTGCCGCCCTAAATTTCCCTCTGTTCCGCTATTTACAAAGACTTTAAGAATACCCATAATTTTTTTTAAGAAAATTCAACTCGACATAAGGTCGTTTGTTCACAAACGGTTCATCACAAGTAATAAGTAGGCTGGCAGGACTCTTTAGAGAATTTTGTCGATAAGAGGTCTCCACTTTACTTTGCTTTAATAATTACGAAATAGCTTTCGGGTTTGTAAATAATGAGCTCATTGGTTCGGTCTTTGTAGATCCTCATCTTCCCGGGAAACAGTTTAAATTGTTGTTATGAATAATTACGAAAAGGCCAAGTGTCAAATACTACTCAAGTCTGTTTTATTTTACCTTGTGTTTTGAACACATTTTTTGTGCGATATTAACAAATTAAAGCCAAGATGCTCAAACGACAATGACACTGTATCGGAAATATCTATTATTTTGACGGTGTTTGTATTTTTTGGAACAGAATTGTCCGTACGTCGAGTAATACCTAATTTAGGAGAATATGAATGAAGACCAAGCACGACAAAAATAATCACAGCTCAACAAAAAAAGACTTTCAAACTTCATGCCAATCACCAACATAGGTAGAGAATGTTAGGTGAAAAAAAATCGATGAGTTCCCATACTTAAGATGGATTGCGTCTTAAGCCTGCACTAGTATCGGCAAGTTTCAATGCTGATTAGACTTTGTAGAATAAAAGCATACACCACCAAAACAAACTTAAAAATCCTCTCAACTCTGAGTTAGTATTTCTATAGTTTCGGTGTAGTTTCGAGGAAATCAACTTATGTTGAAGCTGAAATTCTACATGGACTCTGGCATATTTTTTGTGCCAGTTTACAAATCTTCTGGCGAAATCCATTTAATTTTAAGATCTTAATCCCAGCACGTCCAAAGGACCGAACGATATGAAAATCCACAGGAGAAAGTAGCAATAGATACGGGTAGTTCACACCCGTAGATTGCCTTTGACATATGAAAAGATATGAAGAAGTTTAGTTATTTCGGGATGAGCTAAACAATTTTACAGAAATCATTGCTTGAGATAAAGCTGCTTTAGTTGACAGCTGCTATACCGTGAGGGATTCTCGGATCCTATGAGAAAATAATGGCAAGGCTGGACAAGAAATACTAAAAGTTCGACAACCCTTTTGTGCTCTCATCAAATCTGTTCTTAAACATTCGTGCCAGATTCCGTTTTTGAATGAAGAACCATGACCATTCGCTGTACTAGTTACATGTAAGGCATCACATCTTTTAATTAAAACGCTTGTCCTCTCTGAATTCAGATTTTGTTTAGTTTAAAATATTTCTACCCTCTCTTACTTAATGCCTATGAAACTAAGTAAGTCCATTCAGAGTTTCTGTAAAGATAATTATGACAAAAACTACCAATTTAACTGCTTCACAGTAGATATTTTAATTAAAGTCTTCGCAGCCAACAGTCATACCTGTCAATTCGTTCTCACAGCAGTACGGATAAGATACAACTTTGTTATCCTTCTTAAGAAGTAGAATATTTCATTTCGTTTCGAAAGCCACAAAATCTGAATTAAGTTGACTCCCTTCTCTCGTTCCAAATGTTGAATAAGATATCTTGTGCTCGGGGAAGCACAGTGATTACTAATTAAACTTTTATCTTTATCCTTACGTGCCTGAAAGTAAAGAGAAAAAGAAACGTAAATAATCGGCAAAGGGAATTATGAAATAATTTTTGAATTGCTTTAAACTTATTTAAATTTTCATTAAAAGGAATATCTTTATTAAGATATTTTGTATTTGTGTTTTTACTTAAACTAAAAGATATACACTGCAGGCCAAAAGTTTGAATTCCATGAATAATTTAACCTACATTTTCTAGCTGAGTAATACACTACATATTTATTAGATAATGAAAGTCGGATTTAACACCCACGGTTTTGAGCAGTGGGCGTTTTGTTTACAAATGTGGGAAAAACGACTTTTGTAGTTTAGGATTTTCATAATTATTCAATTTTATGACGAAAAGTTTTTGATTCAGCACTAGCTTATGATTCCTTACATCAAAAGTGGTGTAATATTCCAAAATTTGACGTCATGGATTGCAAACGCCTTATATTGTATGAAAAACCACACTTTTTTTTTGTCCATTATTCATGTATATAGTATATTTTTTTTAACATATTTTCATAATTGGGTTTACTTATTATATAACGAATAGCTATTGGCATTTTTATTTAACAAATTTAAATTGTAATAAATGCCACTTCATTAAAAAATATTCAAAACAGAATTCTTAACAGAAAAACTTCAATGTAAAATAACACATTTAAAAATAATCTGAAAATGATGTGGGGTGAACATATTATAATATATAAAATAATTTTTCCTTTTCTTTCTTTGTTTATATTTGGTTTATACATACTTATGTTATACAATGTAGAGTAGCAAAACTTTGATTTGTCAAAAAGCCATGTTTTAACTTTGTGTAAAAATTCGGACAATCTTCTTAACACTAGTAAATATGCCGGAAGTATATTAAAAAGTTTGCAGCACACAACTGGGTAAGCGTTTCTGTAATGAGAGGTTCGAAAAGTAGGAATGCTGACTGAATTGCTACGCAAACTATGTTCGTCAGAATCTCGGCTTTGCATGTAGTAACCCCTCATAAAGAAAATTTTTGAAACTTTGTAGTAATATAGACGTCTAACTGGCAGAATTTTCGATTCTATAAATAGTACCATAGAGTGGACTAAAAGGTTAGCACTACACACTTTCCTTATAGCGCATTTTTGCAAGTGACTGAAGTGACTGAATTTTTGTTTGGTAGGCGAAATACTTAACGCTACAAGTTTCATCTTTGTTGAACGTTACGTTACAATTTTCTCCACTACATATACAGTTGAGTAAACAGTTGCGAGCACAATCCTGTCAATGAATATAAATTGGAAAATCTAGAAGCTCCTACATACCTAGGCTGAAAAATATGAGTTTTGTTTTATTACTGACAACTAATTTGTGTTTCGCAAACCAGAGTCTTAGCAAGTCAACATCAAAGTTTATAGCCGCAATGAGATCCAAAGGGTTGGTTGAACCATATGCAATACCAAAGTCATCTGCCAAAACCGTTGCTTTTCCTACAAGTAGTTGTTTAAATATCGAATTAATATAAATAAGAAACAAAACGGGTAAAAGGACAGAACCTTGCGGTACACCTAGGATTATTACTATCGGGTTACTAAAACAATCACCAATTTTAACTTTTTGTATTCTGTCATTTAAATAAGACACAAACCAATTAAACATAAAACCGCGAAAACCTGCAATATATACTTTGTTCAGAAGAATATCGTGGTCAACCGTGTCAAACGCTTATGTCTACGAAGAGATCGGCGCAACATTTTTTATCATCCAATCACTTGTTTATTAACTAGCAGAACTCAATAAGTGCATCTACTGTAGAGAACCTCTCCCTAAATACTCCCATACTGCGCAGGACTAAAAAATTGTATCATCTTAAGGTGATCTAACATTCTGTTTTTAACACCTTTTTCGGGAATACAATATGCTAGACATTCTCTTATTGACAATTGGTCCATTGAACCAAAGAAGTCATTAAATTGATTGGCTATAGATGTGGGATCTACAATATCAGCACCTGGGTTACTCAGTATAATAGGGCTAGGAGTATTACGACAGTTACGGTCAATGATACTATTTACTACTTTCCATTCACTTTTTTAGACATTCTTTTGAAACGGCTTATCAACAGGGAACTTAGTAGATGCTTAAGACATTTTTTCCGCAGTTGATTTTTAAGCTAAATTTTTTTTAAGGATGGTATGATTTATCCAGGGTTTTAATCTAAATTCAGATTTTTTTCGCACCGCGTTGTGGCTGAATGTGGATTTGCTGAAAAATGTCATAAGCCTTCGACGCATTGCCTTCGGCGTAGACTTCCTACCAATTTTATAAGCAAAGCTTACTGTTTAAAAGATCAAACCTAATCATTGAGCAGGATGCTAGTCATGCAGTGATCAGTGATATGGAAATCAAAGTTAATACCAAAACATTGAAGTAAGAGTATTTTCACCCCAAGATGGGTGAAAAACATGTACTACAGATTGGAATCGTTATTTCATTTATAAAGGAGGTAAGTTCATGTTCAGCAGTTAGAGATAGTAGGAATCTGCTACAGTGTTCGAGTTTAAAATATCAATGTTGAAGTCGTCAAACATAAAAAGATTTGCCCCTTTTTCGTTGCTTAAAATGATTGAAAACTCACTCAGGAAAGATTGAAAGATTGACTTTGAAGTCAAAAGAATTTATTTGAGATTCTTCACGTCTTGAGTAAACAACTCCCTATACAATCCTCTCCCTTTGTAAGGAAGGCAAAATGAAGCGGAAAGTTGCTTCGCAGTTGATGGTATCAAGGTGCTAAATTCAACTTACCAATGAACGATGCACTCAAACCAGAAGACTTGAGGATAAATCATGGTAAAGACAGGCTAGAGAATTTGCTAATATTGGGAATTTTCCATCCAGCTGTACCATCTGGAGCATCCACTGGTGTGCACGAGGATCTGAAACTCTGTGATGAGGAAAAGCATAACTACCACGGTAGGAAAACTTGGAAGTTACCCAACAGGAGGAGATGGATAAGTTCATGATTTAAGCTCGATGGTACCGAGAACAAATCAAAGTTCAGAGCTAATGCTATTCTGGATATTTCCTTTGCTATTGTTAAAGCTGGTGCTGCCAAGAAAGTAGTACTACTGTACAAGCACTTGGCCAGTTTTGACAGGTCGAACTTTCAATATTATCAACGGTTGCAAGAAGTTTGTCATGCAGAAATTCATGATTTCAGCGGCCCAGAAGTGTACTTTTACTTAAAGAAGGTCGTCAAGGATAATTTCAGTATGGATGCCACCGCTGTGGGCGATGAGGGTGGTTTCCCTTCCAACATCCAAAACAACTAGGAAACAAAGTGGATACACCGGTAAAGTCTAAATCAGCTTGGATTTGGCTGCTTTTGAAGAATTCAGCGAGGAATTTCTTATCACCACCATCGAAGTTCCCTTCAACCAGGATCATTGATATGTCTGGACCAACATGACTGCCAATACACCAATTCAAATTGTCGGCGATGATTTGACTGTCACCAATCCCAAGCATATTGCTACCGCTGTCGAGAAGAAAGCCTGTAATTGCTTGCTGTTGAAGGTCAACTATGTCGGTGCCATTACCGAATCAACCAAAGCGCATTTGCTTACCAAAAGCAATGGCTGGAGTACAATGGTATCTCACAGTTCCGGCGAAACTGAGAATACATTCATTGCTGACTAGGTCGTCAGTTTAGCATCGGACAAATCAAGACTGGAGCTCCATACCATTCAGAACATTACGGCGACAAGACTTTCCGAAAGGATAAGTTCTCACGAAAATACGTTGTTGCTGCTTTTACTAGACTTCAAACAACGGTCTGCCTTGGCTGTCTGGGGGTTCTGACATTCATGCCTGGCTGTGCTCCAGAATTTCATTTCCGTTCATATTCATATCACTCTCAAAGTCATCTTCCACTCATAGAGAAATGTTAATTACCTTGCTCGCCAACTGTCTTTTGAATATCGTCTTGTGGACATGCCGCTTGATATAATAACACCAGAACTGTTGTTGAAAAAATACGAAATCAACTTTACCTGTGCCCAGGTATGGCTTCGATCAGAATTTGAAACACGAAAGGAATGTAGTCGGACCTTCACGGATGGCTTAAAAAATGGATGTATCATGCGGTGCTGCTGTCTTTCTACATGACAACGACCTTCGATTTCACTCCACGTTAGGAAAACTTGCGTGTGTCTTCCAAGCGGAGATATACGCCATCCTAATGGTAACAAACTATGTTGTAAAGAATCGGTGGAGGGCGAAGCATTTGGGTCTGTAACAATAGCCAAGTTCGGCTTAAAGCCTTATAGAACCCTTTCACGACTTTCAAGTTTGTCCGAGAATGCAAGACTTCAGTAAACACAGTCGAAAGGCTGAATTTACTGAGTTTTAAATTATTAAGAATTCAATCGCCAATGAACTTGCTAGGTAAGACTCAGGGGAGAGTTTTTCAAATACGAACGTGTGTTAGAATTGTCTGCATCCTCGGTTAAGAAATCCATTGACAGTTGCGTTCCTAGTTTTCTGGCAAACCAAATGAATGCTGCCAGGCTTTGCTGAAAGGTCAGTGACTCTTCCCGCTACCCCTCAATCGTAATAGGGCACATCGCTTTGCTCAATAACTAAGAATTGACAACATCCTGTCAATTTTGCTTCGAGAGTGATGAGGATACTATAGAGCACTACCCCTCTTATTATTCGTCTTCCGCGTGAATCATTCTGCAAGTGCTCCATGCTAGTACTGCAGATATTTTAGCACTAATCTGCTTATTCATCTTTCTACAACAAACTGAGAAATTTCAATAAAATAAACATACACACAATGAGTACTATGGATGAACTCTTTGCCTGAATGTTCTGTTCCGATAGAAAGAGCAAAAAGTGGGCGTCTTTCTTAAATCTTCTCAAAAGCCCAATCTGCGAACTTCTGTAACAAAATGTGGTCTCGCGGCTTAGTTTCTACACCAACAGGATCTAATACTCGTATAGGCTGAGATCTCTTTGAAAATTTGTCCATTTAGTTGATAGACAAAAGGCAAATTATTTCTATCGACACCGAATTGGCAATTACTGCCCTTACGACATTCACTCCCAACGGCTACAAATGTTTTTATAAGCATTGCTCTGATGCGTTGCTGCTCAGCGCAAGTCGATCAATCAATTACCCTAAGTCCGATTTTTCAGAAGCAGTGCCGTATGGGCCATACATTCTGACTATACCATCAAAAATATTTCGCTTTTCTTTTCCCCGAAAATTCATTTGGTTAGACTATGTTGCTTTAGTCTCCCGCTAAAAGCAAAGAAGGTGGTGATTCTGTTTCCGCTGGCCGTAGTCTATGTCACAGTTTTTCTTATCTTTTCCTCTTAAAATTGTAGCAATCGAAGTCCGGATGGAAAAGATCAGCACCCGGTGGCTACTGGTGATACGTCAGATAAACGCCATTAGTGTACGACCATAGTTACGACAATGAGTACAAACAAGCAGGTATTACTAATAAAAACAAAATTTATTTTTCTTAACACGTTTTATAGTTTCCACCATTATAAGGCTTGAAATGCCATACAGCTGAAGATACAACAGAAGAAAACTTTCGTTTTTACACATTTTGTTTGAATTACACTGAGAATAGATTATAGGTTTTGGGTTTAATTCCAAGAAATATTAACGTCTATGATCCCGTAAATCCATAAGCTTAAAAATGAATTCAAAAACCTACCCACTTTAAAAGTTATCTCCCTCTGCTTGTAACTTAAATTTACCCAATCCCTTTCCCACGATCGTAAAGAAGACCTCAAAACAGAAGAAAAATTATCATTTCAAATGCAGAAAGCCCTTGAAAATCGTTCGCCCTTGCATGAAAGTCGATACTTTTGTTGATTTCAATGCTTTCCTTTCATCCGAAATAGCTTATGAGACGATGTTTGTCTGAAAGTACATATTTCTAAGCCGTCAGATTACCGATATTGATATTTTGTACAAACCCTACTCCTCTTCGTGTGTAATCCTTAACTCAAACATCGAAATGTCATCTTGTATTCAGAATACAAAGTCAAAAGTTGAGAAACCTTATGAAGGGCATGAAAATGTTGAATATAAGTAACAAAAGGAAAGAAAAAGAATACATACTGTCATTTCGACCACAATTACTTTTTTCATTTGCCAACGGAAAAAATGGCTCGATGGGAGCACCGTGGCTACAATAAAATCTAGATTTGGTTAGCAGATAAACCTTCTCGCATTTCAAATGAAATCCAGCAGCCTCATCATCATAATCATCATTGTGGTGGGAATCTACTGCCTTCGGTTTCTACATTGTCATAGTCCTCTTTGGTCTCTTCGCCGTGGATTCGAGTCGTCCCCAAGGAAATGTTGAATCTTCAAACTCAACGAAATTAAATTTCACCTTCAACATTCCACGTCGCAACCGTAGTCTGCAATCAGTACTGCCGTTGTCTTTGTCTACCTTGTATCGCCCCAACCATTACGTTATCTACTACTAATCCTTTTGTGTATTTGACTATGCGAATAATTCTCTCGCTGCGGCTATACCCAGTGCTAATTATGAAACAAGGATCACGCGAATATATTTATCCTGAAGCCAGGAAAGGGTAGAAAAAAGTCAGTCCTTGTATATTATGCAACTTCACTAGGACACTGTAGATAATTTATTCATCACATGCCAAGCCCATCTAACGTACCTAAGAAACCTAAACCAAAAAAAAAAAAACAAACGGCCTAACATTTATGGTATACATAGAATATGAATACTCATAGCATCGCTATTCATGGGTCGGGTCATTATCCTTGCCACGTTGTATCCGTAGTTTGGTGAACGGCTATTACCCGCTTATTCACAACTTTTAATGAGCTTTTCAACTTAAGCCAGTGTACACAGAAGGGGTGAAGTCAAAACCAATCCCTTAGATTGAAATTAAAAATAGGAAAAAAAGAAACCTTCTCTACTGCGCTGTCTTCAGGACCAAGAATATGAAGTATTACTTGTACGGGACAGGATATTTCTTTTATTTTTTTTTTTTATTTCAGCTTCTCATCTTTTTCCTAAGTATCTCTTTTATTCCTTCTCGTACCCATTCTGAACAAGTGTACGTCCTAATTTTTTAACCGCTCCTCAACGGTAAAGCTAGAAAAACCAATGCGACAACGACGACTACGACGAATTGTCCCCTATGACCTAACAGGGGGAAATTCATCAACCTGAGATACTCGTCGTTGTCATGTATCTTTTAGATTTTCTAAAACCTTAAGTGCATAGGAATACGAGTACGAATAGGTCCATGGGTTGAAGTAGAAATCACCATTTCCATGGTTGAATTGTTTTGAAATTTTCTCTTCTGGGCAAGGGAGTTAAGTTGCAATTGTGTTTCTAAAATGAAGATACAAAAAAACACGAACAAAAAGAAAACGAAATGAAATTCTTAGAAAGTGGGTCACCCATAGGCGGGATGGATTGAGATTTTTTCTAATCCGATTTGTTGTTCTCAACGAAATTTCGGTGGAAAAATGACAGCAAAAAACTTTCTTTTTTTTTTTGTTTTAATTTGGGACATGTGAAAGTAGATTAAGGGAGCTTTATTGCAATTCATATAAATCCTGGGGGAAATGAAGTTGACAAAAAGTAAAAAATAAAAACCCAAAGTAATGTTCAGAATGACAGGAAGAGCACCATACACCCACCAATGTGATAGAAAGTCTTAGATTTAGTTGGTGGTAGAGTAATGTACTTTATGTAAATAGAAGTGCCATGGGGTAGTTGCATTAGTGTTGACACAAAATTTCTGAGCAAGGGACAAGGATACAAGGAATTTATAATTTTTATTTTTTTTATCTAATCGGGGGCATCCGCATATGAATGGATTTTCAGGTAAAAGAAGTAAAACATATTGCGATGTCTTTGAAACTGATATTTGAAAGGGTACTGCATTGCAGTTGGTCTTACAAAGGTGAATCATTAGGAAACGAAGCTATAGGCTAAGGATGGAGTGAGCAGAAGATGGTGTAGAAATTCTTAATTTAAAAATCCGTTTGGCTTATAAATCAGCCTTTGTTAAAACCATTCCAGGTGGATAAATATGAAAATGTGATGGTTGTTGGTTGTTGGTACCAAATCCTTCAAAGAAGTGTGTAGATTGCGGATGAAACTGGATGTTTGCTTTGGTATGTAGAGCTCTTATGTTAAGTAAACCATTTGACAAATAGCCAAATCTTCAATTAATCTAGCTAGTTTTGTTGACATTTGAGCTATTTATTACAGGCATGAAGATAAAATACGTGTGTCATACGTTGAGCGATATTTGCTCATGCAAAAGAGGTTATTCAAAAGTCACCATGTACTTCAACTCTACGGTTTGAAGAAAAATCATCATCTCTCAGACTAAAGTTGATAAATTTAAGTCCAATTAATATGTACTTCAGAGATTTTTAGTACAAAAGTTGAGCTGAACAGCTAAATGTTGAAGAGAAGGTGCCTACAGGGATTACAGAGTGCACAGGAATCTTCCAGAAAAAGAGGTGGAAAAAATTAAGAGACACTTAACTTTTCTACAAAAAATTGAGGCTTATACGAATTGATTGCTTTAAGTTGGAGGCATAGTTTTATATCTGCATATGTTCAAACTAGTGAACCACTGTTTTCTCGATTTTTTCTAATACCGTAGGCAGCTGACATGATTAATTAAATGCAAGCTATCCTCTCAGTAGTACAAAAACTTATACATTGTACTATAGGAGCTTTTCTCATATATTTGGAGCTGAAGTCTGTACACAGAGCTTGAGAAAGTATAATACTTCTAAAAAATCAGAAATAGTGGCTTGCTTACTTACTTACTAACTTAGATGGCGTTACACCCCGAGTTAGCACATGCATTTTTGCGCAGGCTTTTGCCAACTTCCTTCAGTTACACACATATAATTGGCGAGTTCGGCATCCTTGTACAGCTCGTAGAGTTCGCTGTTGAAAAGCCTTCCCATTTTTCATTGATACCAGCGGGACCGAAGATAACCCGAACAACTTTTTACTCGATGCGCTCGGGAGCATTTCAATCCGCTTTCGTCAGTGTCCAAGTTTCTGCACTGTAAAGGGAGACTGAGATGTCTTCTATAATGTCCTCTTGGTTGTTCGAGAGAGTTCTTTACCACTCAATTGCCTTCTAAGCCCAAAACAGAAACTTCTAGCAAGAATATTTTTTCGCTTGATTTCCGTGCTGTGCTTTTCGGTGTTGGTAGTAAAGTCGAGGCAGGTAAATGACATCACTTCCTTAAATTTGTGCTGTCTATCATTTTCGTTTCGCTCTAGCCGTCGATTGTGCATCCCTCTTTGTTGACAGCATAGAATTAGCCTTTTCTTCATTGACCGCTAAACCCATATTTGCCGCTTCTGTTTCAATAGTCACAAGCACTCCATTGACAGCTCGTGATGTTCTTCCCATTACGTAAATGTCATCTGGATATGCGAGTAACCGAACAGACTTTTGAAAGATGGTGCCTCTGGAAATCACTTGTGACTTGCGTAAAATTATTTGAAGAACGATGTTGAGAAAGTCACATGACAATGCCTAGTCTTTTATGAACGCTCTTGTGACGATGAAGGTATCGGAGTAGCGAGCGTTCTCCTTCGACATTCTGCACAGATGGATGAGCTTGGCTAGGATGCCAAAACTTTACATGACTCTATATAGTTCGTCTCCATAAATTCTGTCACGTTCAGGCATAAAATCGATGAAAGGATAGTGGGTATCGTTGGCGGTATCTTGTGTTTTTTGCATGATCTACCGGAGTGCGAAGATTTGGTCGATTGTGATCTTTCCTAGTCTGAAACTGCACTGATAGGGGCCAATCAGGCTGTTGACGAAGGATTTCAGAGGTTCACACAATTTTAATATCTTGTATGTATGAGTATGTGATGTTGAGAGACTTATACCTATATAGCTGTCGCAGTTGAGGTTCCTACCTTTTTGTGAATCATTAGCACCGAACGGTTCTTTTTTGGCAGCATGTGCTTGCCAGCATTCTTTATCAAACCAGTGATGTCTTAGTGGTGCTCGGGTGAACCCCACCACATCGATTGCGTTTCAGGATACGCGTTCAGCGAAGATTCTGGTATTCTTCTGCGATTACAGCTTATCTTCTCACAGTAGTTCTTCTTTGTAATGGCGCTTGGTAAACGAGCATTTCTACCTAGGCTGCAACAAGGTAGTGTTCCCATTCAATGATTGCTGTCTGGAAAGTTCGACCATCCAGAATACTAGAGGCATGTCTTATGTCGTAGGGGCATGGGGGCATATTACGCTTCTGTAAGCAAATTTAACCTTCATGCGGATTGATATAACACGTTCGCTCACGTGTTGGAAACTCAAGATTTCTTGCCTCAGACTGCCCCATATGACAAATCCGCATCCGAATAAGCGCTCATTCTTTTCCCTGTAGTAATAACCATAATACATATCATAGTTCTTTATCCTCTTTTGTCTGGTCCATCCCATCGCACTTCTTGGATGGCGGTGATATCTGCGTGATAGCAGTCAAGGGCCTCTGATAATTGCTCGGCTGCACGTGGCCTGTTAAGGGTCCGACCGTCCCACGTGCTGATTTTTGCAGTGGTCGTCAACATCGATTCTATCCAAGGCCATTAGTTGGTCAGTCCTATATTTGTTATCTCTTCCGTATAGGATTTAAGACAGTATCGACCCGGAAAACTACCTGGTTGTATCCAAGGTACGGGTACTGATGTGCAATATATCAAAACCATTTCGAAACACCTTCAGCAGATTAAACGTTGAACATTAACAAGTCCTTTATAATATGCTTCAAGTGCTGAAGATTAGCTTCACGGAGCCAAGGGACTTTCATAAACCAAACATCTGTTGTTCTGCCTTTCAATAACTGCAACACAAAACTGCTGACAAGACAACCCGAAAGGAAACCTGTAGAGACAAGAACGAAAATTAAGCAGTTAACACCTAGAGGTTGGTAAAAATTCAAAAAAATTCACTGTTTAACCGCGGAAATCGGAATTTCACTATCGAACACAATCCACCATTCAACTTGGGCAAAAAACGCCGAAATGGTCACTTAGTCGAACAAAAGACAGCCTTAGAGTTTCTGCATCCTTTGGCTCTTCTTTTAGCTCAGACAGACACTGCATCTGAAATCAAACGAAGGTTACACTTGCCGTCCACAGTTTTTCAAACCTGAGAAACAATTTGTATAATAAGGTTTTTCAAAGAAATTCTTCTCTCTGTTGCGAAGAAGCATGATGTTATCTGTGAATTCTATGAGCTGGGTAGCTGGAGGGATGCGTATGTTACTTGAAGTGTGTAAGGAATATGTGGTGCGAAGGATATTAGCGCTCTGCGTTGAAGACTCTTCGACTTCTGCCTGCAGAGGGAACGTATTATATATAGACCAATCACGCTTAAGGTGTTGATCAAAAATAAAACCTGGTATACCAACTGGCCTGTTCAACAGGAGGATGTTGACTAATTGGTTAAAGCCAAACTTCACACCGGACCATCTGAGTAAGCAAAGCCACCTTTATTGTGATAAGACATACAAAGATCCTCGATAATTAAGTTTCATAATTTAGTTTACTTATGAAATAGACTTGACCAGCCTTTTACAGGTCAATGAAGTCGGTTTTTATGAGAATATCTTCTACAACATCAATTCTGCCATGAACATCTGGCAAAGATTTGAGCTGTGACCTTTTACTCCATCATTAACCACTTTCCAAATATAATACGTATCGGCAATTTTGTAATCTGAAAAAAAAATTAAAAAAAAAAACAGAAAGAAGTATAAAAATCCTCAAAGCATCACAACTGTTTTCCCAGTAGCATCCTGTAATTCAGAATGCCTTGCCACATATAAGCACAGGTATATTCCAGCATTACAGGATTCTCTTTGAAAAAATGTATAAAATAAAAACCAAGTGAATATCACAGCGATTACAATTGCATTTAATCATTTCACAAGTGAGTACTTAAGTTTAATGAAACCATGTCAGACTCCGAGTGCCCGCTTCAGCACTTGTACGCTCAGCGTTTTTCTTCTGCCTTATGGTTATGAGTATGTACGTATGAACATCCGCTTGACAAGAGCTCGTGTAAGGATTGGAAGCCTTGTACCTGGTTGCAGATATAAATACATGAACCTTCTCGTTGGTAACTCGCATTTATTGTGCATAACCCTTAGCAGAAAGATTTTCGCATAATTTTCCACGTCGACGAGTAAGAAAATATAATTTTTCCTTTTGCTTAAAATGAGCGCACTCAAGCTGTATACCCACACACACCCCTGCGGTTGCATTAATTCGCCACGAAGAGTCCTGGCGAATGTAAAGTCTTGTTGGAACGAACCAAAAGACCAAATGAAACCACTCGTCGAATTCAGATAATCAAATTGAATTTATTTTTTATATATTTATTTTTTTTTAATTTTTTATTTTTAATTTTAATTAAACGTAATTAAAAATTATGCACGTATCCGGGTCAATGCTCGCACAGGATGTTTAAGTAAGTTCTGAGCAGATATGCGCTGGAAGTTATGCGAATTTTAATTGAATTATTGCTTGGTGGTGTCGGCTTATAACCGGGCTAGTGGTGCATAGGCGTCTAGTTTATTGGCGCTCCCAACCAAAATATGGGATGGAAGGGTGTTACCAAATTATGATGGATACTCGGAAATCCCATTTTTTGAATTCCTTAATTTTTCATTTTACATTTCCGCTATGTACACGTACAATAATATCGAATTTCTGAACAAACAAGATATGTTTGGTGATGGTCAACACTGAAAATGGCTGATTATTTATCTGGATTACTGGACAGAGAAGACTTTATTGTTCGATTTATTTAAAAGCAGACATCTGATGAAAGGCAGATTGGAATAGAGTGTGGCTAGCTTAATCCAATCAAATGAAGGGGTGATAATTGTCATGACCCTTTGGACGTATTTTTTCTACGGAAAAGGTAATTTAAAATATTGGTTTAAATCAAACAGACAAATTGGCTATCGGTAATTATTTAATTTAGATTGAGATAAATAACTCCCGATGGAAAATGTCTGCTCTCAATACCAGTGTTTGGACAAGTTACCTATGAGTCTAATTTTTACAAGGTGTGCTACTTATAATGAGGTGCAAGATTGGTCTCATGTAGCTCGGTTTGTGATGGCAACATCAATTTGGCGATGGCGGTTGATATAACACTATGACTACACAGCTATTATAGCCAAGTGGTAACCACCGGATAACCGAATTTATCTTGCAAAACTTAAAGGGGCAAGTCTTGAGCAGGACGAAAATAACACGTCGATAATGACTGTGCCCCAGAAGAAGGATTATAAAACGTATGAATTCTAACTACTGAACAAACAGTGGTGTCAAAAATCAATCCTATATATTTGACTATAAAGTATATGAAGCTATTATCAATGATATCAGGTATATATTACGAAACAGGCATAAGCCTCATTTGGACTATGTCTCAGATCTACAACATTCGACCAATACAAACGATATAGTCGTAGGTCCCCTACTAGGCCCAGTACAGCTAAATAATTAGCAAACCCATAGACTTTTGAAAAGCAGATATAGTCACCATTCATCTCGCGAGATTTTTGTTGCCTGAAAAAAGTCTTTCTGTCACGGCTGGTGTATTACACGGCCACCACGTAGCAGATATCAAAACTTTCAGCAGATTTAACGTTGATTGATTAACAAGTCATTTGCAATATGCATCAAGATCAGCCGCGTCAGGCTGGATTTTCGAAATAGAAGTGAAGACAAAGATGTTTCCGGTGACATTTACGCACTATTCTCTGAAAGGTGTGGTGCTCCATGTTGGAGGTGTCAACTATATAACTACACAGGTAAACTGTCCGAAGCAACAAACGTTCACAGATATGGATGGACTTATAATTGACAACCCCAACAAACGGACAACGACTTTCGTCTATGCACGTGTAATACTCAGGCCCTTAACCGTATACATGTAGTCGAACCAAAGTGGATTGGAAACTGCAACACTACTATGGTATTTACTATTGAAAGCAAAGGAACTATTTGGATACAGATTTGTCATCAGACAAATAAAGCAAGGAGACTAGAAATTCGGTCTGATTTTAATTCACATCAAGACTTATGTAGTGCGATGTGCCTACATAAGCAAAACTAATTCTAAGTGTAATATATTCATTTCTAACAATGTACAGAACTAACGATTCCCAAAATCAAGGGGTGGGCTCTCGTCTCGGATGTTCGATGGTACAATTAAAAAACCAAGCTAAAACGATACCAGCTCTAAAAATGTATCTAGACTAATTGACAGCGTGGAAAAAACGTTTTCCATACCTCAACATAAATATTGTAATCGACGCAAGACACAGCTATAATACGAGTATCCTAAATGTCCGAACATTTCGAGTAACCGATATCGAACACCACCACGTTGAAGCCTTTGCGAAAGCAAATATCCTGAAAATCAGAACACCGAAGGAATGCTTTAAGTCGAACGGCATTAATCCCAAGAGATAGCTAGAGTTAGACCAAGCCTAAAAGTGATGTCAAGCACATGCACTAATACAGAGGTAAGCAAGGCATGCTGGATGAGAAATGGAAACTTTTAGCGAATGCTATGAGAAAAAAAGATGAGATGATGGCTTTTAGAAAGAAAAAAGAAAGAACCAGACAAGCATTCCTTAGGTCAGAAACGGGATCCACTTTAAAAATAATGTTCGGAACTTTGACCAAAAAGTGAAAAAAAAACTTGTCAAGTAGGATGCGAAGATAATAATAGAAGCGTAATAGAAGAGTGACTGTAGAAAATTTGAAAGGATTACTTCTATAGATTGTTAAATGGCCAACTTCTCAATGCTAACATCGACAATACCTGACCAAGAAGAGGTCTGCATAGCGACATTCAAATTAAAGACCAATAATGCAGTTGAAGTCGATGGGTTCTCAAACACATTATTTACAGCAGCGAAAGTTGTTAAGGTTAGAATTATACACCAAATCAATATGGCCAGCTGAAGGGAATATCAGATAAACCTGGCAAGAGACCTTTCCTACTTGAGCTCTACTGTGAATTTAAATAACGAATCCACCTTAAGATTAAGTCAAAATTACCTCTTATCAACCGTTTTTTTTTTTTACTTAAAAACAACTGATAAATACGAGTCCCCCCACCGTTACGAATAACGAAAAAAGCACTGATCCTACTACAGTGCGCATTTCCATGAATTTAATCAAAAGCGAATGAAAATCGTCTTTTCTGCAAAGCCCATGCAACCACATTGACCTTCCAGGAGGGCTCAAATTTATCTGCTTGAATTACTAGGATATGTTGAGGAAATGGACACTTCTGCTCTTGGTCGAATTGTCTTTGTCTCTGTTCCAACAAAAGACAAATACGACGGGATACGAGCGGTGCCCTAATATGACATTATGAGTTAGAATGCCTTTGAGCGAAATTGGAAAGGAGTGCATCTTAAGTAGTACTGGTAGGATAGCATGAATGACATCACTTCCAAATGCGGATTCAGGCAAATAGACTTTATTGCAAGACGGAACATCGACATGGCTTGTACACATTGGCCCCGTATCAATATTCATAAAACCACGTGGAAGACCACATATCGACCAACTGTCAACCACATATTGACCACATGTCGATTGAAGCAAGAAACTCCTCCAGTATGATAAATATCCGAAAATTTCGAGAGAGAAAGATACAGAGATACAAATGGAGTTTAGAATTGTATTACATTTATTTTACTTTTCTGTTAAATTTCAGAGCCCAAAAAACCAAATTATGTGTATTGGCAGAAGAATGACTGGCTAATTAATTACTATGTTATGATGGGAGAAGAGATATTTCGACTGAGACCACACCTGGTACCGCAGAGTCGTTTAATAATTTCCCCTTGGCACCTAAGAAGTTGATTAGAGCTAATGTCCACGACTTTATAGTGCAATCAATCTCCTTCTCGACTTTATCTTCTCCCTGACCAACGTATACCCCGGTAAGATAATCCTTAAAGTCAACCAATCACTTGGTCTTATCAAACTATATTTCAAATAATTTCCCAGCACTTTTGAAACACTTTGGATACGCCAGCTTAGTACTTTTCATTCACCGACTGCTCGCTGGTTCTAAGTATTGCGCCTTCCTTTACAATAGGAGAAGTGACATACCTGAAAACCTCGTCACTATAATCAAGGCATGTGCTGCATATTGATAATGTGAATTCAATTCTTATGTTCTAGTTACCACAGCGACACCCTTACTAATTCGATAAAAACAAAATGCTGGAAGGCAAGCGCAGTGAAATAATAAACGTAAGAAGCATTTTTTGTGCAATCCAGAAGAAAGAAGATCTTTTTAGCTGTGCCAATTACAGAGGTATACGTCCCCTAAAAATCACATACAAGATCCTCTCGGCTTTTATAAAAACTCGATATCAGTGTGACTTTAGACCAGGAAAGTCCACCATGTCCACCAGATCGACACACATTATCTTTTTATCGATTGTAAGGCTTCGTATGACCGCATATATCGGCCCTCTATTTAAAGAGAAATACCTAATATTGGTGTCAATACCATATTAACCCGATTGCAGAGGATTACGATATTGAATGCACTCTGTTTCATCAAGACTAGTCACCGAAGTCTTTAAGAAATGGAGCATGTCATTACTGTGCTTACTAAGAACGTTAGGTTATATGATGTCAAATAAAACTTAAGTCCGAAGCAAAAGAGTTCAGTAGTTCGTAGTGCCCTTTTTCTGCACAGTTCTTATGTATTTTACTTTTAATTAATTAAATAACTTTTACATAACTTACAAGATATAAATTTATAAATTTACTCACCGAAGATATTCTGGTTTCCTTTGAGTAAGATTTTAACAAGAAACTCAAGACAGGTTCCACATAATTCATTCGATTTCTACAGAGAAGCAATACATAGTCATCTCAGAAATCGCTGGTCTTTTTCACTAGTGTTCATTCATTTCATTCGAAATCCCTTTAACTTAAATATCACAGAATGCTTCCTTGGAAAATCTACCTAAGCATACGTAGACCGCAAACATCCTTGGCCCAATATTCATATAGGTCAAGGCCAGATGAGGTAACCATTTTTGTTCGCGTGCAGTAATTTCGGCTTTCACTGCCTAAACTGACGATGAAAGGCTTTGCTAAAGGGCCATCACTATACAAACAAAACCATCCCTGTACCCCGCTTTTAACTACTAATGTGTATCGCGCTCATTGCCTCGCAGTTGGATCACAACCCTTGAATTAATTAAAAACGCCTGCGATGCGGTTGTATTCATTTTCTGTTGAATTGAATTTCTATCACATCATGACAGTGAGAATCAACGTGAGTTAACCACCCTCCCCCTGGAGTACAAACTCATAAAAAGGAAAAAAAGCCCCCTTTATGGATCTCTTTCATCAAATGACCTTTCATAAATTTTCCTCCCGAAAAAGGAAGAGCCCCGAAGGTAATAAATTCTTCGCACAGAGTTTATGTGGGTTCCTTTTATGATTTATTCGGTTGCGTCCTGACCTCGGTAACCGAACACCTCCACCCCTTTTCTACACTACTTGAATGCCGCTGAGTTCGTCCCATATACGCATACGATGCGGCGGCTATGGTCGATGAAAGGCTAAAAAAAAAACAAAAACCACTAACCTGGGAAAGATCTCCTACTAAGGATTCAACATTTTTTGAACCGCAAAATGAAAAACCTACAGCAAAGTCGCTGCCAAATGCTTTCAACACCCCTTAGGGGTTGGTCAGGGTTAAAACATTAACCAACCCTCCTCCCTTGATTCTGAGAAAAATAAGAAATTATTGCCAAACATTTATCGTTCATCGTCCGAGGATGTGTACAAAACTTTGTCCATCGGTGTAATGAAAAGCTAAGATCGGAGACCAAGCGATGCCCACAAACGGGAGGAGTCACTTTGAACTTTACTCTCAACCTTATACACAATCTTTTGGGCCATTGGTACAGTTAATTTCCCCTTGGAGCTCACTACTGTTGCCATCACTCCCGCTGTTTTCAGCTAAGGATTTATCGAAAACTATTTTTCAAATGGGAAAAAAGTATCTAGGGAGCATGTGGAGAAGAATTGCGTGCAATTATCCGGAAAAACTTTCAATACATATGAGCACAACGGTGATAACTAGCACTGGGGGATGGATGGAAAGATAAGGCAAAAAAGTTGTTTGTCTTTAAAATGAATGTGAGCTCTGGGAATATGCTACACTTCAAAGTGGATCTGGCCGGGTGGGGGTGGTATTACATTCTTTTCGTAATGAAGAAGTGCAAATTCTGTCGAATAATTTAAATTAATTGAATGCAATGCTAATGGAGTAGTGTCCCATTAGAGAGGCTTGCAGTCGTTAATAATGGTAATTGAACTATAGCATGGGGTACAATACCTACCCCTCTGGCAAGGACCCTCTGAGAATTGAAGATAACGGGGGAGACACGAATCCAATTGCATCCGTTCGTATAATTAATAATTAACACTCGTTTGTGTAATTTTGTTAATTAATGGTACATAGTTCGTTGCTGAGAATTAATTACCACAAAGTCATCGCCAGGATTGCATAACTTTTTCTCTAGTATAAGGCTTGAAAATGAAGAGTTTACATTTTTTTAAAATCCTTGTACAGGTTTCAAATATATTATGAAAGTAATCTGGCCCCATCTGTCGAGAGAGAGAGAATACTATAGTATAATTAACTTTGCTATTGGCGGCGAAAATTTGCAGAATGTTGTTCAGCTGTAGCAGTGGCAATCATTTCCTTTAGAAGGTACTCCGAAGTTCATGACTTATTGGTTACTGAATCGCTGATTTTAGGAATAATTTGAGAGGCCTTGAGCAAAAAGAAATTCATGGATTGGGGTTGAATAAGTCCCGAAAGAGCTCATTCTGAAACCCTGCTGAAAGGCAAGAAAGACAATCTTAAAAAATGATACCCAAGTGATGTTTCGAGAGAAATTGTTAGAAAGATGGTTTTGGTTGCAGTAGCCCAGCTTGACTGCAACAATGGCAATACTACGATTCCTGTGGTACCGCAAAGTAAGTGTGGTTTTCAATAAAGCAGACATCGGCTAATCTGGGAAATATGATAAAAAACTTTTATATCGACCTATTTTTTGTAGGTCAGGGGCTTCGCTCCCCCACAGGTGGCTCAGCCATTTTTCTGTATATATACACAATATGCAGACTTTCAAGTTCGATAAAGTAGAATCCCCTTGAAAACGAGTACTTGCTAGAAAACAGGTACTTCCTGTTGGGTAGAAAGATTGTTTTCTGTAGCGCTTTGACTCTTGAATTGATAGCACTGGTAGCTAGGAACCGTTAATTTGACAGCTTTTGATTTGTACTCAGTTTGGTTGGCCACTTCACAATAAATAGACTTAAGGCAAATCAACTCCAGCAAATTATGTTAACTTATTTCGAAAATCATTTGGAAATATTCGCTAAAGCCGTTTATTTTTGGATCGTCTTCGCACCACGCATACTCTAATTCATAATACGCATCTGTAGATACGTTGTGCAGGGCACACCGAGGAAGCCGTTGGCAATGTGGAGCGTAGTAATGAGGAGGATTTGAATGAGTTGATACGGCATAGTGTACAACTATGGAAGCAATATCAGTCTTATTTTGGGAAGATTTTGCGCAAAGACCTTCTTTTATGAGATGAATAGATACAGCTGTAGACAGTTTCATTTCCCGTGACCTCATTGTGACCTGCAAATTATTTTACATTTTTTTCTGCAGCTAGAGTTCTGGTGCTACTGCATCAGAGTCCAGATTCATAAGACAGTCGGCGGGCAAAGTCATCAAATCCCCAGTGCGCGTTGTACCACAGAAAACTTTCTTTTAACGGAAGATTGCTTTGAGAGTGCAGCATATGTATGAATATAAAGGGGAGGGAGATTCATCAATGTATCTAGAGCGGAGCCAAACATACTAAGGAGAACCCCTATGAATTCATGTATCTTCTCTGGAGCTTAAGCACAAAATGAGCCAGACCGGTAAACTTCTCCATTCTCGCAAAGAGAACACCCTCCGTTTTGAGAGATTGACTAAAAGTCAATTGACCAATCGTCTATTACGTCCAGGGCTACCTACAATTTAAAGCAGATAGTCGCTGGTTACGATCCAATAGACAGTACAACTACATCATCCGCGTATGCTTGTGCATAGACGTCAAAACTATTGAGCGCGTTGAACAGTGAGCCAATCAACACGGCCCATAGTAGAAGAGACAGAACTCGGCTTGTGGTCAACCCCTGTTTACCCCCTCCCCTCCCCGATCATATTTGAAGTAATAAGTGTCCTATTTACCAGCACTTCTTTTATCTACAAAATCTACGATTCGTCTACGCCATGTTACCTGGTCGAGTTACACATGCCGGAAAGTACCTTAATGCCGATGAAAATTGCCAGGAGGTATTCCTTCTTGTCAAGTGCGTCCTCAATTCTGCCCACCAGATTTTGAAGAGCACTCTCGCAAAATCTTCCGCGTGTGTACACTACACGGTGCAAGAAGGTTGAACAACTGTGACATATACTTCCGTGGTTACGACCGAGAAGGCAAGCAGTGACTATTTGGAGGCAGTTTTGTCATTTAAGGCTCATTACGGCAATAAATCTTGACGTTATTATACGTGAACAGGTGCCTCACGACAATTCGCATCAAAGCTAAATACACAAACATTAGTCTAATATATACTCCCCACAGGAGTAGAAAACCGATGTCATCAAGGACTGTTTTTGTAAGATTCTCGACAAGACATAAGATGTACCAAGGTAGCGTAGTCACCAACTCAACAACGGATTCTGGATTATTGATTTTGTTTCGACGGTCTCAAAACTTAAGTTTAGGTGGGAGCTGACTGGTTTAGCTCATCAAGCTTAAAGCAACAATAACCTTTTCTCCAGCGAAGCTCAGTATTTGGGTGTCATTTTTAATAGCCAACTTCGTTGGACTAATCACATATCATGTCAAAAACCTCCTGAGCGTTCCGGCCTTCTGTGCATCGAGGAGGTTTATCTGGATATACACGGCCAAGATAAGTGAAAGTTGTTTAATAGTACAAACTTTTCAGAGCCTGAACCAGTATTAGGCCTGCTTGAGACTTCGATTAGGGTCTCCATTGACAGTTTTATTTCATATGAGGACAACTGCAGATGGTGACTCCCCATGATTTCTAAGTGGTCAACAATTTCCCTGCTGTCATCGGGGAACTACTCTTTAAGCAATTAAGTTTGCATGGCATAGGTGACGAAACATCATGTGACGCTTGCTATGAGAGTGATGACGATACCTCGGAGCATTACTTTTGTGAGTGTTCAGCCTACGCTTGAATAAGACTGCAGATGGGGTAGGTACGAGTACTTACTCATCTCTCTACGAAAGATTGAGAAATTTTAGTAAAAGTAACATACAATGAATAAAATGAACTAGTTCTTTGTCTGAGACCTGACTACTACCTCAATTAATACCATGCACTGCTAGGATATTGTCACAAAACACAATGCCAAAACTGGCAACAAGCCGATAAGTATCCAGCCTTTGAAGCGCTGAGTTTCAAAGGGCCAATCAAAGCATGTAGAGCGACCATAGCTGCAATCGAAGACAAAAGAGGCTCGAGACCTTAGGAGGTAATTGAGATATATTATAACAGGAAAGATGGTTAGCCTAAATTGGAAAGAGCATATCTGGTCGACAAAGCACGAACGAAATCCTGCAAGGACTAATATAGGAACCTAATTTGACTAGTGCTGGGGATATGAAAGAAGCATTTATGCATCATCGTTAATGATTTTACTGGGACCTTTGTTATCAGAAAGGGCTTCCGATAAAGCAACGCATTTTCGTAAGATTTCTTTAACACCAAGTTTGAGAGCTTGTGGGAAACTCACAAGACAATACTAGAGATTCAAGAGGGACGAGTAACAGAGGAAATGCATAACTAAATTACGAGTAGCATGCGCGTGTACAAAAATGTTTGCACAAATTTAAGAAGGAAAGAAAGGGAGGTGACGATTAACGTTGGTTTTGAATGTTTGGAATTTATAATGGCTGGGAAATAAAGAGCTCGGCACAGCATTCCATCAGCGAGTTGTACGGCTAAGGAAAGTGTCCCAATATTTCAGAGTACGTCCAAAAGTGCTTGAGGGTATATAGCGAGACGGGTGTAAAGATTGATGGAGCATTGGTGATGAAAATAACGTTAGAAAGAGGTTGGGCAGAAGATATTTTTTTCGGTGTTGAATCTTATTTATCCCACTATATTGAGGGCGAATCAGAGGGTGAAAAGGATTTACTACATCGCTTAAGGAAACCAAGATACCTTGTTTTTTTTTTTTAAATTTCGATGGCTGTGAGGTTGGGTTGAACATACGCTTACACTCCTGGTCTATAGTCGAAAAGTAAATAAGTGAAGCCTGGTAAGAATATGCAAAGATTAGTACCGACAACAAGAAACATATTGAACCAGAAGTAAGAAAGGGGATATATTAATAAAAACTGAAAAGAGTGTGAGAGACAAAACGAATTTCTGGGGTGCACCAGACTTAAAGCCATCCAATATACAAACTGAATTGAGCGTACTGAAAGGTAATTCATAAACCACTGAAAGATATTTAAAAGACACGCATTTTCGACAAAAGAACCTAATGACACACTATGTCAATCCCTTTGAAATATCAAGTGCAACTATCACGATTTTGTAAAGGTGTTCAGCAAGCAGAGTTACCTTGTCCCCAAGGCTGACAGTTGGAATCTCATTACAAATGAGCATCGAGATTGAAGATGGGGGAACATTTCTAATGATTTTGACGTGCGTTTAATTTTTTTTTACCAGCTTTTGCTTCAGTTCTTAGTCGTGTTAGACCTAAGGAAAGCAGTGCAGTCATGCCTGGCTCGACTGAATTTGTTCGGCTCTTGCTCTGTCTGGTTGGTCTTGTAGCACCAAAAAAAAAACTGTTTTCTCAACCTTATAGATCCTTTACAGCCCGAGTTTTGGTTTGATACTCTTAATCCGAGGGATAAATGAACTCATTCCATAGAGAATAGTGTTTATCGAGGATTTTAACGACCAGTTCTACTTCCTAAACGAGCTTTTAAGTCTGCTAAAATTGACTTTATCTTGTTTCAATGCGGTTCTTTTAAGATATATTTTCTCTAACTTGTTCAATGGTCATGGTAAATGTTCGAGAAATTTGCTGAAATGATGCAGTGGTCCAACGAAGCTAGAGGAGAGGTTAAAAACAAAACCAAGGTGTTGGTGGCATGACTATCCAAGTATGGTATTCGTGTGGATTTTCTTACTACCTGGGTCTAGTTCAAGTTTCAGTCAAGATCTCAGTACACCGTCCTCCTGCTGTTGTCTGTCCAGAATGTCGAAACCACCCTGAATTTTGTATATAGAAAAGGGTCGCAATAATTATTTCAATATGAGAGATACAATTCTAGGAAGGGAGTTAGATAGAACGTCGAACCCGTAAAATGTCGAATTGTTGTCCAATTTGCTTACGGAAATGGAATTATAACCCATTGAAATTGAATTCCGAATTTGAAACGTAGACCACATTGTGGTTGTATTTATTAAGCTATATAATTACGCACGTAAATGCTGGGACCGTAGTGAGAAAAGAGGAATGGCGCTGTTTAGTATCCTGGCAGTTTCAAAACTGAGTGATTCAAGAGTTGTTGTTAGGAATCCATCTATGTGAGTGCTTTTGATAAGCTGGCCTGTAGTTGAGACCATGGCGCACCTAGGTCATCAAAAGAAGAATAAGTAGCTCTTGGTCGGCGCAGTTAAACTGTCAATTTACTTGGACAGTAGTTAGATAGGTAGGAATTCTACACATCTTACCAAAAGGAGGTTTGTGTGACGAAATCCGAGCAAAAAAAACAATTAAAATCTTGGTATAAATGGGCTCCTTGTCGAGATATTTATCTACATATTTACGATAATTTTAAATTTATGTTAATTTATCAAGTAAGGAGCATACCATAGCAGGCTGTGTCTGTGAAAATATTTTTAGTATAATATTAATGAAACATCATGTTTTTACATCGCTTGATTTTTACCAAAATCTGAAATTGTATAACGCATTTCACAATTTTATTTTTTTGATCGAATGTTCTGGGAAAGTGGTTAAGAAGCCTCATTCTTCAGCATAATTTGGTGACTGTATTCCAGTACATAGTGCATTTTGTAAGAGAAGCACCTTCGGTGCCATAGTGTGTGATCACTATAGGTTCTAGACCGGTTCTCTGAGGAACTAGGAACTAATGGATCTAGTTTAATAAATATACGCTTTCGCAAAATCGCTAAACTCAGAATTTCCTTGACTTCATTTTCGACGTCCTTCAAACAGTACATCAAAATTCCAGATTTCACCCTGAAAACGAATAATTAAAGTACAATACAAATTCTACATCTTACTGCTCCAGTACCACATCATTCAATTCGAATTGAAAGATTAGTTCCTCTTCCATTTAAAAGAATCGTTTTACGCACAAAATGAAATCCTCTATGCACCCTGTCGAACCAAGTACATTTCGAGTATCCTAGAGAAAACATTTCAATTTTCACCCGCATCCGATTAAGAGCTACAGTCAATAGAATTCGACGTGTTTTCCAGGTCAGTAGGACGAAAAAAGTACTTCCAAACCATGGTGTATGGTATGCCGAGTGCCGGCCTCCTTCAAGCACCTAAAGCACAAGCTCTCAATTTAGATCCAAGTTCACTTCAACGGACAAATTGCTCACTTCGGACAGTGCCATTAAACTTTAAAAAAAAAGAAACAAAAAAGTTCAATCATTCGCCATGTGGATTTTTTGATGGGAACAGAAATTCAAGCCAATTAAAGAGGGGGCTTTGACGCTTAAGTCCTGGATTAAAGAAGAAAGTTAAACAAAAGAGAATTTTGAATCCCACCGCTCATATTTTGTTTAGATCCTCCATGTATACGAACCTGGCCACATGTGTTACGTACACATATGTACCTATACATGCTTCCTTTCCATTTCTTCTCACTCATTCTCCAAAACAAGTGAATAAAACTCAATCAAAATCGGTGCTTTTCATCGATTTTGTTCAGTGTCCTTTCGCCAAACACCTGGCATTAATACGACATGACAATCAATTTATGTAAAGGAACACCGGCATTCCCTTCATACCACTTAGGCACGTTCGATCTTAGCTCGCCCCTTTGCACCAATGTACAGATACCATCGCACAACGAAAACAAGGACCAATTCCCTCGAATAAAGAAAAAAAACCCGAAAGACATACGAGTATATTCGTACATATTTCCTTCCTCTGTTGTTCCACTTATTTATACCATATCTCCTGTATTCCATAGGCCAAGACAATAGGATTCAGGTCTTAAGCCAGAAGTAAGCAATACATCCAACTCCGATGGACACCAAGCTCACACAATGACAACACAATGCAAAGTCAATTATTTATCCATAATCCAGCAGCCGTTTGTGTCCGGTAAATTTATCTCACAAAAACAGAACAGAGACTAGAACCCAAACACAAAACATCATTATCCTTAAAAAAGAGGGAGATAGAGGGAGAGAACGACATTAGGACAAAGTTTGGCATTTAGTTTAGAAGGACATTGATAGCATAGGAACGACAAATAAGGTGAAACTTAAGTTGAGCAAAAGTCCTTAGCAACCGATCAGCACACTTAGAGTTCATTCGAAAATCTAGGACTCTCAGGGCAAATAATTCAAAATTCTGCTGAAGGAATGAGAATGCAGACAGAGATACAAGTACAGCAATTGAGAGATTGCGGAAACAGGGTCAGCATTTCAAAATTTCATGTCACTGTGAGTTGAAGGTGAAGAACTGTTCAGATGCATTGACGTGTAAGGGATGCTTTTTGTTTTATATTTTCCTGTATTTCGTTTGTTTGTTTTTTTTTGCGTTTTTAAATCAGAAATAATGTTTGTTGAAGATGAAAATAGAACGCATTCGCATCCAGCCAAGGGGATTTGGTATCTTAATTTGACCAGTGTCTATGCATGGGTAATGTTTTCAATTCGATTTTGTGGATGCTTAAATAATTTCACAGCCCAGTGAGTTGAAATTTGTGGAGGTGAAGTTGTTCTTTGTAGTTTGTATAGAATTTTACATTTTGGAAAAAGAAAGCTGTGAAATGCATACGATTATTAGGGAATAGGAAGCGCTTTAAAAACAAGATAAATGAGAGCTCAATATAGTCTAATAAATAGGATGAGGAAAATGTGTCTATGTTATAAAACAAATAATTGTGATTAAATTTGCCACCAAGGAGGATTCAATACAAGAAATATAGTGCATATGTAGAAAAATTTAGTACTCGTCTACCTGTTACATTTTGATTAAATAAAAAAGGTTTCCTGACCGTAGCAAGCTATAGGAAGGAACAGTTGCAATCCAGAATTGGATCACTGATAGCATAACCGGACAGCACTGCAAGAGTATTAATTGAATATCAATGCCCTGGACGAAGACATTCCAAGTTAAGTCGTTGATTACTCGATAACTGAAACCAAACCATACCCTACGGTTTGGTTAAAGCCTAGATATTGTAGTATAGAAAGAAAATAAATCCAAATATTGTTAAAGGAAACGAAGCCGGAAAGATTTTTGATTCTTACCGTCATCTATACGTTAATACATGAGCTGAGAGCATCTGTCAAACAGACCGATATGGTGGGTTTTTGGTTTGATTTCTATTTTTCTTTCTTGCAAGATCGTCCTTTTTCTTCGTTCCGAAGAGTGAACCCATCAGATCACAGAATTAAGTCGTTTTTTTTTTTTATTATAATCAGTGTAAATACCTATTTCAATTAATCATATATATGTGAATGTCTAATCTGAAAAAGGGAAAACACCGAACTCATTTATACTGATTGGATACAAAATCGCGGAATTGGGATCGGTATGCCCCGAACAAGAAGAACCTATTGGGGTTTACGGCTTAGGATGCCCATGGCCAGTAAGTACAAAGCACATGCAATGCACATAGAGAACAAAGGGAATACTTGAAGGAAAGAAAATATGCTAGATTATAGACTCTTTCTCCACTTACAAAACCCGTGGACGAAATCATAAAAATCGTGCTTCAAAGAACAAAGCAGGCTGTGGCCTGCCATTCGGAAGACCTCAGGACAATAAGCCTAACAGCATTAATTTTAAAAAAAACTTTTAAAAAATTGCTTGACACTCATATTCGAAGTGATCTCCACTCAGCAGACTTAGCCTCAAACCAGCAGCGTTGCCAGTACGATTGAAAAAAGTCTTTACGACAAAGACCACACATTAACAGTGTTCCTTGGCATCGAAATAGACTTCAACAATGTCAACATCCCCGCTGTAAGTAGAAACTTAAGAAATTCTGAATTCTGCAGGCTCACGCCTGCTTTAACAAATATGATTACCTGCATGCACTGCAACAGGAACATCAATGTAACACTAGGTATCAGCACGCCTCAAGGAGGAGTGATATCGCCTTTTCTGTGGACCCTAGTGGGTAACGAAATACTTCTGAATCAAGACTATCCTATGGATGTACAGGGCTATCAGTGAGTTCATTTTTATTTAACTAATTAATTTACTCTTACATGCTAGACAAAAAAATGCTTAAAAATTAGCTTAAACAACTTACAAATAAACTTATTCTAACTTACTGGCCCCATGCGGGCGCTCTAAGCTGAACCTAACACTTAAACTATGTCTTTCGACGCATCTTACAGTCTAATTTTATATTTTACATTACACTACTTAATACTAGAACTAAGAAAATAAATTTTAAGTAAAAACTTAGTAAATAGACTGTTTTTTTATATTATAAAAACTTAAAAAAAAAAACTTATAAACTTCCTAAAAATAAATCTTAATCTACTTAACCTACTTACATCTAATACATACACATACATACATATACATATATATTCATAATACCTATATACTTAATATATAAGTATATGCATATATATATATTTTATTTTTTTTTTATTTTTTATTTTTATTTATTTTTTTTGTGTTTTTATATTTTTTTTTTTCTTAAAACTAACTTAATCCTACCTAAAACTATGTAAGCCGGACAAGGCTAATAAAATAGTCAGACGACCGACTTTGCTTCCTATGGAGCTATCTAGTACTGGAGGAATTGGACGACGAAACTTCCCTTTCTTCAACCAGCCACCAAAATTGTTGGTGCTGCCGAGCAACATCCCTCATGTCGCGACTCCCTATCCCCCTACTGAACCGGAGACGCTCCGCACTGCCGTGTGCGACGTCTCTGTCGTAGTTGAGTCGCCTGTCCGCAGCTGTTCGAGCGACGTGGAAGATTAGCGGCACCGCCAATCTGTTCGGGATCAGACCTTTGCTATCTAGATAGAGGAACGCTTCTGGAGGAATAAAGCAGTCAAAGCGAATTCTCTCGTGATACATATAATTGGGTAGAAAATCCGGGAGATCAGGTTGTTCGATGAGGTCATTGTTCTTACAATGTGCCTTCGAGTTAACTTAATGACGAAGTTGTCCACTCTTATTAGGTTCGCCCTATTGTACAAGACCTCATTAGGATAGAATCTTAAGTACTGAGACTCTGGTGTTCTGTATAAGCAAAGACAAGTCCTAAGACAAGCCCTCTCAAACACCCGAATCTTTTCCAATAAACTTGCTCTTACGTTGAACCACACGGGACATCCAAATACAAGCATGGGCCTGATAAGGGCCATGTAGCAGATTACCTTCACCCTCGCATCGAGTTGACTGTAAAAAAACAGTCTATTTGTAAGGGCAAAAGCACCTCTGACTCTGGCCAGAGCAACATCTATGTTTGTTAAAATACAGATATTGATCTAGCCAGACCCCAAGGTATCTGACTACATTTCGACAAGTAAGTGGCTGTCCGTGTTGTCCGAAGATAGAAAACTTTCGCCAATTCTCTCTGGTATCCCTAGAGGCCCCAGACAAAGGCTTCCGGTTTCCGACTACTGAAAGTTGTTTTTCAAATTCCAGTCGTCGCAATATCGCTTAATTTTGTCGAAGTCACGTTGCAAAAGCATATTATGACCTCAATCTTTGGACCTGATCTGTACGCGATTAAGTCGTCTGCATACGCTATGGTATGGTGAAGTGAAGCTATTAGATCACTCGTGTAAATGTTGAATAGGATCGGCGAATTTACCGCACCCTGTTGCACGATGCCATTCTTCACGATGAACTGTTTACTGGAGAGCATAACAAAAAGAATATGCAGCAGTGGTTTACTAATGCCCAACCTGTCCAGCTTGAAAAAGAGTCCCTCTAACCATACGGTATCGAAGGCCCTTTCCAAGTCAATCAGGCAGGCACCAGTGCACTGTTTCTTGCCTTTGTTCCATTGGATATCAGAAACCAGTTTCGACACAGCATGAATGATATCATGCCCCTCCTTGAAACTGAATTGATTATCTGGAACTATATGTTTGTCCTCAACCCACTTATTCAGGACTCTATTGATCACCTTCTCGAAAACCTTACTGATATTTGGAAGAAGACCAATCGAGCTGAGATTCGCCGGATTGGAAGTATCTTTATCCCTTTTGGGGATGGGATGTACCACCGCAGTTTTCCAATGCGCTGGATAATGTGCATTATTCATTGCATTATTAAACAGGGTGGTATAAATGTTCATCGCTTCTAGAGGGAGATCTCGAAGCACAATGTTCGGTATTTCATCGGTTCCCACTGTACTTCTAAGTGATTCGAAGATCGTTTATAGCTCTTCCTTCGAAATGAAAGGGGGTAGTACCCTATCGTTGGTGATGACATTATTTGCCATATTCTCGTCACTGAACTGGGCGAAACCCGAGCTTTCGAATCACCAATTCACAATTTCATTTCGAAGGTAGAAATTGTACACAAGGACTCGATTCTCCAGATCGTGGTTCGGGCCAATGATAACATTCGCCTTGCACACTTCCAGGAACGTCGCTCCTATAGCCTCTACCTGCTCCTGCGGATCCTCGATCACAAAGAAGTTGTCACCATCAACAGCCTCATTTGGATCTATGCCTGCTGCTACCAGTATTTGTTCGTCGTTCGTGATTATTTCTTCGAAATATTTTATTTATTTGCGGGAACATATTCGGGTTGCTGGTGTTTATAGCCCGAATTTTATTGTTCCAATACAAACTTACAGATGCTCTGTAATTTTCATTTATTAACGTTCGGAGGTTTTTAATCGACGACTTCAGTGTCATGATCTCCGAGTTATGTGTGTCAATAAACTGTCTGTACAAGGTTTTTAGTCTTGAAAGCAGCCTACTTTTATGTCGGAGCAGTGCGTCAATAGTTGCGTTGCGGAATAAGTTTTCTTCGTCAGTGTGTTAGTACCTAGGTATCGTTTTGTCCATTGTTCATTTGATTGTCTCGTCCATTAGTTTTAGATACATTCAATCTCCTCGTTTGACAGATTTCTGTTGGACGGTGTTTAGAGCGAATTCGAGGAGAGTGCTCTAGTCAGTGTTCTGGTGAAGTGTGTCCAACGCACCCTACTATAATTGTAGGAATGCCTTTGAACAAACTCATCCAATTCCGCAATTTCGTTGGGAACAGTTACTTCGGTGCTGAAACCGCAATGGTCACTGTCATACACGAAAGTGCGTAGACAGTTTGTAGTTTGTTGGTTAGTGCGTGTCAGTTGTATTCGTGAGTCGAACAGCAGAAGATCCAAATAAGACCCGTGTCTCGGAAATGACGGACTATCCGTCGCCTAAGCCCGAGCCGATACATCACACTGTGCTGACCCCACCAATTGAATAGTAGGTTCCCTCTAGTATTTGGTGTATTATTTCCCCAATCGCTATGAAATCTCCGCCGATAATAAAATAGTTGTCTTCCAATTCCAGCCTCAGAAATCGAAAAAGTGTCTCGAGCTCTGAGATAAATAAGGTGGATTGAGTAACCTTAGGCGCATATACAGACACCATGTACAACCGCTTTCCACTACGGTGATGGAAGCATGCTTCGTGTTTTGGGGAACCTGGAACCTACGTACTACACGACTGTATACTCTTTTGAAACATATACCTTTTCGTATGAAAATTGCAACGCCACCTCCCTGAATGGAGTTGGGTCGGTTTCTGCGTACTATTTTCTATCTTCTGTGCCTCATTTTGTGTCTTTTGGTAAGCTTAGTTTCGCTAACCAAAAGCACATCGGGGGCTTGGTCTTTAAGCAACTTAAATAGTGCGGCTCGTCGTTCGAGCCTAATCAGTGAATTCACATTCACAGCAAGGACCTTCAGGGTTTGCTCCGCCTCGTACGTACCCATTACGGCAAAAGGTGCGTTAGGAAAGGCAGCAGCGCGTATACTTCATCCCCCCTCGCGGTCTGTTCAGTTAAGTGACGTTGTAGCTGAGCCATCTGCCCCTGGATAGAGAGCAAGATAGCTAGCATGTCAGGTACTGGCTCCGGTGCTCTAGGCGCTGGGGTCGGAGAAGCAACCTTCGTTTGTGTATGCACGGGTGGTCGTTTAACTTCCACTTTCTGCTGCCGGGCCAGATTTATTCTTTTAATATACTGGAATTTGGGACAACCCAATAATTTGCGGTGTGCCCCGTGTTCCTGCATAAAGCACAAGAGAGTTGGCTTTTTTCAGACGCTCCGTCCTTACCCAGAGCGCATTCCTCGGATTTGTGGTTCTTACCGCACTTCACGCATCGAGACTGCATTTCGCAGTCTTTTACACATTGTAAAATGTTTTCGCTCCTCTTTAATTTCTCCCAGTGTACAACCTGGTAGTCTAGGACTTTGATGGTCCTTAGACCATCCAGTTTGCTGTTGGGTCTTAGCTTCTCCCTTTTAGCTCTAGCCGTGACAAATGGCTTAACCTCCACGAATTTGAGCCCTTCGCACTCCTTCTCTTTCAGCAGTGCAAGGAGCTCCTCCGGATCAGTCGACGGTTCCAACCCCCTCAGCAGTATTGTTTGCAGCTTCTGCCCCTTCGGGGTGTAGGAGAAGAACTCCGTCGTCGAATCCTTCAGTAAATTTTTTATTTTATGATAGCGCTCCACTGTGTTACAGTGGATCGCATGCCTATCTAGTGATAATCTTTTTATGAAAAAGTTGTTGCCTATGGCCGACTTACACAGTTCAATCGTCTCTTTGAGTTCCATTTTGTAAGTATTTATAGGTGGAACCCTTGTTTTAGATGGCTTATGTTATTGTTGTTGTGGTTGCTGTGGTTGCTGTTGTTGCTGTTGTTGTTGTTGCTGGCTCTTCTGCTGCTCCTGTTGTTGTTGTTCTTTTTGTTGATGTGGTGACAGCTGATTTTTTTTTTTGAGATTGCATAAGTTTATGCGGCTGTTTTAGTTTTTGTTGTTGCTGTTGTGTTGTTATGTGTTGGGTTTGTTTTTCTGCTAGTTGCTGCTGTTGCTGTGGCTGTTGAGAATCGAGCAGTTCTCCCTCCTTGCTGTTTGTTTAGCTTTAATAGCTAGCACTCTTTGCTGGAGAAGTTTTATGTTGCTTTGTATTACCTCTACCTCCTCCTCTTCGTCGTCTGACTCAGAGGCCGCCAGAGATGCAAACATATTGTTATTTTGCTGCTGTGCTGCTGCCCTTGTTAATTTTCTTGGCGCTCCTTCCCTCTCTCCGCCAGGCAGCTCTTCTGTTGATGCTGACAGGGAAGGGCGTTTCATTACGTCAGGAGTTGGCTTCAGTGTCCTCCTCCTCTTCATCTTTGGCTCTGGTTGGCTTGAAGAGATTGAAGCATCGTCTGACTTTTCCGCTGGTCCCGCTATTGGCTTAGCGGACCGCTCACCGGAATGCATCGCTAGATATTTGCTCACTTTTTATTTTTAATTTTTAAATTAAAAGAAAAGAAAAAAAAGAACAGAAAATCTTTTCGCTCCAAGTGGAGTGGACTCGAACCCACGACCTTTGCTTTGTCAACCGATCACACTGCCACTGCGCCAATTGGAGCCTAATGAAATTTCTCAAGTGTCTTACTTATTCGTTTTAACACTTTTTATCACTCGCAAGCCGAGTCACGTCTACACTCTACTGAGGTCTATGAACGACTGATGATGTACAGGGCTATCGTCAGACCCATCTTAACCTACGGCAGCTTAGTATGGTGGTAATCTACAAACAGAATTAGCAACCTTAGGTTAATGACAGAAATAGAGAGGATTGCACGTATAGGCACGACTTATGACAAGAGAACGAGGTCAACGGCTGGACTAGAAAATATACTTGGCCTCCCGCCCCTAGATCTATACATGCAAGAACCTGCAGCGAAAATTGCTTTCAGATTATGTTAGCTTAATGGGTGGAAACCAAACGTGAAAGAATAAATCTCAATCTTTATAAGTGAACTGGGTCTAAGTTCCAATAATACCCCAATAAATTAAGCTTACGATGTTCACGACGCCTGGCGGATTACAGCACTGTCTTTCAGGCTGAGATATTGACTATAGCAGAAGCAGCCAAACTTGCGGCAATAAAGGCAATATCCCACGATGACATTACCATATTTATCTACAGAAAAAGGGAGTGAAGCGCTAAGTCCCTGGCCACCAGGGGGTGGAGTGGCAGGCAATGAGCATGCAGACGAGCTAGCTCGAAAAGGATCCACAATAGAAAGGAAGCGAATTTTGACTTTATATGAATTCGATGCATATCTTGGCTGTTTGCTGCATATTGGTGCAGTGTGAGATGGGCATCTTGATCAGGTTTCGCTATGGAATGTTGAGGAAGGTCATATCGTTTTTCGTGCCGCAAAGATGATGATGATGCACTTTCTCGTCGACCTCAGTCGCCTGGAAATCGAACTCTTTCATATCTTCGACCATATGATAGCAATTGTCAACCAGAATTTGACTACGGTATACCAACCAGATGAAATTTGACTATAGACGAACAGCTCAAAGGTTTTCCTGACCTCTGTAAGTTTTGGCAATACACTCCATCGAAACCATCGAAGTATGGGATAAAACTATAGTGGATAGCCGATAGTAGAACACATTTCCATTGAACTGCCCAATTTATACAGGTTCACAACAAAATATATCTCCACATTCGATGTGGACAGGAATCTAACTATTGGCAATTATTTCACTTCTGTTGATCTAGCTTTGACTTTGAGAGATAAAATCACTACTGTTGTTGGAACCATTCGAAAGAACAAAGCCATTTGTGATGAAAGAAGCTGTTGATGACAACAATGCAATTGTTCTAATTAACAAAAAAATAAGTGTAGCGTTCAATTGAGAGCAGTTTGTTTGGATCCTCCGATGGAACTGTCCTCATTGCTTATGTGCCCAAAAAAAATAATTCTGTAGTTTTACTATCAACTAAGCATTCGTCAACAACTGGAATGATCTCTGGTCTTAAAAACAAACAAATATTATTTTGGACTACAACCAAAATAAAAAAAGTATCGATTTGTATGGTCAATTCCTGTGCCTGTATGACGAGAAGATGGCCAATGGTCATTTACAATATTATAATTTTGTTCATATCGTGACTCACGCGGCAGTTATTTGCTTACGTCATTTCATCCACCATCAGCCTACCCGAAACATTTCCGAAACATTTTAAACTAATCGAGCTTGCTAGGCAATCGTGCGCAAGAGAAATCGATATTCTTGAGAATACTTCCGGTTCTCGAATAACGAGATTGGATAAAGAAGCATACCGCGTGATTGATCATTCACATACGGTTCAATTACCGAAAGTTACAGAACGTTTATCAGGGAAATCGTTAAGTTACAAGCATTTTTTGTATGCTGTGCGAATATTTACTATTTCTATTATATTCATATACTGCTAGATGTTCCATTTGTCTACGAGCGGCCGATAAGAAGTCAAAAATACAATGCGACAACTGCTCGAAGAGCGTATGCTACGAACATTATAATACATCATTAACTGTGTAAAATGCGCACAAATTGAAAACATTACCTGTTCAACGATTAATTTGCCATCGACAAAATTTTCAATTGTTTAATTTTATCAAAAAAAATCTTTTTTATTGTATTGGGTTGTTTGGAAAGTAATTTTGTTTTTTTCTAACAGAGGATTTAATTGTAGTTTTTCACAGTCAATTTAACACTTAAGCCGCATAATCGTTATTATTGTAATTTGACATTTAATATAGACAGGATTGCTTGTAAAAAAAGTCGAGTTGATTCTACGCAGTAGTTTTTGTTGGTGTCCTTTCAACTATGGGAAGTGAAAAACATCATTTTCTGCATATTTTACTTTTTTACTACCGAAAAGTGAAGAATGCTATTCAAGCAAGAAAAAATGTATCCGATGTGTATGGCTTGCAAAATTTCGATCCGGTAATTTTAATGTTGAAGATGCACCACGTTCAAGAAGGCCAGTTGAACCTAATGAAGACACAATAGAGGCATTAGTTGATGCAAATAGGCGAATAACAACTCGTGGGATCCTCAGTCCACTTATTCCCCTACTATCTCTTCTTACTACTTCCATAAAGCTAATTTTCCCGAAATCAATATCTATCTCAGCAAATCTTCTTTTCATTTTCCTGATGCAATCGCCATTTTTTAGAGTGAAATATTTAATTCCATTTCCCTTTACGTCCCCTTTTTTCGGCATAAAACTTCATCTACTTCCCCACCCTGGTATAACAGAAGAACTCGCTCCTTATGCAACAAAACAAACAAATTATGGCCAGTTTTTCTAAGCACCAATTCTTATTCCGACTACTCTAATTATTTTGGACTAACTCCGTTTCACCCAGTTCTATAACTGCCTCTATCAGCGCTTTCTCGACACAGCGAGGACCAACGTGATCATCGATCCTAAGACATTTAATCAATTCGTCAACCACAACAGAAAATCAGGCGGTTAGCCCCCCTCTGAGTCGTTCAATAATATATCACCAACCGACCCACATACTATTGCCAACTATTTTGCAAACTTGTTTAAACAATCATTTGCAGACAACTTCTTCGCACTCTTCCCCATATATTTCAAGTAACTTCCCAATTTCTTCATTGGCCCCTCTCTCGATATTATGATCCTAACCTTATCGAAGAAAAGTTACAAAATCTCAAAAGTTACAAAATTACAATGCCGAAAATGGCAACGAAATTGATGTTATTGCTACAGATTTTGCTAAGGCCTTCTATAAAATATCACATCAATTGATCCTTTTCAAATTGTCTTCCCACGAATTTGACCCCATACTGCTAAAATCGATTTCTTCTTATCTGGAGAATCGTTATTATAGCGTTTGTGTTAGGTTAGCCTTCTCAACCCCGTTTTTAGCCATTTAAGGTGTATCACAAAATAGCAATCTAGGTTCCCTCTTTTTCATTTTAGCTATAAACGATCTAGAGAGGATTATTAAACACTGCCCCCTACACTAAGTTCTCCAAAAATATTACTTCACCCCAAGACTATATTCTTCTTCAAGAAGACCCCGATAGGTTTTCCACTTGGTGTCTAAAAAATTACTTAGAGCTTAATGTCTCCAAATGTCAATCGATGAATCAATCTCCCCCTCATGACCAACATGTACCCCAGGTTCAATCCCTTCGCGGCCTTGGAATATTATACGACAGAGAGTTAAACTTCCGTTCGCATGTTGATGAGATAATGCTTAAAGCCAACTCGTCGCTCGATTTCATCAAACGATGGTCTAAAGAACTCCTATGTGACAAGGTCACTTTGCATTATTCTTGTCCGACCCCTTCTCAAATATGTCAGCCAAGTGTGGTCCCCCTTTCTGCGAGTTCATATATCCCGAATCGAGAACATTCAACGTAGTTTTCTCCAATTTGGCCTTCGTGGGCTAACCTGGAATGACTCCTTTATCTTACTACCCTATCGTTACCGCCCCAAACTGATTAAACTAAATACCGTCGAAAAACGCAGAGACGTAGCTGACATTCTCTTCATTCATCGACTGCTGTCTGGTTCTTTGGACTGCGCTTCCCTTTTGGAATTCCATTTCCTTCAACACTAAACCTCGTAATTTACGCTGCCGTCGTCTCTTCTAAATTCCAACCCACTGCACATTTTATGGTTATAACGAACCAATATCCCTCATGCTCCGTAAGGTCAACTCAAACCTCCCCCTTTTTGATTTTAATCTGAAAACTTCTCTTGATAAACTTGATCTCCTGCACCATTCCCAACTTAACTGTTTTTAGTTTTTAAGTCCTAGTCTCTAAGTTAGTTTAAGCTTGTATTAAGCGAAATAAATATTGGTTACTGCTCCCACCAAAATAAAAAAAAAATAAACTGAAACGCCTAGATTTAATCTCAAATCTCGACATATGGGTTCCTCATGTTTTAAAGGAAACAAATTTGTGCCGTCGCGATGATTTTGAAGCGCATCATCACAGGGGACGAGAAATTGATTGTCTATAACAATGCTAAATGCAAGAGATCATGGAGTAAGAAATATTAAAATATTCGTCAAAAAAGGTGATGTTATCTGTTTGATGGGATTTCAAAAGAATCGTTTTTTTTCATCTTCTACTAGACAACACAACGATCAATTCAGAAGTGTACTGTCATCAGCTGGGCAAATTGAATGATTCACTTAAACAGAAAAGGACAGAATCGATCAATAGAAATATATCAACAGATAGATAATGCGAAACCTCATACAAGTTTGGTAACTCGCCAAGCAGCTTGGGTGAGATCTACTTCTATACCCGCCATATTTTCCAGATCTGGCAACTTCTGATTTTTATTTCTACCGGTCTCAACAACATTTTTTAGACGGTAAAATTTTTACTTCAAATAAGCAGGACAAAAATCACCTGGATCAATTTTATGCCAGCAAAGAACAACAATTTTATGAGCGTGGAATCATGCTACTGAAGGAAAGTCGGCAAAAGGTATTAGACCAGAATGGAAAATATTTAATTGCATAAAATATTTATTCACTATAAGAAATTGTCTTTCATTTTCATAAAATAAAATCAAATTACTTTCCAAACATGAACCAATATGATGTGGTGTAAAAAATACTCACTCTTAATTCAATGTGAATAAATTTGCCACATCCGGCCCTCATTTACAGTTTACCAGTATTTTTTAATTCGCGGGGTAACATTTTACCGCAGGCTTCAAAACTTTTAAATGGACCTCGCCATTGTAGATGCATTTTTATTTTAAGTCATTCGTTAACCCAAACATGGTAGACAAAATATGCTTAGCTTAAATAAATTAAAATTATGTTATTCTAACTTACAGGCCCTATGCGGGCACTCTAAGTTAAACCTAATACTCGTACTTAAACGATTTCTTTCAACGTCTCGCATGGTCCATATTTATTATTATTGCTGTATTCATTATAACTAAAACTAAGAAAACATTTTTTAATAGCAAAAACTTAGTAAACCGACTTTTTTCTTATACAATATTATAAGACTTAGAACTAAAATTTACAAACTACCTAAAAATAAATCTTAACTTACTTAGCCTGAATATATAAATAAAATATCTTATTGTATTGTATAACTAAATTCTGTTACACAATTATTAATTTTTTATTATTTTTTTCATGGATTACACTTTATTTTAGCAGGAGCACCCAATAAGCCATAACACTACCACTTGCAACACGGCCAGCCACTTAAAGTCTTATTCATTAAAAGTCTAATGTAATGTTCTAAAGTCTATGTAATATTCTGTGTAGTATTCAACCGTCAGAGGAGTTTTATCAATTATTCACTATACCAACGCGAACAAATTCCGGGTATAAGGTAGTTATTTATACATTGGAACGTCCTCAAAGATGATGGGTCTGTTGGTCGAAATCATGTATTCAAACAACGGAGCCTGACCCCATTCCTACTTATCTGCTGTCTTCGTTCGTTGGTTTTCTTCTGTTTTGGTTTATTTTTTATAAAATTGCTGCTACCGGTAAAATAACGAACAGCACACTGTTCTTCAATTATGAGATATACCATCAAGAAGACCAATCAAATTGTTTGCATTGCATTCCCTGAATTATTGATCCTGAATAAAGTTGACCTTTAACCGAATAGAAAAATAAAAATTCGAGCATTTGTTTATCCTTTGGGAGTAATCCAATTTATTCGTTTAAGTGGTATTAATTAAAGTAGACAGCCTTTTAGAGGATACGGGTAAATTTGTTGCTTGGAAAATGAGTTCATGCGTGAATATAACACACGTCCCTTTTTCAGCTAAACTGGCAGGTTTCCAATTAATTAAAAAGAAGATAAATTCTGCATACATTGTTCCGCAATAAAAGGCAATTTTTGAGGTTTCAGATAAATAGATAAATTGTAAAAAACATAAATGCCGGATTTGTTCATAAAATCTTATTCAATTGGAATGATGTGGCAGTGATAGAAATTTCAGTATGTTCTGAGAATAGCTTCCTTTGGTGATTCTTTATTCGTCACAATTATGATCTTTTGGTCAGAGACACAACAAAGTAAGTCGCGTATATGTTTATAAGCACGTTTGAACAAATAAGTATATTAATTTTTGGCAGGGTCCCGTACGTACATTTATGGTAGATACTGGGTGGTGTTAATCTGCTGATGTCCGGTGTTGTAACTATGATTACGCATCAGTTATACTTGCTTTACCTCCAAGTGGCAGGCATCAGATACTGGCTACTGTTCACTAGATATTGACTTAGATACATAACTCATAAGTCCGGTTCCTATATAGAATCAACTATGATATGAAATTTATCGGGTTTTCTGACAAATAAATATTTGACAACCTCTGATAAGGACTTCTGAATCTAACGCACGTCTTTGAAAAAATACTCGACCAATGTTAGGGGATGCTTTTGCAAAGTTGTTACTGACATCGGTCCTAATCGAATTGGTCCAGTTTGTGGGTGTGCCGTTGAGATAACTGCCTTACCCTACAAAGAAGACACAGCTACAAGATGACATTAATGTTGGGCTTATATTTTGTAATACCAGTGATAAGATAAGAACCCGGAACATACAAGGAGTATGACCTGCGAGTATGCACTTGTAACGTACTTACGTTGTGCACTCTAAAACGTGAGGCTCCCCATAAAAAACCCAGGAGATTCCAAGTATAGAGCCAAATATCTTCCGGTTTCTTCTCTTAACCGTTAAAATATGTACAGCGTATAAGTATAATACATCTATACATCTATACATAATAAGTATAATACATCTACCACCTACTGTGCAGCTAGTGGGATTGACTAAATTTACTGACCTGAAAACCATTCTTCAGGCTGCTCTATTTTGGATCATCTCGTTAGTGAGGCAAAGATTTTGCTGAGGTTTTTGCATTTCACCGATCCATTTATTTTTCTTTTGGCATCGTCTTTAGGCCCAATTTTCGGACGACGCTCGTTGAATATGGGAAAACCAGATTATTTGCTTAGCCTGAAGCTTGCCCACTACCGGTTTCTTGATCTGGAAACTTTCGCAAATTCGTATACTTCGTACGTGTATGGTCCAAAGTTGCGATGCGTATGTTAAAGCCGGAAGAACGATGGTCGTGCATGACACATTTTTAAATCTAAGCGGCTTTTATTTTCACAAACTTTTTCGCGTCATTGTCACTATCGTCACCACAATTTGCCTGTTAATTCACGACATGCCCTAAGTATTTAAATTGTTCGCACTTTGGCACAATGACTTCTTCTAAATAGATGACAGGATATTCCGTCTTAGTACGACAGACTCGAAACTCCTTATTTTACAGCGTTTTTACCCAACTTTGAAGAGTTACCTAAAGGGCATCAAGTCGGGAACGGGAAGTTGTTAAAAATTTGTTGCAGTGAAGGAAACTACAATAGGTCATCGATATATACTATGGGTGAGTGCTATAGGGAAAGCAATCAACACTTCTGCGGATGCGGATTTGTAGCATGCGGCAGAGTAGGGCAAGAAGTCTTGTTGAAGAAGGCTTCGGAGACGTGAGCGAACGTCTTATGACAATCCGCATCAAGTCGAAATTCTCTAACATAAGCCCAATATGCGTCCATGCCTTTACGGAAGACAAGGACGATGCTTTGACAAGACATATGAGAAATATCCTTAGTCTAACGTTAAAATCATATAGTAGTAGGCGATTTTGACGCCAGAATAGGAAAGTAGGACACCTATGGTAGGACAGATGGTAAACATAACCTACACGAAACAACGTGTGGCAACGGACTTGGGCTTATTGACTTTGTGGCGGGATGAAACACCACTGTAGCAAACACGAATTTTCCTCATCTAAATATACGCAATGGGACATGGCAGTCTCCGGATCATGAAACGCTAAATGAAATTGATCACATTGAGGTCGATGTAAGATAAACTTCTAGTATTCTGCACGTCTGACCCTTCCGGGAAGCGAACATTGACTCGGATCACCACCTTATTGCAGCCAAGGGTAGGAATGCGGATTTTCCAAGCGCCAAAACAAAGAAGAACTACTGCGAGAAGATGTAATGTAGAAAAGCTGCCAGAGACCGCCAAAGAGAGTGGAAATGCTACCAATGTGACATCAGAGACGCCGCAACTGATGTGCTGGGTTTCACATGGCCACCCCTAAGAAATCCCTGGTTTGGTAAAAACTGCCAGCAAGCACATGCAGCTAAATAAGAAGCGTACAAAGCGGCACTTCAACGAACGACTAGAGCCACTCGTGAGCACTACGACTATAAGAGATGGGAAGAACATCGCCTTCTGCAAAAGAAAAAAAGGCGGGAGAAGTGTGCGATCGAAGATATAGGGAGGTTGTCGTAGTCGGTGCTGAGTATGTAAAAAAATGTATAGTCTCGCCAACGCAGCCCGCCATCCTACCTTGAAGTAGAATAGATCATTCAATTTAGACGATGATAGCCAAAACTTCCATACACCTGACCAAAATGAACTAAGGATAGCTATATCTAAGCTGAAATCCAACAAAACTGCTGGACCTGACAATTTTGAAAGTTTCTGGAAATGATTTTGTGGAGTGCATACGCTAGCTCATTTTTGAGATCTGGTCAGAAGGTTGTGTGCCTGATGAAAGGATCCTCAGTGTCGTTCGCCCGATCCACGAAAAAGGAGACCCCTTCAACTGCGCCAACTATAGAGGTGTAAGTCTCTTCAACATAGCATGCAAGATTTTATCTGCCATATTATGCGAACGCCTGAAACCTTTCGTCAACAACCAGAATGACCTCTATCAGTGCGGTTTCAGACCAGTAAAATACACAATCGAACCAATCTTGACGCTCTGGCAGATCCTGGGAAAACTTGATACCAGTGAGCTATATAGAGCCACATCTAGTTTTGGGTTACCTGCGAAACTCGTTCACATGGCTCGTGCAGAATGGCGATTGGTGATGCTCGCTGGTTCGTTAAGGTCAGTAATGACTTAATCGTGGCCTTTGATATCTAAAAGGATTTTAGACGAGGTGACGCGTTATCATATGGCTTCCGTAATATAATACTTGAAAGAATTGTGCGGAACTTTCAAAAGTCTCTGCAACCGATGATATTAATTGAAATGGAAGCTGCTAAAATGGGCTTAGCGGTCAATGAAGATAAAAGCAAGTATATGCTGTCAACAAGAAGGGACACACAACATCAAGAAATTGGACAGAACGTCAAAGTCGACAGCTGTAATTTCGAGGTAATAAGGGACACCTCTTTAGAAATAAAACAAAAAATCCTCTTTCCAATAGCTCTTTCTTTGGGCTAAAAAGACAATTGAAGACTACGGAAACTTTATCTAAGACCTTGATCATATCTATCTAACTCTATGGCGCTGAAGCATGGACTCTATCGAAAGCGGATGAGAGAGAAAAAATATTCATACAATATTGACGGATTTTGGAGGAGAGTGTAGTGAATAGACGTGTATTTAACTCGCTCCTGGCTTTTACCCTCTTTTTGATCAGTTTTGCTAAAAGTTGTCTTAGTAAGTTTGTTTCGGACCAACTAGTGAAATCAGCCGAATACCTTGAGTTAATTTGTGCAAAATAATTTGAAATATTCATAATGAATACACGCCAGCAATCACTTAAAGAAAAGTCACCATTTGCTTCCCCACTGACATTGGATAAATCTCCTGCGGCTGGCAGCATATTAAAGCAAAATCAAGTAAACATCAAGCCCTCAGATAAAAAACTATCTTTATCTGAGCAACTCCACGAAGTCGAGGCCAACTTGCTGCAAAAATTCAAATCACTGCTTCAGGAATTCCAAACCAATTTCAACGAGAAACTTAGTGCCGCCATATCCTCTCTCGAAACCAAAGTCCAGCAATTTGAGAGTGACTTAAGTGAACTTCGTGAGGAAAACAAATTAATAAGAGAAGAATTAGCTGATCTTCAGAGAAAAGAAAGACTCAAAGATGTCATTGTTCGCGGTGTACCACGAAAACCTGGTGAGAATCCCTTTGAAGTGGTGAAAATAATTGCCAACAAGTTACGACACCAAATTTCACCACACTTTGATGCTTTCCGTCTAAAGCCTAAATCTGCTGACGACGATCACTGCCCGTTGCTGGTTCGCCTCTCTTCGCACACGGAGCAACGTGCACTGTTAACTGCGTTCCGTGCTCATAAGGGATTAACGCTGGCACAGCTTGAAGACTTCTCTTATGCTTCCAATGTCAGCAGCAAGAACAGTACAGGAAACAACCGCATCTTCATCAACGAGAGCCTCACGCCTGAGAACAGTTCTTTACTACGTTATGCTCTTCAACTACGTAAAGAGGGTATTCTCTTTTCTGTAAGAACTCGAGATGGCTTGGTGCACGTGAGAAAGAGCAAGGACGACAACGAAATAAAAATTACTTCAACAACGAAACTCACTTAAATATTTTATCACCAATCAACATTATCTGCTTTCGTGCTGGAGCGCTAAGAAATCATTATAACTAAAAGATATATGAAAAATAATGTAATGTATATTATTTTATATTGTAGGTGTGTTATATTTCCTGTCCTTTTTTATTTTAAAATCGAGTATTTAAATATGTTTTCCGTTGATATGTTTGTTTGTCACCTGTCTTTCAAAATGATTATTATTAATTGTAATGTCGTAAAATTCATTGGGATCTTTGTTGTAAGCGTCGTTTCCTTGGATTCTTATGGGTGATATTCACTTAGTCGAAGATGTGAACAATTTTAACAGCGGCCAAACCATGCTTAACATTTTTGCTAACCGGTACTCTGGATTGAGAATCTGTCATATTAATGTGCAAAGTCTTAAGCCAAGTATCGATGAATTTAGGGAACTGTTTTCTTCGTTAGAGGTAGATATAATATGTGTTTCTGAATCTTGGTTGATCCCTCTTGCTGATGATGGATTCGGCGATGATGACAAATGTGTTGCACTTCACGGTTACGAAATACTTCGTGGTGATAGATTCACAAGGGGAGGAGGGGTTGCAATTTATTATAGATCGGCCTTTAAATGTGAAGTTTTAAAAAGAAGTGGAAGTTCTTCGTGCTGTGATTTTTTGTTTGTTGTAATTTCCGATCGTAATCAAAAATGCTTTATTGGTTGCATCTACGTACCAAGTCGAAACATTGCTCTTACAGAAATCGAAATCGAGCTACTTACCTTTATCCCATGTTATGAGAATATAATACTTTGCGGTGATTTCAATAAAAATCTTTTGAAAAATGATGAGAAAGCAAATTCCATTAAAAATCTTGCTATTAACTGTGGGCTTAATATTGTTCATAACTCCGTTCCGACACATTTCCGAGTAGGTTGTCGACCTTCACTTTTGGACTTCTTTATTGTATCAGATGCGACCCTTGTATTATTCCACGATCAAATATCCGTACCCGGCTTTAACTCATCTCATGACCTAATATTTTTAACCTTCGACCTTCACATGAATACTGTACTTCCTCCCAGGAAGGTGCTCTTCAGAGATTTCAATAATATTGACCTACCAGCTCTGCATAATGAAGCGTCAATATACCCATGGGATTTATGTTGGAATCTCGCTAACGTTAATGACAAAATTGCCTTATTCGAGTCGATGGTGTTGGAGCTCTTCAATAAATATGTACCAATAAGGCGGGTGGTTGTTAAGGATCCTGGTTGCCCTTGGTTTACTCCAAATATAAAAAATCTCATGAAGCTTCGTGACAAAGCCTATCGCAGATGGAAGACTTATCCTACATCTATAAATAGAGCCACCTTTGTTAAGTTAAGAAACTTAACAACTGCAGAGACCCGTAAACAAAAGCAGCGTTATTACACCTCCAAACTTAAAACCAATGCAAGACCTCAAGATCTCTGGAAAAAATTGCGTGAGCTGGGAATCACTTCCGACAAAAAATGTTTTCCTAGCAATGAGAGAACTGATCCGGATCTACTAAATAGTTTCTTTGTAAGAGAACCTTTTCTACCTAATCCTATACCATCAACTGAAACAGATCTAAGCTGTGGACCCTCAGCCTACTCAGGTCCAACATTTTCCTTTAAAACTGTTAACAGCGTTGATATCATTTTTGCTGTTAAATCTGTTAAATCTACCGCTATAGGTATAGATGGTATTTCACTGAAGTTCATCAAAATAATACTGCTGCATGTGGTAGATACGCTCACCCATATCTATAACTGTTGCATTGTTAAATCTTGTTTTCCCCCAGCCTGGAAACTTGCAAAAGTGATACCTATTCCAAAGAATTCAAATCCTTCTGAATTGGCCGACTTTCGCCCAATAAGCATTCTCCCGGGTTTGTCTAAGGTTCTTGAGATCGTCATAAAGAATCAACTTCAGACACACGTAGACTCACTCAATTTAATAAGCCAACATCAATCTGCTTATCGTAAAAGTCACAGTTGTACCACTGCACTTGTAAAAATAATTGATGACATTCGTTTAAACTTTGACAAGTCCCATGTAACCTTTCTATGTCTTTTGGATTTTTCAAAGGCATTTGATTCGGTTAATCATGAAAAGCTCTGTCGGAAGCTAATTAATGGGTTTGGTTTAGGAATAAGAGCTGTTGAACTGATTAGAAATTATCTAAGCGGTAGACATCAACAGGTCCATATGAATGGCAAAGTATCAAGCATGCTCAGGCTTCACTGTGGCGTCCCGCAGGGCTCAATACTCGGGCCATTACTTTTCGCTCTGTTTATAAATGACCTACCCCTAGCTTGTAAACATGCGACTGTACATTTATACGCTGATGACGTCCAATTATACGTTTCCAGCCCGCGAACATGTATACAAAGTTGTGTCAGCCATTTAAATGAAGATCTGGAGGCAGTGCGACTTTGGGCTTCCTTAAATGGGCTTCAATTAAATGCTAAAAAGACTTTGTGCTTACCAATTGGTAAGAAAATTGGACAAATTGAGGAATACCCAGATGTTTATCTGTCTACCGAAAAAATCCGTTTTTCTACAACAGTCAAAAACCTTGGCATAATTCTTAACAATTCTCTTTCAGCTACTGACCATATCGACGCTGTAATAAAGAAAATTTACGCTGGACTGCGATTATTGTGGAAATCCGCCCGTTATATACCGACTGACTTTCGACTCAAACTAGTAAGATCTCTTCTTGTGCCACATATTACGTACTTTTGCTTGGTTTACAGTTCACTAGACTCAGTATGCTTTAGAAAATTGGAACTTGCTTTTAATTCCATAATTAGATATGTCTTCCACCTGCGCAAGTTTGATCATATTTCCAGGTTTAGGAATTCCATCTTAGGGTGTTCACTTTTAAACTACCTGAATTACCGCAACTGCCTATCCATTGCACGATTGATAACCAATAAGAAGCCATATTACCTATACCGTAAGATACAGTTTCCGAGGTCATCTAGAACTTTAAGAATTAATCCTCCAAATTATTTCTATGTAGAATGTAGCCGTCTGTTTTTTGTTCACTCCGTAAGACTGTGGAACTCGCTTCCATCTGAAATCCGGCGCTCGCTTGGAACAAAAAATTTTAATGATTTTTTACTTGGTTTTTTTAGAGATCATTGAGGCATATAGGAGACAGGCATATATCAATAATTTTGTAAATATGAACATATAATACAGCCTACACTTTTATTTATTATTATTATTATTATTTTTTTTTTTTTTTTTTTTCTCTACCATAATTTAAAACTTTTTTAGTAGAATAGTACTTGTACGACTCTACATAGTTGCTCTAAATTTATTATTATTATTATTATTATTATTTTTTTTTTTTTTAAGCTGATGTAATTAATTTATTTTTAATTTATTTTTAACTATCCTCTTTTATACTTTTTTGTCATATGTACTGTTAAAAGAGCTTAGCTCTTATTTGTACAATCTGCTTTTTATACTTTATACTAAATAAAAATAAATGAAATGAATATTCAACGGCGAATTATACGAACTGAGATGAGCTAATTTGAGATGGCGAAGACATGTAGAGCGACTGGACACTTATCTCGGATTTGAGGATATAACTGCGAACTCTGTGGGCCAATTCAATATAGCCTCTTCGGTGAAAGAGTACACATAATATGTGGACTCAGATCTTCATTCTCTTCTTAATGTTTTGAAGTACTTTTTTTATTGTACATATTATTATTGGAGTCCAAAGAGAACGTAGTAGTTCTCTTAAAACACATACCCTTAGATATATCGTCTATTATTATTTTGGCCCAGTTTTTCAAAAGTGAATTACAACGATGTCGCGTCGGAAGGATTCTCTCCTGTTGAGAGATTCAACATACTGTTGAATCTGAGAATTGCAAGACTTATCAAGTTAACTTCAGTTTTCAAGAGTTATTTTCATCTAAACAGTGGGTACACATACGTTTACTTTGGGTATATGCACGAGAAAAAGCTTCCACCGCCTAATTTCGCTTAGTCCACGTATGTGTATTTCGGCGCACATGTACTATCTGCATAAAATAAAAGTTGTACCTTTGTACAAATGGCAATAATTGTTTTTTGACATACCATAAGAAGCAGTGATTAATTTCTTAATTATTTTTCTAGTTCCTTCATTACTCTTATGTATTTTTAAATGAACGTTTCAATTTGAAGCTTAGAAGTTTTCTTAAATTTGGAAGACTTTAATACATATTTTTACATTATTAATTTTTGAATTAGAATTATTATTTCATATTTTCCATTATTATTCGTTGAAGACTGATCATGAAATGTATTTGTAGTTTAGTTTATGTTTGTTTTTCAGCTTGAGTAAGTATTTTTTTCTAAGATTCTGTGGTAACAATAAAATTTTAAAAGTTTACAGATACTAAAAATAAATCTATTTGTTTTTATTACATATTAAACCATAGGCCACATACATATGTGTACCATCTAAAACTAATAGTTATAAATAGAGAATATAGCTAATTTTTTTAATCAAAATCAACTAATTAGCCGATACTTAGCAAGAAACAAAAGAAAAACTAGAACGGCATCATTAGCCCTGATGGTGCCAAGTTTGTAGAATTTATGCACAACGAACTTGGTTTAGAAATGAAATACAACCTTGCCATCTCAACAACTCGTAATTCAACCTGTATTGATGCCATCTTCTCTCGATACATCGATAATCTTGAAACACGCCACTATATTTCCTACTTTAGTACAGACCACCTATTTATTGTCTATAACATCGAGTTCTACAATTTGAGTACAACAGGTGATGCCTATACTGGAACTGAACTCATTTTTCATATAGGTAATACCATAACATAACTTAAAAAACTTGTGTTTTGTTTTTACACCGGGGTAAAACTTTAAACCATCTCTTTTTTTGCACAACCACCCTATATTCTAAATCTTCACTCGTAAAACAATTAAGGTTTTTTCGTCGTATGCCTATAAGACATATCCATGTAACAATGTATCTGAATGTTGTGTAGATACTTTCAGCAGTTTACTGCGTTTTTCTTTGTTTTATTTCTTATTGCTGTTCGGTTCGTTCTATTTTTGACAGCTCACGCTTGATTCGTGACCTGTGTCAAAGTTAATATGTCATTTTATCATGGTAAGGCTTACAACAACCGAACAACGCTTACAAACTATTAAATTTTATTATCGTAATTCGTGCTCTGCGAAAAATGTTTTTCGCGCACTTAGACCCTTTTATGGTAGTCATAATCGACCTACTGAGCAAGCAATTTAAGCCATATTGATTAAATTTCGCACCAATTACACGCTATTGGACATCAAGCCACCTACCCGTATGCGTAGAGTGCGTACAGAATAAAATATTGCTGCTGTATCCTCAAGTGTTGATGAATACCGTGATACCGTGATTTATGCATTCGCAGCAATTGGGATTGTGTTACTCGACAACGTTTAAGATTTTACGCGAGAAGCTCGGTATAAAACCTTACAAAATACAGCTCATCAAGAACGGGAGCTGAACGACCTGCCACAACGTCGAATTTTCGGTGAGTGGATTTTAGGAAAGGAGGAAAATCCGCTTTTTTATCGAAAAATTGCCTTCAGCGACTATAATAAGAGCCAATATGCTCAAATAAGTGATACAGAATTGGACCCTCCGTATGGACCACTTAAAACGTAGTCGTGGTCAACGTTTATATGAAATAATCTTTAAAATGTAGTTGGCATGCATTGGTTTATCAACTCAAATAAAAGTTTTATATACTTTTGTAATTTTCCTGTATGTTTATTGAAAATTAAAAACCAAACGCTTAAAAACTCACACTGTAGTCAACTATTATATTATAGATCGGGCAAATGGACAATGGTGTAAGTCGAGAAAATCTTTCAGTCGCAGGCCTAAAAATCAAGAACACAAAGAAAATCAATCGAAAGACGAATGACATTTAGAATTCATCCGATTGAATCAACCGTGACGTGAAGAGGATCAAGTGCATTACTACAAAGCAACTCAAAACTCGCTTAATTATGAATTCACTGCTGATCCAATAAAACGAAAGAACGACATGGACGCTCATATCTTACACAGATCACTTGCAGCCGAATAAGTAACATACGATTTAAATTACTTAACAAGAAAATCATAATTTTTCAAGAAGTGTGGTTGGATGGGTAGAAGAACTGTAACATGTAGAATATGTGATTTTTACGAGTAATCGTGAACAGAAACAATATATATTTATTTCAGATGTGCTGAAACTGACATTTTTTTCGCAGGAAGTCTTGGGCTAGTAAAAATTGTTTCTACGGATTCATTGGCAAAAAACATATGTGCAAGCAATGTCTCAAGAATTTTGTTATAGAATAGAACATTTTTGGCTGTAAAATGAGAAGACATAGCCCATTCCCTATTAGGAAATATAATAGAAGAAAACTGATTGACTCTACTGTGGACGGAATATTACCAACGGTAGCATACGACTTCCTCATCCCAATATTCTCAATGGAAGGTGGTCAGCTGATCATAAAATCATTAACTAAATTGATAATGGAATGTTTGACGAAAAGCACACATATTACTGATGTATGAACAGTTGCAGCAGCCTATTTAGACTTGAGTCTCGAATATCTCAGATGCAACAACAACTGAGAAGAATTGTGCACACAGCGAATGGCTACAATCGCAAGAATCGGCAGGGTCTTTGCCAATCACATATTGAACAACCGACAAGTTTCGTTAAACTACTTGTATTTAGCATTTACATCCGAAGATAATATGGAATCGATACAAATTGTCCACTAGAAATACTGCAAAGGATGAATTGCTTTCCATCCGACAAACCTCACGAATTCCCTGGTATAACGTAGAGTGCTGGTATGCATATGCCGCATAAAAACTCTACTGTGAAGAGGACCGAAAGAATCGGCTGTTCCAGAGGACGAAGAAAGAACCTGTGAAATACTTGGTCGAGCATAGAAAGAAATATCCTAGTTCGTAAACAAACTGTTGGTGCGGCAGTAACTTCAACGTTAATATGGAATGACAATATGGCATTTTTACAAATTACATAATTTTGTTTTTAATTTTGTGGGGTTACCAAATGTTTTACATTAATTTAGTGCTTTAACAAGTTGGTAAAATTCTAAATCGAAAGTGGAGGGATATAAATAATAAAAGGATAATTAAGATCATAAAATTAACAATTCACTTGTGCTGCTGATTAAGATGAGCTCTTCCAACAACATCAAAATATATCGTAAATAGCCAGTGTTTAACTTTTTTAAGAAACCTTTTAAACTGTAAGATTGTTCTGACAACAAAAGGCAATTTATTGAACATTTTATGGGTTGTAACGGTGGAGCAATGGGGAGAGGTATACGCAGGCTGTAAAGAGGTGCACTTCTACTGGAAATACAGCCACTTTGCTTGAACAATTCTTTAAATACTTTAAAAACGTAAAGATGTCTTGTTGGTAAAATGCGTAGGACTCTAAATGTTAGTATATGTTAGTATATGAACCACCCCAACCTGTTATGCCATATTGCAAATTTATGCGAGCAATAATAAAATAAAACATTTTTAAAACTTTTACGGAGCAATATGGTTTAATGTCGCACATTTTATGCGCTAGGTAGCAATAACATGTGCGATTTAGCGATTTAAACATGATCTGTCCAATTTAAGTTGTTTTCTATTAATACTCCAAGGTATGTACTTATAAAGGGTTTTCCAATAGGGACTTGACAACTTTGAATTTAATTTGTGAACGCACTCTTTCACTAATCTTCAAACTCTCACTATCAATTTATTCATTTTCATCATGGTAAAGTACGCGAATGAGCAGCGTCTGCAAATTATAAAAATTTTCTTCCGAATTTCGGTAATCTAAAGTAATCTAAAGGTGTGAGATCACAGGATAGTGGAGGCCAATTCACAGGTCCATTACGTGAAATTATACACTTAGCAAATGTGTCCCGCAACAAATTGATGCGCCGTGTAGCATGTTGCGCCATCTTGTTGAAACCAAAGCTCTGTCACGTCAATGTCATTCAACTGAGGAACGAAGAAGTCAGAAATCATGTTCCTATAGCGCTCTCCATTGACGATAACATTCTGGCCGGCATCATCCTTAAAGAAATATGGGCCGATGATTCTACCAGCCTATAAAGCACACCAAACAGTGAGTTTTAATATTTTTAAGGGCGGGCGTCTCGATAAAGGCTTCTGGCTTTTCTCCACTCAAAATTTTATAATTTTGCTTGTTTACATATCCATTAAACCAAAAATGGGCCTAATCGAAGAACAATATTTGGCGTTGAAAATGAGGATTAAGCTGAATCATGTTTTCATCCCATTCACCAAACCAACGACGCGTATAAGGGTCGCGCGGTTTCAACTCTTGCACAAGCTGGATCTTATAAGCTTTTAAGTCAAGATCTTTCCGTAAAATCTTCCACAAAGTGGATGGGCATAGCTAAAATTGCTGAGCACGACGGCGAATCGAGTCATGCGGATTCTCCTCAACCCTGCGCTCCACAACGGCAATAACTTCTCCTGTTCGCACTGTTTGTCGTCTTTTTGGATGCGTATTATCCACTAGGGTGAACGTAGCGTGAAAACGATTCATCGTGTTCCGAATAACTTGCTCAGATTGACGATTATGTCGACCGTAAAAGGGACGTTGCGCACGATAAGTTTGGAGAACCGAACAATAGCTTTCAAAATAAATTTGCACAATTTACACGCGTTGTTCTGACGTTAACTATTCATAGTAGAATGGCAAAACGTACTAACCACAAATCAACGTTAAAAACTTAGAGGTTATGATTTATTAACACCGCTTATAAATCAAAAATAGCAATGGATCAAGAAATGTACCTTGTAGTACGCCATTTTTTGAAACACAAGATTTACTGAATTTTCCATTTATATGAACTTTCTGTTCTCTAATTTTCAAGTACGACCAAAACCAATTCTATATTACTACCCTGAAGCCAGCATTTTAAGAGGTGTCCCATAATTCGTTAAGGATTATATAGGAAATGATTCTTGGGTATATTCTAAGAAAAAAATCGTTCCACTGTAAGGGTATATCTCCAATGTTGACACCATTTATCGAGGATTTAAGAAAAGGTTTACTTTGGTGTACCCTGACTCATGTTAACAGAAATTGCTCTGTTTATACTAATGGTACACAATTCGTTTAGGACTTCCGTTAGGACTTTTAGAAGACATACTAGCCCTCGACTATTTGACTCTTCAAATATAACATTTCTAAGCCTGTTCCATTTTTCTTGCTCACGGCAATTTTTGATTTTGAAATCACTTTTCTCCAAAAAATGTTTAATAAACATAAACTTTTACCATTTTTTTCTTATGAACATAATAATAATAAAAAAAATCATCAACAAATTTGCAGAAAAACATATAGATTTTCTGATACTTAAGAGGTTTAATTAAAATTGATTAATTAATTAATTTAATTAATTTAAAAAAGGCAATGAAGAAAAAATGGCTTTACATAATTTTTATTTTATGTGTGTACTACAGCAGTTATAACAGGTGTTCAGAGTATCCTCCTTGGTTTTGTATGCATGCTAGGCCCTGTTTTTGGATTTTACTGCTTCCTCATTTTTGATGACGCTTCCAGAACATGCTCTTCTAATTCACTTAAAGTCGCTATTTCGGTTGAACAGACAAGTTCTTTCATTCTTCCCCATATAAAACAATCCATTTCTTCCTATCCAATGATTACCGTACTTTTCATCTAGCCAATTCTTAACCGCACGACCATAGTGGACTGGAGTACCGTCCTGTTGGAAATATGATGAAGCCAGTTGAATCAGTAAATATACTGAGCTTGAATATCAGCATCATATAAGATATCTTTTTTTAATAATATGCTATCATCATCATCATAATCATTTGTACAAGACTTCTTCTTTGTGAGTGACAACGTGGTTTTATAGACTTAACTCAATGGAAAGGGTTTAAAAACAAAACCATTAGGTATACTCAATTATACTCAATTCTTCGGAAGGTATAGAGCAATTGCAACTTAATAAAAGTTGTAGAGATGGCTAGGCTAGACGCCTCTCCCTTCCATTATGATATTCGCCCTGTTATTTTGTGCACAGTGAAAGGGAATCACGAGTTTTTCTAGAGGCACGAGAGTGAGAGAAGTCGAAAGACTTCTTACCAGAAAATAATAAGAAAGAAAGAAAAAAAAGGAAAAACTACTTCTCCAGAATATTGTACCTAATGCGAAAAACTCCCCAATCAGGCAAAACCAATCTTAAGCAAAAGTTTCCTTCCACCTGGCCCAAATGCAGTAAAAACAGCAACCTCTTACCGAAAAATACCGAGACTAATAGACCGGATAGTTTTGATAGTGAGCATATACACAAAAATGTAGGAATTTTAGCCGCATTCCTTAGAATACGTTTCTTTGTACTTCTTTTACTTTAATTGTTTTGAGTCTATTTCCAGTTCAATGCCGCCATCAAGCAGAAAATTCCTTATCATCAGGTTCCATTCAGCGCAACTGATTTATCACCTGCATGCAGTTGTATTACATTTCATCGGCCGCGACAAGCATCCGAATAGGACTCGATTGGTATGCATGCATAAACGCAAGGCACACTGTATGTACAATAGAATGAAAATTCGTTTAAATCATTTAGCCAAAAATGACACCTAGAAGTATTGTTCTGATTATCGCTGGTGTGTGCGGTGCAGGTTACATAATAACGTGGATCATCAGAGCTATGTAGTAGTACAAGATGCTTAATACGCTAAAAGTTTGAGAATCGCTGGGATAAGTGAAACGACTGTGGCTGCGATGACCTGGGAGGGAAAAGGTCAGTTATTTTCTAGTTGGCGACTCGGGCGGTTTTCTAACTTCAGTCATCTTTAAGTTTATCCTTTTATTTAAATTTTTCCAATAAGTAATTATATAAAACTAGTGAGTTTGTTGCTCTTTAAATTCCACACACATACATACCAACTCATTGCTAAGATTGAGAAAATATGATTCAAACATCGGTATAAAATCGTTAGAGATATCTTGTTTGCCGTATAGTGTAGGTCCACACACGTCCATTTACTACAACGTGGTTTTAGATCCAGTTTGTACACAGTTTTACCAAATATTTTCATTGCCGCAGATCCTAAAGAAATTCCGGGAAATTCATCATTTCTTCTAAACTTGTTGCAGAATTACCTCGAACAACGTAGGAAACCATCTCACCGAGACCTCTGTTGTCAAAAAAAAGAATGGTACATACGAGTACATTATCGTACTTGGATAATTCGTTCGAAACTCTGTGTAACTATTTAATATATGCTAATGGCATTGACGTCATTGACAGAACTCACTAAGCTGTCAAGAGTGCAGTTCGCGCAAATTATTTGCATTGACGTGATCTGATGCAAGAAATTTTACAAAGAAATCTATGACCTGTATAAAATAAGCCACCTTAAGTGGCAAATGAATGAATGTCGATGCTCCGGTCCAGATTCGTTGAATTGAAAATAGAAGAAGAACAACAGAGCAATTATCTGGTTCAAGTAGGCTTCGTGTCCAAGTACTGTTGTACTGTACTATTTCTGATTTCTCCCTCTGTGGGTTTTGCTTCGAAGGTTTTTTTTTTTTAGTAAAACATTTGGGTAAATTGAATATATTGCATTTGAAATACACACACAGCCAAAATTAGCTCAGTTTTGCTACCGTATCTGCTGATTTGTGAATCTAGGCCATAAGCTTCACTCATCATTTGGCTTGTCTTGTAGGTTTTCCTAAAACTAAGTTCCAGTTCTGGTGATGCTTTTGTTTATTTTTGCAAGGAGATTTTGATAAAAATTTGCTATTAGCTCCGAAGACTACCCATCACAGAGTGACTAAAATTCTGTTATTTTCATTCCCTAACGCTTACCAGTTTTATAGCTTTCGCTTGATGCGATTATAAGAATCTTTGCAATCATTCCAAAATGTTATCTCTCTAGAAAAACTAACCCAGTATTCTAGTCACTAGAACTATAATAGTTTAATAATACCTCCCAGGCAAAAGAGAATATCCTATTATGGGGTACTTTATTTTTACTGCTGCCGAAGCACCTACCTTGCATGTATCTTTCCCAAATATGTGGCATCTAATTAGATACGTGAGCATCACAACTCGCTGACGCTAAAAACAAATTAGTCACGTGAAATCGCTCGCAATAAATATCAGTACCCACTGTACAGTCTCACACCCAGCCGTTCATGCTAAACAGAAGTCACCTCAGAAGGCATATAAAATACACAGCAGCGTGGGGGCAATCAAACGGGCAACACCAGTCTGGGAGAGGGAAGCAAAAGATTGCATCTCCGCCTTTAACCCCTATATATCGTATAATACAATCAAAAGTCGTAAAAATTAAGTGAATTCCGCAAACACAAAAACCGAGCATGAAGGGAAGAGCACAAAAAATGCCAAAATTCGAATCCGAACGATTCATAAATCTGCGGCAACACAAAAACCATTATGAGCTGTGTGCCACACCCAACAATAGTACTATATCCGTAACTCACCCACACAGAGTGTTGTACACTACCTACAATCAACATATCAACCAACCCCAATCAAGCAGCAAGGACACCTACCTACCCCCTATTCTAAGAACATTGTATGCCGGCTGTCATATTTCGTCATTTTGCCTTTCATGGGACATATGCGAGGGTAGATCTACCCTTCAGAATTGGGATTATACGACGACGCTCCGGATTCCTTTCATTTTTTCCGCTTTCCTTATGCCATCGTTTCTCTTTCAGGAAATTCTTTTTGTCATTCCCGATGTATAGTAGCGTGTATTTTAAGCAACCTTACTCGTATCAGACCTAACCCCACCCCACTAATATCGAAGAACATACACAACATAACGAAAGGTTGTTTGGAAAACATGTCATTAGGAGACATATTGAGAAGATATTCGAAAGGGATCTCAACGTACACCTTACATCGACTTCAGTGCACGGGACGCGCAAGAAATTCAGCTCCTTGTCAGCTGTCAATTGCTTTTGACGAAGGAAAACTAAAATGCTCATAAACTCGAAATTATGTCCCCTAAGTGATTGAATCCGGAGAATTGTGAAAGGAGACGCGGATGTTGTGCAGAGTACAAAATACGAGTATGTACATACATATGTACATACGGATGCGAATAATGTTAGCTTCTTCTTTGGCAAGCGATAAGGCAATAGCTGATATATTATCAGGCACGTTTAGAACGGGGTTTATACTAAATCTCGATTGAAGTTCGAATTTTCGGTTTCGAATTCGAGAAGAAAGTCCTCTTAACAAAGTTTCGTCCTTTTGTGAACCCTTGCCCTTATCGTTGTTTCTTAAACTTGTTCCGTTCAATAAATATATGTAAATTAAAAAGTTTTTTTTTTCGCCTTCTCTCCTCAAATTGCACTTTTGGGGTAGAAAGGTATGGATTAGGGGTTGCTCGGGTAGGCGTTTAGATGAATTTAATTTTGTTTTTGGTACTTTTGATGAAACGAGGGGTTAATGGATTAGGTTCTGGGAACGAGGAACAATAGACTTTCGAATAATTTTGCAGAAAAGTGTAAAATCTGTGATCCTTTGTGTTAAGAAATTTGAAAGAATACGCAATAGCCGAAGGGATTTCACTTGACTTTTGCCCAAATATGCGAAAATGTTTGCATTGGGGAAATAATCAAGTTTCCAGTTTTAGGCCAACATTTTTTCTATTTATGTAGCCTTTTGGATTCATTGGAAAAATGAACACGTGCTGCTATCTAAACGAGGCTATTATTGTTGTTAGGAGAACTGTTGACTCTTAAAATTAACAAATCAATACGAGGAATGTACTACATATCTTTTCAAATTAGTTCTACAGTTGTTTTGGATTATCGGCCGAAATCAAATGAAGTCAAGACCGGCGTGTTACCTTAGTGGATCTTCTGTAAATCATTGCTGCATGGTATCACCATAGCTGCTGGCGACGAATAGTCTGTCGCTATACCCTATCCTCTGATCATATCTACAGATGAGCTTGGATATGTTTCGTCCAAGTTATATACAGCTGCTGTAAATAGCTCAAGAAAGAAATCCGTCTGCACCAGCAGATTTATTAGATTTAGGCCTCGATATTGTTACCTTAATTTTATCTAAATATTGGAGGTCACAGAATCATCTTTGGTACTTTTATCGTAATCGCCTGACTTCTTGCACGAACCTCGCTTGAATAGCAAATCAACATTTTTCTCTTGTGAGTAATTTAACGCAAGTTTTTCTGGAACGCACTCTAGCTTTAGTTTCAAGATTGAATTTCCTTGTAATAAGCAATTTGAGCCATCCAAAGGTAATGTTATCCATTTCACATACGTATAATACATGCTTAATCTATACATCCTTAATTTCTATCCAATTAAAACTTGTTCATTCCTATACAGCTGATATATTTATCATCAAGACAGCGCCTCTTGTGCTCTCAGCATCGATGTCACAGTTACAAATGTAATGCAAAAAATAAAGTGCGTTCTTGTATTTAAGAATGTGCACTATAGTTATAAAGTTTATAAATTCAACTAAATATTATTTTAAACTTTCACTCTTTGGGATTTGACCTTATGTCACTTGATGTTATGTCATGGGACCATTTTATCACATGGGAAATAATGCATTCATTTATCCAAGTCCTTTTGACATCTATTGTATGTATGTATATTTAATTCACACCCATATAAAGACATAATGATATTCGATTCATTCCTATATACTCGTATACCGCACTGGCAAGCTAATTAGCGCACCCGCAAGGAAATTCATATACTCGTACATAAGTTTATTTTTCTGCAATACCAGATATAGTACTCGTATATCAAGATTACAGTTTCACAAAGTTTTACAAGATCTGCCAATGAATGACTGTTTCTTAGTAAAAAAAAAAATACAGTTTGGCTTCACCGTCACCCGATGTACAAGTTTTACCATTTGAGTGGCTGTTTTCTTGTCGTATTTTAATTACCACACTCTAAGGTTCCGGTAAATTTCAGCTGAAAATAATGTATCACGTGATTCAAGTTTAATATTTTTTACATTCCGCTTATTTCTCCTATATTTGTTTACCATTTACGAATTGGTTTGGGGGGAAAAAAAAAACAGTTCCATGAAGGAGGAATGGACCCTTATTTGGAATTAATACCAAAAAGAACAAAATACAATATAATATTTCAAAAATCGCTGTTCGCGGAAAAAAGGGTAGTATGCCATAAAGCATTTTCAGTAGCTTGAAACTGAATCGAGGACGTTTCAAGCTAAGAAAAACATCAAAACGAGAGGACAGTCTAATAGTGATGACAATAGGGACCTATTTACTACTTCAGTGGAAATAAGAGCTCGAATTATAAATTATGGACTAACAGTATCATCTAGGACGACAATAAGAGCTCGATTACTGGAAAACAATCTTCGGGGATGGCAAAATTTTAAGAAATCGGAGCACCACTTGAGAAAGTCTCGAAGAAAAGAAACACTATCGAGGCCATAGAAACGTGTTACTCTAAAAATGATATACGTTGGGCAGCAACCTGCCACGACATTTTTATACGCATTACTCCTTTTATCTTTATCTCTTCCTTGTTATGTAAAATGGTTTAAACACAGTTTTCAGTTTTCAATGCATTTTATTTTCTTAATCACTAACTCTTACATACTAACAAAAAATGCTTAAATGCTAGCTTAAAATTACTTAACAATCTTATACTAACTTACTGGCCCCACACAGGCACTCTAAGCTACTCTAAATTCTTATATCTATGTCTTTCGACTTAATTTACATTTTAGTTGGAAATATTCATTTTATATACTTAGGGATAAGAAAACATTGTTAACAAAAAACTAAGCCTATGGATGTAGTTTTTTTATTTTTTATAAAAACTTTATATCTAACTTAAAATAAACCTTAGACTACTTAACCTATATACACAATACATATAATATGTCTGTATAAATATATAAATTGACTTATTTATCAAGTAATACTATTATTTTAGTGCATTCATGTAAAATTTCATATAAATGTGATTATTAATTCGCGTTATATCTCTAGTTATACAGAATCATAATGGCAACTGAGACGATGATGGTGAAAATTGAGCATCGCGCTGTAATTAAATTTCTCACTAAGCAAGGAAAAAGTCAAAAAACTATTCATGAAGAGATCTTGGCTGTTTACCAGGGTTCCGTACCTTCATTATCAACTGTGCAAAAGTGGTCAAGTGAGTTCAAGAGAGGCAGAGAGAGCATTGAAAGACGACCCCCGCTCCGGCGCCCCGGCTACTGCTTGTACGGGAGAAAGCATCAACGAAGTCGAAAAACTTGTTCTTGAGGATGCCCGAATAAAGGTGAAAATGATGGCAGAGATCACCAAGCTTTCAATTGGTACCATTCACACCATTCTTCATGACCATCTTAACCTTTCAAAGGTAAGTGCAAGGTAGGTGCCACGAATGCTCACAGCGCCTCAGAAAAAAGTGAGAATCGCATGCTGTAGAGAGCTTTTGGAGATGTGTAGTGAGAACGCGGACAGTGTTATGGATCGAATTGTTACTGGGGACGAAACATGGGTCCACCACAATGACCCTGAAAGCAAACAAGAGTCCATGCAGTGGCATAAAAAAGGAACAGACCCACCGAAGAAGTTCAAAGTCACTCCATCTTCCGGGAAGCTCATGGCCACAGTTTTTTGGAACTCAAAGGGAATTTTGCTCATTGAGTACAAAAAAAAAGGTGAAACCATTAACGCCATATCCTACGCTTCCTCTTTGCATAATTTGCGGGAGGAAATTAAAAAGAAAAGACGGGGTAAACTCGCAGCGGGTGTGTTGCTTCTTCATGACAACGCTCCTGTTCACACGGCGCGAGTTTCCAAGGCTGCTGCGCGAGATTGTGGTTTCGAAGAAATCCAACACCCACCCTATAGTCCAGACCTTGCCCCTAGTGATTATTTCCTGTTTCCGGATTTGAAAAAATGTCTTCGTGGAAAAAGATTTTCGGGTGATGAAGAACTCAAGTCGGCAATAAATGGGTATTTTGCAGAGAAAGAAGAAATTTATTTTTCTGAGGGTTTAAAAAAGCTTATCTCAAGATGTAACAAATGCATTAATGTTAGGGGAGATTATATTGAAAACTAAAAACAATTTAAATTGAATTCGCATTTTCTTTCATATCGATACCGAGAATATATTGAACGCCACTCGTATTTCTTAAATGCTAACCTAAACCTATGCAAGCTGGCCATCGGTATTTACTGAGCAAATAGATTGGTCAGCTCTGCCTCATTAGAGAGGCTGGTCCGTAATTGACGGAAACGACGACGACACATCTTCTCCATCATTCAACCACCAGAAATGCTGGTGCTGCCGAACGACATCCCTCTTATCGCGATTCCCCACCGCCCTACTGAACCTGAAACGATCCACACAGCCGTGTGCGACGTCTCTGTTGTAGTTGAGTCGCCTGTCCCCAGCTGTCCGAGCGACATGGAAGATTAACGGGACCGCTGATCTATCCTGGATCAACCCTATCTGATCAAGGTAGAGGAACCAAACCGTCAGAGCGCTTTTTTTTTTTGTTTTTTTTTATAATTTACGCGCGCCTAAGGGGTTAGATACCCTTTTACTATTGCCAGGGCGCGGGCGGAAAGGTAGGAGGAGGAGAAAGGAAAATTGTTTTGTAGTGGTTTGAAACTCAGGTGTATTTGGTTTCGATATTAGCTCTCCAGGAGTGGGAGTCCGAATAGGACGGAGAGTTTTTTCTTCACTCAGAGTGATTCGAAGTTATAATTCGCACTAGTATTTTGTGGTTGAAACTCTACTACAGCCAAATCTACGTGTCAGTGTTATGTCTTCACACGCAGAATTTTTCTGTCTGAGTTCCAATTACACAAATGAAAAACTGACTTGCCGTGGGCAGGATTCGAACCTTGGACCCTCAGAGTGAGAAGCGATTGCTAGTACCACTACACCACGCCCACCACAATGTGCTCACTGTTTAGCGTTTGTAAGTTCGTACCTGTCACTCGTATACGTTCATCGTACAGCAGTAGATCTAAATAAGACCCGCTTCTGGGAAACGACGGGTTATCCGTCGCTTTAAGACCGAGTCTGTACATGACATCGTGCTGACCCCACCAATCGAATAATAGGTTCCCTCTTGTATTTTGCAAATTATTTCCCCAATCTCTGTATCTAGCGTTGAAATCTCCGCCGATTATAGAATAATTCTCCCCCGATTCCAGCCTCAGAAGTCGAAAAAGCGTGTCGAGCTCTGTAATGGTGTATTGTGAAGTCTCAGGTGCATAAACAGAGGCCAAGTACAGCCACTTTCCACTGCGGAGCGGGATGTAAACGACGACTGCCTCCAACACCCGGAACCTGCGCAACACTCCCTTGTACACTCTGTGAAATTTTACATCTTCTTTAATGAAGATCGCGACACCGCCTCCACGTTTAGATCTGGGCCGGTTTCTTCTTCTAACAATATAATTATTGTACTCCAGTTTGTGCTTATCGGTTAGCTTGGTTTCGCTAGCGAAAAGCACATCAGGAGTTTGGTCTTGTAGCAATTTAAACATCGCGGCTCTTCGTTCGATCCTAATCAGTGAATTAACATTCACCGCAAGGACCTTCAAAGTTTGCTCCACCATGTGCGTACCCATTACGACATGTGCTGCGTTAGGATCGGCAGCAGCGCGTAGATCTGGTCCACCCGCTTGGCCTGTTCTTCCACCTGCTTTTGCAGCTGAGCCATCTGCCCTTGGATTGCGAGCAAGATGGCCAGCATGTTAGATGCAGCTTCCGTTGCTCTCGGCATTGGCGCCGGAGAAGCAACAGTCGCTTGCTGTACCGTAGCCCCCCTACCTGACGCCATTTGGGCGTGGGAAATTTGAGACGTGACGGCTGGTGTTTGAAACCTGACAGGTGAACGTTTGACCTCCACCTTCTGCTACCGAGCCAGTATTGCTTTTTTAATGTCAGCGAACTTAGGACAACCCCGATAGTTTGCGGTGTGTCCCACGTTCCCACATAATACGCACGAGATCTGCGACCTATCGAATGCTCCGTCAACACCCAGAGCACACTCCTCGGAACTATGGTTCTTTGCGCACTTCACGCATCGAGGCTGAATTTGGCAGTTCGACGCCAAATGTATAATGTATAATGCGTTCGCTCCTTTTTAGTTTTTCCCAGTGAACTACCTGGTAGTCTAGGACATTGATACTCCTTAGACTATCCAGACAGCTTTCGGGACTGAGCTGCACCAGGAAGAACGGCAGACTCCGTTTCTCCGGCCTGGCTCTAGCTGTGGTAAATGGCTTTACCCCCACAAACTTGAGTCCTTCGCACTACTTCGCTTTAAGCAGTGCCAGGATCTCCTCAGGATCAGAAGACGGTTCCAACCCCTTCAGCAGCATCGATTGCCGCTTTTCACACTTCGGTGTGAATGAGAAGTGCTCCGTCGTAGTTTCCCTTAGGAGCTCTTTCACTTTCGCGTAGCCCTCCACTGTATTACAGTGGATGGCATGGCTATCGTTCCCCAATCTCTTTATATTAAAATTATTGCCAATGACCAACTTACACAGGTCCTTGGTTGCATTTACCTCTAGTTTATAGGTGTTGATCGGAGGCACCTCTCCTTCTTCTTCTTCTGCTGCTGCTGTTGTTGTTGTTGTTGTTGCTGCTGGTGTTGTTGTTTTTTTTTGTTGTTGTTGTTGGTGTTGTTGCTGCTGCTGCTGCTGCTGTTTTTTCAGCTGCTGTGGTTTCAGCTGTTGTTGTTCTTGCAGCAGTTGCTGCTGTTGCTTTTGCATTTGTTGTTTCGGCTGCTGCTGTTTATGTTGTTGCTGCAGTTATTGTTTCTGCGCTTGATGTTGGGAGCTCTCTACTTCTTGTTGCTCCCTCTGCCGGCGTGCAGTTTGTCGTTGCTTAATAGCAAGCACTTTTTGTTCCAGCTTTTGTATACTGGTTTTTATATTATTAATTTCTTCATCTTCGTCTTCGCTAGATCGCCATGGTTATGGGAAGAGCGGGGCGCTCTCCACCATCCATCACGTGATTTTTGTTTTTTAGTATATTTACACAATTTGAGCAAAAAAAAAAAAACAGAAACACAAAAAAAAAAGAGAAAAAAGTTCAAAGTTTCACCCGTGTCCCACAATCTGATGACTGGCGCCGCTAACCGCTAGGCTAACGAGTCAATTAACAAACTTGCAACTGATTGTGATTATAACCGAATTATTACTTTTTTTTTTACTCTACGAGAAGCCGAAAGACGTTTATTCTCACCGGAGATTTGCGAACGACTGATGATTTAAACACAATTAAGCAGGTTAAGGACCCAAACCCAAATCATAACGAATATTATTGTTGAAAAAGGGACAATTTAACTTGATTGCTGCTATTAATATTTATGGGCAAGATGTCAATAAATATGAATGCAATAAGGCCGCTTACATACCAAAATTACGACAAATGGGTAATGCAATCGAAGCGATGATGACTAAGTGTGGTACATGGAAGCATGTCAGCGGAGGAGCTCAGAATCCAGAATTGAAGGAAAGAATCCAAGAAGGAACTGCAGTGGTGGCTGAAAGACGACGCAAAAGCAAATTTGAACATCGGTGTAGATTGAAGTCAGCTGCGGTTAGTGAAATGATTGGAAACAGCTAGTATCTGGGAGCGATTGAAATCCAAATTTGTCCACAGGGTTAGTCAAGAAGGCGATATTGCTGAAACGCATGGCCACATACCAAATGAAGGAAAACAACGATTGGGTGTTGATACGAGTATACACGAAGAATTACGAGTATTGTCAATACTTTTGCTAAACGGGTTGCCACCTAGTTTTGAGTTGTTCCAGTGTGCGATAGAATCACATGACAGTTTGCCAAAACCTGAAGTTCTGAGCGAGAAAGTTCTTGAAAAGAACGACGCACTTATTCAGCGTAAGGGAGATTATGATAAGGAACACGTCAAAATTCGAACGAGATGTACCGCATAAGAAAAACTATGGTCATGCGACAGTCTAAAGAGTGCGGGTGGAGGCCGATGGTGCCTGGAAAGTACCTGCACGTTTCATATGTGCAACGACGAACGTTTGTTTTTATCATCACCTTCGATGGTGCAAGGCAAGCTGCTGTTGGCGAATGATGCTAGTGCAAGTGTCGATGCAATGGGAATAGCTGGGATAATCACAACAAGTACGAAGTCTGAAACGTGAGTAAAACTCTAAAATACATTATTAGTCAAGAACTTGAGAACTAATCTACTTTCTGTTGCGAAAAGGAAATACCATGACATTCGGCAAGGAAAGATCAGTTGTTCGCAGAAATGATGGCGAAATTAAGATGATTGCCAACCGAGTCGGGCAATTGTACTACGTTCAAGAAAATACTACACAAGTCTGCGCGATTAATGAAAAAGGATTGGGGATTCCAATTAATGGCACCGCAGGCTTGGTCACTTGAATAGACGAGATCTGTTAGACATGTGTCCAACAATTTTTGCGACGACGGAAGGCTAAAGTCATGCGACATTTGCCTGAGCGGAAAAATGACAACATTCTCGTTTCCAGAAAGGTCAAAGAGGTATATAAAGTTGTTGGATCTGGTGCACTTTGATATCTGGGGACCTTCCAGAGCAGGGTCATTGGCTCAGTGGAGGTACTTAATTACTTTCATCGATGACAGCAGGTGATGGTGCAAGGTTTTCTTTCTGGAAAAAAGAGTGAAGCTTTTCGTAACTTAAGCGAATACAAAGCTTGCGTTGAGACTCAAACTAGTCGCAAAATTAAATTTTCGATGTCGGAGTTCCAAGAGTTCTGTACGAAATGACGAGAGGCATGGTCATTCAGTCAGGCATCGGAAACGATTTTTGGGCAGAAGCAGTAGCAGCGTCAAATTATTTGCAAAATAGGTGCCCTACGGTTAGTTTGCATGGCCACACAATATTTGAATGTTGGAACAAAAGACCACCAGTCCTGAGACATCTGAAGGTATTTGAAGCAAAGGCATTTATTCTGGACAAAGTTTCATGATCGGATGCTCTAAAGCATCTAAGGGCTACCGCATGTGGGTTCCTGAAAAACGAAAAGTGGTTACTACGAGGGTTGCCAAGTTTATCGAGGACGAGCTGATTGGTGTAGATCTTCAAGAAAAATATATTGAAGTTCCATGTGAAGAACCTGTGAGCGTATACGGTACAAGAGCGCCCGAGGAATATATCAAACGAGATCTGTACCGCTGCACACCAAAAAAGGGAATCGAACAACAGATAATGAATGGATCCCACAAAAACGAGGAGGGCGAAATAGATGCCGAGATTCGTTTTGATCCACTTGATGGACTCAGAATTAATGAAATGGTGAACATCAGAGAGCTATCACTGGAATGGATGGAAAAGCAGCTGAAGATAACTTAGTGCTAACAAAGTCTTTTATAAGTAAATATCCATGCTTTGTCAGCTTGGCCTCGTGTCAAATGGATTAAAATCTATATTTTCACGCATGGAGCCATCAACTGACTCGTTAAGCTTAGACACCTCAGCTAAATAAAATATTTCTTCTACATACTCGTAACTTAACCATTCGTTATTTCAGGCAGTCAAATTTCAAATTTTCTTTGTTTAGAACATTTACTGTATCTATCTAGATATTGAATACCTTCACAGATTTTTCAATTAAACTGCTTTGTCGTAGGATAAAGAACAAGTGTACAATGTACCTAAAGATAATTTAAAATTGGTAAAAAAAAAAAATAATAATACGTATACGCCAACGCAATACTACAACCTAAGTTGTATCTCTTGTATCTCACAACCACCCACTTGTGGCTGACAAGTGTCCCAGTCTCCCTACTCCTTCACATCAGTTATACATCTAGAATAGTATATGAATGCATTAAAACTCATATCAATAAGTGTTTCACAAGTGACCAAATAATTAAGTTATGGTAATTACTTCGAGCCATACCTGCATCATATTCATCTACTCTCAGGCCAGAAAAGACAGCATTTGCAGAGACGAGCTGTATGTATTGATCCACATCAAGGTTTGGCATCTTTGCCAAGATTTTTATCAGTTCAGGGTGTTTTCGGATCACGTTCGCTTCTCTATTAAAGTCGGTAATGACACCACCTTCCCTCCCAAAATGAATTTACGGAGAGTCCACTACTCAGAGGAAACCTTTAAGCATCAGTCTAGACCACGATCAGGGCTATGGCTGTATGGATTTTCACGGCATTCGTCTTATATGCACATTTGGAATTATAACACTGGTATATATTGATTTTGTTGCATGAAGTTTTATACTTAATCCTAAATTTATTTGCATCGCTGATTTCAAATATGAAGTCCGCTTTCCAATGGCAGCTCTAGTTAATGAGATATGAAGGTGAGAAATTTTTTACAAAAAATCTACCAGTTTTCAAGCTAAAATCTTTTATTACACAGAATTACAATAATTTGAATAAAACTTTCTTTTATACGAGTTTCTTGCATGAGTCGACCCAGGATGAACATGTTTGCATTCCTGTAACCCTGATATCGTTTTTACATAGTGAAAATGCCCTGATGGAATCGTTCTCCTTGCTCTCCGCTTAAATCACCCAGATCTATGCAAGAGTACCCCTTAAGACTGCCTTTTGATGAGTCTATAAATAGACGCCATTCCATTTGAGTTATAGCTTGCAGTCATTAAACCGGAAATATTTTTGCAAAATACAAAAATAGGATTCAAAACCATGCTATAGAACTCATAGGTGATACTAATATCAGTTAGTCAATTGGCACCCTTGAACACCGACGTAATGTCTCCTGTCTTACTTTGTTGTATCGCTATTTCCACCACCAGTGCTCCATTGAAACCGCTAGTGGCATTCTCCCCCTTCACACCTTCATCCGTAACACCCGTCTCGCTATGAATACTCCGCAGTATACCCTCAAGCCCACTTTAGGACGTACTCTAAATTATCGTGATTCGTTCCGCCGTACAATTCGCTTATGAAATGTCCTGCTGAGCTCTCTATTTCCTGGTCGTTATAACTTGCAAACATTTAAGAATAATGTACTTCGGTACCTCTCGTTTCTCCTCCCTAAGTTTCCTTCGCCTGCGCTGTGTACACACATTTTAAGAATATACAAATCATTTCAGCTCGCGATGATTATATTAAAAAAAAAATTATTTCTAATGGCTTCCCAAAGTATTATAGTCCATGTAGGTTTGTTTTACAAAGACAGACACATTCAAGCGTCATTCTTTAAACATGTAATCACCACAAATGAAACAAAAACTATTTGGATTGTTTACACAAGTTCTGATTGATGAAAATATCGCGGAAAATTTATACAATCCGGTTAATTACTTGGCCGTTCGTAACAATTTGTCGGCTATGATGTAAAATCCAAGAGGGTATTTGTATCTCAAAAACTCGAGCTGCTAGACAAAAAGTAGTAGCAGATTCGAAATCAGCAACGTCAACGAAACAGTTGAAAAACCTCTTGCAACAGAAAAAAGTGTAATTTTGTTTATCAGTGTAATAGACCAATGATTCAAGCTCTAAAGAAGCAGATAATAACTACATATTTCTCGACTTCACAAGCAAAAGTAATAATTGGAGCCATAATAAATTTTAAAATATTTACGTAACGTTTAAATACTAATGTCTGTTTAAATTTGCCTAGAAATTTAAATTTATTTAACTACCTACCATTTAATTACAAGAACAATCTTCTAAGCTGCTTAAAGTTCCTCTTTAGAAACTGCAATTTTATGATGAAACCATGTCCATTTCCCATGAACTAATTTGAATTTTACATATAAACAGCAAAGGAACAAACCTACGTAAGTATTCTAGTTAAATATTCACTTCTCCATGATTTCATATGCAACAGCAAATATTAAATACCATATTGTATAGAAGGCTTATTCCCGTTCACTTTGCAATCGACATTTGTAAATAAGTAATTGGCTAGATGTACCTATATAATGGTCCATTTGAAAATTAATTTTGCCTTAGATCTGATGAGTAACAGCCCGAGATAAGCTCTCAAGGATATTTGATGGCAGTCACAGGTATCCGTATTTGTTTGCCATCTACCACAAGATCTATTTTTGAATGAAAAGAGATTTATCACTTAAAATTTTACTCGAGTAAAGCACTAGAAACAGTCAGAGAAGTAAATTGTACTCAAGGAATGGGAATGATTTTGTATTTACTCAGTGGTCCTTTGCAGTGTCATGTACGAGTAGGTTCCCTGTGTTGAACTTTTATTATGTAAGGGAGGAAACTCACAATATGGACAGTAACTCCTGTGAATTGTTCTGAACTTTGGCCATGGCCAGTGATAGGTTCGAAATGTGGATGTGTTGTGAGAGCCGTAATGCAAATAAATTGGAAATTTTTATTGCTGAAATAGGTCATCAGATTTCTTATCAAAAGAAAAAAAAATGCAAACTCTAAAATGAAATTTAGACAGGTTAACGTAAACGGAATTTGCTAAAATGGGTTTTGCGGGAAATGGGGCCAAAACCAGTATATGCTGTCATCAAGAAGAGACACACAAAATCGACGAATTGGATAGAATGTCAGAGTTGACAGCCTTAATTTCGAGGTAGTAAGAGACTTTGTCTACCTTGGCTCTGCTATAAGTTCTGCCAACAACATCAGTTGCCAATCACTGTTTCTTTGGACTAAGAAAGCAGCTGAGTAGTTAGGACCGAAAAACTGAGGAGAAGAACTTGATTGTCACAGTCTTACTTCATGGCACTGAAGCTGGGAGTTTATCGAAAGCAGACGAATATATTCCCAGTCGTTTCGAGAAAAGAATCCTTTGGAAAATATTCGGTCCCGTTTGCGTTGGCTATGGTAATCGTAGACATCGACAATGTTAAAAAGCTGCGCATAAGTCGCCTGAGACGGCGGAGTCTTCGCATCTAAGTCAGAGGGACAACGCAGTAGGGAGCGCGCACAAGTAGAAAGGCAGTTCAACTGACTAGGAGTACGCAATTGAAGTCAGTTACGTAGGTAAAGACGGATCTAACTGGAATGGCTTGTCAGTTGAGGCTTAGGTTCACACTGACCTGTAGCGCAACGTCAGTAAATAAGAGGAGAGAGGCAAAGAATGATGTTAGTAAGTACAGAACTGAGTGTATGTAGTTTTACGACATTCCTGAACCCAAGCAGGGAATAACACCATCCCAATGAAATGAAGATGCCTATATCCAAGTCTTTGTCCAACAGACCGAATACAAAATCTCAAATAATAAGCTAACTCCTATAGTCTGTAATGAGTATTCTATCCGTCAGTTTATTTTCCTAAAATATCTAACGAGGACCAAATATCCGATATGTATCAAATCTTGGAGCAAACTTTAATTTCTCATCAATACCCACCAGTTCCTCATCGATGTCATGTATAGCTAGCATTGACGAATTCCAACTACTATGATGTGCAGCACATGTGGGGAATAGTCAGAGGTCATGCTAAAGCAGCTTTAATATCACGGAACTTACACTGGACGAGTTTTGCGCAATAGAAGACCACCACTTTCGTTGACGATAAATAAATTGAAACCGAAAGTTGGTGCTCTCAAACCATAAAGGCATTAGTTAGCCCCAGATCACAGAAGCGTATTCGTTTTGCCTAGAAATGCAGGACGATATTTTTAGAAGCAATTCACTTCTCTTGAATACGCAACTGAACACCATAACAAGTCCTGTAAAACAGAGTGGAAAGTCGAACAGCCACATCCCTACTTTATTACTTGGGATATTAAAACTATCACGACCAGGACCGAAGCCGTTTGTGAATGGAAGTACAACAGATATTTCGTTAGCTTGAGACAAGTAATTTACATTAACCAAATCTATATAAACGTTGCGCAATAGCCGATAATATTCCAAGGAAACATCGCAGACTCTACCATGTCGTAGCAGTCAACGAGAGTCGAGGATCTAAAGTTCATACCGGGGAGACTGTTGTAATATTTTTATTTAGGAAAAATATTTCTAATATTTTACGTCCTTTTAGGACGTAAGTCTGGTGTCGTTCGACGGAATTATCAGTAACGATACAGTTAAAGAGCTAGTAGCAGTAATTGAACGAAAGGATAATGCTCTAACAATAAAACGTTGTATCACGATTCCCTAAATGACTCCCAAACCATGTTAAGATAAAACTCCGTGAAATGGTCGTAAATATCGGCCCAATAAATACAAGTGGTATGATAAAAGCAGCCGTCAGTGCAGAGATAATGACTTCTACGAGTAAACAAGTCTATGCTAAAAGTTCTCCAAATCCCGCTTGTATGTGCTATAGTCCGAATATTATTTGAATCAACAAAATGCAATAGACCACTCCACGTATGGAGTCGGGTAATAAACCAGTATCTACCCAGTGACGGATCCATCTATAAAGTTATTCAATAGCATATTCCTATTAGGCTACTTATGATAAGAATACTTCGCCTTTATTCTGAAACATTATAAAATTTAAAATAGATAAGAGAGACATACAAGTTTTATATCTTTTCAAAATTGAGTCAATTCAAATATTCAAAGCTCTATGAGCCATACAAAGCTGTCGCTTCCAAGTTCATATGTATTACCATACTCAATGTTAACCCCACAAACTCAGACGTCGTGAATAGGAGAGTGCATAAGAACCTAACTATTGACTCCACACGTAAATCGAATAAAACCAAACTACACCTTTTAAGCATTAAAGCATACCCAACAATCGCAGACATTCAGATCCACATGAACAGGGGTCTATACAACTATGGTTATGTCTTCTCACATTAAAGCTACTAAAGGATAACATCCTTGTTGCTTGTATCATGAGTTCTTCTGTAAGTGATCCCTTTAAATGTATTTGCCATTCCCTTCAACGTGGTTTCCTTTTTTTTTATGTTATGTGTTTCCCTTTTTAGAGTGTATTAACCCGATTCTATATTATGCAAAGGATCACATAAAATCCAAATATAAAAGCATCCACCAACACGTTAGAGTTCATACTCGTATCAGTCTCCGCAAAAAAAAAAATGGTTTCAATTCCATGAAGAAGGAAAAAAAATGAAAAAACAAACAACAACAAAAAGAACAGTGCTAAAGATGAACCAAACCCAATATGAGTTCGAAAGCCTTCATATTGTACTAAGGAGTCGAAGCTGCCGTTCATTGTAACAAAACAAACACACCGCACGCAATAAAATCGGTGGCGGCCATAGTGAGATGATTGCTTTGCTGGTCCTGTCAGCCATTGAATATTAAAGAAATGCACTGCAGGGGTTTTGTCGATTCCTGACTACAGTCGTGTCGGACATAGCGAGTGTATCCATATCCGTATCCACATAAAGGTATCCATATTATATTCGTATCTGTATTGCAGCGCCAATGAAAACAAATATCATCGGTTGATGTTTCACCTTTTAAGAGTGACGTGTCAAAAATGTTAAAGCGCTGCAAGTAAAAGAGCTTAACGCATCCTTGGTTCACGGTTCACGTCCGCATTTATTCTGTTATAGTAGTTACCAGAAGGTTGAATGACACATTAAAAAAAATCGGATAAAGGACGAATGGGTTTTTTCCGGACAACGGTTGAGAGACAGATGCGAATCGCTTTGTTAGTACCAACAACAATAACACCAGCAACACAGAAAACACTGAAATCAATGGACTTTGGCTTAAGTTTGAAATGAATTTGTCCTCAAAGAGATACAATAAACTTTAATGTGAACAATGGTTTAGAACATCATCGATGACCTTTATAAGAAGAGAGCTTACCGGTGAAGCATTTGAAAGGAACAATTGATACGTGATTCGGAGAATCACGTTTAATAATAAATAGCAGAAAGAAGATTGAATCTCAAGATGATACGCTGAAATGTCATCTGCTGAAATAATGAAACTCAATGTGTTCAAAACTTGCAGATGCAGTGATGCAATGGAATTCGTAAGCAATTGTTAGTTTAACCCCAAGTTGACTGCTAAAAGCGATAGTTAATTGATGGATATGAGTTTTGGTATTCTCAGGAGTTTGTACAAGGTTTTTACAAATCAAGGAAGTAGATAGAACTTCTTCTTGGATAAAAAAACAAAAATAAAAAAAAATTATTGTCGCGATTCTCATCATCACGAGCGATTCGTATTTGCAGGAGGAGTAGTGTCCTGACTGAGCAAATAACTAGACAGATTCTGATCGAATTTGTGTTATAGTTCAATTACTTCAGATAATTCCAAGAGCTGTGTGAAAATTGAGTCAGGAAATAATAACAGTGTTTCCTGAATTGAATTTTAATTTTCTTTCTTCTTCTTAGTTGTCGTGCCTTCCTGGTAATCAAAACTATTGTAGACTGCTATGTTGCTCTATGCCTTTCGTCTATCATATCCCATAGTTCGCTCAATAGATCACCAAAGTAATTCGATGGATGCAACGCATTCTTGCACTTATTTGTTTAGTTGCAAGAATACGTAACATTTGATATTGAATACTTTGTGACCTTTCATTTATTTATTGCGGACACTTAAGTGGGTCAGTGTGACAGGACTTGTGTGTCCGCCGCAGTGGGTCAATTGCAATTTTGCATATGTGATAAACTGGGTTTTCTGCTCTTCGGCGCTGGTGTAATAGGATAGCGGACTCATGTGTCGCAAGAAATGGCACGAGTACGATAACTTTGGCGCCAAGAACTGATAACGGTATTTTCTAGAGGAGTTGAAAACTTGCATTTTTTACTATGGGAGGGGGGGAGGGGGTTCTCCCGTTTAGGAGTTATGGGCAATTTAAAAACAAATGACTTAAGATGGGAAAAAAAATTATTAAAAAACAACTGTAATACCTACAATAAAGTGCTGTACAGAATATGAAAGCCAGAAACTTGTTCTTTAATATAAAATTTACATCAAATTATTCGTGTGAATAGTTTTTGAATAATTCACATTCAAACTCAAATTCTTGATAAAAAATTAAAAAAAAAAAGAAATGTGTAACAATATTACTCAAAATTGTGAAATAATGTGCCAAATTGGTTTTTTGTATTGTAATGTGCGTATTAATTCTGAATCGAACACAAAAAACCGCATGGCTTTATGTCCTCTAGTTTTTGAGCAAATTGAAATTGAAATTACTACTTTAGTTTTGTTTTTTGGCATTTATGTACGTAGTCTTCCTTTGAATAAGTTAATGAGTATTATTTAAACATCGCGCAGACGCCTATATCAATAGTTTTTTAATGAAGAGTACACGGGTGACCCGCTTCGCGGGATTAACTCTCTTTCCGCAGGCGACAGGTCCCGCTCACGCACCTTCGTTGCTCCGCTCGGGGTATGTGCTTTTCGTCAGGCAGGCGCCCATGTCATCAATACTCTTCATCCACAGTACTCATCACAAAATTACAAAGTTCCCATTAATAACAAAGTTTCACTAATTCGCATTATAGAAAATTCACATGTTCCAATGTTGCAGTAAATTATTTACTTTGCGAAATATCTATGTTTGTACGTATGTAATATGTAATGCGCTTGATAATGATGCAAAAATATAACCAAACATACGTTTGGCTTTTATACCGTTATTTCTTTTTGTGATAAGGCGTTTAGTTATTGATATTCACAAAGATCACTCTGTGTTCAGCCATAGTGCGAAGCAAGTGATATTTTTTGTGAATAAGCAATGACGGCTAAGCATCCTCTAACTGTATACTGATGTATGTATATGATTGTGTATAACGTCTATGTGTGTATTGTACATTTAATTTAGGTAGGCTAAGGTTTATTTTAAGTTAGATACTAAGTTTTTATTAAAAAAAAAAAAAAAGTCCATATGCTAAGTTTTGTTAACAATTTTTTTTCTTAGCTTTAAGTATAGAAAATAAATATCCATAAAGAAAATGTAAATGAGGTCGAAAGACATAGATATAAGAATTTAGAGTGCCTGTGTGGGGCCAGTAAGTTAGTATAAGATTGTTAAGTAATTGTAAGCTAGCATTTAAGCATTTTTTGTTAGTATGTAAGAGTTATTGATTAGAAAATAAAATGCGTTTAAAACTAAAAAAAAACTAAAACTACTAAGCATCCTCTAATCCATCCTAAACTAAATAACTTCTCAGTGTTTTGTTCGTTCGGAGATTTGGTGTCGACCAACGAAAGAAGCATTGAATTTTTAGAAGAATCTGGTTTAATTCCCACTAAAACATCCATTCCCCCACTGTGTTGCAACTTACCTATGAAGGCAGAAAAGTGTAGAAATGTAAAGGTGACAAACATTGTAGAAATACAATCAACCCATCTATCGGTACATTTTTCCATGGACCTCAATGTAGGCTAGAGATTCGCGAGGTGCCTGCAATAATTATCGCTTTTGTTATCAAAATGAACACGGTTTTTCAGGTAAATTAATTAAACCTTAAGCTACAACCTAAGGATTTTTTCAAAATATTATTACATGTATGTTATTATTTTAAAATTAGCATATAATCGCTTGGCGCCATCACGACAATAAAAGTGAGCTTACTAAATCTACTATAATAGGTTACTATAACTATTGTCGTGAAATAGCCGAAATAATAGCATCTCACGTCGATGTTAACATTGGCGGCGAAGGAAAAACTGTACAAATCGACGAGACCTTTCTTACAAAAAGAAAATACCACAGAGGCCGTGTAACCGAACAAATGAAAATCGTAGTGTTGGGGTTATTTTGTAAAGAAGATAAATTCGGACGCTTCTTTAAAGTGAACTCCAAAAGTAAAGAAGACTTGTGGCCTTATATACACAAATACGTTGACCCCAACAGCAGTCGTATTTATACCGACAGCGCACGCCAATACATAGGTATTGAGAAAATGTTCCCTACTTCTACGACTCATGAAATTACAAACCACAGCAAAGGCGAATATGTTGACAAGACCGATGCAACCAATTCTATAAATAATCTTGAGAATCAGAACAAGCTTCTGAAAAAATTTTACGCCGCAATACAACGCACCACCTTCACCAATATATGGCACTTTTTTTTACCGGAAATACTGCCTGGAAACAAATTATACGGATGACATGGGCTCCCAAATCACGGAATTTTTAATTGACGTATAAAAAGTGTACCCAGGTTTTGTCAAAGATAAAGAAAGAGTGGGTTTGCAACTGAAGGACTTCGACCCTCCGACCGTTCACAATGAGCACTTAGAAGGTATTTTACCACCAAAACAATAGTAGGATGTTTTTCCTGGGAATGCTCTCAATCAATATCAGGCGGGAGGACGGGTTTTATCTATCTCTCAACTTCAGTTTTACTGACAAGATGTGTATCTCTTTACGAAAGGTCTAATTTCTGCATCAATGTTCGGCCAGCACACATAACTGCAAGCCAACGGTGATTGAAATTTTTTTTCTCGAACTCCCTAAACTATTACCCCTTTTATTGAGAGTTAGGGCATCTTGAAGGGAATAATATTGACACAGTCAGCTTTAGTGATAGATTTTGAAACCGGGATATCAGCTTAATACCCAGTTCAAAACCTTGAAGAGCTGTGGATCCTTCAACGTTTATAACGCTTACAGAACCACTGACTTCATCGTTGTTCTTCAGTCGTGATGCATCAGGTCGAAATCGTAAGCAGTGTGAAAGATTGACCGGCGAAGCGTTTCATTTTGTATTACCCTGAGGACGGATTTATCTTAAGCATGAATTAATGGCCATGTAGATAGTTGTGAAATCAGTTCCGTTTGGGCTTGAACAATCATGAGTAAAGGGCAATGACTTTTTCAGGCCCATATGCTATTGTGTGACTGAGAATTGTGAGTCCATTAGGTGATACAGCTTCTCATCGTAGTGAACTGCTCGTACAATAACACGTCGTCTGATACGATGAATGCTTTTTGTGGTTTTTTCACCACGACTACTCTACATTTCGTGCCAGACATGGTGTAACGCTTCTGCTACTATTACTTTGTATGGCAACAATGTATGCAAGATAATTATTAAGTCGTAAAATGTCTGTAATTGATACATCAATTCCACGAACTCTACGAATGCTACCCCATTTTCCATACGCAACCGCAGTTCAGCCTTACTCATTACGACAATGTTGTTGAAATATGGCAAGAACGCTAGAATATTTCGTAAGATATTTCGATACAGCTTTGAAATGTTCCCGCGGTGCTGAAGAGATGCAGAATAGATGGCTAGGTATCATGAACTCACCCTTGTGCGTAGATGTTGTTTGTAGCAACTTGGTTCATCGGCTGGTAACTGCTTGTTCGATTGTGCCAAATCGATCTTTGCAAAATTATATCCACGTTCGATGGACGCCAATATTGTGTTGCCGTTGAAATTTGGTGCCAATATTGTTTAACTATCCGATTTGACGTTCATTTATTGTCCCATCCTATTCGTGCCATCGTACTGGCACTGTATCAATAATCCGTTCGGACTACTCTGCTGACTCCAGAATGCTAATATTTGAAGCAACTTTATGTGCTGGTGTGAATTTTAATTTAGGTGTTGAAGATCCCGATGCATTAGAAATGCAAACCACGCACTGTAGATGATCCTTTAGGCCGCAGAAATTGCAAGCAGTTTCACAATGTGGACATTGCATTCAAAAATACATAGCAACTGGCACACGGGCGTTATAGCTGCTGTACCCATAGTACTGACTCCTGCTACTTCATTTGTCAACGCGTGCTAGCCAGCATGAGAAAAGATTATTTCGTTCAGCTCTTATTTTTTGAGATCATTGTCCAGTAGGAATAATTTAGAATGCTCATTAATTATTTTGCTTCCACCAAGAGAAGCACAGTTTCTTTATTCAATGTACGAAAAGTATTAATCCAAGGTAATGCAAATTAAATTGGTTTGCTAGTGAACGAGGACAAAACTATAATTTCTAGGACAAATGCCAATCCCTGTTATTTCCAACTACTTTAAGCTACGGAGTCGTTTAAGAAGCAGAACGTTTTCCGGAAGGACAAAGGTGAGCTTGCATTATACCCCTATCACCTCAATACTTATTTACTGAATATACATACTGAATTCAAGGAACCTGATATAGTACATATATATACTCGGCCTTCGTCAAGAAAATCTAATCAGAAAAGCCGGCAAGTACCAAACCTACCGAATGAAGAAGAACCCTGCAGTCATCAAATAGTACAAATCAGCGAAACACAAAGAGCCAGATGCATTTTGTCGAAGAAAACTTCTCGTTTGAATATCCAAAATAAGTAGATAAAGGCAATTTGGAACGTTCTATTGATATCCCAAGTCCCTTTTAGCCTAGCGTCTTCGAAAAAAAGCTAAGCTTACATTACGAGTATAACAAAAGAGCAGATAGGTGTGTAATGAGTTTGCCAGCTTTTTCATATGATTTAGCGAGCTTAGCACGATAGGTGAAAGGAGAAATCAGTTCTCAAGTGAAGTTTTGAACCCATGGTTGATCCAGATATTTGAGATCAGATTCCTGAAGATTTGTGATTTATCGGAAAGCTACGGACTACCGAATACTTCGTTTGGGCTGAAAAAAATCCTAATGAAGTGCTTGCCTTCGCATGTTCACATGGACTCATATACATTATGGGTAAGATTACAGGCCGGTCTAGCTGTTCAAGTAGTAAGTTTTCATTCTGCGTTAATAAAAATATTTCTTTACTATTGCATTAATTCAAAGATTGGTTGTTAAAGGTGTTGAGGCACCTTTGGTGCACGCTGCATGACCAATAAGTGAATAAAGAAAATTGGCATCTAATGGTCCCCCGCCGATGCCCGGGCTAGGTCGGTTGTATCATTACCTTATCTTAGTATGTCGGGTTTGCTGGGACTGACCCACCATTTCCGGACCAACTCATTGCGCCAACATACAAAAAAATTAACCAAAAACAACAGATAGTACAAGTAGTACAGAGGTAGTTGCATTGAGCAGCGGCGGTGCGGAAACCAGGCATGTTAACCGAGGACGAACTACTGTTTTCGAGTCAAGAAACCATAGTCGATTTTTCAGAAATCCAAGTTACCAGCCGCAGTACCCAAACTCAACAAACGGATGCTAATTCTGCTATCAGCAACAAGGCGGGCAAGATCTACACCCAAAGTGACCACAAGCCATTAAAAAAGGTAAGTCCTCTTGTACCATCTTAAAGAGCAGGTAAAGTAGGGCCGTATTCATCCTCAACAATATTGCTAAGAATAAAGCTGTGGGTACTGTGCATGAGAAAGGCTCAGAGGATATAGTTAAATAACAAGCCGATATTGATGAATAACGAGACATATGTTGAACACCAAGAAACAGCATAAACGGGAGGGAGTTAAGAGAAATCGTTCCCAAAACGAGAACACACATGCTTCTAGTAGAAGCAAGGTGCAAGCATAAAAGATGGGCTCTCCCATTTAACCGTGAGCCATATCCTAAACCACCAGACTGGACCTATGCCCAGTTATGACTCTGTGGAGGTCGTTACAGATTACCGCGTAATCACTCGTGGATCAGTTTTTCAATGATTTCCTTATCTAGTGATTAGATTAGTGCTACCTGGGAAAGTCTTAAACTTAAGGTCATTCCTGCTAAGAAAACCTTTAGGAGAGCCAAAAAAAAACAAAAAAACTCTTCTGCTGTCAGTAAATGAGTAGTGTCTCACGCAGCTAGAGAAAACCGATTTTAAGCTCAGGTTCGGCGTAAGGTTCACCAAGCTTCAAGCGAACGAGCCCGAGGATGACGATATCGACATGATCGTCAACCATGATATCATTCAACAAAAACAATAGCAATAGTATGCTCAGTATCATACAATTTAATCTGAAGCACTCGAAGTGGGCATCGGAGAATTTGCTAGTCTTCCTTAGGGAGAAAGACTACGAAATTGGCATCATCCAGTAGCCCTGGGTCAGTGGATCGACTATTCGAGGACTATGCGGCAATAAATACAATCTTTTAAACAAAAAGTAAAAATAAGGCTAGAACCTGTGTACTAATTAAGAAACATATCAAAGCCATTTGACAGTCGCACAATTGACAGTCGTTCGATATTTTCTCTCCTCCTACAGACCTATTGCATTTACGTCCTTTCTTTCACTGATAAACCTTCAGTCCATTAAATATCTGGAGACACGAGAACTTTTCAATGACCAGCAGTACGGTTTATGTAGCCATCGATCCACTGGTGATTTGATGGCATGTCTTACCGAAAAGTGGAACCGTAGTCTACACCAATCTGCCGAAAGCAAGGCAGTTGATATTTCGAATGCGTGTGACAGAGTTTGCCATCAGGCTCTTTTGTCGAATAGATGAATCTCTTCTTCGATGGAGAAATTGCCTTTTGGAGTATTTAATTCAAGATGTCTTGGGCGATTTCGAGTCTGATATAGACTCCTGCACTCTTTTTAATTTTCATCAACGACCTCTTGATTAATCCGTCAATTCTAATCCAATATGTTCCTATACTGGCGACAGGAGTTTTTGATTTTCATACTCCTAGCATGACTAATTAGGGAATCACTAACTGAATAGAATTTAATGCTTCCAAGACACAATGCTTTTTGTTGCTTAGAACAGATCCGTTCATGTCTAAACCAGATAAACCTCCTCGATATAATGTGAGGGTATCTTAAAAATATAAGTATAATGTATAAGTTATCTAAATTCCTCAGCTTTATCCGAATAAACACCTTATGAATTAGTGGCCGAGCACGTTCATATGTTACATCTTCCAGTAACTAAGCTCTATCCAAGGAGTGGTGATTGGTGACATTTCAGATTGAAATGCCCTTAAAATCGAATTAGTCTGTGTGAAAGTTAGACCACATTCAAATTATGGAACAAATGAAAAAGCTAATTTTAAGAAATGTTTCTAAATCAAAATATCAAATCTTAATGTACAGAAGACTCACATTCTTAAATTTTTAAATCCACTTCCACATCTTTGAATACTCCTGAAAAGAAAGATGAAAAGGAAAACCACGTTAAACACTTTTACACAAATTCTTCCTTAAAGGTAAATACAATATATCTAAAAACACACAAGAATCTACATTTGCACTTTAACTTCTCTCCATACATCCCTGCAGTAAAACAATCGAAAACCGGTACCATAGCCGACTGGGTTCATTGTTCTGACATATTTTTTTTTTCGCTGTACTGCAACGTTCCATACGAAAGGAGCAATTGATTTTTGTTTTTCATCGATAAATACAATCCTTCCCACCTTTACTCACAGTTCTACATCTATTTTCGTAGAATCCCCAAAAGTGAAGATACTCCACACCATGGCCGAGCCAGGACACGTTTACATTCGCTCTGTACTAAAGTAAAGTAGGAGTTGTTCTTTTTTTGTGCAAGTCAAATAGGACATTGTCCAATGTTGATTCGGTGATTTCGTAGTCTCACGTGAGGACTATATTTCTTGCATCCATTGACAAATTTACGAGTTTTCCAATCAAGCTTTTACCTTCTAAGTTAGTAGCGGTTGAAATGAATATTTAAAAAGGTCCAAAGCTAACACATCACTCTCAATCCGTTGGATTCCATACCGTAACCGTTTGACGTTTAATCACTTCAACCAACCTCCACCGATACAGTTCGGGTAGTGCATCCTGTCAGCCAAAGAAGAATTGAAAAAAACTAAAACTTAGTTATCCATCCGAGGATCCAACAAGTGCATCGACAAGCAGAAAATGAAACGAACAAAAAAGAAGATAGAAATCCTAAAAATCAGGATTGAGGATTGAGGTTTTTTCCATTTGCAAATGAACTGTTGGCATTTAATTCGACATAATCGCATCGGATTTCAGTATCTTTTGTTACGAAAATTTGATTAGACATTTTGAGAGAATGGCAGAGGGAAAGGAGATAGAAACTGACGAATTTCGCTGACATTTCGATGCAAGTTGGTTTTGATTACTGGCAGTCGAATCAGCAGAAATACGAGACAATCGGAGAAGGAAAAATATGAAAAAGATACGAAATATGCAGATAGTATATTAATAATACTGTCTCCCGTTACACCAATTTCTTTGGGGAAAAGAGGAAGTTTTCTCTTCTTGTTTGGCTGAAATTACGAAGAGCAACGTAAGCTAAATGGAATTAATTTATTTTCTTTGGCCAGAAGTACACAACGGGGTATACTCTGGGGACTTTGCGGTTGGGTCTTGCTAAATTCTTTTTCCTTACTTTATTGCTGCAAATAAATTGGAAAGTGAAAGTGACGCATTTCTTTTACGACGGGGGTATTAAACGGGATTTGCAATATAATTACTTCAATATTGCGCTAAGCTAAACCAAAGTTTTGAGTATTTTAGGCCACGCTCGTAAATTAGATTCCTTTTGAATTGTTTGTTTCTTCCGATTTATCGGTTATGCTGGCAATTGAATTAAATGTATAAGATTTTAAAATAACCAACCTCAGGGCCTACTGAATAATGTTTCCGTCCAGTTAAGATATCTCTGATTATTCACCTTGATCAATTTGCAATGGACTTATTTCATTTCTTGATGGAGGTAGTCAGGATTGTTTACTAAAAATGTTTTAAGTTCTTAACGAAGCCGCCTAGTGCCACAAGTCTCTCGAAAAAGAAGCGGTATATTATAAGCGGATGGACTGGATGATAAAATGTCGCTCAGATAAAGGCTGACTAGATAAGAATGATAGGAAACAAAATTTAAATAAAACAACAACGGTGTGAGATATAAAATTGATTTTGACTTTATTAAGCTACGTTCATGGAGTTATGTGTGGAATCGCACAAATCGTATGATCACGGCGGCCAATTGATGAACGCTCGCCGTGAGATGACCCAGTCGCCAAATTTCTACTTCACTGCTTCGAGCGTTGCGTCGCTTGTATGCCATGTTGGAACCATGCATGTGGTCTTGTTGAAACTACAGCTCGGATATATTGATGATTACAGAAAGTAGGTTAACACCGCTCTACAACTGAGACCATTGACGGTAATGGTGTCTTGGCCAAACACTTGTGGATTGTGATCGCAAAATAAGCCAGTTTGACTCTCTGGCGATGTCCAATTGAGCTGATTATCGCCAAATCTACATTTATGGGTCTTCATCGATAATGGCCAGTTTTTTTTTTAGTTTCTATGCATTTTTATTTATGTCACTTAAATTACTCTTACTTGCTAGACAAAAAAAAACGCTTAAAAATTAGCTTAAATAACTTAAAAATATCTTATTATAACTTACTGGCCCCATGCGGGCACTCTAAGTTAAAATTAACATACGTCTTTCGACGTATCTTACAGTCTAATTTTATTTGTATTTTAACATTAATTAATACTAAAACTAAGAAAACATTTTTTAGCAAAAAAACTTAGTAACATGACCTTTTCCTTATTGTATTATAAAACTTAAAACTAAAAAACCTATAGACTACCTAAAAATAAATCTTAATCTACTTAACCTACTTACAACTGACACAAATATGGACATACATAAATATATATATACATAATATTTATATACATGATATATAAATACATGCATATATATATATTTGTTTTTTTTTTATTTATTTATTTTTATTTTTTTTCATCGATAATGGGCGTTACGGCGGCTACGTTTTATTTATTTCGCATCAGTCCCTATCAGTTTGGTGGCTTAAGATCTAAAAGGGTGTACTCACGTTCAAATGTTTCCACAATGCGGTGAATTGCCTGCGCACTGACGCCATGATGACGGCAAACCTCAGACAAAATTCACGTTGCGTATTTACAACTGAGCCGGAATTTCAACAATATTTTTTAATAATTTCCGAACTTTTGGCAAGCGTAAAACGATGCATGGTGAAATTGTAAACATTACTGAATATTTTGACAGCTGGGTGTCATGGGTAACTTTGACAGCTGCTGAAACATAACAATTGGAAAAACTGTCATTGCTATCTTGTCACCCTATACAAAACACGACAATCGGGATGAATTATTTGATGTGATCTGTTTGAGGAGTTGAAACGCAACTTGTTAAAGAGGTAGGTAGGCTGATTGGTTTAAATCACATTTGAGAGCAAAGGTGAAAGGTGATCGAGTGACATGTTTTGGATTGATTTTGAATACATAGAGTTCCTATCTGAAGGCTGAAAACGTAACGTATTGTATTTGCTGCTCTCGCAAATACAATACGATTGGTTGTCAAACGTCAGCTGGGGAATAAATTTGCAAGTTTATTTCACAACCTACAATATGGATAGTGAGAAAATAATGTTTAGGATTAATGTTGTAAATTTTTGCTTCTTATCAACAAAATTACTTTCAAAAATCAGACGCAAGTGGTAGGTCCGGCCCTTACATCAAAAATGAAATCAACGAGGTCATTTTCAAACCGCAAAGTATTGACAAGGAATTGTTTTTGAGAAGTACCCGAATGAGCAAGCTACGATTTAATTTATTTATAAATCTCGTTGGAAAGAAATTAACAAACAAATCTATAAGAAAGGCGATTGATCCGGAATGCAGACTGCTACTAACGCTTTTGTCAGTTTATCTAGTAATTCTATATTAAGATGTAATTCAATCTTTCTTTCTCTTACAGGAATTTGTCGCAAGGTGTGTCACTCAATTACTTGGCATGGTCTTTCCAAATGGAGGTCTCCACCATTAAAGAAATTATAATTGATGTATGCGAAGTACTTTGGCAAACATTGTCTCCAATTTATACGCCCTCTATGTGGCAAGTTCCCAACTGCGTGGGAAATTAAAAATTAACACATTCAAATTAAATGTCCACCTTAATCTGGATCAACCTTTTTAATTGCAAAAGATTTTTTAACACAGTGTTGCTGGGAGTGTGTGATGCCAATTAAACATTTATTGCTGTCGATGTTGGGGTATATATAAGTCAAAGTGATGGTGGCGTGTTAAAAAATTAAACATTTGGGTAACAAATTAATAACAACAGCCTTCGTTTACCGCCAGAACAATGACTCCCAAATTTGGAAAAAGTTGTGGCTTACTACTTTGTTGCTGATAGTACCTTCCCTCTTCATGAGGATATAATAAATAATATAAATAATGAGCCAGAAGACACTTCCAATTCAAGACTTTCAAGACCTCGACGAGTAATTGAAAATACTTTTGAAATTTTAGTGACTCGGTGGCGCATTCTCTGGAAATGCAGAGTAATTCAGCCTAAAAGCGGCGTCAAAGTAGTTTTGCCATGTACAATTTTGCAAAGTTTTTTAAAAACTACAAATTTGCTTTACAATTACAATACTTGATGCCAAATTATTCTGATTCATATTACTTTTTTCATATATTTTCTAAACGAAAACAGAATCACATTAAGAAATTAGAAAGTAGGTTTTTTTTTTTTTTAAAAAAAGAACTTAACACTCAAGTGGGTATAACTATAATTAAAATGCCTAAGCATGCATTTCGTTGTTTTGGAAAATGGGACAGAGAGAGAAAGAAAGATTTTTGGGCTCAGTGGTTATCTCGCTCCACGTGTGACATCCAAAATTTAATGGGGAGACTAAATTACGAGTACACTGTTCAACAAAACTTTAACTTTCAACAACTTTTTTTGTGTGACATGCATAAAATATAGTGCTTCTTAAGCAAAATTTTACTATTCTAGAAAACAGAAAATGTCTTCAGATTTTCTCTATTACCCATCGATTTTTTGCTATAAAGTGTTGTGTTTTATACTGAATCATCTAAGTCCATATAAATAGGTTTGTCATGTTATACTTACTTAAAAATTTCCGGCGATATTTTGTCCCTGTGGCATATCGGAGTAATGTCCAGTAGTAATCAGAAAGCACAGTAGGACTCCATTTGCCTTGGTATCGGTTTTCCATTGTTACAACGTGGAAACGGTGGAACCTTTCTCCATGTTCATCACCTACTGCACTCAAATTCTCCGGAAAGAAATTGAGATGAGCATCCAGAAAGTGAAGTTTTAGTGACATGTTACATCCCATTTCTTTGTAAGCACTAAGCAATTCAGTTACAGGATCTCTGAAATTTTCGGCTTTCACATTTCCAAGAAAATCTGTCTCAACAAAAGTTTCCATATTTGTGGTACAACAAATATGCCCTCTTTAATTTATGCCTCACTAACTTTCCGAAGTTTCTCTTTCAGATACAAGAACCCTCTACCTGTCCGATCTAGAGCTTTAACGAAATTTTTCATTAAGCCCAATTCGATATGGAGCGGTGGTAGAAATACATGTTTGGGATCAACCAGGGGTTCATTAGTAATATTTTTTACACCCGGAGTTAGTGCTCGACGTAGTGGTCATTCTTTCTGTATATAATGACGACTTCGTGCACGTCTGTCCCATTCACACAGAAAACAGCAATGTTTCGTATATCCAACAAGAAGCGCTATAACTTTTAAATCTCCACTTATGGTCCACTTGACTACTTATAGTCTTTATGCTGAACGTATTGTAGGAGATATGATTCCTATGATTCGTATGATTCCTTCATATGAACAGCGTGAGCTATAGGTACAGATGGGTATTTGTTGCCGTTGTGAAGAAAAACTGTTTTTAAGCCAAGTTTACTGGAATCAAAAAATAGGCGCCAATTGCATGGCTCATGTTTCTGTCCTAACGCATCAAATAAGTTGTCAACATTCATGCAGTATACCAAAGTCCCTTCTTGAGTGAATCAATATACAATTCTTTTTCACGTTTTTGGAAGTCACTTCTATGTACGTCACCTTGGAGGAGATTCCATTCTTTTAATGTGGATACTAGGAGTTCTGACTGTGATTTCGCTAGTTTTAAATCTCTAACCAAATCATTTAGTTCAGCTTTTGAAATTAAATGCGGCTTTGTTGAACATTCTGGTATTTGAAGGTCTGGATTATTGTCGATTTCCTGTTCGAATTGCATATTATCATTAGTTGAATCACTGACACATTCAGGTTCTTCGTCCAAGCTCCACGATTCTATTGGTTTTGGAATACGATATTCTTCACTATATTGGACAGGCCGTAAAGCTGATGGTAAATTGGGATACTACACAGTATGCCCCGTACGTTAGTGAGACAGAAGTAACGATCTGTGGCATGATTTTTCCACACTAAGGGTACTGCAAAACGCATATGACGTTTTGTACCTTTCAAATAACTTGTTAGCAATGTTATAAAAGTTTTACAGCATATGTGAGGATGATTTATCTTGATCTCCTACTTTAAATCCAGAATAAAGTTCGTAAGCTCTTCGTACAAGTTAGGTGAAATTACGTTTTTGGGATTTAAAAGTTAATTCCCCACATACTATATATAACAAAAATTGTTGACATTATTCACACACTTCCTAAACATTGTACTTACTTGTTAATGCACGGTAATAAACAAACACGAAGATGTATTATAGAACACAAATGCGATAGTAACGACGAGAGTGGTGCAATATTTATTCCTTTACATAAGAAACTTTATCCAACATGCGTTGCATGCATATAAATATAATATACGAGTAATATAATGGTTTTTCCTAAAAAATTATGAGTGATAAGCAATTTTCGTTTTCATATTAGTTTTTAGGGTGCCGAAATACATCTGAAAAACCCAAAAATCTTCATGTCACAAAATATGTGTTGAACAATGCTAATATGTAATTGAACTTGCTGTATTCTAGGCAACCACAACCAACAGAATGTATTTCGGCCACGGCTGGTATTGAACCCCGAACCATCCGATTTGAAAGCCAATATACTAATACTACAAATTTTGTAGTAAGTTTTAAGTAAGTAGTAATTGAATGGTTTCTATTTTTTTTTTAAACAATATTTTTTTAAACATTATTTTATTATTCGCGTAAGTCGGCCTTAAGTTGGCTAACTTGTCTTAAAAGACAAGTTTGTCTTTTAGTTGCGGTCGGCAGTTTTTTAGCCGTGCCAACTTTACAACAATCTCGTCTTCGTCAACGGGCTATGGGACCACTGATGTTATGTGGTCCTTTATGTAGTCCTGAAGGTTTTTTGTTACTTCAAGCAGCTCATTCTCTAGAGAACATACTTTCGTTCATGGAGTTCTCCAAGAAGAAGTTTCAAGCGAGCATGAGATGCTGGAAGAGCTTTCTACTTCAGTTAAGACTTGAGTAGTTACCAGGTCGGATAAGCGTATCTCCTCAGAATAGTAGTTGCAGACTGACCTGCAAATTGATAAATAAACATCTGACAATGTAGGAAGATAAATGTACTTACGGCCGAAGCGCCAAATGCTTCCTCAAGGACTCCATCTGAGCCGAATATTGCCATGGGACATCAGTCTCCTCCGCTGATTAGCACGACAAACTCTTCGATACGGTTCTATTAAAACTGTCTCGAAGAATTTTCCACCTCCTCTGTACGAGTAAATATGAATTTAAGGAGAAGCAAAATATGTTTTTGATTGAAACTTACTAGGAGCATCAACTTCTTTGACCACTTTCTCCCACTACAACATCTTCTTCCTCACATTTTTTTAAAATGAATTTCTTTTCTCTCACTGTTCATTTTCAGATTACTTCCATCGGGCTCCACTAGACAAATGTCAAATGACATTTCAAATGGCTATGCAACCTGAATAGTGAGAAATCTTTGCTAATGCATTTAAATTGTGAACAATTGGATACAGATGCTTTTATACAGGTAAACAAAAATATTAAATTTATTATCCCTTTGAAAGTGCAATTGAACTTATATATGAAAAAGAACAAACAAAAGGACTTGAAAATGACTTTTCTTAATGCTAAATTGTAAAGTTCCACAAATTTGCATCGCTTCCAAATGTTCAATTCATTTCAACACTACTCGGTGTATCACAGAAAAATTCGGAACCATAGCTGAGAATAGGAATAATAATTTTGCTACCAAAGTACGTGTTTTTAGGGGGCAAAGTTATGCAACATTCTATACACTTTGCCAACGGCTATGTGAATGTTATTATTCCAAGTTAATGTCCTGTTAAATACCAAAACTAGATTTCTCTCCGTTTAACACAATGTCAGGAAAATATGAAAGCCCCACCGACGGTTTGCTGATAATGATGCATTTCGTTTTTGAACGGTTCAGGAAGAGGCCATTCTTCTTAGATATGTTCTCTCAGGATCGATATTAATGGCGTTTGGGTAGATTTGGATCATTCCTAGTCGGAAACATCGATACAGTTGGACATCGTCGGCAAACACGTGAATGGAAAATAGAAGAGGCCCCAAAATAGGGCCTTGTGGAATACTTCTACTACTGCGAAGGAAGTTGGACATATGAGGTCCAACTGAGACAGCTTGTTTCCTGACGACATAAGGGTCACCGCCAAATTTGAGAATCTAAACTGAGTTGATAATTTATAGTATCGCATGCGTTTGCAAAATCGAAAATCATCAATAACTTTAACGGCTTTAATAGGACTATGATGATTTCTAAAATTTAATTGTATACGAGAGAGTAGGTTATTCGAGTGGATGCATTGATTTGTCTTTTAGAGAGAAAACGTAATATAGAAATAATTTGGAAGTCATTTCCCCTATTGTTTTTTTTTTTTTTTTTTTGAATAGGCAACATTTTTGCAATTTACCGTTCTAAGGAGTAGCAAGCCGTGCAGGTTGAAGACGTGTACTGGAAGAATACTATTGGCGAGTTTGGGCTGAATTCCGTCCAAGCCAACAACAGAGAGTCTCCGACACTCTTTTTAATTTTCATTAATGATCTCTTGTCTGCTACTTCTAATCCAATATATTCCTTTGCAGATAACAGTACTCTCTGCTTTTCATATTCGTTTCCGGACTCAGGGCCCTGCTCTTCGGCTGTGAAACGAGAACTGCAGCGTATGCTAAGCTCATTAAATTCCGATATCAATAGCATAACCAATTCGGGAACTATCAACAGAGTGGAATTTAATGCTTCCAAAACACAATGCTGTCTGCTGTCGTTAAAGCGAAATTTAAAGACTCAGCCATTATCCATGAATGGCACTTGCATCGTCGAAACCGAAAAACTTTCCATTCTCGGTATGTGTGTCAATGACAACTTACGTTGGAATTACCACATATTTGATATCGCCAAAAATGCTGCGAAATGTCTAGGTTTCCACAAGCGATGTAAGAAATATTTTACACCCTCTGATCTGGCCTCAATATATAAGGCATTCATCCGCCCAAAATTGGAGTACAATGCCCACATCTGATCAGGTGCTCCTAAAAGATCTCTGCACCTGCTAGATAGGATTCAAAACTGTGCGATAAAACTTATTGACGATACTAAAACCAGTCAATCAATTGACACGCTCGAACACCGACGTAATGTATCCTGTCTCACTCTGTTTTATCGCTATTTCCACCACCAGTCTCCACTAAAATCGCCAGTAGCATTCCGCCCATTCAAACTTTCAACCGTCACACCCGTCTCGCTGTGAATGCTCATCAGTATACCCTCAAGCGCATTTTCGGATGTACTCTAAAATATCGGGATTCGTTCCTAAGCCGTACAACTCGCTTATGGAATGCCCTGCCGATCTCTGTATTTCCTGGTCGTTATAACTTGCAAACATTTAAAAACAATGTACGTCGGTACCTCTCTTTTCTTCCTCCCTAAATTTCCTTTGCCCGCGCTGTGAACAATCACCTTAAGGGTACACAAACCCCTTGAGCATGCGTTCATTATAAAAAAAAAAAATTGGATTTGATGGATAAAAGGGACGCAAAAACTTCGGTATTATCAACATAAGCAAATTTAAGGGAGCTGTCAATCGCAAGAAAGAAATATAAAAAGTTTGCTTATGTCTACTAGTTTTTAAATTTTTTTTGCAAATTATAATCTCTCGGAGGCTATTCTAAAGCTGGCGTCCTTTCATCGTCGGAATTATTTCGGTTCGATAAAAATTATCTTTATTTCGCTGCTTACGATAGAATTAAAAATAGGAATCCAAACGCTAATACATTTTATAGGTTCGGTTACGGTGATCTAGTTTTGCCATCCCTGCCAAATTCGTCCGTTTTGTGTGGGAGCACAAAAGGAATCATCGATACCTTTGATGCCAAGAAAGGATTTAGTGCAAAACTCATGTGCCAACACAAGAAGCACTATATTGCAAAAGTCCGTCCAAATACAATACTTGTATACGCCGATGACATTGGCATAAACGGAAATGGCGTTTTCGTGAGTATTGAGCGGCGAAGATAGTTTAAACGGCCAATGAAGTATATGCTGTATATGCTGTCAAAACTAAGTATATGCTGTCAACCAGAAAGGACATCCAACACCGAAGTCTCGGACAGATCGACACTCTTAACACATATAACTTTAAGGCATTATAGTTAAGTACTTTGTATACCAAGACTCCGCTATCAATTCAGACAACGAGACCAGCGCTGAGATCAAATGAAGAATAACTCTTGCCAGTTGCTTCTTGTTTGGGCTAAGAAAGCAATTGACTAGCAAAGAACAACCTATGACTATGTAAGACCAGAGGCATGGACTTTATTAAATAGATTTTGGGTCCCGTCTGCATAGACGACAAGTGGAGGAGGAGATACGACTACGAACTCTACGGGCTCTACAGCGAAATCAACTTAGCCAGAAGAGTGAAAGTCCATCGACTGAGATGGCTGGGTCATATAGAACTGATGGACACAAATGCTCCGGTCTGAAAAATCTTCGAATCCGCCCCCGATGGATACCGCAATATTGAAAGACCGAGACAAAAGTGGCTCAAGCAAGTGCAAGCAAACCTCTGTCTATTTAGCTGGCTTAAGGCGATTGTTGATAATTGATACATAATCCTTTTGGTACAGTGCAGATTGAGTAAGTCCTTAGTTTGCATCAATACGCCATTCCAGCTAACTTGAATTCTAGCTAGCTGCCCCATTTAAATGCGTCGAGTTGGTTGAGATCCCTTTATCTTCATTCACTTCCACTTACTTGTGTGGTCTCGAAGACCCTTCAAATTTGAGCACTTCATGCGCTTTAGCTGAACAAGTCATGTTAGTTTCCAAGTCAATGAAGACGATATGCAGATCTTCGAAGTCTTTTTCCATCATTACTCGTAAACTTTGAATCGCGTCATATGTTCACCTGCTTCCCACAAAGCCGCATTGACTCCCACTGAGTTCAGTAATATTCCGTTGTCAACTGCTGCGAAGTATTTCTGCTATTTTCATAGTATGCGACATTAGTTCCACCAATCGGTAGTTTCTGTTTGTTTGTAGTTTATGCTAGCGGTAAGCTAGTGGTCTCATGGCTCAACAACTTGCTTAAGTGTTTTTTTTTTTTAATTCTAAATTCCGAATTGATTGAAAATTGATTATTGTCTGTTGAACAATACCCTGAAACTGTCTGATTTCAATCGAATACGAACCGGTACACAGTCATGAAAAGAAAAAAATTGATTAGTCTAATCTAGGCATCACCAACTGTTTTTCCATGAATTTAATCCGAAAACCGTCAAAATGTTTTCCGTTCTCTGGCAATATTCTGTTATCGGCAAGAGAATTCGGGGAGAAGCCTCTCTGTAAAAAAATTCTATGCATCTTTGGTTTCGAATTGAGTTGTTGCTTTCATTAAACTTCAAGCATAGCTGCTTTCATTGGTTCCGACCTGAACGTAATATTGAATCAGGCAATCTCAACGTAAACATCTTCCATGAAGTTTGTTACAAAAAACAAACAAACAAGTTTCGACAGCTGCCTTTTGTCCCGCCTCCGACTGATTTTTGATTTTTGACAGGATCCGAACTCGATAGACTTTGACTCGTGAATACTCAGTTCTAATGATGGTCATCAACTATATTATGAAGAGCAGGATGAAGAGGCAAACAATTTTCACCTGAAATGACAACTAAGCTTTGTTTAAGCTTTTTTGATATCGGTGTGATAGCTGAATTTACCAAGTTTTGTGTAGGTAGCGAGCTACAGGCAGATGGCTGGCAGTAAGGTCACCGACAGATCTACCCAGAAAGATTCGGAAGAACTTAAGCTTGAACTAAATAATTTTTCAGAGACACAGACAACGTTCGCAGCTCATGGGATTGCGTTACTCGGAGATATATCAAATCAATCGTCTATGCCGATAAACCAGCGTTGCACCCTTGGAAGAGAGCATTACACGTGTTATAAGCGAGATACCACCCAATATGCTCGAAAAAGTGATTCAAAATTGGACCACTCAAAACGTAGTCGTGGTCAACATTGAAATAATATTTAAAAAATAAATGGCAAGCACTCAAATAAAAATTGTATACACTTTTGCAATTTTCATGTGGTGGCTTCTGATAACGCCCCTGTAAAAATATAATTGAGAATGTGTATAATACTATATTGACTGTCCGTAGAGGTTTGCTTAACTAGTGAATGTTCAAGGTAACTAACCAATTCAATATAACTAGACACCGAAACAAATGGTGCGACGCGATTCACTAAGTATGCTTATTTGAGTTACAATTATTTAAGTAAAATAATACATTTAGCCTAAAAGATGTGTGGACAGAAAACATTAATAATCGAGGAGGGACCTTGCCGTTAATGCCAAGAATCCATTCCATTTTCAGTACGCCCTTTCTCGTTTTTTATCATAGAAAATGTATCAATTTTCACCAATTACACGTGTACAAAACCCCATTAAAAATTGATTGGTTGTACTCGTACCTTATTCTTAAAATAAAAACCGACCTTCCGTACCAATATTTCTCACAATTAGCCCGCAGGGTGGCTTTAGCAGTCCTTGGTATTCTTACATTATATGTACGAGTATATACAGTCTTGCAGAAAGCTTCTTTTTTTGTTTGTTACCATTGAAGCCCACCTGTATTTACTAATTTATGAATGTATATGCATTATACATACATTAAACAACATCATTAAGGTTGGAAATTATTTCAATGCAAGGGGTGTGTATTGTAGATACCCCTCTCACAACTGCAAGCAGACATCCGTGAATTAATATGCTCCAGTAAAGCAGTACAATAAAACGTTATTTGCCTAATAAACCCTGTGCTCCATACTACTAGATTAGGATCTAAAATATGACCTTAATATCCATTATCCTCATTATTCCCTCGAGGTGTACCAATACAAATGCAGTAAACAATTCATATCCTTTGTAGAGTTGAGCCAACTCAACCAACCCCAACCACATATATTCTTACCTACGGATACAAGTATAAAGAGTGCGTAGCAAAGAGCGTTCAAAAAGGAACAATATTTCCTATTTTTTATTTCATAACTTCATTTTCATGGCCTTTCATGACCCTCATGGTCTTCATGGTCTTTATAGCCTTTATGGACGTTATAGCTTTAATGGATACAATTGCGTAATTAAATTTGACGTTGGTGCAATTTAAATGAGGAAGCATTTAAACTAACCCAACATGCATACTTCCACAATCCACAGATAAGCGAACAGTATGCTGGTACCGACTCTCATATTTTATGTCCAAAATATATAGATAGTGCTGGTAAAGTTACAAAGCGGAATGTGTATTTTGAAAAAAAAAAAAAAAAAAAAAAAAGCCCACCTTTAAGACATGAAGCAAGCACTTGGACTGGTAGCAATTTAATTAAAGTAACCCTCCATTCCGTTGGTTATTTTTACATATCCATCGGATGGAACAAAACCTGCGAAACTGCGAACACTAACAAAAGCCCTCTTCGTCCAACGGAATGCAGGAGAAAAGATAATCCACAAATGCAAACTATGGGACTTACATTTCACTGTCTGTAAACGAAGTCACAAGGATTATCACACACAAAAATTAAGAAAAATGTGCTTGGCTACTTCTACCAACACTGAAAGGTGAAAGATATTATTAGCCTGTCAGGGTTGGATCTATCTAAGCAATGACCTGTTGAGAGAAAAGAATAAAAATGCTCATGGGCAAAGCCCTTGAACTCTGTGAGGAAAATTAGACGAACTGACAGAAATGTGAAACAAAGGATAATATTTTTTATACAGCAGGGTCACCCTATATCATATTAAGTGCGTCCTTGGGCAAAGGCAATTCTTCTCAAGTAAGCTTAAGGGCAGAAAAGTTTACAATCTGATAAAAGACGGGAAGAATTTGAGTGTTTAGCTTTGTAATGGTATAAAGCAAACACACTCTTTGAACTTGGAAAGTTTTAACTGGTAGTCAAAAATTCGATACTAAAGGGAATACTCAGACAAACGCCCACTTGAGAATTTATTGCAAGACAATAACCAGAGTATATATTTAAGAAAAAAGAATATTGGGAGCTGACAGAGTTTCTTCAGAGTAAACACAATATGAATCAGAGTTTTATACACAATTTGCCAACTTTCTTATTCCAACAGATATGACAGATGATCTCAAATTTGCTGCCGCCAAACCAGTTGATATTTTTCTAAAATTAAGATTAACAACCACCGAAACATTTAGTTGGAAAGCAGGTTTTCAGTATATGTTATGTTTAAGAATTTAAAACTGCACCTTGTTTCCAGAATGATATCGTGAACTGACTCACTGTTCCTCTAATTGTCATATTTAATTTTTTGAATATGAGCTCGTCACAAAAAACGGAAACGCTTTTATTCGATGTTTATATTTGAATTTGCAGATTCGAAAATTTGACAATTTGTACTTTGTAAGGAGCGCCCCGTCTAGAATACATATTTAAGTCAATTGGTGGACTACTTCTCCAGATCAATTAAGAAAATTCGCAAATCTTTTGTGGGCCGCTATATTTATTTATCGTCATTACATCGTATACCGTATTTCGACTAGCCTCCTAGAAAGCTACATAAATAGATTGTGCTAAATTTTAATGATATTTCGCTATCGGTTATATAGAATTCGTATGAAATACATCGTTCGATGATTGTTACACTTTCTTGCGTCGCATTTGCCTGTATATTTCCAGTTTATACTTTAAATTGAGTAGGAATCGAGCCTACTACAACTGCATGCCTTCAATTCATTTTTCTTTACTTTTTGTAAACGTGGTCGTTGGCAAAATATGTGCCGCCTCCCATCCACCTATTTCGACTGTTTCTTTATATAAATAAGAACTCTCAGAAAACGTATTACTGATTCGACTAGGTCATGCTACAATTTCTAGTTCTGTGTTCCGAAGTACATTCTTCTTATCCAATTATAAGAATCAAATGCAGCTTTTGCTTATGAGAATGTTGATAGTATTGGTAAATTGAGTGCCTTATATCTCATATTGAAAAATTTCTGGTTTCGAACCATTTTCGAAAATCCTAATAAAGCATTGAGATGAGAAGATGAGAAGTAATGCACAAGGAGAGTGCCATCACCTGCACCAATAAATTTCGACCCAGGTCAATGCAATACCGACAAGATATGTAAAATATATGAGTAAGCCTATTGGCATTTTCGATGAACTGTCCATATGGGGGACTGTGCATTGCCAGTTCAATATAACAAGCTACTGGTATTGTCCACGTAGTTCGCCATTGAAAGCGGATCTCATTGCAATCTAAGAATAAAATGCCGTTTTCACGCGGATGTCAACGTATACCTCCAGAAAAATAACTTCTCATCTCGTTTATCAGATATACAACAAAGGATAAACCTTTACAGACACAGTTCGAAAATATAGCTTGAACGATATAGTATACGTGTCCTCATTTGAATTAAATGTATGTGGTACAAAATATCATCATATTCATCATTTAATCCCAACACCTCAAGTTCTACAAAGGCTACGTGCCGTCTAGTACTACTACCGATGCAAGACAGTATTTTGCCTATCCAAACGTTCAGAGGACAGAGTGTTGGCTCAGATCCTTACGTTGTTGTAGCCCAGCACGAATGCAAATTTCAGAAACGCACCAAAAACCGAAGAAATTCGCTGATAAAATTGTAAGTTGAACAGATGCAACCGCAAGGGAATATATTCTTTTTTTTTTTTAAATCAAAACCTTTCGAGCAGTTCCATACTGCCCCCTTACAATTAGGAAGGCCAACGGCAAAATCGCTAATAAACCATTAAGGACTTAGGGACGAAATAAGTATTAGAATATAGTAAAAGTTACGATGAGTGCTTACAACTTGTTGAGAATGCTTCTACATACTCGTACATACTGTTAATCGACAACAAGTCGACAACAATTGCACTCATCCCAAGTATCTGGAAGAAAATTTTCCTGAAAAAAAGTTGATTTCGTGAAAAAGATGCACCATCTCTTATGTATTCTCAAGTGAAGTATCATAAACCTGTTGAAATATTTCTCAGCATTTTAATCATGACCCTGGAGAAGGGGCTCGTTGGAACAATTTTTGGTGGCGTCGTCCTTGTCTTCCCTAGGGGCATGGGGGCATATTAGGCTGATGTTAGTATATTTAGCCTTCGCCTGGAATCTCATAAGACGTTTTGCTCACGTATCGGAAGGTCAAGACTTATTACCTTAATCTGCCATATATGACAAATCCGTATCCGCTGAGCGCATCACAGCTTTCCATCCTCTTTTTGTCCGGTTCGTCACATCGCACATAGCGACAAATCGACTCTGCTAATTGTTCGGCTACATGTGGCCTGTTAGGGATCCATTGGGTCATATTTCTGCAATAATGATACTGGTGAGAAAGTTACAGTAAATGGAGAATGCCATAGATCGTCGATCATTAACTTGTTCGTTCCTTAATTGAATTGTGTTAGTGTGGATGAGCTATGGTTTCAACAGAATGGCGCAATATGCCATAAAGCGTGAGCCACAATAAATTTATTAAAAGAAATATTCGATGAGCGCTCGATGTTGTGATTAAAGATATACACCGCAGAACGAAAACACACTTCAGTAGGTAATACCTTCGGATAAGTATCAGATATGAATATTTACATCTTATATCGGGTTTTACAATAAGGGCATAGTAATTTTGTATTTAAATAAAACACAGAATAATTGAGATATCAGGCTGGAAATTATTCCAGGTGTAGTACACATGTTAGATTTAAGTATGGAATTGGATCTCGTTCATATGATCACCGCGAGCACGTTTTCAGCGATCGATTCTTTGAAATCAATTAAAACCACAGTTCCGCACATAGCGGACGGAACGTTGACAATTTTGAGCTTGATATTATTCTTGTGCTCCTCTAATGTTGTTGGCTTATTGGTATAAACCAATAACATAACGCAATGACAAAAAAATAAATCCAATGGCGTTAAATCGCATGAGAGAGGTGGCCCTTCGACCGGACGGTTTCTGCCACATGTGTTGCATGTGGCACATATCAGTTAACAAAAATCAAGTAAGATGAGTAGTTAACTAGCAATCAATAACGATCCAACTTTTACTAAAAATTTACGCTCCCCATAAAATGTTGAGTGCCACCCATGGAGGGAAATAATCACTGAGCTGAAACATCTTTCTTTCTTTCTCTATCCCATTATAAGAGTATTTATACCCACTTGAGTGTTATGTTCTTTAAAAAAAAAAGTAAACAAATTCTTCCCAAAAATAGTCTTCCAACATGGCACGAATGTTCGCTCATATGATGGTCCAATAACACCTCCTGCATGAAATCTACACTACACGGTCACTTTTTGGAAATTCAATGTAGTCTCTTGAAGGACATGTGGATTTATTGCTGTTCAATGGCTCATATTGTGCCCATTGACCAATCAATTACGCCAAAAATGAGCTTCATCGCGGAAGATGATTTTTCGGTGAAATTCAGGATTTTCTTCACACTTTTGCAGACCCCAATCGGAGAAGTTTCAGTGCTTCAAATGATCAAAGGGCTTCAGTTCTTGAGTTAATTTGATCTTGTAAAGGTGTAGACTAAGATCTTTACCCGAAATCTGCCACAATTCGGATAATTCCTCTAAACAGCGTGCAATCGACTGATTTGGCTCATTTTGAACTGAAGCATTACGGCTGCGATATTAAATAGTGAATATGTGACTCGAATTTATCCACTATACCACGCCCAGCCTGTCTGGTGGGGCGATTATTAACATCGGTAATTGGAGTAAGCGCGATCAGCGACGCGGAATTTCGGTAGTAATTTTAAATAATTTCCAAACGATGCTCCTTCATGAACTTCACCATGATAAAAATGCAAACCCTGACTGACGTTTTGATATTGACAGATCATAAAAATGTTCCAAACTGAGGTAATGGAAGTGTGTTTGTTATTTTAAATTGAGGGCAGTAGATTTCAAGGTCACCACGGAATTATTATAATTAAAGTATTCTAAAAACGCTACGTGATCTAGTTTAGAAGGCGTTACTTTCTTTCAATTCTACTTGCTTTTGTCTAAAATGAAGCAAAACCGGCCATGCACGTTCACAGTAATTAAAGAGAACTTTAAATCTTGTGGAGGATAGTGCCTATATATTTTTTTTTTAATTCTACAAAGATATATGATTTTTTTGTGGGCTCCATGCAAATGTAAAGAAAGGTAACGAAAACCTGGATGTATAGCTTAATGAAATAGAAGAAAGACCAAATAATGCAGAATATCAAAAACACGTTAATAAATTGAGAAGCTCTTACGTCCTGTACTGGGGAAATATGGTCGGTTATTCAAATCATTCGCCAAGGTGTAAGCGTACACGATGATGTCGATATTTGCAATAGAAAAATATTGTATGGAAGGGGAACCTTCTGTTGCTAAGGATTGCTGTAAAAGAGAAAATTGTATCTGCTGTACCATAAGCAAGAAGTCCTCGATTGATAAAATGCTGATTTTTCACAGAAGTAAGGAAACCTCAACATTAAAGTCTGGCTGTCACTGGGGAACAAAGTTGTACAATAGGATGCAAAAAAGGTAAAACACTAGTACATACTCGTATTATTTTGCATGGGTTTGTTATGGAAAAATAATGAAAAGAGAACCAACTGGTGTGGAGATACAATTTATCAGTGTTACGATGAACTTAATCAATAATGATTAAGTGATATTTTGAGTCATAAAATTAAATCAGTATAGTGTTATTACATAATGAAAAATCGATCCCAATATTAGTAGCAACGCAACCGATGTATTTGTCAGTTTGAGCTTTCGCTCCTTCGAAGGGTAAGAACGCATTTTCATATATTTCGTTCGTACTTCCACAATTCTTTTTCTGTTTTACCATAAGTAATGATTTTATTAGAAATTTGGGGATATACCCATAACCAGTGTATAAAGAATTTAGCCTTCTGATCTGCTTAAATAGTAATATTTGAGTCGCGAGCTGTTGTACCCGAATTATTGGAAACACTATAGATAATTTGCAGAGTGTTTTTTGTTTGTATGATATATATTGTAGATCTTGCAATAGAGACAAATCATCAGGAATAGGCTTACGTTAGAATAACACTTCAGTATAATTCAGATTCAAATCTATCTATACTCGGGACGTATAGAAGATTATGTAATTTTTTTGGCTATCATAACGAATTGAGCTCGCTTCTGTATCCGACCTCAAGCTCGATATCTCTTCAACGTAGCTTAGTGTTTAGTAATGAAACTTATTTTTGCCCAAGGGGTTTGTGAAAAAGTTAAATTGCCGTGTCTGGAATGAGGCAAGTTCAGAGGAAATTTATGAAACTCAGTTACACCCACAAAAGTGTGCTGTTTGGTGCCATCTTAACGCTGGTGGCATCATCGGCGCTTATTTACTTACTTAGATGGCTCTAATATCGGGGATGCACCAGAGCCTCAGCTAACATGCTGCAGCAGCTAACGCGGTCTTTTGCAAGCTGTGCCTAATTGAGCACACGAAGTTAGATCAGGATTTCTTCCAATTATGTGTGCCACCTATGATGGGGTGGTCCTCTCATGTATTGTTCCTCTAGGTTGAGGTTGAACGTCATTTAAAAGTCGTTTACTACCTCAAAGTTATAGCTGCATAGTATAAGTATATGTGTATGAATATTTTGTTTTTCTTTGATTGACCGTTAAACTCATTTTTGCCGCTTATGCTTCAATCGCAAAAGCTTCATTGATATTGGCCAGCTGTGTCTTTCCAGTTAACTTGCGAGTTTCTCCCAACTTTTCCAAGTACAATGTCGGAAAAATCATATCACAACGCATCGCCTTGTTTAAATCTTTTTCTGTATTGAAGGTCCTGGTTTTGTCATTACCGACTTTGACGGAGTAGCGTGCACTCTCCATCGCCAACCTGCATAGTCGTATGAGCGTGGGAGTGATTCCAAAACTAAACATGGCTCTGTAAAATTCGACTCGCCTTTGAAGTTTATGAAGAACGGGTGTGTATCGACTTGGAACTTTTGGGTTTTTTCCAAGATCTGACGTAATGTGATCTAAGGTGGACTTTTCTGACCAAAAACCTCTCTGATAGGAACTCGTCAGTCTGTTGATGAAGGAGCGTTTACATAATACGGCTGAGAGGATTTTATATGCGATGCTGACTAGACTTATTTCACTGTAGTTGGCGAAGTCAGGTGATCTCCCTTGCTGAGTTTAAAATAGTCGCGCATACTTTCGTCGACCCAGATCTCAGATATCACTTGAAGTTCACTCCATATCCAATCATCTCCTGCTGCTTTAAACAGCGCAGTAATTAAGCTACTGGGTGCAGCAATTTTGTTAGACTTAGCCTTGGAAATTGGTGATAGGAACTGTTATCTGTCTTCATCCACGTTAAATAGTTCATCCTGCCTGACGCAAACAGAAACAGATTTTCCACACCGTCGCTTCGTTCTCCTTCCCTGCAGATTTCTGTTCGGAGCTTAAAGCTTTTGTGTGTGCTTAGTAAAACTTCCTAATCTCATTCTTCTGGTTGCACCTCTATCAAGGGCTTCTCGTGCTTTTTGTTTTTTTCTTCTGAAGGGAAATAGTACGTCCACGGTTTTTTTAGATTCACGGTTTGCATTCGCCACCGAACCTAGGATTTCTTTGTTTGAGAGGGCTGAAATCCATTACGTCAAATGTGACCTCTATGATTGCACTATGCCATTGGCATGGATGCTGGTACCATCGGACTCATCGATAAGTTAAGGGAATCTCAATCGGAAAATCCGTACCCGTCTCTTGTACTTGTCTTTGACTTGCAATGCTACAGAAAGCTTTACGACCAGCACAGGTACATCGGCTGGGTTAGATAAACATAAGTTGCCTTAGGTAACTAAGGCATGTAAATTGAATGATTAGTTACGATCCGATTCGAAGAACCGGCACTGCAATGTCATGCGGTACTGGCAATGACTGAATGTACATATGTAATAACTGATGGATAGTGTGTTGTGAGTGCGAAATTTGTGCCCTGCTTCCTATTGCTGTAAGGACATAACACCTACAACAATTTTAATTGAGTAAACAAAAATAAAAATTTTCACTTCGCAGCTTTCGTCTGCCTTTATGTTTGTTTTTATAATGACTCAGGAATCTAGGGTTGGCATACATATGTAGCAAATATTCGCAGGCTACAAAGTAATCATACCGAAATCGTAATTGCGAGCGATTTCAATATACACAATTGTGAGTGGCTTCAACATTCTGGACAGACAACACCCGAAAGACGGTGTGTTGAGATCTTCGCTGCGGAAAATAACTTGACCCAGCTTGTAAATGAACAGACGCATATTCAATACGTTGATAGTTATACCGCCAATACCCTGGACTTGTTTTTAACTCTCACCATGATAAATACAAGGTCCATGTGCTATCCCCTCTAGGCTCGTCGGGCCACTGTATCATATCAGCTAATTTCGCGTACACTAAGCACACAGAGAAAAAATTCTTAGAGGAATCTTATGGCAGTACGAGAAAGCCAATCGGAGCAGACTTAACAGATTTTTTAGGAATTTTAATATTAATATGATCACAGACACTATTCTCTTTGGAATGAGAACCTTTATCCCACATCAAGAGTATCAAACCAAAAGAAAATGTGTTTTACGAATAAAACCGAAATTCAAATAATCCAGGAAAGACTGCAACGTCTTTCTTAAGCACGTAAAATTTGAATACCTATGACCAAAAACTGAGGTAAAAAATACTACAATGTCCCAAAGGTAGTAAAAGTTGTTGGTCGTTCATCAAAAACATTAGAAATTCTCCATCATCCTCCATTCCAACGCTCATTTACAATGACATTTCAGCTGTCAGCTCTGCGGACAAGGCAAAGCTGCTTGCTGCACAATTTTCGGCCAGCTTAACAATTCCAGATTGTTCTTTGTCCCTGCCTACACTTGAGTGCGTTGAATCTTCAATGGGATGAATCCATTTTCGTACTTAAATATCTTAGCATACACAAATCCACTGGTCCAGATGGCACATCTCCTCTTCTTCCTAAGAGGTGTTCTTCGACGCTGGAAAAACCACTGCGCAAGCTTTTTCATCAATACTACTCTTAGGACTCTTTTCGAGCAGATGGAAAAGAGCATTTGTCCAGCCCGTCCCTAAAAAGGCGAACGCTGATAAACCATCAGTTCATGAAACGTCTCGAAACACGAAAACTTCTTATTGACCGAGAGTACAGTGTTGGTATCAACAGATCCACTGGTGATTTCATGACATGTCTCCCCGAAAAGTGGGGTCAAGTCTACGTCAATCTTGTGAAAGCAAGATAGTTACACTTGATATTTCTTAAGCATTTGACAGAATTTGGCATAAGGCTCTTTTGTCAAAAATGCGTGCATTGGGGACCGATGAATCTCTCCTTCAATAAATTAGAAATTAACTTTCAACTCGTGTTGCCTTGGCCAGTTTTAAGTCAAGCTGTGCCCCAGGGCACTTTCATCAACGAAACTGAAAAACTTTTCATTCTCAGTTGGTGTGTCAATGACAAGTTATATTGGAATGACTACATATTGGATGTCGCCAGTAATGCTGCGAAATGTCTAGGTTTACTCAAGCGATGTAAGAAATACTTCACCCCCTCGGATCAGACCACAATATATAAGGCAATTATCTGCCCAAAACCGGAATGCAATGCCCACGTCTGGTCAGATGCCCCCAAGACTAGATAAAATTAAAAACCGCGCGTTAAAACTCATAGGTGATGCCAATATTGCATATACTCATATTAACACACTTGAACATCTACGTAATGTCCTTTGCTTCACCATGTTCTATAGCTATTTTCACCACCAGTGCCCCACCGAATTTGCCCCGCATAGCTCTCTATTTCTTAGTCATTGTAATTTGCAAAGAGCTCAACTCGAGCTCATGTAAGCTCAACTTACATAGGTACTTTTCTTTTGTGTGCAGATATTTTAACGGTACTAATAATCCCTTGTGCTCACGCTAGTTATAAAAATCCTAGTCCCTAGTGTTACATGGCGCGCACAAATACCAGAGGAGCACAATCATATTGAGCAGCAAAGCAAAACCTAGTCAGACAAACAACGTCAGCTGGAGATGTATATTTGGTAGGATTTGTTTGACACTGAAGACAGAAAGAACTAAACTGATTTCTCCCTTAAACTTGCCCTAACACTAATGTATGATATCGAGCGCTGACACCCGAACCAAAATCGATGAAAGAAAAAACCCTCAAGCTTGACGAAATGATGAAGAGGCGATGATGGGAACGACGATGCCCATAGAAAATTCCTCCACTGAAAATCCTCAAACGAGAAAAAGCGTGCTTTCCAAAAAAATTAACAATTTATTTTGTATTACCAATAGATGTTGTTGGCGCTGTGGTCGAGATCCAAGTGGCCGAGAAATCAGCCGACATAAAACTCTACCAACGGAACCTTTTGTGTTATGCTCAAACAATAAAGAAATACATAGTGTGCTTGCGCACTGTTAAGCAAGTTTAACAAATTACAATAAGATAAAGAGGAACTAGTTAATGATTTTGATTTAAATTATGTGATGTACTATAAGAGCGTTCTCAAACAACTAAATTGATTTACGGTTTTAGACTACGATTTTGGTAATAAACTCCCTTACGTTCAAAACATCGAATTAGTTTTTGCATTGATCCGTCAATCTTAATCAAGACTTAAGCGACTGGATGGAATTGTAATATTAAAGTCATTACAATTGATTTGATTTATTTATTTCTCGTTTACACATCGTTTAAAAAGGTAACAGGTTTACCCGCAAAGCAAAGTGCTTATCTGCAGGTGGTTGTTAATACAAGATTTCATTATTTTAGGGTGATTTCAAGCTATTATTTCAAAACTTATAATTCCATAATTTAATTATATATGATTATTTAAATTAAGATTAACAAATGAAATAAAACTCAAGCAAAACTGTTTGATATGCTTAATTTTTCGTTTGAAATTTTGTATGATTCTTATTTCTGCAGGTATTGTGTTTATTGTATTTGGTACTACATAACGAATTTCTCTTTTTCCATATACGTTGTTAGTATCTGGAATCTCTAGCATTCCCTGAGCTCGTCTTCGTGTGGTTTGGTTGTGTTGATTAGATTTCAAAAAACGTTGGTCATACATATACGTTTTAAGCGATGTCATCTGGAAAATTGCTCGAACATCTAGAATTTTGAAAGATGTGTTAAAAGGTCTCAGAATTTTAAGAAGAATATGCTGTATGCACGAAATTTTATCCATATGAGTGTTTGCCGCATTTCCCTATGCCAGAATACCATACCTTATGCGCGACCCTGCCAGAGAATAATATACATGTTTCATTACCTCAATACTTGAGAATTTTTTTAGGTAGACCATAGCGAATAATGAACTTTTCAAATGGAGACGCAGGGCATTTATATGATCAGCCTAAAGTAACTCCCAGATACTTTATCCGGCTGACAACTTTAATTTTTCGTTTGCCTGCCGATAAAGGGCATAGTGCATTTTGATGAAAGGTGTTAATTTCATCACTCCGCTTTGATGGTGTACGTATATACATAACTTTAGTTTTATTAACGTTTATTATAAGTCCATTATCATGACACCATTTTGTGACAGCATCAAAATCACTTTGTAGTATTTTAGCAGCAGAGTTCAAATCATTATGCTTTACTACTAAGCATATACATTACTAATTTTAAAAATTCGCAGAAGTTCGTTTGTAAACAAATGAATCGGGCCCAGTTTGAAACCTTGTGGCATGCCATATCTAATTTGTTTTTCTTGGCTTATTTTTGTTGAAACCTTGACTCTCAGATTTCTATCAGTAAGATAGCTTTTGAGCCAATTTGATAAAATTCCCCTCACACCGATTTTGCTTAAGCTTTCAATAAGTTTGTCGTGAAGAGTACTCGTACGTTGTGATTTTTATTTAGACCTGCATTGATTACGTTGGTATTACGCCTAGAAATTTATATACTTTTTTCTTCAGGAAGCTATACTGGTTTGGGTGTAAAACTGCATGTCTCTTTATAAAGCTATTAAGTCTATTGACAATGACCTGCTCTAAACACTTTTCAATAGTAGGTAAGATTGAGATAGGTCTGTAGTTTTGAAAATTATTTTTCATACCTGCTTTGTATATTGGTCGAACAATAGCAGTTTTCATTAATTGTGTTATTTATTTTTTATTTATTATTGTTTGTATTACCGTATTACCGGGCAAAGTTTTCAGGCATTAAGTTTAAGATCTATCGGTCTTACTTTGTCTGCAAGTTATATTAGAGACATTTGGTGGCATTCAATCGAATCGATGCCACTAACATGTCAAATCAAATGATAAGTTTACTCGTGTCTACTGTTGAGGCTTTATGTATCTAAATAGATTGCTGCTGCAAAAGTCAATCCCATTTTGGCTCAAAATCCAACTTTTTTATTCCGAACAAACTACTTTTAACCATGTGTGTGCTCCTCTCCTACATAACACCAGATAAAAAATCTCTGAATAAACAAATCGATTCAATCATAGTAAATTGTTGCCTATCATGGCAAAAAAAAATGTACGTCCCACAAATACGTACGTCCACCGAAAGTCCTTTGCCCGTCCGTGCCAGGACACCATCAACCTCTGTTTACCTTGATGATCCACTTAGATTTAATTAGAAAATTCCGGGAAAAAACCGTCTGGCCCATTTGACGGCGCGATTTACCATCTCTTACGTCTTTATTTAAGTTTTCTTTTTTTTTGCAAAACTTTTTCTATTTTCTTTTCTGCTTTTATAGGATTTTCCATTTCCCTCTTGGTTGAGTGTATAGCCAAAAAGAAATAAATCATCCCTCTCGGTTTAAGGGTTCTATAATTAAATCCTTTAAATTGCTTTTCAAGTCATTGGTTTAAAATAAACTTATTAAAGACAAAAACACAATATAGACAACTGGTAACAAAGCAAAACAAAATAAGGACATTAAGGGCCTTCTCAAAACAAAATTAATAAAAAAAATAAATAAAAATCGTGAAAATCAAGAGAAGAGATACGAGTACTCATCCACAATACAAAGCAAGCACATTGGAGGGAAAAAGGTCCTGAAAACATCGCAAAGACAGGTGCCCATGTTGATGCCGATGAGATGGTGTTAGTGATGAGCCATCTGCAATATAACGATACACTTGTATTCGTAACCTATCGGAAAAAAAAGGAATACAAACAACCTGCCTGTGGTTTCCTCTTCATTAAACCGGAAAGGCAAACAATCGCTGAAAATAGGACACAAGCACCAGTGAATACACCGGTAAACAGGCAACTTCCTAATCCAATTATTTACAGTTCGGCTAGATATCGACATCGACAACGTGTGTATTACAGAGAATGAGTTTGCCCACTGAAAGCTAAAGCAGGTTCAAAAATTCCAACCATTACATAGTAGGTGGCTTTACTTCCACTCCCATTCATGGTCTTAGTGGTCCCAATTTATTCCGATTCGGAGCTAGGGTTCGTATCGGGAAAGGATAATTTAGATATCAGTAGGCGAACACTGTAATTAAGGTGAACAGATATACCACAAAACCATTCGCATTCCTTGTAGTACATGACGAGCAGGAAAACAAGAAACAACTGTAAAAACAAAAATACAGAAAACTCAGTCAGCCGGAGTTTAAAAAAATCAAATTATGCTACTTTTTTGGGGCCTAAAAATAGTGCCCACCCCTGGTTATACATAAAGCAATTGGAACTGACTTGAGGAAATTGCCTGGATTATGGCTTCATTTTCATGAAGGAGCGGAAGTCCTGTGTGTGGGCATTTCGTGAGTTTCATTAATGTCGGTAGTGTCTATGAAATTCAATTAAATTGATTTTAATTCTGTTTAACTTGGCAGACTCAGGAGTAGAACTTGGAAAATTTTATGTTTCTGATCAGGTTTTTAATTTTACTAAACTAACAGAGTACCATAAATTTGGGTAAACTAATGCACAGTGAAGAATGGAGAATACTTGAATGGTTATTTGTGCACTAACTGAGATTTGCCAACAACTTCTGGCTACAGAAACCTGATCCTTGCAATTTCAACGTAATATTATTGTACTTATTTTATTGGGTTTATGTAACCCAACGAAATTTATACGGACTACCCGAACTCATTTTGGGAAGAAAGCGAAATGGTTAATACCCATTTTGTAAAAGCAGTGCAAAATAAATGATATAAAAAACTATCAACTGTCTCATGACATCTACAAGGCATATTAGGAATGGGACAAGGCGTTCTTTGAATCAACGAACAGTCAACCAAATTCAACGATCGAAGCGAGGTAAGTCTACTATACAAGTTCTCTGTTTATTCCGTAGATCAGTATTGACTAAAAACGGTCATCGAAATAACTCACTAAGAGCCTCGTATCTTTTAAAGAATACCACAGCAGCTATAACAAATGTAAAAGCTGTATAAAAACGGGTGAGTCATTGGAGCACACCAAGTTGCTTGGCAAGGTGAAGTACAAAGACAACTTTTAAGGTATCTAAACAACTTACTTACTCAGGTGGCGTTACAATTCGAGGTGAACCTGAGCATCAGAAAAAGAGCCTCTAAAGCTAGCAGGATCTCTCGCCAGCAGCCTCCAATGCCCCTCTCAAAGTTTGTTGAGGTCCACTTCCACTTATGTGTACCTCCTTAGATAAGGTTGTCCTCCGCTGCCCGGTTTTACGCATATTTTTTTGTTTTGCCCTCGTTTATGATCAGGCTTATTTTCGTCGCTTCCGCCTCAATATTTGCGAACGCTTTATTGAGGGCTAGCTGTGTTCGTGCAATCACATCAATGCCAACGGCATAAAAGATCTTATAGGCTACAAACAGTCAAAAAATGTTCTCCTTTCCTGCAGAGCGAACAAACGATGCTGAGATTCGTGCTGAGATAAAACATGAACTCAATTGAAAGTCGAAAAACAAAAATCATCAGGCTTTTGGTAGAAAATTCTAGACGAGAAGATTCAACGATAAACGGTTGATTTAAATTACGATATTGTTTTAATTGACAAATGTAGAAAAATCGCTGTCGACATATATTCATAACTTAAGACAATTGACAACTTAGCGATCCTTGTTTGTGACACAACAGTTTTCCTAACCCGACAATTTCAGGAACTCGGTTTTCAATATTGTGCAAGTAGCCTCGTAGCACCCGGAATAACTTAGCCAATAAATCGGAAAGGTGTCTCAAATTGCTCAATATGACTGAGACAGAAAGGCCACCTTGTTTTGGCTTCTCGGACAACCTTCACATTTTTGTACAAAAAACTACAGAGAAAGTGCTGCTTAGTACCGTCGCCACTCTCACAGCAAGGGTTACTTCTTTATTCTTAGCATACTTAGATGCTAATCAAAAACTTACTTATCGCTCCAGAATGAAGTCTACAGTCTTTTTTTTCCTAGGAACAGTAGAAATTCTCCCGATTTCTAAGAAACATCCGGAAGCATTCATTTGGTCTCCCGCAAACTTAAGAGACATATAAAATAAACCTCTGCCTAAGGCCTAAAACAGTTCCAATGCAGGTTCAGTTCTTGCAAAGTTCTTCTTTAAGCCTCGCCTGGTATTCCTATTGTAACAATGAATTTGACCTTCTAATTGCGTTCAAAGAAGGCTTACGTTCTCGAATTAGAGTACTACCCCAGTTTTGACAGAATTATGTGAAAGCCCATTTGTAGTGCACCACTCATCCATCAGTCTACGGCTGCGTGCGATTTAGAGCAGACAGCCACTAAACACGATCCAGAGACAGTACAGCTACATCGTTCACGTATGCTTGTGCATATACGTCAGCAGTACTCTGCGTTGCGGGCAACCCCTGTTTATCTGCAGTCAACATCCGCAATCATTGTCTCATTATTAGCATATATGTAAGTCAGACTTATAGGTCTGAAGCTCTATTCGCCAGGGTTTCGATATGTATGCCAGTCCCATGGCAGAGCAATGAAGATTGTCTTCAGAATTAACAGCAGCTGGTCTATACCTTTTTATAATATAAAATATATAGCTGGGTATATTCCATCGGGCATCGGTGCAGTAAGTGACTTGTTATTGAGATTGACAAAAAAAAAAATTTTTCTGCAAACGAATTTCTCTTTATTGCGTTCAGTTTAATTCTATCTAAGTATATTACAATTTTAACTCATGGTTCTATTAATTACCTAAAATTAAATGTTTAGCAAAAGTATAGAAATGTGAAACATTAAACTTTAGGCAGCAGAAGGCTGGGCATAGAGAAACGCAAAGCTGAAAAAATAAACCATTATCCGGTGTGTTTACCCAAATGCTAGCGCATATTATGCCACCCAGTATATTCGGTGGATTTGGGAATCCGCCCGTGTGCTGAGTTCACACAAATAGCGTGATAATTCCTCCCTCCTTAAATCATGACACGCAGGTCAAAAGTTCAGATTTATAGGTTGAGGGAACAACCTGAATTGAATCAACCTGAACAGGTTCCTTTTTCATTGAATTCTTAAATTACTTATGCATTAAATATACGTTGTTCAACTGCAAATCGTATAAAAATTCTATTTCTAATTGCATCTCGTTCAAGGTTATATTTGGTTGTATAAATAGGAGGCAAAATCCGGAAGGTTTTAATCTTTCGGTTGATATAGTTTTTATCGTTGATGGCTATTGTGTAATATTATTGACAAATTGTTCTACAAACGCTTAACTCAACATGTTGGTTTTGTTTACATGCCTTAGAGTTCCGCTGAAGTTCGTGAGAAAGATTACGTTCTCTGACAGCAGTTCAGCAAAAGGTTTCTCGTGTAATTGGAAGTTGCAACTAGCATTTCTTTCTTTTAGCACTTAACTAACGCAATGTTTTGTTGGTAGTTTCTCGAGCTGACTATCGCGTTATACCAGCTTTTTCTACTTTTATTCATTTTTATTGTTTCTTTAATTATTAACCCTCTACCGCATATGGCTTTGCATTTTACGATGAAAATTTTTCAAGAAAACCTTTTCGAAATGACCCGAAATTATATTTTTCCATTATTGTGTATCCTTTTACATAAAAAAGGTACTTTTACTTTCTGCCTTATAAGTGTAGCTAATGATATTATTTTATATAGGTGATTCCAACACGAGCGCGCATTAAAAACGGAAGTAAAAAATAAGCTGGCATTTTAAGTGCTTATTACAATAAGTATTCGGTAAGTATAGTTAACAAAAAAATTACTCTGAGAAAAAATACATGGTCTAAAGTATTATAAATCAATTTTGAGTGCAAAAATAGTATTATTTTACCGTTACGGGCGATTTTCTTCAGGGAGCCATGTATGGCTTCGTATGCATTAAGAATTGCGTTTTCGAACATTTTTTTCTGATATTTTTAGTTATTTCATTTCAAGTTTCTTCAGAGATGGATAATTTAAACTTTTATGGAGGAATTTCAAATGTCGACTGTATCCCTGGAGATGGATCTAAAAGTGATAATGATGAAGTAGAAGACTCTGATCTGATAATGCCCGAAACTGACACCGAATCTGAGCCTGTAATCGAACTAGTTACATCGACTTCAAAACAAAAAAAGACAAGACTGAAAATATTTTTTATTGGAAAAAAGAACAATTGGATCCCTATGATAAAAAGAATTCTCAATTTACGGGTGCTACTGAAGAGCCAGGGGATTATTCTTCGTCCTTTTTACTGACTAGTTAATTCAATTTGTAGTCGATCAATTAAACTTAAATGCTCTTCAGTACAACATAACAAAGCCAGAAAAGATAATACCAACCGAAATTGAGCCGTTCTTTGACATGGTGATTTAAATGTTTTGTGTTCAGCTGCCAACTTCGCCACATTATTGGAGCAAATCCGTTGGCCAGTAAAATCTTACCACGATGACATGCAGCAGGTGGGAAACAATAAAAAGGTTTTTAGGCTTCAGTGATAACACCGATTTGAAGCAATTTGGAACAGATGGATGCGACAAATTTTTTAAAATAAGACCATTTTTGGAAAAAAATATGTCAACGGATTCTACAATATTTATTTAAAAGTAGAGCTTCTTGCGGTGTGTGAGCAACTAATATCCCCAAGCTGCTGAAGTCTATGTTATAACAAATATATAGGTGGCGTTGATTTGCTGGATTGAATGCTCGGGTTATACAGAGTCACTTTGAGGTCAATAAAGTGCTAAAAGAGAATATATTTTCGCATGATAGATTCATGCTCAGTAAACGTATGGCTCCGTCAAAATGACTTCCGCTTGCCATTATATGATTTCAAAACTAGCTGTTGTTTAGAATACCACTTCGATCAAAAAGTTCTCGCCACCGTGTGGCGCTCCCATTGATCCGATTTGAGTTCTGTTTTTTTGTTAAGTTGGTAAATCTGTTGTTGACATTCCCTCTAAATCTTAGCATCCTAGCTTAACATTTGCAAAAATTACGTAGCCAAGAGTACACACACAGAGTGTGTTGGCGATTTTTTTACAATTTTAGAAATCGATTTAAAATTTGCAACAACGAACTTGTATTCAATTTTGCGTAAAAAACGGATTAAGTGGTGCCCGAACGTTGGAAATGTTAGAAAAGTGTTTCGACAACGATTCTCTAAAGAAAACGGTCGTTTACCAGTGGCACGAGCGATTCAAAACTGGTCGTGACTCAATCCAAGATGATGAACGCAGTGGCAGACCGTCGACATCGAAAACCGACGAAAAAATTGATGGAGTAAAATAAATGTTGGCCAATAACAGCAAATTAACCATCAGAGAGATAGCGAAGTACTTGCCTATGGATCCGTCCAAGACATTTTGGTTAATGATTTGGGTTTCCGTCGTGTAGAAGCCAAGTTGGTGCCAAAAGACCTCAATTTCATGCAAAAAAGAGATCGTGTTGACGTCGCAAAAGAGATGATTTGTGAGGCTGAATCCGATCCCACATTCACCAAAAGGATCATTAATGGAGACGAGACGTGGGTTTATGAGTACGACACGCAATTCAGACATTAGGCATGTGAATGGCGCTCACCAAATGAGCCGAGCCCAAAAAAACCACGTCGTTTTCAGTCAAAAAAGAAGGCAATGCTCACGGTTTTCATGGATTACAACGGTGAAGTGCATCATGAATTTTTGCCAGAAGGCCAGACAGTAAGCAAAGAGTATTATTTGGGAGTTATGTGACGTTGCGTGAAGGAATTCACCGAAAGAGACCAGAATTCTTGGCAGAAAGCTCGTGGATTTTGCACCATGATAACGCATCGTCGTCCCACAGTGCCATTATTATTCGTAATTTTTTGACGAAAAATTCAACAAATACCACCAACAACAACAGCCACCGAATTCACCTGAGACTTCTTTCTGCTCAATCGAGTTAAGAAACCACTACGGGAAACGCGTTTCAGCAGCCGAGAGGATGTGTTGGAATAACCGCTGGAAGCACTGACGGACATACCGAAAACCGAATATAAAAAATGTTTCGAAGATTACATCAAGCGTTGGCATATGTGTGTTGCAGTCGGTGGGGACTACGTTGAAGGGGACAATATAGATTTAGAGGAATAAACTTGTATTTTTAATTTTAATTTTAATTAATTAATTAATTTTAACTTTTCGATCAAGGTATATTTATAGGCAAAGCAAACAAATTACCTTCGAAAAAATGTGGTTGGCCTTGCAGCAGGTCGACAGCAATCAGATTTGATAAATATATTGTATACCATAGACATTACACTGTTCTCGTAACCCTTAACGCATACGAGGCCATTTATGGTTTGGTTTTACAGTTTTTAAAACAATTAAACATTTTTTAATGTATTTTAATAAAAGTTGTTTAAAAATTCTTAAACAAAACCATTTAAGAGAGTACGGTTTTAACTTACATTCTAGGCAAAAATTCTTAAGTCTAATTTGACAATGATAGTTACTTATTCTAGCTTCCTGGATCTTACCGAACAGTCTAAACTTTACAATTTCATTCAACGTTTCCATTTCGGCCTTGAAAACTATCTTAAGATAAATCTTATCTATCAGTTATACAATATATGAAGTTTCTAAGAAAAAACTTAGATACAATATCTCCTAAATTTTATATAAAACTTAAAACTATGGCCTTGTTCTACTTAACCTACCTAAGCTAATTAACCTAATTTGTCTACAATCGGGGTGGTGAGCACTCGTAGCCTTATGCATCGGGTGGTTACCATCCCAGTTGCGATTTTGGGCGCCTGGGCTTCTTCAGCATAGTGCACACGCACCACCAAGATTTAACCAATTCCGTAAGGCACCGGTCAGTTCTCGGAGGTGCTGCCTCATGTTAACGAGCGTGGCATTTCTACGAGATTCCCGTAACCAACCTTAATCAAACTTACAACTAGGACGTTGGAGCGCGAGCCATACGTCTCCCATTCTTGAAGCCACCAGAATTCGTGCTGTCGAGCTTCTGACCATAGGAAATATACCCGCTGTATATAAACTGCTTATCCCTGGCACCTCGGTGGCAGTAGTATATTACTGGAATACCATCACTGTTTTGCAGTAATCCTTTACCATCAATATGAAGAAAATCGTTTAGCGGGATAAAGTGAGCTCTCGTGGAACATTTCATTGGGGTAATAAGCCCCAGAGATAGAAGCCCCAGTATAGCTGTTGGATAGTGTTAAGTCGATTACTTGCTGTCTTACTCTCATAACAAAAGTTGGCTCAAAGCCAACATTGTTGACGACCAAGTCAGACAGTATAAAATCCAGGAGATGATTGCCTCTTACTTGCTACTGCTCAAAAAAATATTAGCATCGCAGCATTATGTTAAGTCCCATCTTTCTGGGATTACAGTATTCAATGAGCTTGGCTACCGCCTTAGGTGGTGGTACTAACAAGGAATGTAGAAGACGGCGCGCGAAAATTTCGATGGCCTGAAAACCTCAAAGGTCTTAGTTTCCAGGGGGGAATTTTCGGCACAGACTTGTTCAACCATTCAAGAGTTTGCTACATGGAGCACTTCACTCTAAGAGATCAGTTTTATATGTCTTACCCATCTGATTTAGCTAGCTCCCACACTAGATAGTAGATAGAAAGATAGTATTTGCACTCAGCGTCGTTCAGACTCTGGTCCTTTGGCGTTTCTTGGTTTTCTTTGAAGGATCTTTCGCGCATGTAAAGCCGCCACCAAAGTTGCTTCCACATTAGCCGGCTTCCGTCGACCAGAACCACGATTTTTGGTGGCTATAGCACTGGCCTTACCGGCTGGCATTGTGCGTATAGAACCACATCCGGTTTTGTTTATGGTGATAGGTTCATGTGATTTCTGTCTACTGGAACTGTAGCCTTTGTGGGTTGCATCACCGGTATCATACCGATCGGCTGAGGGACTGCCGAGGACTTTCTTCCAGTTAGCTCTATCCAGGACAGAAAAAGAGAGTGCAGTTTCAGTTCCGAGAGGTTGGTCGGTTTCAGTGCATTTGACATCTGCTGACCTTTTTTTTTTTTTTTTTTTTTTTTTATAATTTACGCGCGCCTAAGGGGTTGGTTACCCTTTTACTGTTGCCAGGGCGCGGGCGGAAAGATAGAAGGAGGAGAAAGGAAAATTGTTTTTGTAGTGGTTTGAAACTCAGGTATGTTTGGTTTCTATGTTTGCTCTCCAGGGGTGGGAGTCCGAATAGGACGGAGAGTTTTTATTCACTCAGAGTGTGATTCGAGATATAATTCGCAGTATTTTTTTCATTGCTTGAAACTCTTATAACAGCCAAATCTACGTGTCAGTGTTATGCCTTCACACGCAGAATTTTTTTTGTCTGAGTTCCAATTATACAATGAAAAACTGATTTTGCCATGGGCAGGATTCGAACCTGGACCCTCCGAGTGAGAAGCGTTTGCTACTACCACTACACCACGGCCACCCCGTGGTGACCTATCTTTCATCTCCATCGCCGCTGAGGGAGTGCGACTTTTAGCACTCCCTTGCTGTCTCTTTGCACCGTGTGTTTGCCTCATGTCTTCGTTTTCTTTTCATGTGCCCCTTACTTAGATGGTAGTACTTCAGACTCTTCTGGAGTCCGTTCTACCTTTTCGGTTTCCCGAGAAAAACTCTCAAAAACGGCACTCTGACCAACCACGGGTCTATTCTGAAGGAGTTTAACGGTGACAAGCAGGGCCTTTCCGGTACTCCCTCCGTAGTTCCAGTATAATCAACCGAAATAGCTGTAGAAGTTATTGGAATCCAGTGATCCAGCAGCTCCTGGGTCAGCATCTAAATCGGCGGAAGGTCTTTTGTGTTGGTTGGGGTCTCCAGAGTCTGTGCACCGACCACACCATCAGCTTGCTATCGATACAGCATTTAGCGCAATAACATTGCAACATCCGAGTAAAATAAGTCCATCCTCCTGGATATTCAATGATTTTGTATATTGCTTTTACTGGTATCGGTAGTATCAAATTATGAAAGGAGTGAGCTGACGCGGCGTCTAACTTATAGCAATACTCAGCAACTAAATCTGGGATGGAAAACTGGAAATATTAAAGCGACGAAGTTCTAATGCGACTGTTACGTATAAAACGAGCAAACGATATTTTTTGATTCTATGAATATTCGACTGCGAAGAGACACCATGGCGGATGAAGCCATATCTATGATACGAGTATAAGGACATATGCTACATGATTGTGTGACATGTTGTGTAAGAAATTTGTTAGACGTTTAAGTAGGTCAAATATTTTCACTTACCACTCGGGACAGAGTCAGTGCCCTTTAGGAATCAGATGTTTATGACGATAAACGTTGCAAACGGATACCATCAGGGAAGCGAGGAACAAAATCAACGAGGAAAGAAAATCAAATACTAAACTCTACACATCAATTTCTATCTCTTTGATTCTCTATACACAGTCTATTGTATATAGCAATAACAAGCAATTGTACAATCCATTTGGGCAAACAATCGGCACGTCCTCTTAAAGGTCAGCATTTCCAACCTCCAACATATCAAAACACACCCACACTGATATCGAATCACAAAAGGACATCCGGAGATTTATATTCTACGAGCTTACATATTGTTAGACACATCCGATGACTCCACCGAAACCATTACTCTTCGTCACAGTAAATAATTGATAAATGATATCAATGAGGGATGAACGACATGAAGGATACATTCAATTTTGAATGTAAGCTGTAAGCCATAAGCTCTAAGCAGCTTGCCTTGTAAGAGTACGAGTATTAGTATAAGTATGAGTATGAATATGTGCTCGCATATTCTTCTTTTTAACTCGGCACAAGAACAAGTCCTAATTTAAGTGCACGACAAGGCAATCTATTCCCTTTTTTTTGCCAAGTTCTCTGTCTCTTGTCCTTCAAGTTGGTTTCAATATTTATCTACACTGACACAAGTTGGACGGCAAAAATACGAATACAGTACAGATACTCGTACCATTTAAACGTTTTCTATAAGGATATCCAAGATACAGGTGTTACGAATACAGACGGTACCTTGTTTCTTCTATCTTCTCGAGAACCCTATTGGTGGTGTTGCTTACTTTGGAAACGTCAATATTTCACCTTAAGTGCCCAATTTAAGGACAACTTGAGGGATATTACTGGGTAATTCTTCACAGTCGTCTAGGTGATGTACTTAATGAGTGACGTTGAGAAATTTCCTTTTGTTTGAATGAGCGCAAGGTAAATTAATTTATTTTGCCTTTGTCTGTTCTTGCTTTGTGGACTTATCATGGTGTCAACGTAACTCCTAGATACAAGTACGAGTACGTACGAATGTCTACTATGTCACTACTGTTGCTATTGGAACATGAACCGAGTTGCTAATGATCCACGTGAAAAGCTAGAGAAAATTGAATCGAGTGCAATTTGTCTATTTGGAAAGGAAGGTTTATATGGTCTGATACTGTCGGAGTACCTAAAACAAGTCGAAACAAGATTGTGAATAGGTGTCGAGCAGTTTGTCATGGTGCCAGGCACGTTTCTCTTTATTACCTAGGAAGGTTTAACATTTTTTTCTAATCAGTGGACCTTATTTATTATGTTCTTAGTAATCAATGTTATACATGCCATGGAATCTAATTTTTGAATTTAAGGAAAAATGAAATAACATTTTCTTGGCGCTGCTGGTTGAATAATTTCAAATTTAGGAATGGAACGATTCGGGTGCTCATGATACTTTTATTGCTGTCATTAGTTAGATACATTTCAATTCATTAAAAAGACACAATATGTACCTATACCTAGATATTACAATTATGCTAGTGTTTGGTTTGCAACGAGAAGATAAATTCACATCCTCATTCGACAACATACTTGAAAAAGGGTTTACCGTTTTCCTATTGTTTTGAGCATTTTGGTTCCGTTTGAAGCAAAAAGCCGTTTATCCAATTTTCGCATTTTTTTTAAGTGTTGTAATTTTTTGTATGTGTCATAAATAGTGTAAACATTATTTTGTTAAAAAGGATCAATTATTGCTGATTTATCGCTATGAACCAGAGACGATTAAGACATACATACAAAATTTAAAAAAAGAAACTTCAAAACACATGATCTTGGATCATTGGCTATTCAACTATTGCCAGACTTAAATTATAATGAGCTGATGATGGCACAATGAGAAGAGGTCCTTTTTACCTTGTGTGCGCCAATATAGGGGAGGTCTTCTTTTACTATGCTGTATTTTTAGATAGGAATCGAAGTTCAGCCCGGAGCATTAATATTCATTCCCTATACATGTTTACTTCCCTATCTCTGGCGGTTGATGCACACTTTTCTGCCACATCATTGTCCTATATAGCACGTAAGACTCGCTATCACATGTCCTCCTTCAAGGCACTTCAGCGCTTCAAGCATCTTGCGTTTAAAAGGATTAAGAATATCTGTATCCGGGTTTGCTAACGTTCATGCCTTTATGTCATATAGCTGGAATGAAATTATCAAGGAGTCCTTAGTATACCCTGACAAGACATTGTTTGGCAAGTGTAACTCTTCCTTTGTGTCTTGTAGACTTATTATTATCATTATAGCAAAATCACGGTACACAAAATTCCTTATTTCCTAAAAGTTAAAGTTGTCTCTTGAAATACTCCTAGATTCGCCAATGTTGTGAGACTTGTTGACCCCCGATTTTCACTCATTTACATTTTTGTGGCTTTCAAAATATGTTATCCATTATGATGTTAAAGAATTCACAAGACAGGGTATAGCTTTATCTAAGACCCTCTTTGGCATTAAAAGTCGCGATGTACAATCTGACGAGCTTGACAGGTATGGTAAAACTAAAGGTATGTCTGTATAGTTTGCCTCTGTAAATACTGTCAAATAGATAAAGATGTGGTGGGTATCGGTCTGGGTTTCTTTTGTTTTTCTTTCTATTGTGCATGATGCTAAGAAGGCAAATGCCTATTTAATTACAGCGGTTTAGAGAATTTTGATCAGACAAACGATACTGAGATTCTATTCATCAGGCAAACTTTCCTTCGACCAAATGTTTGAAATAAATTGTTGTATCCTCTCTTCTAGGTCATCTCCGAATGACTTTTTTGTTTCGACAGGTAGGGCGCCCATTCTAAAAGCTTCGTGATGTTTAAATATTGCTAACTTCACTTCATTTTGGTTGGGAGGGTATAAGTCTTGATTTTTAACGCCTAAGTTGAGTGATTTATTCTCCCCAACAGCGGAATTTAGCTCGTTTCTGCCGTTAAACAGTCTGCAGAAGTAATCTTTCTACCTTAACGTTCCCGATCGGGCCTTGTTGGCTTGACACTTCCGAACATTATTCTTGGAAAAGCACCTCTTCTTTCCCTCAATCGCTTGTTTGTCACATTCTCTCATTTTTTTCCTTGGAGTCGATGTTCTTCTTTTTATTTTTGCTCGTACGTAGATCACAAGACCTCCTTTTAACCATCGGTTTTCTTGATTAGCTAAGAAATCAACTGCTAAAACTCGATTTGGAATTCCTGACAACAGAAATTAAGAGTACTTTTGCAGGTATGCTGTAAAGGTATTTGCAAATTGCTGCGCACTTTTGGATATTCTTTGTATCAAAGGTATTTTAATGTTCAATGCTTGCTACACAACCATTTAGGATGCTCATTTAAACACAAGCTTTTAATTTTTTATAACCGAAGATACACCTTTATTGTATTACTTTGAGGAGCATACGAACAACAGCTCATAAGTTGGTATCCCTGGATAATGCAAAACCTACGTTCAGCACGAATTATGAGTAAAAAGCCACATTCCAAGAATCAACTCCAAGAAATCAAATTCCTCAGATACTTTCTAACTAGTAGGCAATTAAATTCTCGTTAAACAAATTCTTCCCCTCACCACCTTACAAGTAGTTTCACGCACTGTTACTCCCTCATGCATATTTTTGGAGCAACAGGAACATATTACTTATGCACTTAAGATGGTAGAAATACGTATAATAAAATCCAAATTATGCGGAACCATAAAATTACTTTACCTGCGTCAAAATCAAACCACTCCCTTGGTAATACTTAAGTTGAGCTGCATTATTTGGCCATGGCACTTATTCTTGTTACCCTCACTCATTCTATAAACACATTTAACACTTTAGCCCTAACAAAAGAACCGTTTAACGGAATATAATAAAATTAACACCCATGTGGCAAGCTGTAAGTTCCTAGAGTTTCCTTAAATTCACAGTTGAAACCTTGAAAATTTTTGCGCAACAGTCAGCTAAAGGTAATTCGTGCCCGCAAGGAATAATCGCTCTCGATTAGAATGCAAATTGACCGTACCCGCCCTTCATTTATATCCGGTATTTTCGCCTCCATTCATTAATGTCCTCTCTCTAAGGGCCTTCCATTGTGTCGCAGGTAGGGGATTGCTGCCTTAGCAATTTTCGTGACAAAGTGACATTAAAATCATTAAATAGTTACGCACACCGGTTGCCATATGTATTTAATGCAAGTGATACAGTATATCCTTCATTTCAGAATGGTCAGAACGAACACGGTTGGTAACAACGGTTATGTCACTGCTGGAAGTAATTGAAGTGAAAGACCAGAGCTACCGCTGTTCGATTAAAGTGGCTTTTTGAAGTGGCTAGATCCTAAATTGCCCACTCTAAAATGGGGAGCAGAGATTCAAATTATGTTAATAAATAGATTGACATGAGGTGTTTCATTTTTAATTTTCCACAACAAGTGTTGCATGTAGCAAGTACTGAATTAACGCAATCTATAGCACAGTACAAGTCTACTACCATTTTGACATCACTCGGAGATCTGGTTTCCTTGCCTCAAACTACATTTCAATGGGGCAAGAGTCAATAAACGGTCTATGAGTCAGGTAATCGAGATTACAACGAGAGTTATACCATGGACCGTACCTTATCAAATGAAAGATGACTCTAAGGGGCTACTCGAACATCTGAGTATTCGATTCGGGATTTCGATTCATATGGAATTGAAATGGAAAACAGCAAATCATCAACGCCCGGGGGGTGTTTGAAGGCATGACTCATGAGTATATGATTCTCTAAATCGGAAGTTTTGTCGTCACCTTCATTCTAACCGCACCACGTTTGGAGCACTCAATATTGTCAATAGTGTGTACTTAGCTTCACGACTTCACATTTCAAAGCCGGTAAACATTTCGTCAAACAGGTTAATTTCACTGCCCCGCAATGTGTACGTTTCTGTGTTCTTAGATATTGAGGCTTGTTGACCTTTTATAAGTGTTAGATTGCATCAATCTCCTGTTCTTATAACCTCCTCCTTGCCTTATATGAACTATGAAGGTAGCTGACCAGATGGTGTAGTCAGTTGTCTTAACCATCGGGCTGCACATGTGGCCAAAGATGTTTTATTTTTCAATGTTGGCATCGAAGCTCTCAATTGCAAATTTGACACTGACCTTCGTAGAAGACCTAGATTCGATTAATATACTTAAGTAGACTCTTCTTGGCGAACATAAATATAAGCCAATCCAATTGAAATAGGTAGCCCATATTGCAGAGTGAAAAGGTCCCTTGCAAATGTTGGACTTCCACTCGCAGTTGGCAATATTTTCGTAGATCTAGGAAGCCTCACTAATGTGAGCCAACATTTTTAGTAATGTGATTACTATGAGATAAGTCTACTTTCAAAAGGTAGGATTGAAATGAAGATTACGTATTTCAAAGCCAAACTGATATGCCGATTTCAGGACAACTTTGCACTGTAAAACAAATCCCAAAGTCTTATCATATGTCAGTCCTCCTTCAGGCTATTTTGAAGATGTTAAACTCTGCCATATGATGCAACTTCGTTGGACGTTTCTTTGGTAGATTTCCCAAATTTGTCTTTAGCTTAGTTTTAGGATGCGAATGTACAGGAAAATACGAATGAAAAAAAGTGATTATAAATAGTTCTCTTCGGTATGATAGGCCAATATGATTCTAATATCTTGTAATAAGGACACCTACATCGGATGAAATGAAAATATTTTCCATGGATACTCACTAGGTTTAAGGGGCTATGACGAGTATACTATATATACGATCACCCGATGGTTCCGATTCTGATGAATATGCCTTGATTGTTTGAAGTAAGATCTGTGTCAAACTGTAGTTCTGAGAACTTGTGAATTTTGAGATAATGAAGAAGCTTCTGTGATTCGGACGTTGTATGGTTTGTTCAGCAGACAAATAGAATGATCCTTTCGATCATTGCATCACTACCAAACCTAAAGATATCATAGGCTTAATCGCACAATGCATCGTACGAGCGAAGATGACTATACTATCTTGGCAAAGATGATCCAATTTCAAACCCAAACAAAATTGTTATTACTTTTACCAAATTTTTGTCGTCGCTCTCCTAGATATATACACGTCGATGGATTCACACTCGCTGTTTGCATTTGAATGGATTTATTAAAGCTTCTTAGGAAGATGATGGAACCGTTATATGTGAGATGTTATATATATGAGAGTGCCGAAATTAGCATGAGCTTGTTGTTACGTCGCTCGTAGGGCAATTGCATATCTAAATAACATCTCATTACAGTATCTGTAGCAGCAATTATACTAAATGAACTAACTACTCGTACCTTCGCTTGGATTACTCTAAAGGGAATACCTTTGTTAGCAATAGGGTAGCAAATATTCTCAGACTAAATTCTAAATATATTTTGAGACATGTTCCAATCAAAGACATTCAGTTCTGCTCTTCATTGCGACGGCTAATAAATTTTTGACCTTGGAATAAGCCAACGATCCTGGACAATTTCGCAAGTCCTCTAACCCACCTCAGAAACTAGTTAGATCTACATTGCATTCTATTCCATCAGTAATGATACATTACAAGTGTCTTTCACATTATAACTCAGTGAATTCAGATTTCTGAATTCACAAGCTCTACCGATTTTTCTCAATATAGTTCATTGCCATCGGACTTACGTATATTTATTCTTGGAAGAACGATGCAAGTTAGGAAACGAGGTGTTACTACCTATCAGATCATAGCGCATGCCAAGATAGTTGAGGTCAATTTACTACTTATGCACGCCCCCTACTGTGAAGTCCCACAATGCTGTCTGCGAAATTCAAACACCCAGCCATTATCCATGAATGCTACTTGCATCGTAGAAACCGAAAAACTTTCCATTCTCGAAATGTGTGTCAGTGACAACTTATGTTGGAATCACCACATATTCGATGTCGTCAAAAATGCTGGAAAATGTCTAGGTTTTCTCAAGCGATGTAAGAAATAATTCTCCGCCTCTGATCTGGCTTCAATATATAAATATAAGGCATTCAGGCGCCCGAAATTAGAGTACAATGCCTGCACCTCCTAGATAGAATTCAAAACCGTGCGATTAAACTCATAAGTGATACTAATATCGCTCAGAAAATAGACACCCTCGTTGTTTGTAATGTCTCGTGTCTCTCTCTGTTTCGGACGTACTCTAAAATATCCTGATTCGTTCCTAAGCCGTAAAACTCGCTTATGAAATGCCCTGCTTATATCTTTATTTCCTAGTCATTATAACCTTCAAACATTTAAGACCAAAGTTTATCGGTACCTCTTTCTTCCTCCTCCCTGCTTTTCGCCAGCTTTGTGTGCAAACATTTTAAAGGTGCCTAAATCCCTTGAGAGCACGCAAATTATAAAAAACATTATACCCCGGAGTAGAAATCAAAGACTCCTTGGGCGGGAGCGTTGATGTCCATGCACTGTATACAAAATGCCGCAAATATCTCAAGCGAATGATGCGTACTTTTTTGGGCATATCGATATCGCTGTTAAATTTACTCCTCGAAAGCTATGCTTGAAATCACTTGAAAAATCTTCCGTTCAAAACGACGAAGGATATCTCCCTCTGCATTTGATAAGGTTTATACTTCTACTCTATAGAATAGGACTGAAATGACTGGGCCTTATAATTCAATTATCTTCCTAGATCAGGGAAACAGCGATTTGAAAATGTAACGTTTCGCTTAATTTCTGAAGACATGTCATTGTCAAAGTTAATAGAGGAGCTTGGGTAAACAAAATCCCTAACTTAAAAGTTATAGCTGTCTATTGTGTCGATGTTGTGTATTCGTTTTGTTTATACGTGGTTTTTCTATTCATCATTCATTCATTCATCGGACTTAGTATTGAAAATGAGTTGGTGTATTTGTGTATGCTATTTTGCAAGTCGTCTTTCGTTGCTTTAAACACTCGTAGGTCAGCAGGATGATATTCTTGTCCGGCTTCCTTGTAATACCTTAGTTTAGATATTGCAATTTTATTACCGAACAAACTTATGGCTATATTGAAAACAATTAAAAAATAAATTAATTAATTAGTAAACGACAATCCGGTCATAGATAGGTCCAGTCATTTTGGACATGTCGTTTTTTGACTCCGAAGGACACATTTCATCTTTCATCTGCCGAACAGGTGAAGGTGCCAGAATTAATTTGTCTATTTGCCAGTGAATGGCATGGTAATCGAACCCTTAACCTCTTGAATAGTAGGCGAGGAACTTAACCACTGCTCCACGCTGCCATCTTCGAACCAGTTTATGATTCTTTCTTTTGATTGATGAAATATTTCAATTACAGTGCGTTGGACCCGTATCCCTTCACCGACGATCTTCTAATAGAAAGTTATTGTACAATAGAAATAGATGTGCGACTCAGTAACTCGGAATGGAATAAAGCGTAGTAGAAAATTGCTTGTAGACATTCGGAAATAGCAAGAGAAGGCCGAGAATCATTGTCAGATTCAAAATTTATCCCCTCAACTGTGTAGAGAAGGTAGAAGGGTTATAGTGGTCTTAACATTATCTAGCACCCTACTGGATGTTATATTTGTTAGTGATCTCAATAAGGCGCTCTTCTACGACCAGTTGTCAGCTCCCGGTTAACGCTCTCCTTTACTTAACGTTCGATTTCAATTTCAGTATATCATCCAACCCAATACAGTTCAGGGACTTTAATAGCATTGACTACGCTATGCTCGAAAGAGACATGTGTGATATTAACTGGCAACAAATTTATTACATGTCTTCACCTAATCTACTAGTCGAGTTCTTACAGTTGAAAATGGTTGAACTATTTGAGAGCCACTTACCCATACCAACGAAAACTTTTAAGCCAAACCACAATTCCTGGTTGACCTCAGATATTCGCCACCTAATGCAAAAACGCGACGAAGCTTACATCAAATGGAAGCGTTTCAGAGTGGAAGAGTTTCATAGAACTTATCGCTCTCTTCGTAATATAGTTGTTTGCAAAATACGGGCGGACAAAATTCGATTTTACTCAAAACCGTTGAATCCTTCGTCAGCCGGGAAGAAGTTATGGAAGAATCTCAAGGAGATTGGGGTGGGAAAACAAAACAGCAGACATGTAACTAACACCTACAGAAATAAGCTAAACAGCAATTTCGTATCCCATACCTCCTCTAGTAATAGTTGCCTCGCTCCAAATTATACCACAATTTCATACGTTCTATCTCCTCCAAACGAATCTTTCGCTTTTTCTCGTATCCAACAGGTTGACGTAGTTGAGAGCTTGCTTTCAATTAAATCCAATGTTGTTGGAGTGGACATGGTCCATCCCAAGTTCCTAAAAATCATCTTTCACGTACTCCTGCCTCACTTTACTCATATTTTCAACCAAATCCCCACAAAAAGCGTTTTTCCTTCAGTCTGGAAGTTGTAGAAGATAATACCAGTGCCAAAGAATCCCCCGTATAACGAATTCCGCCCTATTGCTACACTTTCCTTTCTCACGAAGGTTTTCGAGAGAATCATGCAAAAACAAATCAATATGTTGATCACAATCTTTTAACTTTTAGGCAGTCTGGTTTTCGCCCTAAGCATACGAGTAGTTGCTCGACGGCTCTGCTTGGAGTTGTCGATGACATTAGGCAAAAGCTTGATATAGGTTATCTTTCCTTTCTATTACTTCTCGATTTCTCTAAGGCGTTGGACACTGTTAATCCCGTCGCTCTATGCGAAAAATTATCCAGTATGTACAACTTTTCCAATTTCGCAGTCTGTCTAATATCCTCATACTTGGATGATCGCCAACAAGCAGTTTTTACTGAAAATTCCTTGTCGGATTTTTTTCCCAATCCGTGTAGCCTACCTCAGGGATCTATTCTAGGCCCTCTTCTATTTTCTTTGTATGTTAACGAATTACCATCCATTCTTTCGTACTGCTCAGTGGAAATGTACGCCGATGACATCCAATTACACCTTTGCTGTTCTCCTGAATCTGTAGGCCAGTGCATTAATCACATAAACTTCGATCTGGATAAAATATTCAGGTGGGCGATTCAGAATCTACTTCTTAGTAATCCAAAGAAATCGAAATGCATTGTTATATCTAGAAAGCCCGTTAATACATCTCTGCTTCCCCCGATCTCTATTAATAACAGTCCTATGAAATACGTTGACAATGCCAAAAACCTGGGTACGAGTTGCGTTGCCAAGGCACATGGGGTCCTCCGATCCCTGTGGGCTTTATAACACCTTATACCTATAGCAACCCGATCACTGTTAGCCAAGACCCTTATTTCATATATTCTTACTTATGGATGCGAAGTCTACGGAAAATGTGATGAATTTAGAAGACGTAAGCTAAATATCGCATATAATAATGTTGCTCGCTATATTTTTAGCCGCCGTCGATATGACCACATTTCTCACTTATCCAAACTCATCAATGGTCTCTCATTTAAAAAATCCTAAAGTTCCGTTCCATCACAATGTTGCATAACATCATACACACACGTCAACCTCAAAACTTATTTAATCGAATTACGTTTTGTGCATCTAATAGGACTACGCAAATACTATTACCGCGTTTTTCTCACCTTACCTCTGAACGCCAATTCTTTGTTAACACCACTCCGCTCTGGAATGCCCTCTCACGCAACATCAGTGCAATAAAAAATGAGATACGATTTAAAAATCAATTAAAAATACATCTGTCTACCTTGAATTCATTTTTCAATTACTCCAAAATGACACATTGTAAATGAAACCGTCGATTATAATTAGCTTTCTCTGAAATTTATTAGCTTATCACAAATTTTTGTAAAAGATATTATATCTTAATGTATAAGCTCTCGATCTAACATAAATGAAAATAAATAAAAAATAAAAAAAAAACATATGCATGCACATACAATACTTATAAGAGGTAGCCAAGAGTGCTGCCTCTGTTTTGCAACTTTTTTGAAGTTTTCAATGGTATCCCTGGTCGATACACATTATTAGATTTGGATCTGGCAACATCGTAAACCCCAAATAGCGTGGGATGACAAAACAAATGGAAAGTATAAAGTAGTGGTTAGAAAAATGAAAGATTAATTTCAAATGAATTAATTTCTTGAGATTATTTACTTGTAAGCAGTTTGTGACTGCATGTGGTGTTGAAAATTTATTACAACACTTTCCTGTCACCATAATGGCTCACAAATATACCACCAAACGCAGGTAAGCGATTTGAATAATCCATGAGCGAATGAAATGGCCCAGCAACTTGACGGAAATCTGAATTATTTTTCTTCCCCTTCTTCTCTCACACCCTGGAGTGGCAATTATTTATTATTTTTGTTTTTTCAATAACAATACTGAACTTTGGCAAGTAGGAGTACTCTAGGCATAACCTTGAGTTGGTCAATTTGTATTGAAAAAAAAGAGAAAAGGAAAAATAAAATAAGAAAAGACAAACGGCACCATGAAAAACAGAGAACATCGGGGAATGACAAACAGACAAACAAAATTGAGTATTACAGATGAAGCTGGCTCCTGAGAGAAGGGCTCAATAAACCCAACCGAACCGGGGTATACGAGTAATTGCTGTTTTGTTGAATAACGTATGAAATATCACAGGTCATTGGGAGGGGCTCCCACGATTTGAATTTGGCCAAGCAATTGGTTTGGTGTCCTTTTTGCCTAATTAGGTATGAACGTTTCCAACCGAACGAATTAATGTGATCCTCCGAAAGAAGTGAAGGAAATTAATTTCAGTTTATCAGGAAAAAAGAAAAAAATATTAAAGAAATGAGTGGTTCTTCCTTGTACTTTGCTTCGAAATTATAATTCTGATTGTAGGGGTAGGTATGCATTTAACGGTTCTATTGATTCAACTCACTGTAATTATGGGAAGTAGTAAGTATCTTAGAGAGTAGAGGCACTTAATGCTATGCTGTCGTGAGGGTTGTCTCTTTGTTTTCTTCTGCACAACTAATTTTTCCATAATGAATTGAAAGCAGTGTTTTCTAGTTCATTTGCTTTATTTACTTTTGTCTCATGGATTGATACAATTAAACCCACATGGCTCGTGATGGTTTGTACAATTATTTTATTCGAACAAGGGAATGACATTGGAAAATTACGGAGAATATCTGGAGCAAGATATCTGCCAGGACTCTTAACAATATATGCGACATATTCCGTCAAGAGCTGAGGTACAGTTGGTCATAAAATAAGTCGAACAATTGATTTTTCTGTGTTTTAACCCAAAAATACATTAGCATCAATATTATATTTGTTTTTATGTTACACATTTTAAAAGCTTTATATTAGTGCTTCTGATTTATAACATAATATTTAAGTTGTTTTATAAAACAGGAAGTAAAAAAATATATATTTTCTTAAATCCAGATAATTCCATCTCAAAAAAGAAGACGGACACTTGGCCACATTGAATTATCTTTTCGCAGTTTATTTTAATGCGTTCAAATGTCAATACCAGCCGAACAACAAAAACAAAATTTATTTATTTGATTTACTGAGAGAAAGCAATCTCTGCACATTAAGGTTAACTTATAGGTTTGTACAGTTCATTGCATATAAATTTAAAAACTAAAAAATAAATTAATACAAAATTTAAGCAGATAAAAATTATAAAGAAAAAAGAGGCGTTTAAGATAGCGCAAGCAAGTATACATACAATATACATACATATTATATAATCAAAGTTAATGAAAAAAAGAAGAAGTAAGTTAAGATTGAAGAAGTGTTCGCGGCAGGCTGAGATGAGCAAAACTGCCTGATTTCGATTAGCGGCTCCACATGATTTGGCAGATTTTTCCATTGTTTGACAGCATATGTGTATGAAAAATAAAATTTTCTTCGCGATGTCAAACAGGTATGGTTGAGTGGTCTTAAAATGATGTACCGATTAGATGAACAGAACAGATAGTCAGGTAGCTTTAAGTGAATAATAATAAAGAGTTGAACGCCGCACCGATATTTAACAAAATTGTCTAAGCTATACCTTAGAAGTTGACGCGTTTCTGCTGAGACATGATAGAACCTGTGAAATTTAATGACAAACCGAGCAATCGTATTGAAACCAGTCTTAAGTCTTTGAAACGAATAAGTGTCACAATCGGTGAACAACTCGCAGCCGTAATATATTATTGGCACCAAAAATATGTGATTTTACCAATTTCAGTTTGACTGCAACGGCGAGATATATCTTGGAGACAAACTGCTCTCGGAGAGGAGAATAGAATCTAGAAATGATACAGTCTATATGTTCATCCCAGGTTAATCTGCTGTTAAAAGTAATACCAAGATTGTTTGTTCGAGGGGCGACAACGTGGTCAAACATCATTAGATATCCAAAAAATTGTGATCGAGCATTTTAATGAGGACAAACCAGTTCGAGAAATTGGAAAAGTAGTAAAAAGAAGCTACTCAACTATCGCAGATATTATAAAAAGAGATAAAACCCACAATTTATTAAAAAATTTACCAAAATCTGGAAGGCCAAGGAAGACCACTGAAGAAGATGTCAGGCAAGTTCAATCCCCTCTAAGTGTTCCTTAGCTTCACAAAGAGGTAAATCCTGAAACGATTTGAGTTGTGTTGCGAAAAAAAACTGCACAGCAGAGTCGCCCAAAAGAAAGAGTTCATCTGCACTACAAATAGAGTCAAAGAAAAGAAATTTGCCAGACATTGCCAGGATAAGGACTTCTCATTCTGACGAGAATAAGTTTAATTTATTTCGGTCTGATGGACAGACTTATGTGTGGCGAAAACCTAACTAGGAGCTAAAAGAAGACAATTTTCTCCTGATAATGAAACATGGAGGTGGATCGGTTTTTGTGTGGGGTTGTATGTCTGCTGCTGGACCCGGAAATTTCGTCATCATTAATGGAGTCATGGATCAATACAAATAAATTGAGATACATAGAAATAATTTGGCCCAAACTGCAGAACAATTAGAAATAAATGACTATGAGTACTATTTCTATCAGGACAACGATCTCAAGCACTAAGCTTTTAATAAACGATTGTGATTCTTTACAATATTAAGTTTAAAAATCTACTGGAAACACACCACAGTCCCTTGATGTAAGTGTTATAGAACATATTTGGAGCTTTTTGGAAAACCAGCTTAAGAACTACACAATTTGTAGTAAAAAATAGTTAGAAACAGCGTTAAAGCTAGAATGGAACAAAATTCCGGTGCCGGAATTGATACGATAGCTGCCAAACATAAGGATTACCTACCAAGTATTAAAACACAGAAAAAGAACGCATTTTCATTTGTTTCTTTCTTTTAAAAGTGACGTGTTCGTCTTCTTTTTCGAGGTCAGAGTTGGTGGATTCGACATTTTTTTCTTTGTATAAACTGTTTAAATATAATAACCTGAATATTATGTTATGAATTCAAAGTATAAACGCAAAACCTTTAAAATGTTTTAAAAAAAATGATACTGTATAAATATATTTTTGGGACCAAAGTTAGAAACGCCAACTGTCCGAATGGTTTATTGACCGACTGTATTTTGGGAAAAAATTAAGAAAGTAATTCAAATTCGCTGCTTTACGAGTACTTAATTTTTTTTATTTAGAAAACAATTTTGTGTTTTCACCGCATTTGGGTAAACCCCAAATTAAATCTTCCGCTGCGTCCTTACTTTCACTTTACATTCGATGGGATTTTACAGACGGTGATGGTCCTGGTTCTCCACCAACATGCGTTTTTTCCCCTCTAAGCAGCTAAGAGAGCTTTCGAACGCTCTGTCCATGTATCTGCGCCGTACAACAGGACAGAGATGACGAGTGTCTTTTTCGCTGCTTGTGCGTCAATGCTCGCAAAAGCATCGCTGATTTTTCCTGATTATGTCGATGTCATCTGATGAATTTGGCAGGGGTGGACGCCTGTCGCCTAGACGCCTGTCTAGGCGCGTGTAGCTCGTCTCTAAAGACGAGAATTCTCACTGATATTGACCTATCAAGTTGACGATGATCAGTTTAAGTTGTTTACATAATGCGGTAGCATTATGAACGATAAGTAACAACATTTAAATAAAACAACCATAGTGTGACGTACAAAATTGATTCTAGCTTTATTTTGAAGAGCACAGAAAGTCCATTAACATCGCTCTATATCTTGTCTATTGGCCGTAACGATGTTTCCTTCCTCATTTCGAAAGAAATATGGTCCGATGATGCTACCATACCATTAACAGCACCAAACAGTCAATCTTTGTTAATGCATTCATGCCTGGCCGAAAACTTGTGGATTATGTTCACTCCAATTATGGCAATCTCTTTCTGGTTGGTAGCTTAAGATCCAAAAGAGTGTACTCAGCTCGAACTTTTCCACGGTGCGACAAATTGCCTGCACATTGAAGCCATGATGACGACCAACCTTACGACGAAATTCACATTGCGTATTTACAACTGAGCCGGAATTTCGATAAATTGTATTAATAATTTCCGCAACGTCCGGCAAGCGTAAAACGGTGCTTGAGGGAATGGCAAACGTTGCTGTATATTTTGGCATCTGGATGTCATTGGTAACTTTGACAGTTGCTGAAACATAAAAATTTGAAAAACTATCATTTCTACCTGGTCACTCTATGTCTTGTACGTGATGTTTAAAAGATTTACGGCCTTGTAACGAGTGTCCCAAAATCTATGCAAGACTTGAATTTTATGCCATTTTTGCGGTAAAGTTTTGGAGCGCCACGAAAGATCTACGCGTTTTTATTGTTGAGCAATATTTTAAAATTAATTAAGATTTGGCAAACAAAATCACCTTCACAGATGAGGCTCATTTTCATCTTGATGTATTTGTTGTCGAGTTCGGGGTTCAGAAAATCTACGAGTGATTGCTGAAAAACACATTCATCACTGCTTGGCTCGGATTTTGGGCTGGAGGATCATCGGACCATTCTTCTTTCAAAATACAGCTGGTAAGACAATATAATGCTAGCCATCGCCTGTATGAAATGTGCCTAAATTGTAAATGTGGTTTCAACAAGATGGTGCCATATGCCATAGAGCCCAAAAAACAATTCAATTACTGCATTTCATTTCCTGATCGTTCAATTTCCTTTTTGTTGATCAGGATTGGCCGCCCAGATCATGCGATTTAACGCCGTTGGAGGTTTTTCATTTAATTTTTTTGAAGTTTAATGTTTATGCCAACAATACCACGACCGCTCACGCGCTGAAAGAGCAAATTGAGCACTGTATCAACGAAATTCAACCACATTTATGCAAAACTGTCATGAAAAATTTCGGCAAAAGAGTGCATACGTATCAGCAAAGCCGTGAAGGCTATTTACCCAATATGCTACTCCATACATAACTCTATACTGTATACTTTATGAATCAATAAAGGAATTGTAATTACTAATTAAAAACCTGTGTTTTCTAAGTTACTTCTTACGTGAAGCTTGGGACACTCTTTAGTTGGGGCAGCTCACGGGGACTGACGGTGCTAGAATTCCATTCATCGGGCATGCATTCCTCCGATCCGACCAAATTGCACATATATAAGCTGCTGCATGCTATTTGACTAATCATTTCCCCCAGTTTTAAAGACTTCGTTGACTGTTGACTAAACTGTCACACCCACACCAAACAAATGGTTTCTTGCAAAAACTAAAACATTTGGCATTTACGAGTATATGAGCCAGATGCTCGTCAGAGGTAGCCTTTGTCATAATTATCAGCATCAATAGGAGTTACATTTAGATTGTTATACAATGCGGATTAGATGCTATCGGATATTCGGATAATATATCGACATTAGACTCCGTCGTAATGAAATTTATATCGCTTATCGTTAGGGTAAAGACGATTGGTCCAAGATGGCTAACCTGATTGACAGCAGATATTACTTTAATGAAGTCGAATTATTAAGGACATAAAAATAACTTGATACTCCTTGTCTACTAAATATGATTTAATCTATGCCACAAATTTCTTTTAGTTTGAAAATTATAAGTTCATGACAAACCTTATCGAATGCCTTCCTGAATTTTATGGAAATTGCATGACCTCGTTATCATATTCTTAAACACAAAGCAGCCAAGAGATGAACCCAATTCGGTTAGGTTTGGTTGAGTTACCTTTTATGCAACCTAGCTGATCTGGGCAGATAATCGGTTTACAATACGGAAGCAATTCTTGATACAGTTTTGGTTTGGGTCCATAATTACTAACTATTTATAAGATTCTTTCCATAGGAAAGGAAAACTTCCTACTGAAATAGACTGCTGAAAGACGGCATCGAGGGAAAAACCCAAATGATTTTCACATTTTCCTACTATAATAGTCAGACGCAGATTAGGTCTACAGGAAATGTCATCTTTAAGTTGGTCTGTATTTTCCAAAACCAGAGATGTTGTTCTGTTTAATCAGATAAATGACCTGTCTGGAGAGTCTCTTATAACATATAGTATACATACGTATATCTAAAGTAACGAGGATTGGCTTCGGTTGCTTGTTTTGAAAAAGATTGGTTAATATGACATTCAAAGGAATTTGCAATAGTTTTTGGGTTTTCAGAAGTTTCACTGAGAAACTTAGGAACTGATGGATAGCCGTACGACTTTCTGTTGGTAGTAACAAATTGCATGATACTCAATGGACTCATCAAGTTCTGAACAAATCCAAACAAAGCGATAGTTCGAATCTAATCGAATTATTAAGAATAACTTATTTCTGCTGTTACGGAGAGAGTACAATTTCTTGATGTGCCAGAGCAGTGATTTTGGAAGCAATTTGGTACCGATTCGCATCACGCACGGCAGACGAAATAAACAAATAGAAAGTTATTCGGGCAAAATTAATCTTGCTAATAAGATTTCTAAATACGAGTAAGATGAACTCGGTTCTTTAGAAATCAAAAGTAAATTAATTTCCCTAATCAACACATATGTTGCCGTTTTCTTATGAATATATTAAAAAAGGGATGCAAGCGGCCCCGGGAAGAAAGAAGGTAATCATTCTTTTGAACAACATAATTACCGAAGAAAAAGTCGGGTTGTCTGTGTTAGGTATTCCTCTAATAGACTTGAGTTAGTTAAGCATTTCACTTTCAAGATTTCTATTTCAGAGATCGTTTTAAGTGACATGAAATGAGATGAATAGGAATGGCTCAATGATTGACCTTTAATAAGTACCACAATTATTTTAAATAGCTGGTGTCTACTTAGAGGACATGGGAAAGTAGCATTTTGCTTCACTAAATGTATTTGCTATGTAGGTACCTTTTTGGGCAGAAATAATTTTACAGTCAAGTGCAAGTGGCCAAAAATCCACTAATAAGGAATAGAAAAGGTAGTTTCCCCGTAAAATATCAAATAATGAAACTCATCAACCGTGCTATATGATTAAATCGAACACTCTTGAAACACATTCATCTATGAATACTGGTACTGGTATGGTGTTCGTCCCAACTAATTGAATCATACTTTGATTTAATCTTGAAAAGACCTGTGAATTTCAAGTTAAAACTAACGACCGTATAATAGCATTTATAAATCTAGTATTATGTACCGCTGTACGGTCCAGAAACCTACTTTTTAAAGCATTTCAGAGACGTACCGGGTTTTGACAAAGTAATGCGATATCGATCGGCTTATTCACTCTTGCCCTGCAACATACATTGTCTAATGCAGGCAATACCTTTGACGCCGGTATAGATTTCAGGCTGTCAAAGGAAAATTATACATTTAGAAATGCTGCCAATGTTTACTCCTTATGATGAACAAAACAGGAGTTATAAGCATATGCAAATCTGCTTGCACAGGCTTGCCTTTGCATTAAGCATTGGTCCGCAGACAGAAGTTCTGTGTAAATGTTTGTACATAGATATCGGTATATTGATTAGCCATTCTGGAGTTCTTCGGAGGAATGATGCTAGACTAATGGGTCTGATCGTACTCCATAGCAGTGGATTGTGGGTCAGCTTAAGCTCTAGAAATATGATATCTTAAGTCATTTGTAATTCAACTGGTCATGCAGATTTTCACCGTCTAAAGTATTGTACTTTATCTTTTATAATCAGGTTAAATTCTTGCACCTGGGATGTGGGTACCTGTGGGTATATAATACAATAGCTATTCTCTGCTAAAAATCGTCCAGTAGTGACAGTAATTCTTTAAACAATTTGCAATTAGTGGATTGATTGGAAGGTTTTTCTTTTCCCTATTGCTTGCAGAAATCATTTTATTTTGCCATTAGAGAGTTTCCAAATACTTTGAGGGAATCTCCACGAAAATACCAAAGCTAATCGCAGAGTAAGATTAGTGCCGGCAGTTGTTAGGCCATGTCATTCTTCTATAAATGAAAGCAAAATCTCAGTCGTTCATAGACCTCCGTAGAGATCAGGCATATTTCGTGTTTGGCTTCACAAGTGTGGAATAAAAAAAAAAAAGAAGTATACATTTACTCAATAACTTCTCGAGTGTTCGGTAGCCTAAGTGGCAAAAACCCGGACGACAAATCTCGGGGTTGTGGGTTCGCTTCCCAGCCTCCACGGAAGTTTTTTTTCTTTTCTTTATTTAATTTTTTTAAAAAGACAATTGTAATAAGAACAAATTAAGTGTTTACTACAAAACAAAATCACGTGATGGATGGTGGAGAGATGGTGGTGGGAAATAAAAGAATAAATGCCGTTTTAATGGCTGATGAGGTCCATTATGAGGGGGGCAATAACAACTTTGCCTCTCTAGCGGCATCCGAGTCGGAAGATGAGGATGAACAAATAAATGACATCACCAGCAGCATACAAAGGCTGAAAGAAAAAGTGCTTGCTATTAAACAAAAGCAAACAGCACGCAGGCAGAGGGAGCAATTAGAAGCAGCGAGCTCCCAACAACAAATCCAGCAGCAGCAGAAACAACAACTGCAGCAGAAACAACAGCAGCAGCAGAAACAACAGCAGCAGCAGAAACAACAGCAGCAGCAGATACAGCAACAGCTGCAAAAACAACACCTGAAACCACAGCAGCTGAAAAAAAAGCCGCAGCAGCAACAACAACAACAACAACAACAACAACAGCAGCAGCAGCAGACGAAGAAGAAGGAGAAGGTGCCTCCTATCAACACCTATAAGTTAGAGGTAAATGCAACCAAGGACCTGTGTAAGTTGGTCATTGGTAACAATTTTAACATTAAGAGATTGGGGAACGATCGTCATGCCATCCACTGTAAAACAGTGGAGGGATACGCGCGAAAGTGAAAGAGCTCCTAAAATTGACGACGACGGAGCACTTCTCATTCACACCAAAGTGTGAAAAGCGGCAATCGATGCTGCTAAAGGGGTTGGAACCGTCTTCTGATCCTGAGTAGATCCTGGCACTGCTCAAAGAGAGGGAGTGCGAAGGACTCAAGTTTGTAGGGGTAAAGCCATTTACCACAGCTAGAGCCAGGCGGGAGAAACGGAGTCTGCCGTTCTTCCTGGTGCAGCTCTGCAGTCCCGAAAGCCGTCTGGATAGTCTAAGGAGTATCAATGTCCTAGACTACCAAGTGGTTCACTGGGAAAGATTAAAAAGGAGCGATGGCGTCATACAATGCGTTCGCTGGCAGAGGTTCGGGCACGCCGCGTCGAACTGCCAAATGCAGCCTCGATGCGTGAAGTGCGCTAAGAACCACAGTTCCGAGGAGTGTGCTCTGGGTGTTGACGGAGTATCCGATAGGTCGCAGCTCTCATGCGCGTTATGGGGGAACGTGGGACACACCGCAAACTATCGGTGTTGTCCTAAGTTCGCTGACATTAAGAAAGCAAAACTGGCTCGGCAGCAGAAGATGGAGGTCAAACGTTCACCTGTCAGGTTTCAAACACCAGCCGTCACGTCTCAAATTTCATACGCCCAAATGGCGTCTGGTAGGGGGGCTACGGTACAGCAAGCGACTGTTGCTTCTCCGGCGCCAACGCCGAGAACAACGGAAGCTGCACCTAACATGCTGGCCATCTTGCACGCAATCCAAGGGCAGATGGCTCAGCTGCAAAAGCAGGTGAAGAACAGGCCAAGCGGGTGGACCAGATCTACGCTCTGCTGCCGGGCCAAACGCAACACATGTCGTAATGGGTACGCACATGGTGGAGCAAACTTTGAAAGTCCTTGCGGTGAATGTTAATTCACTGATTAGGACCGAACGAAGAGCCGCGATGTTTAAATTGCTACAAGACCAAACTCCTGATGTGCTTTTCGCTAGCGAAACCAAGCTAACCGATAAGCACAAATTGGAGTACAATAATTATATTGTTAGAAGAAGAAACCGGCCCAGTTCCAAACATGGAGGCGGTGTCGCGATCTTCATTAAAGAAGGAATAAAATTTCACAGAGTGTACAAGGGCATGTTGCGCAGGTTCCGGGTGTTGGAGGCAGTCGTCACTTACATCCCGCTTCGCAGTGGAAAGCGGCTGTACTTGGCCTCTGTTTATGCACCTGAGGGTTCACAATCCATCCTATTCATTACAGAGCTCGACACGCTTTTTCGACTTCTGAGGCTGGTATCGGGGGAGAATTATTTTATAATCGGCGGGGATTTCAACGCTAAACACAGAGATTGGGGAAATAATTTGCCAAATACTAGAGGAAACCTACTACGCGATTGGTTGGGTCAGCACGATGTCATGTACAGACTCGGTCTTAAAGCGACGGATAACCCGTCGTTTCCCAGAGGCGGGTCTTACTTGGATCTACTGCTTTACGACGAACGTATACGACTGACAGGTACGAATTTACGAACATTAAACTGTCTGCGCACATTCGTGTATGACAGTGACCATTGCGGTCTAGCACCGAAATTACAGTTCCCAACGAAATTGCGGAACTGGAGGAGTTTGTCCAAAGATATTCTTACAACTACAGTAAGACCCAATGGACACGCTTCTCCGCAACCTTGACAATTTCGCTCTCATCGAACACGCTCCACCCACCGTCCAATAGGAATTTGTCAGATGAGGAGATCGACAATTACCTAAAACAAATGGACGAGACAATTAAACAAACTATGAACGCTACAATACCGCGGTATCGACGCACAACTAACGAAGACCTGTTCCGCAATCCTACTATTGACACACTGTACTTTTCTGAGTAAGTTCACGTCTATAAGTACAGACCAGCTGTTTTGGCACTTAGTGAAACACAGGTAGATCCCCGCCCACACCTCTCAGATCATTATGATCTGAAGCTACCTGGCTACGAACTATTGCCGTGATTCTTCCCACACCGCGGCCTCGCCATTTATATGCGTAGTGATGTAGCTTACCAAACTCCACCACAATGTGATCCATGTTCCAATCCGGAATTCAACTTCATGTGGTTAAAATTCCATCTCCGTAAGCAAATTGTGCACTACTGCTTTATTTATAGAAGCCCCAAACTGGACAGCAATTCAACTTTTAACTAGTTTGACTCCATTCAATATACACAATTCTGGGTGGCTTCGACATTCTGGACAGACAACACCCGAAGGACGGAGTGTTGAGATCTTCGCTGCGGAAAACAATCTAACGCAGCTTGTAAATGAACCCACGCGAATACCAGACTTGATTTTGCGGCCCGGGTCAATCCCGGACAGATTTATTACGCTTATTGCAAGCAAACATATACTTAAAACTAACATTTTCACTTAAAAACTAAAGGGTGGGAGCGGTTAAAGAAAGTTAGGACGTGAGGCATAGGTGGAAATAAGTATGTTCTTGAGGGAGAGTTTGCTGAGATGGTAGTCGAAGAGAGGCAGAACATCGTTAACTTCGCGAAGCATCCTAGACATTGGTTCCAGGTGTCCGTAATTCGTTCTGTGAAGATTGAGCCGGAAAAGTGGCACAGACCTAAGATTGCGGGGATTGGTGTTAAAAGAAATAATTTGAAGTAAGGAAGGACAGTCGATATTACCTACTAAAATTTGATGAATAAAGAGAATGTCGGCAACTTTTCGGCGTATAGAAAGGGGTTGTAAATTTATAAGTTTCAGCCGGTCAGTGTAAGGTGGTAAGTTTTGGCTATCATCCCAGGGAAGACCACGTAAAGCAAAGCGTAAAAACCTGCGTTGAACAGCTTCTATCCGGAGGATGTGAGTTCTGTAGTAGGGTGACCAAACTTGGCTGGCATATTCAAGAAGAGGCCTAACAAAGGTTATGTAAAGAGATTTGGTAACATAAGGATTGGAAAACTCCTTAGACCAGCGCTTGATAAAACCAAGGGCAGAGTTGGCTTTTTTTATTATACTATCAATGTGAGAACGGAAATTGAGTTCCTTGTCGCAGATAACACCTAAATCACGCAACTCATTCACTAAGGGAACAGGCAGATTAAAGATTAGATAGAAACGAGGTGAAGTAGGGAGGCGCTTACGGGTATAAGTTATAGCCTGACACTTATTGACGTTAAGCTCAAGAAAATTCTTCTGACACCAAGTACAAAACCTGTCTAGATCTTGCTGCAGAAGTAGGCTGTCTGAGGAAGATGATATATATCTAAATATTTTCATATCATCTGCGTAAACAGATATGTATGAATTTTTAATGATACAAGCAACATCATTAATGGTCAGAATAAATAATAAGGGACCAAGGTGGCTGCCTTGGGGGACACCAGAGGAGGCTTTAATTGGGTCAGAAACCATGGACCTAAATAGAACATAGTAAAGTCGTTCATTTAAATAGGATTGAACCCAAGTTATAAAGTTTATCTGGAAACCAAGAGCCTTTAATTTTAGAAGGATTATGTCATGAGCAATTCTATCAAAGGCTTTGCTGAAATCGGTGGCAATCACATCAACTTCATTTCCAGATTCCAGTGCACATAAAGTGCTTGATACGAATTCCGTTAAGTTGGTGGTCGTAGATCTGCCTTTGAAAAATCCGTGCTGGTTTGGGGAAACAATAGATTTACAATGGAAAAGCATTATGTCATAGATAATGCTCTCAAAAAGCTTAGGTATGCAGGACAACTTAGCAATTGGTCGATAGTTGGAAATATCGTCTTTTCTACCTTTTTTATGTAGGGGAATAATAAACGACCTTTTCCAGGTTGATGGAAATAATCCCTGGGTGATGGAAAGCTGAAAGAGAGCTGTAAGAGGTTGGGCTAGATGCATTTGACATTTCTTTAAAAATATAGGGGGAAGGTCATCAGGGCCAGCAGAATAATCATCTTTGAGTTTTATTATTTTATCTCTAACTTGCTCTAAAGTTATAGACACCGATTCCAAAGTTCTTTGTGGGCAGCTGTTTAAGTAGGAAAAGTAAGAATGGTCTGGCTCTTGGGAATGGATGGCGAACGCTTGGCCAAAAAAGATTGCGAAGAGATTTGCAATAATTTGGGGATCGCCCGAGGACCTATCAAGAAAATTTAGGGATGATGGATAGTTATCCGATTTGCTTTTAGTTTTGATGAACTGAAAGAATCTTTTGGGGTCGGAAATGAGTGTGTGGTCCATTCGGTTTAAATAGTTGTTATAGAGAGTTTGGTAAAGTACAGAGAAATTAATTTGGGCAGACTGGTAGTAGAAGAAATCGGTGTCGGAACGCGATTTTAAGTAAGAATACCAGAGCTTATTTCTCTTGTTACGAAGAGATCGCAGCTCTTTATTATACCAGGGTGGTGACGATGAGGGATTCCTTTTGGGTAAAAAAGGCACAGATTGGGAGAGACATTTTAAAATTTCGGTATAAAAGGATGCAAGAGCATCGTTAACCGTAAGGTTAGGGTTATTGTAGAGAAAGTTAAAATTTACCATACTGAGGAGGTTGTTCAGCTTGGCGTAGTTAGCCCTATGAAAATTAAAACTGTAAGAATATTCATAGGAAACGGGATTAAGACCATTGTCATATGTCAGCGTAAGAGAAAGGGGAGGGTGGTAACTATCCAACTTAGAAAGCAGATGTTTACTTTCTAAAGCGACGCAGTTATCTGTATCAGTGGCGAAGACTAGGTCGAGTTGTCTGCCGATGTTATTGGTGACACCACTTAATTGATATAGACCAGAGTCAGTTAGGCAGTCAATGAAAAGATTCTCTTTATCAGAGGTAGGATTTGTTGCAGTATAGTAGCACTGATCAGTCTGAGTCCATAGAAGTTTAGGTAGATTAAAATCACCTAAAAAAATAACAACGTCATTGGGATCAACAGCATTAAAAATGCAGTCGATTGCATCAACAGCTAGCTGGTAACCTTGAATTGGTTGAGACGTTAATAGTCATACCGCCAACACCCTGGACTTATTTTTAACTTCTCACCCTGATAAGTACACCTAGGCTCGTCGGACCATTGTATCATATCAGATAATTTCTCGTACACCGACCACACAGTTAGAGAAAAAATTCCTGAAAGAACCGTATGGCAATACGAGAAAGCCAACTGGAGCGGTCTTAACAGCTTCTTTAGGAATTTTAACTGGTCGTTATGCTTCCTCGATAACGACGTGGATGCCGCTGCTGATATGATTACAGACACCATTCATTTTGGAATGAGGTCCTTTATTCCTCATCGGATGAAGAGTATCAAACCAAAAGAAAAGCCATGGTACGAATCGAGCTGTAAAGAGGTCGTCAGGGTTAGAGAAATGTTTTTTCGGACCCACAAGACCAACCCGATAGAGGAAAACCGAAAAAAGTTCAAACGAGCCAGATATGACTGCAACACCTTTCTTAAGCGTGTGAAATTCCTATACGACCAAAAATTGAGACAAAAAATACTGCAATGTCCCAAAGGCAGTAAAAATTGTTGGTCGTTCGTCAAAAACATTAGAAATTCCGCCTCATCCTCCATCACAAACGCTCATTTACAATGACATTCCATCTGTCAGCTCTTTGGATAATGCCAATCTGCTTGCTGCACACATCGCGGCCAGCTCAACACTCCCAGATTTTGCTTTGTCTCCGCCTACACTTGAGTGCGTCGAATCTTCAATGGGACGAATCTACTTTCGCACTCGTGTAGTAGAAAGAATACTTAAAGATCTCAACATACATAAATCCGCTGGTCCAGATGGTATATCTCCCCTTCTTCTGAAGACGTGTTCTTCCTCGCTGGCAAAACCACTGCGTAGGCTTTTTCATCAATCCTACTCTTTAGGACTCTTCCCGAGCAGATTGAAAACAGCATTTGTCCAGCACGTCCCTAAAAAAGGCGAATCATCTTCTCTCTCCTCCTACAGACCCATTGCATTTACGTTCCTTCTTTCCAAGGTCATGGAAACGCTGATAAATCGTCAGCTGATGAAATATCTCGAAACACGAAAACTTTTCAATGACTGGCAATATGGTTTTCGTAGCAACAGGTCTAGTGGTGATTTGATGGCATGTCTTACCGAAAAGTGGAACCAAAGCGTGCATCAATCTGGCGAAAGCAAGATAGTTGCACTTGATATTTCTAAGGCATTTGACAGAGTTTGGCATCGGGCTCTTTTGTCGAAAATTTCTCTCATTTCTCTCTTCTTCAATGGATTAGAAATTACCTTAAGGAACATTCAATTCAAGTTCTCTTGGACGGTTTCAAGTCTGATATTCACAAAATAAATGCTGGTGTGCCCCAGGGCTCTGTTCTGTCTCCGACACTCTTTTTAGTTTTCCTTAATGGTCTCTTGTCTGCTACTTCTAATCCAATATATTCCTTTGCTGATGACAGTACTCTTTGCTTTTCATATTCGTTTCCGGACTCACGGCCCTGCTCTTCGGCTGTAGAACGAGAACGGCATCGTATGCTAACCCCATTAAATTCCGATATCAACAGCATAACCAATTGGGGAACTATCAACAGAGTGAAATTTAATGCTTTCAAAACATAATGCTGTCTGCTGTCTTTAAAGCGAAATTTAAACACCCAGCCATTATCTATGAATGGCACCTGCATCGTCGAAACCGAAAAACTTTCCATTCTCGGTATGTGTGTCAGTGACAACTTACGTTGAAATGACCACATGTTTGATATCGCCAAAAATGTCTAGGTTTCCTCAAGCGATGTAAGAAATATTTTACCCCCTCTGATCTGGCCTCAATATATAAGGCATTCTTCCGCCCAAAATTGGAGTACAGTGCTCACGTCTGGTCAGGTGCTCCTAAAATATCTCTGCACCTACTAGATAGGATTCAAAACCGTGCGAAACTTATTGACGATACTAATACCAGTCAATCAATTGACACGCACGAACACCGAAGTAAAGTCTCCTGTCGCACTTTGTTTTATCGCTATTTCCACCACCAGTACTCCACTGAAATCGCCAGTAACATTCCGCCCATTCAAACTTTCAACCGTAACACCCGTCTCGCTATGAATGCTCATCAGTATACCCACAAGCCTATTTTCGGACGTACTCTAAAATATCGTGATTCGTTCCTAAGCCGTACAACTCGCTTATGGAATGCCCTGCCGATCTCTATATTTCCTGGTCGTTATAACTTGCAAACATTTAAAAGCAATGTACAACGGTACCTCCCTTTTCTTCCTCCCTAAATTTCCTTTGCCAGCGCTGTGAACAATCACCTTAAGGGTACACAAACCCCTTGAGCGCGGGCTCATTATAAAAAAAAAAAAAAAAAAAACTACACCGACAGAAAAGTAGACTTCTGACAAGACTTAAAAACTTGTATAGACAGTTAACTGACCGACAAGACCCGGAGATTAGGACACTGAAGTCGTTGATTAAAAATGTGCAAACGTTAATAAAAGAGAACTACAGAATTTCTGTAAGTTCATATTGGAAGAACAAGGTTCGGGCTGTAAACACCAGCAACCCGAATATGTTTCAGCAAATCAATAAACTATTTCGGAGAAAAAATCAAAACGACCTTCAGTGTCTTAAAATAGCCCGGACAACAGAAAACGGTTACTGGAAAAACAGGTATTGATCCCAATGATGATGATGACGACTTCTTTGTGATCGAGGATCCACAAGAGAAGGTTGAGGCCATAGGGGCGACTTTCCAGGAAGTATACAAAGCCATTGATATCATTGGCCCTAATTATGACCTGGACTATCGCGTCTTGGTGCACGACTGCTGCATTCGAAATGAAATAGGGAACTGGCGATCCGAGGACTCTGGTTTCACCCGGTTCAGCGACGGAAATATGGCAAATATTATCATTTCCAGAGAGGGTGACCTACCCCCGTTCATTTCGAAGGAAGAACTCCATGAGATCTTCGATACAATCAGGGCTAAGAAATCAGTGGGGACCGATAGTATTCCGAACATTGTGCTTCGACATCTTCCTCCAGAAGCGGTGGACATTTACACCACCCTGTTTAATAATGCAATGAATAATGCACATTATCCAGCGCATTGGAAAACGGCGGTGGTTCAACCTATCCCCAAAAAGGGAAAGGATATATCCAATCCGGCGAATCTCCGGTCGATAAGTCTCCTTCCGAATATCAGTAAGGTTTTTGAAAGGATAATCAATAGAGCTCTGTCTAAGTGGGTTGAGGACAAACATATAGTTCCGGATAATCAATTCGGTTTTAAGGCGGGTCATGATATCTCACATGCCGCGTCTAAACTGGTGTCCGATATCCAATGGAATAAAGGCAAAAAACAATGCACTAGTACCTGCCTTGTTGACTTGGAGAAAGCCTTCGACACCGTATGGTTAGAAGGTCTATTCAATAAGCTGACTTGGCTGGTGATCAGTGAACCACTCTTGTACATTCTTTATAATATGCTAACCAACTGATAACCTATCCCCAAAAAGGGAAAGGATATATCCAATCCGGCGAATCTCCGGTCGATAAGTCTCCTTCCGAATATCAGTAAGGTTTTTGAAAAGGTAATCAATAGAGCTCTGTCTAGGTGGGTTGAGGACAAACATATAGTTCCGGATAATCAATTCGGTTTTAAGGCGGGACATGATATCTCACATGCCGCGTCTAAACTGGTTTCTGATATCCAATGGAATAAAGGCAAAAAATAATGCACTGGTGCCTGCCTTGTTGACTTGGAGAAGGCCTTCGACACCGTATGGTTAGAGGGTCTTTTCTATAAGCTGACTGGGCTGGGGATCAGTAAACCACTCTTGTACATTCTTTATAATATGCTACACAACAGACAGTTCATCGTGAAGAATGGCGATGTGACTTCTGTTGGAATATTTCAAATTAAAAATGGTCTTCAGCAAGGCGCGGTCAATTCGCCGATCCTATTCAACATTTTTACAAGCGACTTGATAGGTTCACTTCCCCATACTATTGCGTACGCAGACGATTTGATAGCGTACAGAACAGGTCCAAAAATCGAGGTCATTAATACTCTCTTGCAGCGTGACTTCGATAAGATAAGACGATTTTGCGATGACTGGAAGTTGAAAATCAACTTTCAGAAGTCGGAAACCATTCTCTTTAGGACGCCGTTGTCTAGAGCCTCAAGGGATACCAGAAAAAATTGGAGAAAGTTCTCGATTATTGGACAACACGGACAGCCTCTTGCCTGTCGAAATGTAGTCAGATACCTTGGAATCTGGCTAGATCAGTTTCTATATTTTGGCAAAAATGTAGATGCTGCTCTGGCCAGAGCTAAAGGTGCCTTTGCCCTTACAAAGAGACTGTTTTATAGCAGCCAACTCGATGCGAGGGTAAAGGTAATCTGCTACATGGCCCTTATCAGGCCCATGCTGGTATTTGGTTGTCCCGTGTGGTTCAATGTACGAGCAAGCTTAATGGAAAAGATTCGGGTGTTTGAGAGGGCTTGCCTTAGGGCCTGTCTTCGCTTGTACAGAACACCAGAGTCGGAGTACAAACAATTTTATCCTAATGAAGTCCTTTATAATAGGGCGAACCTAATACGAGTGGACAACTTTGTAATTAAGCTGACTCGAAGGCACATTGCAAGAGCAATGACGTCAACGAATAACCTGATATCTGGGGCTTACTACCCCAATTACCTTTACCACGAGAGTGTGCGCTTTGACGGCTTCGTTCCACCGGAAGCATTCCTCTACCTAGATCAGATAGGGTTGATTCAGGATAGATCAGCGATGCCGTTAATCTTCCATGTCGCTCGGACAGCTGGGGACAGGCGACTCAACTACAACAGAGACGTCGCACACGGCAGTGCGGATCGCCTCAGGTTCAGTAGGGCGGTGGGGAATCGCGATAAGAGGGATGTCGTTCGGCAGCACCAGCATTTCTGGTGGTTGAATGATGGAGAAGATGCTTCGTCGTCGTTTCCGTCAATTACGGACCAGCCTTACTAATGAGGCAGAGCTGACCAATCTGTTTTGTCTTGTAAATACCGATGGCCAGCTTACATAGGTTTAGGTTAGCATCTAAGAAACATATACATATGTCAGTATATACAAAGGTGTATACTGACATATGTATATGATTGTGTATATTGTCTATATGTGTTTATGTGTGTTTTGTGTATTTAGGTTAAGTAGAGTAAGGTTTATTTTAAGTTAGATATTAAGTTTTAATAAAAAAATAAAAAAAGTCCATATGCTAAGTTTTTTCTTAACGAATATTTTTTCTTAGCCTTAAGTATACAATATAAATAATTCTAAATAAAATGTAAGTAAAGTCGAAAGACATAGATATAAGTATTTAGAGTAGCTTAGAGTGCCTGTGTGGGGCCAGTAAGTTAGTATAAGACTGTTAAGTAATTGTAAGCTAGCATTTAAGCATTTTTTGTTAGTATGTAAGAGTTAATTAGTAAGAAAATAAAATGCATTGAAAACTGAAAAACTGAAAACTGCTAACCAACTGACAGTTCATCGTGAAAAATGGTGATGTGACATTTGTTGGAATATTTCAAATTAAAAATGGTCTTCAGCAAAGCGCGGTCAATTCGCCGATCCTATTTAACATTTATACAAGCGACTTGATATGCTCACTTCCCCATACTATTGCGTACGCAGACGATTTGATAGCGTACAGAACAGGTCCAAAAATCGAGGTCATTAATACTCTCTTGCAGAGTGACTTCGATAAGATAAGACGATTTTGCGATGACTGGAAGTTGAAAATCAACTTTCAGAAGTCGGAAACCATTCTCTTTAGGACGGCATTGTCTGGAGCCTCTAGGGATACCAGAAAAAATTGGCGTTAGTTCTCAATCATTAGACAACACGGGCGGCCTCTTGCCTGTCGAAATGTAGTCAGATATCTTGGAATCTGGCTAGATCAGGTTCTGTATTTTGGCAAAAATGTGGATGCTGCTCTGGCCAGAGCTAAAGGCGCTTTTGCCCTTACAAAGAGACTGTTTTATAGCAGCCAACTGGATGCGAGGGTAAAGGTAATCTGCTACATGGCCCTTATCAGGCCCATGCTGGTATTTGGTTGTCCCGTGTGGTTCAATGTAGGAGCAAGCTTAATGGAAAAGATTCGGGCGTTTGAGAGGGCTTGCCTTAGGGCCTGTCTTCGCTTGTACAGAACACCAGAGTCGGAGTACAAACAATTTTATCCTAATGAGGTCCTTTATAATAGGGCGAACCTAATACGAGTGGACAACTTTGTAATTAAGCTGACTCGAAGGCACATTGCAAGAGCAATGACGTCAACGAATAACCTGATATCTGGGGCTTACTACCCCAATTACCTTTACCACGAGAGTGTGCGCTCTGACGGCTTCGTTCCACCGGAAGCATTCCTCTACCTGGATCAGATATGGTTGATCCAGGTTAGATCAGCGTTTCCGTTAATCTTCCATGTCGCTCGGATAGCTGGGGACAGGCGACTCAACTACGGCAGAGACGTCGCACACGGCAGTGTGCATCGTCTCAGGTTCAGTAGGACGGTGGGGAATGTCGTTCGGCAACACCAGCATTTATGGTGGTTGAATGATGGAGAAAATGTTTCGTCGTCGTTTCCGTCAATTATGGACCAGCCTCACTAATGAGGCAGAGCTGACCAATCTATTTGCTCTGTGAATAGCGATGACCAGCTTACATTGGTTTAGGTTAGCACTTAAGATATATATACATATATTAGTGTATACAAAAAGACTAAGGCTTATTTTAAGTTAGATATTAAGTTTTTATAAAAAATAAAAAATTACATCCATAGGCTTAGTTTTTTGATAACAATTCTTAGCCCTAAGTATACAAAATAAACATTTCTGAATAAAATTCAAATGAAGTCGAAAGACATAGATATAAGAATTTAGAGTAGCCTAGAATGCCTGTGTGGGGCCAGTAATTTAGTATAAGATTGTTAAGTAATTGTAAGCTAGCATCTAAGCATTTTTTTGTTAGTATGTAAGAGTTAGTGATTAAGAAAATAAAAATTCATTTAAAATTAAAAACTAAAACTAGAAAGCAAAATCTGGAAAAATTGCCTCGACTCATAATGGATGAGAAGTAGCAAGCAATGGAAAAACACCAAGGATATGAAATTCAGGAGAAGGCAAAAGATGAAAACATAATTTTCTGTGTTTTGGCTTTGATTGGATTAACTCCTGCTACAGAGACGTCTTTCTTTTTTTTGCAAGTTTGTTACAAAAATTCAAAACTATTACAGGAAGCAAAGGATTCATATTGGCACTGCATAAATCATTCTTCAATTTTTCAGGACTAGGTATATCCAGGTAAAATTTGTACTTTGATAAGAGAAAATATATTCGCTTGCTGAAAAGACTGGCTCTGCCTGATTTCTTTGAAATTCTCTTTGTTACTGCCTCTGATTGGCGTTCTTAAAATACCACTTTTTCAAAGTTTTATCTGTAAAAAAAAGTTTTCGGCCCAAATTTATTGAGAATTCTTTTGAGAAAATTCACCTTCATTTCGGCAATTCTACTTCTGAAATAAAACATTTTAATTACAAGCAAATGTTTACGTGACTACTTCATGCACATTAAATACAGACGCAAAAACAAAGCAAATAATTGCTTTTAAGCGGGCAACCAGTATACGAGTACTTACAGATATGTTTGTACGAGTATGTACCCATAGATCCAGCTTCTGAGTCAGGAATACCACTGCATTAGGGAACTACTCGTACCCTGGTTGGTATTCAAAAGGTAGAACGTTGCTTCCGTACGTTTACGGTTCAATTAATTAACTTTCTGCCCACAATATGGAGAGAAAATGTAATTTCTGCATTTTTTGGCTGGATTCCGAAACAAAAAAAAAACAAAATCTACTCCCCCAACCCGCTACCCACTCAAATTTACATTTACATTCATTTTTATGACTCAAGGATACGTGCTTCTTTCTGGATCACGCAAGGACTCACACAATACCTACCACTAGCATCGTCTGTGCGATATTAAAATAATTTATTTTCAAAACCCCGAAAATGCTTTGCCAGTTCTTCACTTCACCGCTTCCCAGCTTTCAAATTACAATGCCAACTTTGCCACCGGCAGGCACAAGCAACGTACCTGATACTTCCGATCCGAGTCAACTTACGACGGAGACGATGACGATGACGATGTGACGACGACAACAACGGCAATGGTGGCAGCGGCGGCGGGAGTATTTTTAGCTTCAAGAAACCCAGTAGAGCTCGAAATGTAAACGAGAAACGAACTCGATAATGCTTCTGCAAAGCGTTCCGAAACATAACAAGGCTCGTTTGAACCAAGCTCCTTGCTCTCCGGCTTCCTTTGATGGAAGGGCACAGCATTTTCAGACCTGACAGTTACGTCTAAGAATATACTGGCACACCTTTAGAGGCGGAAGATACAAACAAAAAGGCAAAGACTTCTATTTTTCAAATTGCTTTACGAACATGAAAGTTTTCTGTGTGCGAATAAGTGTATTTCGATGATTTTGAGTTTTAGTGTAAATACAATAAACTTGTTTCCGAAATCTGTAAGTATAAGGTAACATAAGTGAGGTCCCGTTGATAGTTTTAATTATTTGTGTGGGAAAATTTGAAAAACCATTTCTGTTTCTGACGGGAACCTTTTTGGAAGTTAATTGACTGTGAAAATCTGGTAGAAGTTGAAATGTATTTCAGAAATGATATGGATAAATAAATTTCGAGAGATAGATCTTGTGTAATAACCCATAGTAGTAGCAGAGATGTTTAAGCTTATAGTTGCTTTTCAGACATAAAAAGTGCAGATACACAAACGCAGAAATAAATAGCGAACCATCAAGTGAAAATGTTAACCATAGCCTAATGGCTGCCTTTTGAATTCGCCGGAGCCAAATGAGCAGTAGGTTGACAGATCGCCACCACTAACGAATTCCGATAGGAGTAGAAACATGTCGATCTGGAAATTGGACTTCATTTAATATAATCGGGATGATTTTTTGAGCCGTATATGTAGAGTGGTTGGGAAGGAGAAGTGAAAGAGGACTGCACTTTTAAAGATTGCACGGTAACATATTAATTTGATTCGCGGAGTGAGTGAATTCCATAGTTTAACAAAACGAAAGAAAAATATGCTTGAGGAATTCAAGTATTGGCAATGAAGAGGAACGATATTAAGATGTCTTACGGAATGATTAAAGACGAGCCCATAATGACTAACAAAGTTCTCGTAGGACCAGCATCTTCCGATGGGTGCTGGTCCAATAAATAGCTAGCAAGAGCCATTGCAGATAATAACCTAACAGCAATGTTAGTAAGCCGCAAAATAGGATAAATATCGGTTGGTCTATGATATTACCGTAAAAATGATAACTGCTGCGAATCGGCAGCAAACGCTTCAGATACGGACGGATAACTTGTTAACTTTGGCCTTTGGCTATCGAAAATCCAAGACAACGATTGGATTCTGGGACGTTAAGACCCTCCTCGACTGACTCCAGGAAGGGCCACATAACGCCAGATTCCTCCAACTAGAAAGCGAGTCCCTACGATATAATATCCACATCCTGGGACTGAGTGATATAGGATGGTTCATTGCTGGGGAATGCCAGTCCCCGATAAAAATCATTGTCATGCTCTACTGTGGCAAGCCAGCTGAAAGTGCTCGGAGGTCTGCATTAGGATTGATGCTAACTCCAGCAGAGCGAAGAAACCTCACAGTGGTCGGATATTGACGGCTAGATTCCAGATCCAATTAGGCTAGACCCATAAGAAAATGACTAATTGGAACATCTTAGTGGTGATGGGGGATTTCAATGCCAAGGTAGGTAGAGACAACACTATGCTTAAACAGGTGATGGGAGTTCACGGCCTTGAAGAACGGAATGACAACGGTGAACGGTTTATGGACTTCTGCAATATCAATCGTCTAGTCATTGGAGGCACGCTGTTTAAGCATAACACCTGCCATAAGATCAGCTGGTCTGATCTGATGGGCAGAGATCATCCAACCAGATAAATCACATTGCGATTAGCCGTCTCCTTAGCAATTGTCTTCTAGATGTCCGAAACAAACGCGGAGAAGGCATTGGACAAGAACGCAATCACCATTTTATGTTAGCTCATATATACCTTCGTACTGCATCTGTCTACAGAAACCGTTCAAATTTGTACAAAACAGCCAGGTTCAATATCGACAGGCTCAGGGATCAGCAAGTGCGCCAACAGTTCAGGGACCACCTTGCCTTAGAAGCAGAAGCAATCAGCAGCACAACGCAGAATAGCGTGGACAACCACTGGAATGTTGTGAGAAATGAGCAATCAAAGCTCGTATTGCAGCCACCTCAGCAGTAGAGAACACCTAGCTGGGAGTCCAATATCGTGTGAAAAAGAAGGAAGTGCAGCGTAGGGTAAGATATGACAAGCGTCAGTAAATCGACACACTGGCTTCAAAGGCCGAAGAAGCAGCAAGCAGGTGCTACAGTAGCGCTGTCTACAAAATCACCAAGGAGCCTAGTGGTGGTCGGAACTCCAAACAATATCCAATAAAAAGTGTAGATGGTAATCTACCAATTTCAGATGAGGAACAACTCGCTAGATGGAGAGAACATTTTGCTACGGTCTTAAACCACTTAGACGATGACTCGATATCGAATTCGAATGTGTTTTCCGAGGCAACAAATTCGCATCGGGACTCCCAGTAAAACCGAAATAATGGCAGAAATCAGGTTCCTCAAGAAAAACAAGGCGGTGGGTATTGATGGAATCCCTGCCGAACTATACCAAGCAGAGCCAAATATATCAGCTGATCTGCTACAGCCGCTCATACGCAGAGCGTAGGATAGTGAAAAATTTCCGCAGGAGTGGAAAAGAGGGATGATCATCAAGCTAAAAAAAAGGGAAACCTGATGGGGTGTGGAAACTAGAGCCTTGTATGCGATCTTCCAGCCGTAGCCAAAATAATAGCTAGAATAATTCTGAAACGGACCAGAGAACATTTAGATTCAACCCTCAACGTCGAACGGGCAGGCTTTTGCGCTGAATCCTCCTGAAACTTTGTCATTTTGATCTGCACTTTGCCTACACTGCAACCAGGGAGTGGATATTGTGGCTACATGAAGGGCATTAACTTCAACAGAAGTCTTTATATCTAAAAGAGTTAGTTCTAGCCTATTTAGATAAATTCACATAGTAAGTCAGGAAAAGGAAGTCACAGTTTTTTTTCTTTTTTTTTTAAAGAATTTAACACTCAAATTTAACACACTTATAATGCCTCAGAATGTGTTAAGTTTTTTGGAAAATGGGATAGAGAGGGAAAGAAATATGCTTGGCCCAGTGGTTATTTCGCTCCATGAGTGGCATCCAACACTTCATTGGGAGACTAAATTCTTAGTTCAAGTTAGCTTGTTGTTGATTTCTAGTCAACTACTCATCTTATTTGATTTCCGTTAACTGAAAAAATAAATGTCTTTCGTGCGAGGTTGGAATTCAAGCACCTAACCTTCCGATTTGGAAGCCAGTCCACTACCACTTGAGCCAAGGCAACCCATAGAGATATCAAAGCAAATCTGATCAAATAATAGGAAAAGCTTAGGATCAGTGACTATAACAAGATCAAGAAGACTGACTAAACGATCTGGGACAGAATTTGTTAGGTAAGTGGTATTTACTATACTCAGACCGACAGAAGTCACTCGGCATTAAAATCGACGCTAACAATTATATACTCATAAGGTGCGCAATAGTCCGAAAGAGCTAGAAAAAAATGGAACGGAGGAACATTTTCGGTTATTTACACACACAGCAATGAACTCACTGCCGGGTTCACTGGATTTGAAAATACTATTCGATTTAGTAATCGACCTACAGTAATTTGCCACACCGCCATCAGTGGTATCAGTGATTCTCTCGTCCCTGTGTAGTAATTGGCGAATAAAAAAACATATAATACATGCCAACCAATATAGATAGGCAGACAGATGTAAGATAAAGATAGAAAAAAACAAATCTCCAATGGATGATGTCTTCCTGGAGAAAATATTTTATCAGCGAACTAAGCCATAAGGGCAACGATGATTTCAGCGTAGATTCATTTTAGATCGTAAATATCTGTCCTCTTACGCCTTTATCCAGTTATTTAATGTTGACTGTATAGCTGTCACGCCCCAGTTTAGGTTTCTGCTGTTTCCAGCAGAAATAAGAAGTCAACTCGAATTTATTGACGTTTTCCTTCTGTGGAAAATCTTTCGCGATACTGAAAATTCAATTTTTCCTCTAAATACAGTTCTTGTATGTATAATCCAGCTTTCATTTTGAATTCGCAGGTTATTCCTGTTGTGCATTTTACTTGCGTCTTGACATTAATGCAAATATAATTTAAAATTCTTTTCGGCTCCCTTTTTAAATCCGAACTTTGAAGGCGCAAATTATACGATGTTTTTCACTCCCGCCACATGCTGAAGAACATTAATTGAAAATTCTATGTGCTCAGAAGTTAAGCATTCAAGAGTTTTAAGATGGTATAATCAGTAAACAAAAATTACTTTACGGTATCTTAGGAATTACACTTCAAATAGAATTCCACAGCATTCCTACGAAAGCAGCACACCACATAGCCCATATTTCGTTAACCATAAGCCGCAATCCGCTTTTATTCAAGAGATAGCAACTCATTTCACAACTAAAGACCGGGCAATTGAGGAATTGATTGAAACAGATTATATCCTCTGAATTGACTTTATCGGCTCTTATATATCTGGTTAACATAGAACCTTATGTTCCACAGCTGCAGGATATTAATGAACCTTTATAAAGCGCCCTTGGTTACAGATACTTCAATTAAAAGTATAAGCTCATGTTTACCATTTTGGATGCCAATGATCTAAATTCGCGCTGCTCTCCCGACACGCTCCCAAATCAAAAGCCTTAAGCTAATGATTTGCTGACCCATTTACTGGTGTTTACTTCAGTTGATTTTTTTCAAAAAGACAGAGGGTTAGGAGCAATAAGCGAAATACTTGTATAGTTGCAGAGGTATGCCCTGCGAATAGGCACAAGACACGAGAATACCAAAGTTCTGTGGTCTTGAACCACCTCGAGTGCAACCGAGGAGCAGACTATAAACTGGCTTAAGTATCTTGTGCTGCAATAGTGGACTATATAGCGTAATAACAACATGTCAATTAACAACTGAAGTGTAAGATTCGAAACGATATTTTTTTTAAGAAAGCATATGCATAGCACTGAAGTTGTGTAGAAGAAATCACAGCGGTCATATTACTGGATTGGGAGTTCTGAAGAAGTATGGATATGGTGCAAGTGCTTTAAACTTTGCTAATACGGATAGCATCATTATAATTATAAAACGTCGGTGCACATTTATAACTCTTGGTGGTGGATATCCTGGGATCATTTCCTTAAACCGATGCAAGAAATCGTTATATCAGATGTCACATGAATTACATTTCAAACTATCCCAAGTGTTTGAAATGTTGGTTTAGAAACTATGGATGCTGATGCATATGCTCGTCATGGAATCCTTGCCTACAAGATACGCAATTCTGAATCTGAAATTTTCAACATGAGCATGCAAAGCCCATACTTCCTCAATCGGCTGGCATGATCGAAACCATATTAGATTGTCTAGCTCTCACTCTGTGGATAATCTGACTGGGATAAGCATTTACATTTGTTTATACTTGGCTACCGAATTGCTGTACACCATGTCATTGCAAAAATATCCGCGATGTTGATTTATGATCGGAAGCTTCGTAAGCTCACTAATGACGGTCGAAAGGAAGTGATTTCAGTTGTTTCTTTTTTTACAACAAAGAATGCACCTTAATCAAGTATATATCCTTCATTTTGTTCGATGGCATTCTGCCATCCTTTTTGACAACTTCATGGTTCCGTGCTTATAGGCCTTCTGGCACATAATTGGACCAAGTAAAAGTTTTACCATCTAAATAGTTTTGCAAGCTTCGAAAAATAAGAAAAACTGATGGTGTTTGTTATATCACATCCCAACTAAGGCTTAATAATTTTTCACGAGTTGCAAAAGATGTTTGGTCATGGGTTCTACTGATGTAACACAATTCCTTTACTCTTTGTCAATTCTAGCCCTTTTCTTTGATTGCTCTAGTTTCGTTAATAAACTTTTGAATTGATTGTTTGATTTCTTGGAAGTACATAGCTCAAAATACACGACACCTTTATAATCCTACAAAATTAACGACATAACTTTGTTTTGATTTAGTTCGGCTTTCGATGTAGCTTATGCTGGTCAGTATTATTATTTATTACTTATTTATTTATTTATATTATTTAATATTCAGTTTTTTATAACATTTCATTATTATATACTTAGACCGTGATCGTTTCCGATTGATGTCGTTGTAGGGGATGCGTCAGTCAACACCATAAACTTCACATATCTCTTTGTGGTCCTCAGTAGCTCCGTTGCCTTTAGCGAAACAGAAAAGCAGAGAAGTATTAGGAGCACTTGACCAGAGCGTTGTACTACAACTTTGGCTATAAAAATGCCTTTCATATTGAGGGCTGATCATAGGGATGAGGTATTTTTTATATTGCTTGAGGACATTCCACAGCATTTGACTACATAGAATATGTGGTTATTCCAACGTATGATGTCATTAATATACATAATGAGAGTGGAAAGATTCTCCGTTTCGACCATGCAAGTTTTATTCATGAATATGGGCTAGATATTTAAATTTTCCTTTAACGACGACAAACAGCATTGTGTTTTCAAAGCATCACCTCAGCCGACTTGGTGTGTGCAACTGGAAGCAGTTAGCTAAAGACCGAACTAATTGAAGAGCCTTGATAGTTGAGGCACAGGTTCACTCCAAACTTGAGCTTAACCTAAGTAAGTAAGTAAGACGGTGTATCCGCATTTCCATGACCTTGGCCTTGGAAAGAAGGGACGTAAGTGCAATGGGTCTGTGGGAGGAGAGAAAAAAAGATTTTCCTTCTGTGGGGCCGAGCTGGAAAAATATGTTACTGTTTTCCATTTGCTCGAAAAGGGCCCTGAAAAGGAGATGCGTGGAAGACCTCTTCACCACCACTTCAGAAGAAGGCGAGATACACCGAAGGATGACGCAGTCTTTTTAATGTTTTTGGCGAACGACTAACAATTTTTACTACCTTTGGGACATTGTAGTATATTCTACCTCAGTTGTTGGTCGTATTGAAATTTCACACGCTTAGGAAAGGCATTGCAGTCCTTCCTAGTTCGTTTAATTTTTTTCGGTTTTCCTCTATTGGGTTGATCTAGTAGGACAGAAAAAATATTTTTCTAGCTCTGACAGCCTATTTACAGTTCGAGAGATAAATGATCTCACTCCATAGGGAATAGCATCATCCACGTTGTAATCAAGGAGTATAACGACCAGTTACAATTCCTAAAGAAGCTGTTAAGTCCGATACAAGTGGCTTTGTCGTATTGCCATACGGTTCTTTTAGAAATCTTTTCTTCAACTTTGTGGTCGATGTACGATGAATTAGCTGATATAACACTATGGCCCCGCGATCGTAGAGGTGAAGGCTCATCAACATTGTCCTCATCTAGGTGAGAAGTTAAAAATGAGCACAGAGTGTTGGTGGCATGATTACCAACTTCTGGTTTACGCGTTTGAGCTTCTCTGTAAAATAGTTCGAAGAGTTTTACTCTTCTTAATCTTCTAACTAAATTATTATTAAGTAGTTCAACTATTTCTAAATTAAATTTAAATTTAGTAGTACGTAATTTTGAAAGCATTTTTCGCTTTGTAGGTTTGTCTTACTTGTAGACCCCCTAAGCCGGGGACCATATTGGCTGTAGAACCTGCTTGTAAAGCAGCAGTTTATTGTATATTAAGATAAATGTTTAACCCTCTATGAGACAATACATTTTGTTACAAAGGAATAACATAGATCCTATACAGTACATTGCGGTAGTCCAGCTTTTAAATATATCCATTCGTAGTACTTATATTTTGCTTATTTCTGTATAATGGCTGCGTTATATACGAGTATTACTCTAAAATTTCCGAGTATCGTTTTGGAAAATATTTTTGCATCTTATGGACTAATCCTTTGTGGTAGACTTTATCAAAAGCCTGTATTACCTTAAGGAAAATGGTAGATCATGTGTGTTCCTCTTCTAAGACCTTCTCTATTCAGTTATGCGAATGCACTTCAAGCTTTTTGTATGTATATTTGAGTTTCAATCTATTTATAACCAACTTAACGACAATACCGAACGGATGGTTGCCATCTGTAGCATTAACGTTTAGTCATTGGATGCAATAGTCATATAAAAATTTGTAAATTACTAACACTTTAAAACACAGATAAAATTTGAGAGTAGAGGTATGGTATTTAGTATAAATTTGGTATGGGATAGCATAGTGAAACAATCACTTAGAAATTATTTTATATTTTATGTAGACCAGAACCATATGATAGGTGAAGATAAGGAAAATGTAAAATATGAAGGTTTTACCCATAGTAATCTCTAAACTAGGAGTACACGGACGGCAAAATCGCCAGACGGATGTTGTACAACCACCTACCTGAAAGAACATTTCAGTCTTCGGATTTTCATGGACTCGTTTTCCACACTTCCACAAAGAAAAATTCCTATGATATCTGTAATTCTATTTTTATCAGCTTTCACATGATTTATACACCTTACCCTAGACAGGATATCTAAAATCGCATAATTTATGTATTTTGCAACTGGGAAAAATTGTTCGAAGGTCATGGTTATGATTCAACACGCAACTTTTCACTTAAACCGAACGAATGAATTACCACTGCCACTTTATGGTTGACAATTTATTAGCTCAAATATGGTAGCCGTGAAAGGGTTGCATATGAAATAAGTTCATTCGGGTGATAAATCTTCAATACAACTGGTAGACTGCGGCAAATTTAATATTTATGATTATAGTACGTCAGTTAAATATTTGAACAAATTTCTAAGATGAGAATGGGGAATAAGATTTCTCTTTTATTGACTTGGAAATGGGTGATTTAGAGACGAATTTCTAGTATGATTCGCACTTAAATCATGGAAAATTATTTTTATCTTGCCGACGCAGATGCGTTTCTATTTCGTTATGAATAGTATCTTGGATTTTCAAGAATTGTTTTTAAAATAGATAAGAGATGAACATAGTATACCATTCAGAAATTTGTGGAAAGGATACCTTCTTAAAGAAAGTTAATTAAAACATTTGATAGAGGTCAGGCAGAGAAACGGTCTATTTTAATTATCTCGCATCTTTTCATGGTTTTGGAGAGAGGTACCGCAATGTACTTTCGTATATAGTTTGCTCTTAGTAAGATAAGTTAAAATGCATCTCTTGACAGCATAAATTTTATGTTCTTATTAACAGACAATGAAATTTTGGATTATCACTAACTCGCAACAAGACTTATAGGAGATCAACTTTGGTTATCAGTTATTTAGATAATCTTGTATTGATAATGGCTCTCATAAGGCAAGACCACTTAAACGTTGTCGTCCGGAAATATATCAAATTGACTGTAAACAAATCGCTCAGTCTAGTTTTAGCTTGTTCTGATTACTGAAAAAATCGAGCTTACAACTTATTACGAGATCAATAAAATACCGCAGATATTATATGCTTAAGTACGTTGTTCGTTGTGGTACACTGTGGCCACTTGTAAGTCCATTGTGATTATTCTGAAACCAAAGAAACCTCCTGATAAATTTTCTCAAGATCAGTGATCTTCATAGAACAGAGATCATTTAGATGGTTTACCTTAGTTAGCGCAGTTGCAACGAAAGTGAGTTAGAGACCCCTCTTCCTCTTGTTCATTACAGTTGCTGTAGACATCGTTGTGAGGAATACTGAATTGCTGTGCGTGGCTTACAATGATACAGTGCACCGTGATTACGTTTGTGAGTTTTAAGATGTCTCTCCTCACGAAGTTGATCACCTCACTTACTGGCGTATGACCAAGTATTGACCGTATTAGTCTTAATGTCTCTTTCACAATTGTCTTGATGAGTGAACCTTTGATTGGCCTTTTATTTGATGATGGCTTTTTATTCTCCAGCTGCCTACTATTTGTTCCTAGGGATCCGAGTTCAAGTGTCCCCAAATCCAACCAAGCGTGATCTTTAGCTTCTCAGTCACCATTTTTGAATTGATTGTGTTCGAATTTTGGGACCTGATTGTTGTCTGGCGGTCTAAGTATATTGAAATACCCAACGCGGGCATTAAATTCAGGTTGAAGCAAGCCGTGGCCTAATGAATAGCTGAGACTTTGCCTACAGTTTAGTTATTTTACTACGATATTTATATTCTTGGATCACTTCATGATTATGCAAACAGCTCGTTGCGTTGATGTTAACAACGCAACGTGTGTAATCCTAATGTATGGTTTTATTATACAGAGTTCACCCAGAGTCTACGGCCCTTTTGCATGAGTAGAGGGCAACTAAAGCCCTCTGAGATTTTTGCACCCTGCAACATTTCCTTTTACTGTCCAGTATGAGGCCTAGATAATTACCACTTTTCTAGGAGCTCACAGAGGTCCCATTTAATTTACATGGGATGGTGAGGGGTATTTTAATTTAAGTTATGTAGATTACTAGTTTCGTTTTGGTCGGATTCACGCTAAGGTTACAACTCCATGTTCAAGAGCAAAGTATGCCTAACTCGTACTGGAAAATATAAGAGAATGTCCGTCAGTATTTACCAGATACATAACGAGTGATGTCGTCCGCATAATCTACCATACCACATCCAGCGTCCTCTAAACTCTGAAGCAGCTAGGTGCACGAGGACTGAGTGGTATAGGAGAGGAGAAAGCACATGCTGTTGCAGTGTTCCCTTATGAAGGTTTTGTTCTTGTCGAGCGCAGAAGAGTTGATATCAAGAAACAACACTATTGTGTACTCCTTGAAAGAATGTGATTTTTCTTTTTTGATAGCCATGGTAGCAATACGATAGTTTTCTATAATTAAGACCGCACTTAAGGCGGAGATTGATTCTCTCGAGGGTCGAAAGCAGGAAAGATGACGACTGATGTGCAGCATTATGTCCAGATTGATCTATAGGTAGGTTAGTATTTCTCAAAGTAGCCTGGAGGTGGGCTACTGCAGTGCAACTAGAAAAGTAAATATCAATAAGCGGATCCAGTGATTTTTTCTCGAAGTCAATCCTGGTACTTCTGCGATCCAAAACACAATATAAAGGGTTCTCCAATAGGGACTTGACAACTTTGAATTTAATTTGTGAACGCACTCTTTCACTAATCAGCAAACGGTCACTATCAATTTATTCAACAAACTCAACATTTTCATTATGGTAAAGTACACGAAGGAGCAACGTCTGCAAATTATAAAAAAAATTCTACCGAAATTCTGAGTCGGTGACTGCAACTTTAAGAGCGTTAACTTCAATTTTCGGTCGTAATTCTCGCCCTAGTAGAAAGGCAATAACAAGTTTAGTGCAAAAATTGGAGTCTATATATTCGTTGTGTGATGTTGCCGTGTCAGTGAGAAAACGGGTTGGTCGAAGTGTCGAAAATATCCCTGCCGTTCAGGCGTCCGTAGCAAACGATCCAAATCAGTCAATTCCACGGCGTTCTCAAGAATTGGGCATCGCTCAGACCACATTATGGTGTATTTTGCATAAGGATCTTGGTTTACAGCCATACCAGATCAAGCTGACTCAAGAATTGAAGTCGATGGACCATTTAAAGCGACGTACGTTCTCCGATTGGGTTTTGGAGAAGATGCGCCAAGATGATGAATTTTATCGCAAAATCATCTTCAGTGACGAAGTTCATTTTTGGTTCAATGGGTTCGTCAATAAGCAAAATATGCGTTATTGGTCGGGTGAAAATCCACATGTGCTTCATGAATCACCACTTCATCCACAAAAAATAATAACTGTTTGGTGCGATTTGCATGCCGGCGGCGTTATTGGGTCATATTTTTTCGTCAACGATAACGATCGTCACGTTACTGTGAATGGTCAGCGTTATCGCGCCATGATCACCTATTATTTTTGGCCCGAATTGGAAGATATGGACTTCGACGACATGTGGTTTCAACAGGATGATGCCACAGCCACACAGCACACGCCACAATCGTTTTATTGAAGAGTAAGTATGGTGAGCGTGTTATCTCAAGAAATGGGCCGCCTCGTTCGTGCGATTCAACGCCGCTTGACTATTTTCTGTGGGGCTAAATTAAGTTATTGGTTTATGCCAACACGCCGACGACGTTGGAAGAGCTCGGAGCCAACATTGAACTCGAAATAGCGGCCGTTTCGGCCGAAATGTGTGGCCGAGTCGTTAACAATTGGGTCCATCGAATCGACCGCTGCAAACGTGCCCGCTATGGCCATATGAACGAAGTCGAGTTCCATTCATAAATGTTTTGATTGTACTTCAAGCCGATAATAAAGTTTTTCTCATTGACCACACTACTGATAAATTTTATATAATTTGTTTTATTCGTTGACCACTGCACAAGAGGGTCTGGGTCCAAATCATGACCAACACGAACAAAATCTAATTCTTTCGGGGTTAATGGCAAGTGTTCGAAAGTGAAACCTTTTGAACTGCCACTATTCAATAGAAAGTCCCTCATACTCTGAACAAAATAAGACGAAGAACAGCACAGTGAATAGAATGACTTAGCCAGGGACCCCACCGGACTTTTGAGGCATCAACGCATTTATTTTTTTGGGCATGAAAGGTGCATTATTATATTTATACCATCACATTAAAAAAGATAGGTCCACTACCCATGAAATAATGATAGTACAATTCCGTGGTTTTATTTAACAAATCGTCCTAATTAGCTTAGTGAAAAAAACAGGGCTAAGAGCTGAGCTCAAGATGATCCTCAGGAAGAAACCAAACCGAAGAATGTTGAAAGCATGTTCCCGACTACACCTTGTTAGCATTTTTTTCATAACATCTGAAGCCCTTACGTAATAATTTCAGTAATATTGAGAAGAGATATTACACTGCAGTTGGGGCATTTCAAAATATGTCCCTTCTTCAGGATCAGAAAATCAATGCTGAGCTTCCATTCGTCGTGCAAACTTTCGTTGGCCCAGATTTGTAAGATGAGTTGTTGTGTGCTAAGGATCCAATCATCATCTGCTGCTTTAGATAGCTTGGCAGTTAAGTCATCAGGACCAGCAGCCTTATTAGACTTAAGCTTGGAAATGGTGGTCCCGACTACAACTTGGTCGTGTGGACGGAAATGTTGTCTGTCTTTATCTAGGTGGAAATTTTAATCTTGCATGAAAGCTGATTTGATCAGGCCGTCCCTCTCCTCCGTCAGGATGTTGGAATTTATGAGGCTTATATTTTCGAATTCATCCTTTATGCGAATTGTTGTCATGCATTTACTTATATACCTGCAGATCAAGACTTGTTGCCTTAGTCTTCCTCCCACAGTGAATCTGCATTCTTATGAATAATGCGACCTCTGTCATTGTCGCAACGGTTGTCTACAGCAATCTCCAGAATAGTAGTAGATAATAAGTAAAGAGAAAAATAAGCCCATAATTCCGCTCAAGTATCTTAAATATTTGTTGAAAATATTGAAAACAATCCACAAGAAGACGGCCTGCAACTATGTACATACATATATGCAGTGTTAGCTCATTAATCCTATTTAGAATGCTTTTATTCGTAATGTCTCATTTCCTACAAAGCAAAAGTTAATTTAAATTTTAATTGTCGAATAATTAAGAAAATCTCTCTCAAAAATTCGCGGCCTTTGGGAGAAATAACCTTCATCGACTTCGACTTGATCGACTTCATCCGTAGAACTCTCCCTTCATTAAGCATTCATCAATTGCTAAACTTTAATGAGCAGCTTATCCTTATGTCCTAATCAAAACAAAATGATTTCCACGTAAAATCTATTTTCCTTGTTATTGAACAAATACTAGACAACAAACAACGGACAACAAATAAATTCCTTGTAATCCTCTCTGCTATTCGGTCTATTTCCCTTCTCTTGGTACTCGGCTTTATGTAGCACTTGACTAGAAATCCACAACCATTTACCTGCTGCGCAAAAATTTATTCCTAATATATAAATTTACACTAAACAAGCGCCATTAACGTAAAGGATCACCAAAACATACAGCCCCCCTTCAACCAAACACATTCCTTTGCACCTAATTGTTATGCTTTTTTTATTAGTAGGAAAAGCACGATTCGAACAAGCCTACTGTGTACAAGATATACGAAATTTTCCAGGATCAGCCGACCTGAAACTGAACAAAAGAAAATCCACGTCCATCGCCGTCTTTTTATTTATTCATCGACCCTCCAAAACTCACCCCTTCACAAACTCACACTACTGAACCTGTCGTATTTCATAGATAAAAATCGTATTTAGCATGTTTTGGCAGGATAATAATAAACATGGACTTCCAGAGTCACCCCTAAATATACTCGTGACTCCAAATGGGTGGGCATTTGTTGGGCTAAAATTGAAGCGCAAATGTTCAGATCAATTTTCCAAAAATGGTCCTACCCTACATGAGTACCAAGTCCTTGTGATACTTGCTTTTTTCCATTCACATCCTATATTAGTGCCGCCCGCTCTTAATATTCAGGGGGGGTTATTTATAAAATCTTGATAGGCGCTCGTTTATTTATCGGCCGCCATTCACGAAACGGGATTCCATGTTCAATGTGTATGAAATTCGATTAATTTTTCATTTATCACTGTCACTGTATAAATCTGGAGGAAAGATACACCAATCTACAACATATTATAACTGTGTATATATATGTATACGAAATACTGCGCCAATGGTATGCAATGCGCCCAACTAACATTCACACTAGTGAAGTGAATTCAATATTTAAAGCAGAACTCAATATTTTAAGGTTCCGCTTCAGTGTTCTACCTGAGGGACACGGACGAGTGGATGTACGTATATGTACATGCTTTCCTGGGTCGTCATAGGTAAAAGATACATCGGTTGCAGTAGCACTCGTTTGTTCCACAAAGAGAAATTGGTCTTCAAAAAGAAAAAAAAAAAAAACAAATCAAGGACGACTAAAATAAGATATGGTACCCAGTAGGAAGCCCATTTTCTGCAGATTGTATCTGGGGTGGGTAGAAGAATAGACACGTAAAATAAAAAGTTTAGTTCGTTCTTTCTTAAGCGATGGAATCTTTGATTGAGTAAAAAATCGGCAATAGGACCCTCGTCGTTTTGGCGATGAAAAATTGAACAAGGACAATTTTTCATCACCAAAACTGCAGCACAAAGGAAGAATACTCGTAGAGCGAGGTTAGGTAAAGGTTTGAAAGATAGATATTCAAATCTTATTGAAAAGGCGGAGACGATGGAGGATATTTGTACGGCGCATCCATGAAATTGATTTGTGAATACTTAAACGAAAGGATATATGGAGTGGAATTGGGCAAAGCCACATGGGATGTTTGGGATTTGAATTGAGAAATTCCTTTATGTTCTGATCCTTTTGCCGGGGAAGCAATATGATAAAATAATTGGTTTCTTCTGGAAAGAATAAGTTAGTCATTTGGAATGCAAGACAAATTTAATTTACAGGAATTCGAACCTGTTTACAAAGTTTTTGCAAGCTTTTTGTCGATGTACGATACAATACTTTATTTTAATGTGACTATGGCTTTTGCTTCCTAATTTGACACCATATGAATTATATTGAGCTGAATTCTTTTTCTTTAAACTTAGCAGCGGTAGACAAACCCTTTAAAGCTAATGGCAGTAAGTTCCAAAGTTTTAAGTGAACAGAAAACACACGAGACGAGTTTAAATAATTATATATTGGTAAGATAGTGTTAAAGCAAATTTAATCTTGTAAAATAGGTATCGTGGAGATTCAGTCTTAATTATATTAAATAGAAATATGAAATTTCTGGCCTTAAAATACCATGGAAACTTGCATCCCAATAAATTCTTAGATAGTTCAGAAACATGGTCATATCTTCGAATATTATAAATGTATCTTACTGTGTCATTGAAGGCAACTTGTAGTTTGTGCTCGGATAGGGAGTCCAGCTTACAATGAACATTCTCAGAATACGTTATGAGGGGTTCCTCAAGCGCTCTAATAAGACTTCGTCTATTTTCTATCAGAGTAAAACTTGCGGCGAGCCAAAGTTTTCGAAGACATCCATTGATTGGACCAACTCTTACATTCACATGATTGTACAGTCAAATGGCGATTTATGGTAAAACCAAAGCTAGATACAGATTCAACGACTTCAAGAGTATTGTTACAAAGCCAAAAATCAGGAATTCTGATTATATTGACGGTATTTTTTATATAGCATACACAAACAAAGAATTGTTAAAAAACCCTTATCAAAATCCCATCGACTGTCATCAAGAATATGTAAAACTGTTGTGGAGCTGAGCAAGCATGCTAATATGCTTATTGGTCTAAAGCCATTTAAAGTTGAAGCGTAAGTCTTTTTAGGAATAGGGATAACCTTAGCAATTTTCTAGGATTGTGGAGATGTTGAGGTTGTAATGCAGTAATTAATTATATGCGTCGAATGATTAATGATAAATGGAAGTATAATTTTAATAAAACGAATATGAATTCCATCTATCCCGCTTGAATTCGATCTGATAGTAACAATGCTCTCAATTACGTTCTCTTACCTTCTTTTTTATTCGATAGATAATTCTATGACAACAATGATGAAAAATGACTTCTGGCAGGGGAGCGTCTCAGGAACTGAATCCTCATGGTGCACTCGATGTTGACACCCGAGGCTGGAATCGGTCGCAGCTTGGCCCCATAGTACATCAACGACTACAACCACCCCCACAGAAAATAGTCCTGTGGCGCCACAAGTCCATTTCTGGAGTTAACGTTTTCATTGAACACTTCCTTCAATGACTCACCATCCTGCTGAAACCAATTTTCCTACATACCATGTTCACCCAATTAAGAAAACAAAGAATCGTTGTTTATGGCTCTGTACCGTCGGACTTTGACTGTGACATTTCGATTTTCTTCATTTTTGATGAAGTACGTCCTGATAATGCTGTCAACACATAAATCGAGCAAAACATTAAGCCTCATCACCGAACAAAATTCGAGGGTTAAAAATGGATCGACCTCGCACTGGTAGCCCGATCAACGAAGTCACAACACAAACGACGATCGCCTGTCTTCAATTTTTACAGCAATGAAATCTTGCAAATGTGTCAGCCAAGATCCTTGTGTAAAATGTTGCACAAATTCGACGGACGCAGGTCAGGTTCTTGTGCATGATGAATTAAGGCCTTCCTCGACATAGGACTCAACGCCGCCGAAATTTTCTTGAGATCTCGTATTTCCCAAGGTTGTCATAATTTTTTTACTTTTGACATTTCATCAATTACCCAAAGTATGGATATTGGCTGATAGTTTCCAATATCTTTTGTTCCCATTGAAAAATGTTAATTTTAGCGCTTGTTTGCTATTGCTGGAGCTAATGCCTTCGCATTCAAGACTTATCTATCAGTGACACTAGAGCCTTAAAGATGTCTTCCGTTGATCGCTAAACATTAGTTGATGGACTGAAATGGTAATATTGTACTCACTTCATGGTACTCTGAATAGAATTTATCAGTCTTTTGTGATAAATGATGAAATTAGTATATTTCCTGAATTCACAACATCAACGTCTAGAGCTAGCTCTTTTTTAGATGCGATTCTAAGCAAATATTCACAAGGAGAGTGAAAGTGTATCGCAGTACGTTATCATTCTAAAAACACAACAACCACCGCAGGAAGTTATAGTGCTCATATTGGACAATTTGCAAAATACTTCGAAAGACGCCGAATTAATAGTTCCCGATCTTTCCTCACACATTCACTCATATCGGCTACAGTTTCTTCTATACAAATATTAACTTGTGTTTTGTGGACTTCGCGTCATGAGCTCAGATTCGATTATTACCAATCACCTTATTTTCAATATAATATTAATTATACGGAGTCGCTCTTCATTGCCAAAAACTTGTCAAGTATTGCAACAAATTTTGAAAATTATCTCTGTTGGTAGATTTATCAGGTTAAAAAGAAATACGCTTCAGTTCCACCCTTCCATTGTGTATGTCCCTACTTGCAAAATAGAAGCCACCTTAATCAACTAGTCTAAGGCAGTCATCTTTCATGAAGACGTCAGGCCGACATATCCATTTTAATTTTGAAGATTTGGATACATTAAGGTAAGATCTTGATCGAAACCAGTCTCTAAAAAAAGTTTTAGTATCAAAAGACACTAGGCTTGTTAGCTTTTGAACAGTAGATAAGTCAGCTTCCTTTGGCTCGCGAAAAATTGAAACTCAGATTTGAGAAGGTTAGGTAAAGGGGCATTAGTAGAATATCAATCGTTTATTATAAATCGGCAAATAACACATAAATATTACCTATTTATGCCCATAAAATCGGCAAAAGTTCTTCGGAATGTACATATTGGTGGGAAATGAGTAATTTTTCTGCAATGCATATTCATTTTCCATCAGTACATTCTGAAGGGCACCGTGGATCCAAATCAGCTCAATAAGTACTTTTTACAGGACAGTATAGGTTAGATTAAGTTAGGAAACAGTGGCTGTGGAAAAAACCAATCCACTTAGGCCTATTGGCTCATTGTTATGCCACGGAGGGTATACTGCGTAGAGCTCCGCATATGCACTGCTTAATTTGCTGCAGTTGACTGCATTGTTTAAGGCCGTCCACCAGATAATAACCCCTTAGGTGCGTATCGGTCTAATAACTGAGATAGCTATAGTAATGTCATCTACATAGCAATGTCACCTGCTACATAGCTACCACCAGCTTCCAGGTATATCAGCAGTTCATTAACCACTAAATTCAACAGAAGGGGGGAAAGGACATACAGATCAAAGTATCAAATTATTCTGCATGATCCATTCTACTCTCTTAGAATACAAGTGGAGCGAATGATACAAATAAAAGACAATGAAAGGTGGAAAAACCTTCCAATCTGCGAGACCTCAAGACAATTATAGCCGAAACTCTGCAAGTCCTTAACTAGTTAGATTCTCTTGAAAAACAGAGCTGAACTATCAACGCTTGTTGGATTGCTCACAGGCCATAGCCTTCTGGGGCGCACGCAATAAAGCTGCGCCTTACCAATGACAACCTCTGCAGAGGCATTGGGGACATAGCACAGAGGCATTGGGGACACGGGAGGATACCCTCTACTTTTTGTGCCACTGTCCCAGCCTCAGTAAAGAACTTTAGGAAGTTATTACTTTCACGACCTCTCAGAACTATTTGCTGACCCGCTCAGGGTCAAAACGAGAACTTACGCGAGATGAAAAGCGGAAACCTAAGCTAGGAGCCGAAATCAAATTTTCATCGCCTTACAATTCCGCCAGCCGGGCATAACAATGACTCTACACAGACCTAAGTGTGACGGAGTACAAAACGGCTCCAGATACCTCATCAACTATCCAACCTAACCTAACCTAAGTCCATAGAGTCACATCGGGGGATTGGGGGAACATTTCATGTTCTTTTGTTAAAATCAGGAAAGTTTTGCAGTTCAGGCTACAAAAATTGTTCAAAATCTACAATTACACGTCCCCTTCAATCTCCTAAAAAGAACAGGTCGATTATCCCTCGTTCTGGCATTGCATGCCAATTGCTAACCTAGGGTTACTGTAGCGGTTTCTGATACGGTTCTGTTTTTTTTTTTTCTGCCCAATAATGACACCTGTTGAATAATTATTTCTATTCCTCACTCCTATACCGTCTTTCTTTCATAATAAAAGTTGGTTAGCAGCCAACATTCTTGATTTTCAAGTCAGATAGAGTGTGAAAACCAGAATATGGTTGCATTTCAAGTTGCACTTACTATTGCCCTAGAAAGTATTATGCCCATTAGAGTTATGTACATTCTATTGTAGTGTTATCAAACAATTCGAATAATCAAGGAGTAAAGGTTTGAAACAAATCCGCGTCGGGGTTGTACTTCTCATATTGGCCTAAGGTTGGCATAAGCATCGTATTGTAGAAATATGTAAGGCATCTATAAAATGAACTATCTGCATGATGTTTGATCAAAATCAGTGAAAAGTTCAATCTTCATCTACAAATATAGCCAAATAATTCAAAATATATTTCCCATCTGACCGAAACGTTCAATGCTTAATGCTAAACATTCACCACTAATACACCATTTATCTGATTGAAAAACTCTATAACCCCTAAGTTGTTTAAAGAACCATTTAACTTGTCACAAAAACCAAACATAATGGAATACAGTGTACAATCTAATTACCACAATTAATGCCTCTTACAGATAAAACAATAACAAGCGCATTTAAATTTTATTTTACTAATTCCTCTCTATTTAGACGGCACACACGAGTACCTACCACCTCCCTCAGCAGGATTACATTGTTTTATGTATAATCACTTTGCTCAATACAAATAAAAAAAAGATAGAAAAACAAAAACAACAAAGCAATAAAAGATTCAAAGAACTGTTGAGAGCTCGAAGGACCAAATCTGGTGACATATGGAGGGTTAGAATAAAAACAAAACGACCCGATGTCGAGTCCAAATGGAATGTCTATCTATCTGCGATGGTATGGATATGTAATGACATGGATTCGACATCAGATACCATTTAGAAAAGCATTATATCCCGTGTGGATTGTGTTCGTATGTAGAGAGGATGATACTCGTACGTTGGCCACGTAAGTTCCCATAACCCCATCAGAGTCTCACTTATGAATCAGGAGGATATCGGGAATGTCAATTCTCGCTTTTCACCCCATCATCGTCATCGTAGCCATCATCAGCAGCAACATCATTGTGTGTATTCCATTCACCATTTCTCGTTATCCACACTATATAGTATAAGCCCTCCAACCCATAAATGTGAAACGGCACTCTGCCTCTAGCCTCTAGCGCCGAGTCCTCTCTTCCTGATCTTCTCATTCATTGTAGATCATCCTTTGAAAGCGCTATTAAAGTAAACAATTTTCTATCCTGTATCTGGGTTACGACTAAAAACAAAAAAAAAAAACAAAAAAAACCGAAGCAAACCATTAAGCAAATCTGCCAAAGCATTACGCCGCAACGCTTTCGCAAACAATGGAATGAAATCCTTATTTTATTTTTGCAGGTCCTGGAACATATACGGTTATATCGGAACCCACTCTAATACTGGAGTACCAAACCAACAAATCCTAACCCAAACGCCATTCCTACTTGTACGAGTATGTACAAATATATCCGGGGTTTCGTCTTGTACTATACTAGCAGTACAATCGTACAATAAATACATACTCGTACATATGTATGTACATTCTTTCATATGGCGATTTAGGGCTATGTCTGTGCTTTTTGTAAAATTGTATTTTAGACAAAATTCCCGTTACTTCTATTGTATGTATGTATAACATATGTATTTCTTTTTTATTTAACCTTTGTCTATTATTTATTGTTCGTTTGAGTTTATTGCGGTTCCGTTTCTATATATTGCTGTACGCATCATACAGAGGCTATATGCCTAGGATCCTCTCATCCCTACTTATGGCAATATAGCAATACATTCGCCAGGGATTCGTTCACCGGCTCTTTGTCTATGACCGCGATGTAATAAATGACACAATTTGCCAGGATATAAACACATTTTGTAAGACCGTACTCAGAGATATGACGTTGTGGTAACCTCAAGCCCAAATGAGTAGTAATAAACTTCGCCTCGTATGAATGTCCTGAGTTGGGGTATGGTTTCAGTTGGGAGATTGATAGGTTAGAGGTCCCCTAGGCAATAGGTAAAGATGTCAACCATTAGTCCTTCTTAGATGATACGGTGAAGAGTTACTTCAACGATGATAAGGCAAATAGAAAATAATGGCAGCTCTAAATTAGGGGTTAGAAAACCTGTGTAAAAGTGCCAGCACGTGAATCGAAATTGAGATAAAGGTCACTGAAATAGAATGGAAATTTGTAGTTAGCAATAATTTGTACTTAGCAAGTAGACTAAATGGCGGATACATTTTTACTACTTTCATTTTTCTTAAAAGAAAAAAGAGAGAGTGATATAGGAGCTCGGTGATTCAGGAGTGGTATTATACTTAAGCCATCTGGGATATGCTCACCCATTTCTGCATGTCAACTTATTGCCCAGCTGTTACTTGGGATTGAATATACCAAGGGGACAAGGACTACCACGCTGAGAAGATGTATTTTTAGAATGAAGCTAAGAAATTGTTTTCTCCATGACAAGACTTATAAGGCATTGATATATGACTGCAATTTGAAGGTTAGTACTTAGGACTCAGGAGGATACAATTTTGGCAAGGTATTCGTTTTTACCTTACAAAGAGACATTGAGTTAGAATAATTCTGTCTTCGATTCGCTGAACTGACATTATGTATTCTCGTATGCTAGAGCCAGGAAATGTTTTGTGTTTATTGAAAATAACCCTTGACAGAATAAATATTAACTGCTATGTTTGTATTTTCATTTGAAATAAAACAAAACCGATCAACTCGGGTCTAAGATCTCGCGAAGAACTGACTTTATTAAGCAGGAATGTAAAGTGTTTATCAATGAAGTATATAAGTACATTAATTAGTATTCCAACAATGTATGAAAATATGAATGTATAAATGTATATACTCGTATGTTATGTGCAAAGGTATGCAGAATATGAAAGTCTGAATGTATGAATCTTTAAGTGGATAAAAATATTAACGCAAAATATAACAAATTGGGCAACGTAAGTGTTTAATTTTCAGCAGTGTTTAACTTCCAGTCATAAACTACGAAACGATCAGACTCAAACTCATTGAATATTGTGATTTCTGGAAAGTAGCAACAATCACAAACACATTGCGATGCTAATGCTAAGAATTGTTGGATAGTAGTATGTGAAATACTACAATATTAACATATTTTTTTACCCGGTTCCCTTCTGTGGAGAGTTTCTATAGGTAAACGCATTAATCACTACGAAGTTACTATTGTCTACAGTGAAGTCCTGTCCTAGGCCGTAGACAGATGCTTCTTTTTTATTAACATGAACTTGATTTTGTCCTTATTTACTTGAAGGCCAACTTGTTTCGGCTGTTGTTCAATATCCGTAGAAACCTCTACGAGGACTCGCTGGGAGCGACCGATGGTCTATGCACCCCAGCAACTGGACAAATTTGTTGTAGATAGTGGCATTCATGCTAACACCTGTGCCGAGCATAATCTGTTGTTGAAATACTATATACTGAAAGAACCATAGGATAGCGGATCCCTGCCAAAATACGGTTTGAACATTTCACCGAGCTTTCGGTAATTTTTCCGGAATTCCAAATTCAGCCATCGCCTTTGAGAGTTCAAAACGATAAGTGCTTTCATCTGCGGTCGATGAAGAGAAAGTGAGTCTTAACTTGAAATTTCTTAGTCTTTTCTACGATTTTCTGTAGTGTGCCAATTTGGTCGGTTGATGATTTGCAGAGCCGGAAGCTACACATGTACGTGCCGATTTATATATTCAAACAATACGTTGAATAGGATTTTATATTCAACATCAAGCAGGGATATGCTTGGATAGATCTTACATGGCATAGCATCTTCTTTCTTAAAAATGGAACTCATAGAGCTGGAAGTCCAGTCATCGGCATGCTTCTGTCCACCCATATCTCGATGATGATTTGGCGCATACACCCTACCAAAATATCATCTCCATCTTTGGAATATCCGCTGGTAGACTATTGAAGTTGTCGCCCTTGTTGATCTTCAGCTTTCTTAATAGCTAAGCCAACTTCTTTTACCCTAAGAACATATAGAGCTGGTAGTCCCGTTATTGCCATGTTTCCGTCCACCCATACCTAGCTGGTGATTTGGCTCATGCACCCTACCAAAGCATAATGTCCATCTTTAAAAGATCCTCAGATATTCTATAAAAACCACCGGTTTTGTTGATCTCCAGCTTTTCTAATAGCTATGCCGACTTCTTTTACACCAAAAGGAGGAGGTCGGGGGTGGGCTTCTTCATTGACTGTGAACTAGTTCTCATCTTACCCTATCATATGTTGCCCATCACTTAACTATTCGTAGTGTTGCTTAAGCAAATTTATTATTCCCTGCACTCCGGTGGCTAGATTTCCTTCAAGGAAATCCCGATAATGTTTCTATTGCTGGAAAATATGATATCCTTAAGTTGTGAGGTTGGTTAGGCACTTTTCTTGTTACGCAGGAGCATTTTTTCCTCCTTTTTTTAAATTCCCTTGTTGCTCGCGTTGCTGTTTCGGTAACAGCCTTTGTAGGTGAACATTTTCCGTCAACTTTTTTCGTTGTATATAGTAACAAGTGCTCTTTTTCGATAGTGGCTTGTAACCTACGAAGGTCTCAACTACCTCTTCGATAGTGTCACGCAGGGCCGGACCTTGCATTGGAGCAAGTGGAACAGCTGCACAGGGCGCAAGATTATATAGATTAGTTAAATAGTGCTTTGCAAACATGATTTTTAAATTCATTTCAAAATTACCAGAAAATATTTTTCCCACTAACCTAATCGCAACGCGGCAACACTTCATAGTTTACATCCTCATAATAATAAAGGGTTTTCCAATAGGGACTTGACAACTTTGAATTTAAGTCTAAGTTGCAATAATTTATTGCCTACAGAAAATATTGCAGAGCCAGTTCAGGTAGAATCAGCCTTACATATGTTAGATGATGTTGAAAAAAGTAGTGGAATTAATGTTTTACCAGCACTTGAAGATCCTAAATTATGGCCAAATTTAAGTGATCAGTTACGAGTATTAGTGGAGCAGGGTCCTGTTCAAGTAGAAAATTTTGATTTCCCTGTAACTAAAAGCTGGAAGTTTAGAACCCGTTTTCACCAAAGAGATTAAAAAATGGTAAGAAATCATCAAGGGTCTGGTTAGTTTACTTAAATTCTTTGCACTCTGTCTTTTGCTACTGCTGTCTCTTATTTTCGCAAGCGGAAAGGAGTGTCGCTTTGCCCAGCACAGTCTATGGTGACAGGAGTCACTTGTCAAGCGCTATTCAAGAGCATGAGACAAGTCCCTTACATATGACAGCTTTTCGGGCTTGGAGATATGTAGATTTAGGTTTGCAAAAAGGAAAAACAATAGGGTCTGGAATGCAAAACCAGATGGCCAAGGAAACTGAGCATTAGAGAAATGGCCTGAAATGGCTTATAATTCTCGTGCAATTCATTGCTACACAGTCTTTAGCATTTAGAGGAAGATCCGATGAATTTTATTCCAGCAAGACAACGGCAATTTTCTGCAACTCGTGCAAGCTGTAAGTCAATTCGACATGGTTCTAGCAGAACACCTGCGCAGAATCCATCATCAAGAGACGAAGCACACATACCTAAGTAAGGGCATTCAAAATGAGCTCATATAACTTTTAGCAGGCGAAATTAGAAAAGCTACTTTAGACAAAATAAAGCGAGCTAAATATTTTTCGATAATTGTAAATTGTACGCCTGACATTACTAGGAAGGAACAGCTCACTTTTGTAGTTAGAATAGATATAACAAAAAAAACTATGAAGTTAAGGAATACTTCGTAGGATTTTTAATTGCACAAAAGTCAACCGGATATGGATTAACTGAGCTAGTATTAGGTGAGCTTTCAAAGTTAAATCTTGCTTTATAAAATTGCCAGGGCCAAGGATATGACAATGGTGCAAACATGAAAGGCAGAAATTGTGGTATGCAAGTTAGAATTAAAGCTCTGGGACCAAGAGCTTTGTTCGTCCCACGCTCCTCGCATTCGTTGAACCTAGTCATCCTTGATGCTGTTCAATATTCTTTTGACGCAGTGGCATTTTTTGACACGGTTGAGAGTTTATATGTCTTTTTCTCTAGCTCTGTAAGCAGATGGTCGGTTCTGAAAAAACATCTTATAAGTTTGACACTAAAAGCCCTATGTACGACCAGATGGGAGAGCAGAATAGATGCGATCAGGTCTAGAAAAAGGCCTGAGACGGAGAAGTTTATGAAGCCCTTGTTGAACTATCGCAAACCGACGACCCAAAATCCAAAATATGGCCCCGTCCCTTAGCGGCAAGGTACCTGATTTTAGATTTATTTGCTGCGTTGTAACTTGGCACACAATTTTAGATAGGATTAATACTAATACTTTAATGCTAGCAAGTTCCTTCAATAACGGAATATGCGTCTCATACTGGCTGTTGAGATTTTGTGTTCAACAACATAATTTCTCATAGAATTGAAAAATTATGAAAAATTATGTTTTTAGAGGAAGCTAGGATCATAGCTGTTGATCTAGAAGTTCCTTGCACTTTTCCAGTTATCGCAGTCTTGCAGTCCCGAAAAAGGGCAACTCGGTTTTTCTACGAAGTGAGAGATGAGCCTATTATAGAACCGGAAGAAAGATTTAAGGTAGAATTTTATTTTTAAATTTTAGATCAAGCCATTTCATCAATTTTTGAAAGATTTGAGCAAATAAAAGAGCACAATGTGTATATAATATTGAAAAGCTCAAATCAAATCAAAGTTTACTTTCAGCTGAAGACTGTTCCAAATTAGAAAAAAATTTAACTTATAATGGCAGTTCCGATTTAAGTGGCTCAGAATTTTATCGCGAAATTATCATCGGAATGATTAATGAAAATGATTCCGCAATATGTAGAGATTCTTAATTGTATTCATAACAGAAATATGAAGACTCTTTTTTCAAATACTGTTAAAGCCCTAAGAGTAGTTTGAACTTTACCACTTACTATAGCATCAGGAGAACGCTCATTTACCAAACTTAAGATTATAAAAAATTTCTCACGTTCTTCAATGTCCCAGGAACGATTAATACCTTTGACAACCATATCAATTAAAAAAGAAATTATATCGGAGCTTGATAGTAATTTTCTAGTGGAAGGTTTTACCAAAATGAAGTCCCGTGAGATTATTTTCAAGGCACCATAAGGCAACGCTCTTTTTAACTTTAGTTTATATTTTTTTGTGACTTCTTTAAAGAAACCTTATTCTTGTAAAATGTACGTAATTTAATTTTATTTTTAAACTTTTTCATCTTTTTTTCTTTTACTGGGCAATAACTTTTTACGAAAAAAACACGCAAGTGCAATAATATGTGTGTATGGTTTATTATTTATTCAATACTTGCGTGAACGTATTTAATTAATTTAATTTACATTTATTAGTTCCTAAAAATGTTTTTCGCTGTTGATTTTTTTGGTTATTTTTAATGCGTGAAATGTTTAACATGTAAACTGTTTAGTTTTTAAGTATCTTTACACACAAATGTATTTCATATAACAATACCGTATAAATACACACCTATGTTTTTCATCAACAGCTTCGCTGTATACTTTACACACAAACTATAATTCATTTGTCATTTTTTGCTTTGTATGAACAATAATTATATAGGTCATGTTATTTATTTTGCTCTTCCTCATTATTATAATTTAAGCTTAGTTAGCAATAATTTTGTATAAATATAGTTAAGAGTTCAATAAAAAATCACTGGCTATTGATCAACACTTCGAGCTTGTCCTTTTCGCTACATTAAGACTTCCCCCCACCAGTGGTAAAGGGTCTTAATCATAATCTCCACTGTAGTCCAAGTTTATGCGCTTGGATCTACAAAACAAATGGTCAAGGTTTATGTGCCCTGTCCAAATCCTTAGGGCTAGAGCACTGGGCTTTAACATTTGCACCATCATAAATCACAACTAAAAGAGCCTTAGCCCAAGATGGAGGAACTAGCAACAAATCAACTGAAGGCAGGCGAGGAAATTCAGCGGATCATAGTTAACTTTAAGAAGGATGGAGCGGACAGAAAGTCAACTGTCAAATACTTTCAAGATCGGTTGTCACTGTTAGAGACTGCATGGTCGTAGTTCGAAGAAACGGACAACCGAATTCGAAGGCTGTCCAGCATCGATCATAACCACGAATACTTCTTAAAGGATTATTATACCGAGATCCGGGAATTAGTCATACAATACTCCGAATTATTCCACAAGAATATTGGCTAACTAAAAGGCAATTCATACACTCATGCTGCAAGCCAAGATCTTGCAGTATCTCAGAATGGTGAAGGAGGTGGTGCCTCTGATGTTAGTAATGTCAGCGTTATCATAAGGAAGCAGATTCAGGCAATCAATTCACTGCATCGCTTATTAGGGTCGGTTTCTAAGGACGATGCGCCACGGCCCAGCGAATATTATGAGGCAAGGCGTGAAATGATAAACAGGGTATGGCAACAAATCGAATCGATTAATTATTTAATTTGGGAGTTAAGTGATGATCCAACGAAACATGGATATGGCCCAAGTACATATGTTCAAGTCGAAGCACTGGTAGAAAGCAACATACTCGACTTAGCAATGAAAATGGGTTGCCAGATTTCGAACAGTCATTCCATGTCAATGAATACCAACAACATACCGATTGACAATTCATTGAACCTACCAAAATTAACAATTCCGAAATTCGATGGAGACTATTTAAAATGGCGTAAATTTTTTGATATTTTTCAACAAATTATACACAACAAGCTAATTCCTAATGTACAAAAAATGTGGTACTTAAAAACAAATGTCCCTGGAGAAGCAGAAAAACTGATTGGACATTTGGCGCTGACGCATGAAAATTATATGACAGCCTGGTAATCGCTTCAAGAGAGATATAACAACGTTCGAGTGCTAACAGCAGCATTAATCCACAAAATTATAAGTTAACCAAATCATACGTCTGAAAATGTGTCAGCTTCTGCCATAAGGGAGCTCCATGACACCACACAAGAAGGACTTCAAGCCTTAAAGAATTTAGGAGTGGATACTTCTAGTTGGGATCCTCTATTGCTACATCTCCTAATCAAGAAGCTCGATAGGACCACACACGTCCAATATGAACAAGCACTCAGAAACCCAAGGGAAAATCAACCATTAAAGAAGTTTTCTGGAATTGCGTTTCCAATCACTGGAAGCAATTGGACAAAGGGTATCAAGGTCACAGTCAAAATAAAACTCAAAATCATGTTCGTCAGTTTTATCGAAAACACAAATTGAATAGAAAACTGGAAACTTATGCCGAGCATGCAATACTGAAGCTCATCCGCTGTACGGTTGTAAACAGTTTTTAGACTGGCCCACCAGCAATCGCCCACAATTTGTTCAAAAGCAAAGGCTATGCATTAACTGCCTACGATTCGGACATAAGGCCTAGGCATGTGCATCGCGGACCTGTACCAAATGCAATAAGAGGCATAACATAATATTACACAGCAAAGATCGGGCCAAAATCACAGAAACGGAGATCTCAACATCAGCAATATTGGAATCAGCAAAAGACAAAAAAGAATTGACTACATTGGCTGCATTAAATGACAAGAGTTACGTTCTTTTCAGCACAACACAAATAAGATTAACCGATAGGAACGGTAAAAGCGTTGAATGTAGAGCCATTTTGGATTCTGGATCCTAAGTCAACTTAATTGCGGAGAGCCTCATCAAGAAAATGGGCATATCGCCAAAAAATACTTCAATGAGTATTCAGGGTATCGGCGATGGTAAAAGAGAAGTCCATCATCGTGTGAGCCTGCAATTATGTTCAAGACTAAATGGGTTTTCCACACAGTTGGAAGCTTTTGTCCTCAAAAACATAATATCACCGCAACCAACGCAGCATTTGGATATTTCCTCATGTGAAATCCCGAACAATATTACACTGGCTGACCCAAATTTCAACAGACCAGGCAAAATTGACGTTCTTCTCGGCGCAGAATTTTTTCATCAATTGTTATCTATTGGACAAATAAAATTAGGTGAGGGCTTTCCAACACTCCAAAACACTGTATTTGGATGGATCCTAGCAGGAAAGGTTGAGACGAACACAATTGCTTTAGCAACATGCGGGATTTGTAGCGAATCTGAGGACCAAACAAATCAGATAATCGAAAAATTTTGGAAACTCGAAGAAGTAGAGCTAGTTGAACCAAAGACTACCCTGGCAGAAAAACGGTGCAAATAACATTTTACTTAAACCACAAGAAGAGACGATAAGGGTCGTTTTATAGTTAGACTACCCTTCGCACAAAACATTACAGCCTTAGGATCATCCCAAGATATTGCTCTAAACAGATTTTTGGCTTTGGAAAGACGGCTTTTGAAGAACGACATTGTGAGGAATCAATATATTGAGTTCATGGATGAATATGAGACATTTGGACACATGACGGAAGTCAACGTCGACGACATATATATATTGTTGTATGACAATTATGGCAACTGAAAATCACATGGGATGAAGCATTGCCAGCAGAGTTTCACACCAAATGGCTATCGTTCCAAGATGGTCTAAAAGAACTGAATAACATGCACTTCCCACGACACATTTTTAATTCAGAAGTCCCTAAGTTAATTCGGATTCATGCCTTCGCTGATGCTTCCGAGAAAGCTTATGGCGCAGCAATATACATTCGATCAGTTCTCAGTGACGGAAGAATAATTATGAGATTACTGTGTTCAAAATCACGAGTAGCACCACTTAAAAAACAGACACTTCCACGACTGGAACTTTGTGCTGCGGTATATTAAGTAAAAGGGACCTTAAAATTGAAGACACAACAATATACTTTTGGACCGATTCTGAAATTGTTTTAAATTGGATTAACTCCAATTCATCGTCATTTCACACCTTCGTAGCCAACAGGGTAGCTACAATTCAGAATCTTTCAGTTGCCGAGCAATGGAGACACGTCAAATCAAAAGACAATCCTGCTGATGTACTATCACGTGGGTTATCTCCGAGTCAGCTCAAGGCTTGCGGAATGTGGTTATACGGACCTCTGTTTCTTCATGGGACGGGGGACACATAGTCAAGGCCTTTTTGTAAAACTTTAGCAATAAACACTGATGAAGAACGAAGGAAGAAAACTTCGGCTATAGTAACAAGTGTCGAAACAGAAAATCTTCTCCGGCAAGTCAACCACGGAAACTCATTCAAGACACTTATACGCATTATAGCCTATGTTCAAAGGTTTATACGTCGTTGCAAACAGAATCGACTTTCAACTCCAACACAATTAACACTAACACCCATGGAAATAGATGATGCACTAATGAAAATTTTATCAACATTACAGCAAACACACTTTAATAGTGAAATAAAGGAATTGAAGAAATACAAAGAATTACACAAATCAAGTTATCTCAGTGGTCTCTCCCCATTTCTGGACGAAAATGGAATTATTCGGGTTGGTGGACGAATCAACTCTTCATCCTTGTCATACGACGCAAAACATCAAATGGTCCTACCATATGATGACATAATAACGAAACTGATCATGAAAGTATTCATGAGAAAAATTATCACTGTGGATCTCAAACATTGTTAGCCCACACTCGACAAAGATTCTGGCTAATAAAGGGAAAAATCTTTTCGCGATCAATCGTGCAACATTGTATAAGGTGCAATAAGGCCAGGCCACACTTTCTAAAGCAAATGATGGGAAATTTGCCTCCTACACGAGTCCAACCAGCAAGACCCTTTCTGAATTCGGGCGTGGATTATTGCGGCCCATTCTATAAAATACACTATAAAATACGAGGAAAAAAACCACAAAAGGCGTATGTTGTGATATTCTGCTGCTTCACAACAAAAGCTGTGCATACGAGTATAAAGATTTTTAGTGACCTAACAACGGAGTCGTTTATTGGTGCTCTTAATCGCTTCATAGGCCGCCCAGGACATTGCGAAAATCTTTACTGCGACAACGCCGCAAACTTTATTGGCGCTCGTAAACAACTTGCGAAATTATCATCAACCATCTATTCCGCAACTGCAAGTGACAAAATTATGAAGACCTGCAGCGACAAGGGAATTAAATTCAACTTTATTCCTCCTAGAGCCCCACATTTTGGTGGATTATGGGAAGCTGCTGTTAAGTCTGCCAAACATTTATTAGTGAGAAGTGTTTCTACAGCATCATTAACCTATGAAGAACTGGAAACAGTTATGATCGGCATTGAAGCAGTTTTGAATTCACGACCAATAACTCCAATGTCGGAAGACCCAAATGATCTGACTGCCTTAACACCGGGACACTTTTTAATCGGTCAACCTTTAACAGCGATACCTGATGTAAACACAACTACACTTAACGCAAACACGTTAACACGCTGGAAACTGGTGGTCTAGAGACTATTTGAATGAGCTGCAATACAGACACAAATGGAGAGAGTAATCTCCTAATATTAAACCTGGAGGCCTGATAATCATCAAGGAGAGTAATGTTCCAATTCTTCAATGGCCCCTTGGAAGAATAATTCAAGTCTACAAGGGTGACGACGGAGCAGTTCGAGTCGCAGACGTTAAGACCTCAACCGGTATTTGGAAACGAGCAATACATCGATTAGCACCTTTACCATTAAAGGAACATCATGAAGAAATCGAAGCAATTGAAACCCAGCCCGAGTTCAATAAAACCAGTCAAAACCATAATGAACCTGTAGAAGTACCAAGAAAGAAAATGAGACGCTTAAGCCACACCAACTTGATCATAATGCTTATAGCAGTATTGATGTTCCCCATAATTGTTGCAAATCCTGTTCAAATAACAAGGTTTAAATCTGAGCCAGGAATTCACTTTGAAGGCATGGGCACAACAAGATTTGTTACGGCTGAATGGAAAATTATTGCTCACTACGAACTAGCACCATTCAAGAAAGAAATTGCAGCATTATCTACCGGAACGCTTGCCTTACACAATTTGTTCGAACAATTTTCAAAGAGGACTACCTGCCGTTATTTAGTTGATCATTTCAATGAGACTATAACCAACTTGCAGTTTGACAACAGTTTGCTTTCCGAAAGGAGAGTTGAAAGGGACGCCCTAAATATTATTGGAAACGTCGCCCACTCTCTCTTTGGTGTCTTGGATTCCAAATATGCTGAAAAGATGTCTAGCATAATTGATAAGATTAAGAAAAATGAGGATTACTTATTAGAACTACACAAAACCCAGACATCCGTGATTGATTCTACTGTGAACATCGTCAAACGAAGTCAATTAGACACAACTTCTAAATTTACATAACTTGAAAAACAGATCAATATGGTTATGAATGGTATAAAAAGACAGAAGCAGAAGTAGGTCTAATTCAAATGTTCAACTCCATATCTATTCAGCTGACAGTGCTAGTGTCCAACTTACAGAGAATGCAAGCAGCAATACTTGACGTGCTTACTGACACACATCATGGAAGAGTAAACCAACTACTTCTTTCACCCCAGCAGCTAAAAGTAGAAATTTCGAAAATTAAAGGCCACTTGTCAGCTACTCAGCAACTCCCCGGAGATGAAGCAGACTTACTTCAGCTTTACAAGTTAATGGCGATTAAGGGCAGCATCACAAATGATCATGTAGTATTTATCATCAACTTACCATTAATCGATCACGAAAAATACGATCTCTTCCATATGATACCTATACCAGTTGTTATAAACAAGACTATGCTGGCAATCAGCCCGTGTACGAGTCTCATTTTAATAAGCAGTCACAAAAATCAGTACGTTCCAGTAAAGACGATTTAAAGGAATGCCGGATGATAAAGGAGGGAACTTATTTGTGTTCCAACTCACAAGCGAAATTCAACAAAGGATCTGAGTTATGTTCTTACAGCTTTAACCTGTTCAACAACCTCACGAAACCAAAATGCAAGCTAATGGAAGTCCAAAACAATTTCGTCTTAACACAACTAACCAATGGATATTCCCTACTAGATTACCAATTCAAATGTCCGTGGTATATGGAACAAGTTTCTTTCAATTACAACTGAAGGAATCAAGATTTCTTAATCTCGAAATAGGTTGAACCATCAAACACAACTCCGTTACTATTCAGGCTTATTACGAATATACATCTGCATCAAGACCATCATATACAAGTTTTGGCATCAGGACTGAATTTCCAAGTCCACCAAAGAAGAATTCATCTTTGAATAATTCCAACCCAACTCAATATAGATTCGAAGGTGAAGAGCCTACGGCCTGAAAACTTTACTTAGGAGTCAAGATTTTGTAAAGCTACTCGTACCAAACATAATCAAGGCCAGTGAATATCATCATACAACAATCGGTTACTCCGCACTTTTGTTATCCATCAGTGTAGCCTTTGGTTTTATATGGACATGGAAAAGGAGCTACTTTAACAGAAAAATCAGCAAGGAAACCATCAGTGTCACAACGCCACATCAAGATTCTCCTACCGATCCTCCGACGCCACAGCCAAGAAGCACCCTTAACGCAAACAAGTTTGCTGTACACATTTAAATGTTGAACAATTGCTCAACGCGCGGGAGAATATTTAGTTTTTAAGTATCTTTACACACAAATGTACTCGTATTTCATATAACAATACCGTATAAATACACACCTAGGTTTTCCATCAACAGCTTCGCTGTATACATTACACACAAACTATAATTCATTGCACTTACAAATTATGCAACTCACATTTTGCTATATAGACAATATTTGTTTCACTGTCATTTTTTGCTCATGTTATTTATTTTGTTCTTCCTCATTGTTATAATTTAAGCTTAGTTAGCAATAATTTTGTATAAATATAGTTAAGAGTTCAATAAAGAATCACTCGCTATTGATCAACACTTCGAGCTTGTCGTCCTTTTCGCTACATTAAGACTTCCCCCCACCAGTGGTAAGGGGTCTTAATCATAATCTCCACTGTAGTCCAAGTTGATGCGCTTGGATCTACAAAACAAACGGTCAAGGTTTATGTGCCCTGTCCAAATCCTTAATTAAAACAGCCAATGCAAACGAGCATTGTCTTCAACATAAACCTTATATGAACTTTTTTAATTTGTAGGTATATATATGTATAGAGGAATAGGCCTACTGCGGAAACCTAAAAAAAAACGGATTGGTACACGTATTCTACCTCCTTGGGGGATGTGGAAATAAATAAATACATAATTAAATATTTTCGATTTTGCGATCGCTTTCAAATTTACTCATTTTGTTTAGATCTACATTTTTAAGGGGCGCTATTATTATTTTGCGCCGGGGGCCAAAATTCATCGAACTGGTCCTGGTGTCACGATACTGGTTCCAGAGATTGTTGGCGTTTGTTTAAGGTGAATGTAGGCTGCTGGCTCTGGATACTCCAGTCGGAGTAGTCGATTTTCAACTTTTTCTCGTTGGATAGCCGAGCTCTGAATTTGGCTGCATCAAGGAAGTGATCGAAGTCAACGTTTGCCGCTTTGAATGTTTGCACCTATTAGTAAGCCAGATTGTTGTGTGGGTTCGTAATTTTGGGAAAATAAAGCTTCTAATCACATTAAGCCGACCATCCGTTGCTAAGAATTTACTTTGGTCCAAACAAACGCAAAATTTTTCAAACGTGAATGTAGGGTCGAGATCAGGTGTCTATTCGAGCTGTGAAAGTGCATCTGCAGATGTTCAAAATGTCCTCATATAAGCAACGTAAGACTTACATACGAGTATATGTCCCTTAGTTCAAAAATATGCACAAAAAATCTAGAATGCTCAATTCACCGTTTTGAATATATGGTATATTCGTAGAACTTTATGTCCGGAAATTATCTTTTTTGCAATGAATTCAAGGAGAATAACATATCCCCAAAAGGATCTGTAGAAGTATTGTACAACAGTCTTTTCTTGGTCTAAGGACAAACTCTATAGAAAATAGTTATCCTATAAATTAGGAAAGGTTAGTTAATAACCGAATGTCATCGATTAATCTCAATATCCTTACTCTTCAAAATAGTGTGGACCAAAAGATCATAGAGGTCTGCAAATTCAAATTTGCTCGAACCATTTGGTGATTTTAGCAAAACCGAGAAGCAGGTCCACCATTAGTTTTCATCAAAACGAAAATGGAGAGTACACTGATGATGCACAGCAAATGAAGACTAGGGCATCTCTATAACTTTAAAATCTATAACTCTAAAATAGTTCAATCGAGTTCCGAGTCCACTGACATATTCATTAAACAGTGGCCTATAATGATACTCACTAAGATCTAGATATATGACCATAGCTCTGATTCAGCGGAGCTCTGATTCATTTCATTCATCTCAGACTCAATAGTTGCGCCAGGTTTACCAAATTCACCGGTATATTTTACGAATATCGTGGTGTCCATGTACACAGCAAATGTGGATTGTCAATTAAGTGATTGCCTTGTTCAGGGATAAGCGACTATTTGAAACTACTTTGCATTATAATAGGATTTAGTAGTTGCTTGTCTGTCAGTAAAGATACAGACACTATTATTAGATATAACATCTAGCCAACAAAGAGCCTTTTCAATTACCCTAATATCATGGTTTGGGATAGATATACTCCGTGCGTATTAGTCTGGGAATATCGTACGCCTTCATACCTCCGTGTTTGAGCAATTAGTGTAAATGTGAATGCATTCCGTAATCGGAAAACACAGTACCCTTGATGGGTAGATTCTTTCCTCGCGATTGTATCACTGAATTTGCTGGTAAATATGCAATGAACGATGTTGTCGATGTCCACGCTTGAATTTATTTCAGTTTGTTGATTACCAAATTGAAAGGGAGAGTAAGCATATATCTTGAAGTGTGCCTCAACTGCTACCTACTCGTATTCAACTGAGCTTTGTGCCGATAATTAATCCGGCTTGAAACTAACTTATCAACACGCTTAGAAGGATCTCTACTCCTAGATCTGATATTACTGCATTTTGTGATGTCGAGCATAGATTTAATTCATGCTCTGACGTATGTATGTACCAATCAATCTTCCCAAGAATTTCAGATGGAGTGATAACTTGTTGAATGGTTTAAAGAGGTATTCATCCGGCATGAGACTAACTTATCAACACGCTTAGAGGGATCTCTACCCCTAGATCTGATATGGCCGAAGACCATAAGTTTTGCCGCATTCTTACCGGGTAAATCCATTTCCACCTGAACAGACCGATGTGTGACCCGGGTGGTACCGCCGTAATGCATTACTTCGCGGAGGTCGAGTCGAACAATAAGCTTGCTCTTTGCGATTCGATTATTTCACCTGTTCACCTCACGTTAACGCTCTTAAAGTCTAATGAGTAATAGTGATGCTATATTATTAGCAAGGGTCCAGTTTTCCTCGTTCTGAAGCATGTATGCAACGATATTATCGGATGTGAGCCACTCTCCAAATTATTCCCGTAAAACTATCCTCTCGTGCTTCCGAGGTAGTTTCACAATACGAACAACTTGCAATGTTTTCATTTTAAGCAGATATTCCTTGAATGTCCGACAGAAACTTAGTCAAATATAAGTTTGTTCCACTGTGATTCTGATTAATCCATACATCGATCCTTAGTACAATACGATGTGTCTTACGTCTATTCAAGGATATGACACATTGTTGCTGTCAGGTTGCGATACTACGGGTTCTCTGGTATTTTCTTTTTTCGTCACCTACCCGACCACTCTAGAATCGTTCACTTTTGAATCTTACTATTTGGTCAACAAGTAGGAAGCATTGAAGATACGACTAGTATAGCATCATGCGAAATAGTTCGAATGCCTAGAACATGATGTGAGTGTAGGTCGGATACTCATAGGTAAAGTGCTCCAATGTGTGACTCGTTAGAACGTCTATAGCCTTTCGAACTGAGAAACAACAGAAGCATTCGTTTCGACTGCCGGCATTCTAGTTCTGCTTATATGAGACGCAACTGTAAAAGAAAGCCCTAGCGCGAGCGGTAAGCATACCTTACTAAATTTATCGGCTTATTGCCATCAGGATTACGTATATCTTCTCTGGGAAAACGCATGAACTGGAGTTCTGGTGTTGTTGCATCAGATGCCACGTTCATAACACCAGAGTCCAAAAACAGTCGGCGTGTTGTACCAGAAAGAGAACGCATGACGGCTTTGAAAATGCAGCCTATGGTATGAATATCAAGGGAAAGAAGATTTATCAGTGCATCTATTTATCAGTAGATCCAGGCGTGCTAGGGTGCGCCCACGTTCAGCAGAAATAAACCATCCTAACGAGTCTGGTTAAAGTGGCAGGGATCTATTTTCGTTGAGGTCACATACCCACAGAATGAAATTCGTCCATATCTTGCCAAAAAGTGGAAGGTGTCTTGGAGGTTCAAGAAGTTATAAGGTTTCCGAAGGCTCTTCTACGTTTTTACAAAAAAACACAAATTATGTATGACTCTGAGTGAGAGATATCTCTGGTGGATTTAGCCCGTCATTGTCGACTTTACCTACTTAGATCGTGAGTCGTGACATTCTACTTAGGTGGGTTTGATTTCCTCTTAATGGCCTTAATTTAACAACCAAGAATCTGAATCTTTTAGAGATCAATTGGCATCCAAATGGCTTTCGGGGATATAGAAACTCATAACGTTGCTAAGCACAGAGCCAAGCACAGCAAACTCATATACACAACTGTCATTGAAATGCACCAAATGCATAGTAAAAAAGAATTGAGAAGCTATATGGAAGCAAGCCGTAGGCCACAGAGCCATCTTCTCCATCGCAAAATTTGGTTCTTAACAGATAATTGATCGCGTCGGTTGGCTTGGTTATGACTGCTCTATATCAGCATTATTACTATTATTATTATTTCTTTATAGACATCAGTTTAGTAGGTTATACTGTCGGTGACAGTATAAGTACAGTATACAATATACTTTTCGGCATCTGAACCAAGGCTTTTGGTGAATTCAAAACTGTCCAAATCGTTTGTTCAGCTAATCAAATATCTATAATCTAGGGACATAAATATAGAACATTAATAATTTCCATTTTCTCAAATATCCGTGCCTTTGTCGCATTGTAAATCAAAGTCTTTATCTTTGTTATACGACCTTTGAATTCAACATTTTTATAAGAACATTATTGGCAATTTTCAACTTCTGGTTTCTGGTTAAATATGATACTTGTATATGTATGTAGAATTAGAGATAGTAAAACGCTTTGTATTACATCAATTCAACATCTAATAAAACCCTTCTAACAATCTCTGGCTCTGGTCCAAAATTCCTTATGTGTAGACTGCTCTTGACAGGTTTTGAAATTTGAACTGAATAAAATCAAGTAGAGATCTTAAATGTGGGTAAACTAATTAGCTAAAAGTTACCACAACAAGTACGGTACATTACAACTGAAATGAATTTTCGGAAATATAAATGAGTAAATCCCATATTCTGTTGTGAGCAATTCTTCGTTAGACTGAATTACATCCGCATACAGTAAAACAGACATTTGAAATCTTATTTCCAGCCCAAACTTACCTCAATGCAAGTTCCTCTTATTTTCTCTTCTATAACAACGTAGACCCTTACTTCATCTGAAACTCCTTTATCAAAGCCTTCAAAGAGTGTCATTCTTTGTAATCATGTTGATTACAGTCACTTCATTTGATTTCTGTATTTGAAGAGGTTCTTCTTCAACATTTGCTTACCTCAATAAATAGACAAACAACGACTCTTGGAATTCCCTCCAATTAGGATTCTTTTCATTGGTGAATCTAGGCATCCTTACGCTTCTTCCATCCTCCAACAAGAAAATCTTCACCTGTCTTTAGTTCCATAGACTACAGGGTAAATATTTACTTATGTAGGTATATCTCAATCGTTCAAATTAAAACTAAATAGGTTCCCAGGAATAATGGGCTCACATCAACAATAGGCGGCACACTCCATATCTACTTCTTGAACTATAGTATGCATGGGAATCCTTCGAATCGTTGGGCAAACAAATAACACTTCATGGCCTACAACAGGGAGCAGCCCCTGCTCCATTTTAACAAATCAGTGTGCGAAGGAGCTTCAGATGACATGTGATATGTGTAGAGACCCCCATATGGAGTGGAAGTTTCCCCCCCAAAAAGGCGCCTTTATGCGATTCAGGATAAAGGAGCAGACAATGGTTGAGTTGAAGAGCAACATCAGGTTGAATCTTTGTCAGTACACGAATAAAGTGGGTGGAATTTGTTTGTAAATAAAACAAAAACTTTCTTCAGTAACATGAGTTCAGTTTCTTTCTCTTTTTCGAATTGAAGGTGATGATGTTTTTGGCATTTCACAAAATATTCAGTTTATTGCCTTACATAAGGGGATACAAAAATGAGAGAACGCACACTTAGAATCTACATAGGAATAAAGACCTTGCAAATGATGGAGGGCCTTCTAAGGTAACCCACACCTACAATATATTGTTTGGAATCGTTCTCAATTCAAATGGGACTCCGGTGTTCTGGCAGCAATAGCGATGTCAAATACAAAGCAGAAGAATGAGTTTGCCATTCCTTTGAGAAAGAATCTGTCATGAATTTGGTCGGAATCGATGATGTGTATGTCGTATATGCAATTCCTTTTTGCTTGGTCTATAGAAAAGGAGAGAAATGGAGAGCTTAACAACACTTAAGAGTATCAAAATTCTACTCGAAATACTTCAGAAGTATAACAGGACCTTTCCGATAACATTAGACTCGGCATTGATTGTAGCTCCATGGCAGCTCTGAGACTAGAGTTTAGGGCTAAGTATTCGCTGCAATAACACTGGTGAAATGTTGATCTCTTGTGAACGTTACGACTAGGACAAATTTCTCGCTTTATGCTTCAGGATGCTGTCATTCTCGTCACGTCCGCATATTTTCCTCGGGTACAATGAGCTATAATCCTAAGTCGATATTTCGACTCTCGACATGTCTGATGAATAGTCTAAAGGAGTGCCTAGCATCGACCACATTGTGATCTAGAAATATTTAGGTGCCGGTAGGACCAATTAAAAATTTTGTTGTGTCGAAGACGCGCGTGGCAAAATCATCGTTTTCAGCAAAATCCAGTTATAAACGTAACTTGGGATTTAGAGATGAATAAAGCTCTGAAAAACAACATTTGCACTGACGATGACCTTACCCTTACAAGAGCGTTTGTCGGCAACATTTGAATTGTGGTAGTTGACCGGGTGTATTGTAAAAGATATAGATGGTGGTAGAAAACTGCATTTACACGCATCACAGTACCCGTATGACTGAACTGGCATTGCCGAAATGAAACTGTTTATTGGATGCTGGGCTGATAGACCTGATACAGCATTGCAAGCGGGCTGACGTAGTATTGATGTAACTGATGTATGATTCATACAGTAATGAGTGTTGTTGACTCTTGTAACATCTACGAGCATTTGAACTGATACAAGAGAGTTTCTAGAGTAATGAGTGATGTTGGCAATGGTAACATTTACGATTATTTGGGTAATGCTCTGATGCGTGACTGTATTCAAGTCAGTTGCTACAGCTCACACTTTCACACTGTCATTTAGCTGTACTAATCTTATAAAAGCGACCGGATTTTCGCATTGGACATTAGTTCCTATTGTACAACTTAGAGTACAATTTTGTTGTTTTTATTTCCGTTTGAAAGCCGCTTCTTGAAGATGTCCGTGCAGCGCAGTCAGAATTAAAGAATCTGAGTGCTGGACTACACGGCCTTACGGAGACACCAACATCCTGGACTCGTTACCAAACGAACAGGTAGGGCTGATCCCTGCATGGCTCACTCCCGCCATCATTCCACATTCTTCTAAAGTTAAAGTACAAATCTCATATTTCCTGGAGGAGGCCAACCTCCAGTAGACTGAGTTAATCAACGCGCCATACCCATATAACATATATGGATAAAAGAATACAAGATCTAATCTGTTTTCTTAACTACACAGGCTGGATCTAGGCACCGATCGTCTCACATCCTCAACAACACACATTATCAACCAGGTCACGCGGGTAGTAGTAACAAAAACGCACATTCTAATGCAACTTGGGTTCATACTGAAACGCCACCCCTACCTGCCTACCAACCTAGCAAAAGCCTTTATCATCGATACGTTCCTAAATGTGGGCTTTATTTGGGTTGTGAATGGGCAGCCAAAGAAGCAATTGATCGAATGTAGCAGACGCTCCAGTCCGTATGTCTTTTAAGGGCTCTTAGATTCAAAATTGCACATCGTAGCATTGAAACTGTATATTTACAATTCTGGTAGGTAAAGTCGCACCATCACACACGCGGTGTTTGCTGGATAGCTGTTGTATTATATACTACATATTAGGATTTGACTACGACTATAAACATTCCATAGCCAATTTCCACCACCTTTCCAACCCTTCTCCTTTTCCCTCGACATCTGCGAATAATCACCGTGAATAATACAACACTAAAAGGAATCAGTTTCTGGTGATGTAGCTGGATACCTCTTCCTGACAAGCCAACCTTCTCTCCACATTTACTATGTGCAGATGGAAAGACCTTTATAAATAGTTCAAAAGGCATTAAGAAACAAGAAACATTGATACGTACATACATACATACATCGTACTTCCTAAAAAGCCCCGGATTTTGAAACCCAAACCTTACCCTAGAAAGCCCTGATATTACAAATCTTGGAGTAAATACCTTCAAGGGACAAGTATGGAACCTCCTGCAGATTGGATACGAGTAAGTAACTGAGAAGCAGGGCTCTTTATAGTGGGTTGAAAATATGTCCGGCAAGGTTTTGTGTACAGTTCCCTTTAATTGAGAAGCAAAAATGAAAATGTAGCCAATCTATGGTACCATGACACACGTTATTGGTGGGATCTAAAATATGGTAAGTATAAATTTTTCGCACTAACGAAAAACGCTGGTACAATTCCATCTTATCGTGACTCGTAAGAACGAGTCACTTACCAATCAATTCCAGACTGAGATGTAGAATACATGTAGCAGTTCGAAGATCGAGGGTATAAGAATTACATATCTAGACAGCTAAGAGTCTTGGCAAGACAAGCAACCCACATAGGATACTGATAACTAGAAGGTCGAGAGACCGAAAAATACTGAGGAATGCGCGATCATTATAATATGCAGTCTTTTGAGATTCTGGTCAGAGTAGTGAAAATCTTCAAGCCGGATGTAGGGAAATCGAAGCAAACGAGACGAGATATGAAATCGAATACGCGAATTTCGAAGTCACTTCCTTATCCCCTGGTATTCTTCTTGTCACACCGTCAAGTAAGAAATATTAAACAGGGGAACTATACATTTGAGTTACCCGGAAAATTCCGACAAAATTGTATAAGGTTAATATTTCTGATCAAACTTCACCTCTTTAAAGCTGCTTTCACCGGTTGTCTTATGTGTTTTCCAGATTAAAGGACATTAATCTTTTCCAAAAACTGGTGATAATATAATATATAACCAAGATTAAGAACTCAAACTAGAAATAAATCCACAGCTTGCCCTATTTGTTAATAAAAATATATTCGCAATATAACTCGATCCTGTCTTCGTAAACTTGTTTTTAATCTCTTGCGTCCTAGCGGATCTAATTCTTCGGATAAATTAAAAATTGGTGCTACTAAATAACAACCCAACCACACTGAATCCATTATAGGTATAATTACGAGTATGTGGGGTGGCCGTGGTGTAGTGGTAGTAGCAAACGCTTCTCACTCGGAGGGTCCAGGTTCGAATCCTGCCCATGGCAAAATCAGTTTTTCATTGTATAATTGGAACTCAGACAAAAAAATTCTGCGTGTGAAGGCATAACACTGACACGTAGATTTGGCTGTTATAAGAGTTTCAAGCAATGAAAAAAATACTGGGAATTATATCTCGAATCACTCTGAGTGAAGAAAAACTCTCCGTCCTATTCGGACTCCCACCCCTGGAGAGCAAACATAGAAACCAAACACATAAGTTTCAAACCACTACAAAAACAATTTTCCTTTCTCCTCCTTCTAACTTTCCGCCCGCGCCCTGGCAACAGTAAAAGGGTATCAACCCCTTAGGCGCGCGTAAATTATAAAAAAAAAAAAAATAAAAAAATAGGTATAAGTTGTTTTCTGACTCTATCACCAGTCGAAGAGCCCTTTTTAATAAAGCGCAAGGGCAGAGCTTTGTAACTTATGAACGGCAACAGATCAATGGTATCGTCTTGTTTCTTAACAACCCAAGAAATATGAGCAGGGACTGGAGGATGTGCCTGGGTAATTCGCTCAAAGCACAATTATCTTTTGTTTTGTTTAATTGAGCATCTTTCTATCGATGCTAACTACAAAAACCACTGGAAACGCACTGAAAACAACAGATCCATTCGTATACCATATGCATTGCTAACAGCTATGTAACTCCTCCACTAGCCTTCATTTCATCTCATCCGACTCATCTGGCTTCGAATCACTTACCATCTCGACCAGTCTGGTCAAACGGGATAGCTTCTGAATGAGCTTTAGTTGGAAATATTCTTTTAGAATATGAGAGTACTTTAAATGCGTATCCATGCGAATATCGAACGAATTAATTTCTTATCCTCTGAAGCATAAAAATCAAACAATTTTTATCTGACCTGGTGATGGCCAGTACTGTAACTATAGATACACCCCACTTTTGTTCATTTTGCATTCTCATACTAGCCACCGGGTACCTGACTTGGAAAACTAATAAGAACGAGTATTGAGTAGGAGAAACTAGAAAATCGGTAATGGGCTGTCAAAAAACTAAACCCCAAAAGGACATTCGGCGGAAGGATTAGCGTGACTGATGCAACGTTGGCACCAAAAGTCGGCATATCAAACCTTTTATATGAAGAACTTTAATATATTTGAAGCTGAGGTCAATAAGAATTTTTAAGGACTAGTCAGGCTATTGAAACAGAGACGGTGGCAGAGAGGCCCTTCTACTCGCAGCTCCAATATACGCAAAATGGGTTACTGCAAGAAAACCTCGCCTATGGCGTCCTAGAAAAGGCCTTGTCCTCTAGGTAAGAGGTTGCGAGTAAGGGTAACAGCATCTATAATACACACTTTGGATGCAGATTTGTTCTAAGCGGCAGACCAAAGCAAGGGGTCTTGGACTTTTATTCAATAACTAGATATAATAACTAAGTTACTAAACATTTCCAGATACAGAAAATACTTTGTGACATTTACGCTTTTATGGAAAAAATAAACTTAATGTGGTATTTCATAAAAAAATTAAATTTAATTGTGGGATGAACAATTAAAAGCTTTGAAAGGAAAAAAAAGAGATAGCAAGATAGCAAAAAGTCAGGCAAAACAAACAAAAGATATACATATAGTAAAGCAGATTTTACACAAAAGAAATGGAATAAATATGTGTAAAAAAAGATAATCAAATAATGTAGCGCAGCAAACTTTCAATTTTAATTCAAACAGTCATGATTTTACACTTTTGAAGAACATACATAAAGTTCTAATGATTCGTATATCGCCAAAGTACTCTGCTGTAGGAATTTCTAGAATGTGTAGTCCGAAAAGCTGATACGACAACTGTCAACGACAACTGATAGCACATTGTTTATAAAATTATAAGAGTCTTTATTAGGACTCTACATATATCCACCTCTTATAGGACATATCTTTAGGACCTCACAGTAAAGCAAGCATCGAATTGGTAGAATGAGCAAAGCGGGCAGAATTACGGATTTTTCTTAGTTCATATTTTTGTAGTACAAGGTGGGCCATTATGTGTGACCCCATTTTCCTGGGCTATATCTTTGGAATAGAATAAAAAAAAAATAATACGTTTTTTTAAATGTTCATTTGGACATTCAAGTTATATTTCCATCATGTTTTGAAAATGATATCGCTTAAGTGGCCGCCACTATTTTGATTACCATTTGGGTTTCTTTTCGTGGCATTTTCCATGGTTTCCTTCAGAACTTCGGGCGATAGATTCTCCTCTGCCTAACGGATGTTCTCCTTGAGGGGTTGCAGAGTTTGCGGTTTGTCCACATAACATAAGCCCGTTGCTTTAAGTAACCCCATAGAAAGAAGTCTGGGGCTATATTGCGTGTGAGTGCAAATAGCAAACACGTTATATCAGACTACCGGGAAACGCTTACTTTAGAATTTTGATTATAACTCGTGCAGTATGCGTCGTTTCTCCGTCCTGCTGGAACCACATATCCTCCAGTTCCAATTAATCTAATTGAGGACTGAAAAATTAATTTATCATGATTCTATAGCGCTCACCATCCACAGACGTACGGTCCCCGCTGCGCCGTTGTTAAAAAAAATGGTCCAATGAATCCCTCAGCGTAAACAGCATACCCTGCAATGACTTGGAGTGGATGCAATGGCTCTTCGTGCATTACACGCTGATTTTCAGTGCTCCAAAACTTCAGATTTTGTTTGTTCATATACCCACACAAGTTTAAATGTGCCTTGTCACCCATGATTATTTGTGACACCAAATCGTCCACTTCGTTGCTCAAATTCAGAGTGCGTTAGAGTAAGCTAGAAGCGATTTGCTTCTTTATAAGGAAACATCTTCAAGTTTTTCACCAAAATGTGTGCTGCAAAGACGTCAAAGATGTGCGTGGTCCATTGCGTGAGATGTCGACTGGTCGATGTCGATGGAGAGGTACGAAGTCTTCTATGGCTTGTCGCGTGTTGCTTTGTGTTCCTCTCTCTAAGAGTCGTGGACAGATAGGAGTTAGTTTGTTTTTTGTGTCATTTTGTTTTTAACTTCAGAGAACAATCGATAAATGTCGATAGTTGATTGTCGTGGGGTGCGCTTCATCTAAAAACTTATTGCTAATTTAATTAATTGATAATATTCAATATGAATTGTTCGGTGTGTCTACAAAAATTGATAGGAACTGTTTAACTAAAATCATTTGCAATGATTGCAAGCATTTCTTCCATTTTACGTGCGTTAACATAACTGAAGAAGATGCTGAGTATTTTAAATCAAGTGGTAATTCTTTTCGCTGTGACAAATGTGCAGTTCTTAGACGCCGTTCACTTCATATCCCAGTGTCGGCCTCTACCAAAACAGCTAACTGCAATAAACCAAACCAGCAGCAACAGCAACAACAACAGCAACAGCAGCAAAAAAACAAATCACAAACAGCTGCTGTCGAGCCCACCCAAAACAATGGAGACTGTGAAGGTCAGTACACTCTTCAGATGGTCTATGTAAAGCTTTCGCAATTAGAAGAAATAAACAAACTGTTTCTGCAAGAAGTGAATGAATTACGTGTAGAAAACGCTGGCCTCAAACAGAGAGTAAATTTTCTGGAGAGTAAAATTAACTGGCAACAACAACAAACGTTAAACAAAACAATCGAAATTGTGGGCGTGTCAAATGTCACTCACTCAAACGCAATCAATGTGGCAAAGCAAATATTCACCAACGCATTGTCCATTGAAGTGGCTGACGACGAAATAGAGAAGTGCTACATTAGAAATACAAAAACAAAATCTTCATCTGCTGTTATACCGTACATATGTTTAAATTTTGCTAGCCTCACAACCAAACAGAGAATAATGTGTGCAAAAAGGGCAAACAAAAACAAACTAAACGGTTTTTCGTATAGCGTCGATGGACCGGTGGATTCGAGTGGTAGCAGCACCAGCAGCAGGAAAAAAGAGAATGGTTCCAGAATTTTTATCAATGATGCTCTTACAAAATACACTGCGGCGCTCTTATCAAAAACAAAAGAAGCCATGAAGCTGAAAGGAGGAAAATATGTGTGGTTTGGTAACAATCAAATTCTCACCAGAAAGGAAGAGGGGGGAAAAGTCATCTCAATTAAATCTTTTAACGACCTTGAGCTAATTTAGTGCGTAGTGCGTATTTTAAATGAATTATGATTTTAATTTAATAGATGACTTTTCTTCCCCTAATTCTTGTGATTCTTTCTATGATAATGTTTTTACCAATAGCTCTCTTTGTAATGACAAATTGTTTATTGTACACCAAAACGTAAGAAGTTTGAGACAAAATTTCTCGTCCCTTGTTTCTCACTTGGATTCGTTTGCTTGTTTACCTGATATTGTTTTCGTGTCTGAAATTTGGATTTACGAGTTGGAAAAGAATGATTACTCTATACCTGGTTATGAATTTTTTTCCAAAACAAATGAAAATTACGCTGCAGGTGGGGTTGGATGCTTTCTAAAGAATGATTATAAGATTCTTGACATCACTTACATAGATTTTCTGAGTGCGGATGTCTTAAAAGTATCTATTGAAATAAATTGTGATAAATTTGTGTTCCTCTGTGTTTACAGATTGCATGTGTTTAATGTGTTGTATTTTATAAACGAGTTTTCTAGCCTTTTAAGCAATGAAAAATCATCTAATTTAATTATTACTGGAGATTTCAACATCAACAGCCTTGACTCAAACGACACAATCTCCAGCTATTTATCGTTACTCTCGTCACATGGTCTAGTTTCCTATATAAATGAGCCGACTAGGGCTGCTTCTGGCAGGTGTCTTGACCACTTTTATGGACGATTCAGAAATGTTATAACCAAATGCGAAAAGTGTGTACTTGACTTAAATATTACTGACCATGCTATGACAGGACTCCTAGTGACATTAAATAAAGATAAAAATTGTAGACCCTCTAACTCTGTAAAAAGTAGTGATAGAATTGACTTTCTTAGACTTAAAAATAATTTATGTTATGAGTTCTGGGATAATATATACACTTCAAATAATGCATCCAGTGCTTATTCATTGCTTATTAGCATTCTAAAAAGGCACATTCTTTGTTGTTCTTACTCCTTGCCTCCCAAAAAATTATTAAAAAAACTCAAGCCCTGGATATCGACCAACTTAATGTTTAAAATTAAGAATAAAAATAAGCTGAGGATCTTGTGTAAAAAGTATCCCGATAATTCGGATTTGAAATGTAAATATAAGCAATTGTGCAACAAAGTGAAAAAAGAAATTCCGATGTGTCGTGATAAATATTACCGTGACTTATTTAGCTCAGCAAAGGGAAATTTGAAATACGAATGGCAAGCTGTAAATAGCCTACTAAACAAATCAACTACGTCTCAGAAACCCAAATTTTTATTACTAGATAATTCTGAAGTGCACGACAAACTTGTTATGGCTAATGCCTTTAATTGCTATTTTGTCAATATTGCCTCCAGTCTACAAACGAGTCCTGTCAAATCGGTTTGCCCTATTTGTCGTCCCTTACATGATTATATTGAGAATATACAAAGAAATACTTTTGTTTTTCAACCCATTACTCCTCTGGAGATTTTGAAAGTTATTCGGTCCTTACCAAATTCTAATACTTGTAGTGGTGATGGTATCTCAAATTTAACGCTTAAAAAGATTGCATGTTTTTTGGTTGATGTATTGTCTTTTATTTATAACCGTTGTGTTTTTGAAGGGATCTTCCCCGAGGATCTTAAAGTTGCCGATGTCATTCCGCTTCTTAAGAAAGGTTCTGCTTCTGAAATTGGTAACTATAGACCGATCTCATTACTTCCAGTTTTCAGTAAAATTTTTGAAAAACTGATGAAAAATAGAATAGTGAGTTTCTTAACTAAGAATAATTTCTTTAATTCAAATCAATTTGGGTTTCAGAAAGGGAAATCGACGGAAGATGCACTTTTACAATTCTGTTCCCAAATTATGTCACACCTTGATGCTAAAAAATTTACCGCAGGATTATTTATTGACATCACCAAAGCTTTTGACATGGTCGATCACAACCTTTTGTTGAAAAAGTTAGGGAATGCTGGTTTTCGTGGATTTATCCTGGATTGGTTTGAGTCCTATCTTAAAAATAGGTCACAACGGGTCAAGATCGACGGTATTAGAAGTGGAAAGATGTTTTTTAATATCGGTGTTCCTCAAGGTTCTGTCTTAGGTCCCATTCTGTTCTTAGTCTTTATAAACTCACTATTTTCGCTTAATTTCAGAGGCTCGCCGACTGCATTTGCAGATGACATTGGCTTTTCTTATGGCTCGAAAAGTGCTCTAGACATGGTCTCTGATATAAACTGGGATCTTGATTTATTAAGGCATTGGTTTTCTGCTCATAATTTAGTTTTGAGCTCCAAGACTAAATTAATGTATTTCAGTCTCTCCTCGAATTATAATTGCGAAACTAATATTTACTTTCACTCACAGGAGTGTAAAAGATACTGTCCGCAAACTTGCTCGTGTTCGTCCGATTTATCGTGTTGCTCGTATAATAGTAATAAAAAATGTAGTAATAATTGTTTCCTTGTAGAGAATGTTGTTGAGTTCAAATATCTGGGACTTACCCTTGATTCTAGGATGAGCTTTGTTAACCATATACATATTTTAAAAAATTACTTCCGATACACCCTTCGTCATTTCTATTATATGCGTAACGTTTGTTCAATCAGTCTTTTAAAGACTATATACTATGGTATCTTCCAATCTAAACTTCAGTACGGACTTGCCTGTTGGGAGGGTGTGTATCTAAGTAATATTCAATCATTGTTGATTTTACAAAAATATGTTATAAGAATAATTTGCCGTAAACCGGCTAGACATTCTAGTTTTCCGTTATTCTGTTACCTGAAAATCCTACCTATTCGTCATTTGTTCTGTTTTAAGGTATTAAAAATGTTCTATATGAAGTCCGGTAACCGTAATTTTCGTTTAATTTCTAGTCACAATCTCCGTGGAAACTTGTCTTGCATTCATTCCATTCCTTATTTTCGAACCTCTGCATTTCGTAATTTTTATACTATTGTATCTACTCGTTTGTTCAATAAACTTCCTGCTTCCATTAGAACAATGTCATTTAAAGCTAACTTTCTAAAGAGAGTAAAATGTTGGCTCTTTACATTCGATCTTAATCAAATTGAATCTCTTACTTTCGACGTTTTGGTTTAAATATATTTTTGTTCCATCAGTTTTTGTTTTTTGATTTTAAACCTTTTGAATTTTGAAATAATATTAGTTTTATAAAAAAGGGTCACCCCACCCACAAATAATTTTTAATTTCTATTTTATTGTTGTAATGGATAGCATTCAATTCTATTTTAATTTAAAATACTGAATGCTAATCTAATTTCTTATTATTAAAAAGTCATTTGAATGTGTAGATATTTATATGAAATATTAATTATAAGAAATAAGAAATAAATAATAATAATAATAAAAAAAAAAAAAAAAAAAAAAAAAAAGTTTAGTTAGTTTTATATGCATTTTATTTTCTTAACACTAACTCTTACATTCTAACAAAAAATGCTTAAATGCTAGCTTACAATTACTTAATAATCTTACACTAACTTACTGGCCCCACACAGGCACTCTAAGCTACTCTAAATTCTTATAACTATGTCTTTCGACTTCATTTACATTTTCTTAGAACTATTTATTTTGTATACTTAAAGCTAAGAAAAAAATTTGTTAACAAAACTTAGCATATGGACATAATTTTTTATTTTTTATAAAAACTTAGTATCTAACTTAAAATAAACCTTAGCCTACCTAAACTAAATGTACAATACACACATAAACACACATAGACGCTATACACAATCATACACATATATCAGTATACACCTTTGTATACACTGATATATGTATATATTTCTTAAATGCTAACCTAAACCTATGTAAGCTGGCCATCGCTATTTACTGAGCAAATAGATTGGTCAGCTCTGCCTCATTATTGAGGCTGGTCCGTAATTGACGGAAACGACGACGAAACATCTTCTCCATCATTCAACCACCAGAAATGCTGGTGCTGCCGAACGTCATCCCTCTTATCGCGATTCCCCACCGCCCTACTGAACCTGAGGCGATCCACACTGCCGTGTGCGACGTGTCTGTTGTAGTTGAGTCGCCTCTCCCCAGCTGTCCGAGCGACATGGAAGATTAACGGGATCGCTGATCTATCCTGGATCAACCCTATCTGATCTAGGTAGAGGAATGCTTCCGGTGGAACGAAGCCGTCAGAGCGCACACTCTCGTGGTAAAGGTAATTGGGGTAGTAAGCCCCAGATATCAGGTTATTCGTCGACGTCATTGCTCTTGCAATGTGCCTTCGAGTCAGGTTAATTACGAAGTTGTCCACTCGTATTAGGTTCGCCCTGTTGTAAAGGACCTCATTAGGATAAAATTTTTTGTACTCCGATTCTGGTGTTCTATACAAGCGAAGACAGGCCCTAAGGCAAGCCCTCTCAAACACCCGAATCTTTTCCATTAAGCTTGCTCGTACATTGAACCACACGGGACAACCAAATACCAGCATGGGCCTGATAAGGGCCATGTAGCAGATTACCTTTGCCCTCGCATCGAGTTGGCTGCTATAAAACAGTCTGCTAAACTAAACTGCTATAAGTTGATTTTCAACTTCCTGTCATCGTATGTAGAGTATTAATGACCTCGATTTTTGGACCTGTTCTGTACGCTATCAAATCGTCTGCGTACGCAATAGTATGGGGAAGTGAACCTATCAAGTCGCTTGTAAAAATGTTGCTGAAGACCATTTTTAATTTGAAATATTCCAACAGAAGTCACATCACCATTCTTCACGATGAACTGTCTGTTAGTTAGCATATTATAAAGAATGTACAAGAGTGGTTTACTGATCCCCAGCCTAGTTAGTTTATAGAAAAGACTCTCTAACCATACGTCTTAGACCGGATCTTATCGACCGGAGATTCGCCGGATTGGATATATCCTTTCCCTTTTTGGGGATAGGTTAAACCACCGCCGTTTTCCAATGCGCTGGATAATGTGCATTATTCATTGCATTATTAAACAGGGTGGTGTGGACAGATAGGAGAGTGTGCACAAAATGCACGTTGCGTAAAAATTATTTACAAATTTTTCATCAAAAACATAGTAGTATTGCGTTCCACTGCTTATTCACAAAAATCCTAATTCCGTTTCATTCATAAATGTCCACACCAAATTGACATTCGATGCCATTTGTAAAATGTATGGCACTTTCCGATAGAGTCATACAATAAGGCCCGACTAGTATGATCAATTGATTAAATTTAGTTAGATAAGCACCCCCCACAAACTGATCCCATATTCCTATTTCGAATGAAATATTCTAAGACGGTAGAAACAGCGGATTGAAGAAAGTAGATACTGCTTTAGGTTTACGAAATGGTGTGTCCGTCGAACTTATCTATTATAACTGAAAGAGATTTGAAATTTTCTACTATTTCAATTTTAAAACAGTTTGCACTGCAGGTGACGTTTGAGTTGAAAGGAAATTCAAAACCAGGAGCCGTACATTTATTGTTACAGGAAATGTGCATTGTGTACTCACAAGCATGAAACCTAACATCTAAATCTATAAGCCTATTTGTTCCAGGATGAATGTTATTTAGATTCATTTTATTTTCTGTATAATGATAAGTTTGTGATTTGCTAACCAAGCCCGAACAGGTTAACTCGTGATTTATTTCGCATCCTAGATTTAACTGACTAGTTGAATCACATGCGATTGCAAGGTCATCGGAAAATGTCTGACTTTTCCCATAAGCGGCTATTTAAAGATGGAGTTTATGTATATTAAAAAATAGAATGGGACCTGATTCCCGATTCCTCGGGAACACCAAGGTTGACAACTTTGGCGTCGCTAAAACATTGAGATATAACTCAAACCAACTGAAACAAAAAACACCAAAACTGAGTCCGTGGCTACTACAATAATTACAGAAGAAAAGTGTAGCGGTTGAAAATGAGTTTTGACGAACATTAACAAAGTATTTGTTGAACTCATTTTCTATTTCTGAAATATACTCATTTTCACTATGTGACCAGATAAAACCAATAGGGGGAAAAAATTAAAATAAAACAACAACGGTGTGAGGTATAAAATTGATTCTGGCTTTATTTCATAGCTACGTTCATCCCATTATGTGCCTCATAGCACATCATTCATCAATTCAATTTTATACAGATGCAGGCCCAAATCAAACCGCAAAGTATGCTGGGTTGACTCTCTGGCGATGTCCAATTCAGTTGATGGGATCCGAATCGATATTTCTGCGTATTCTTCGATACTAGCAGCTACGGCGGCTACGTTTTCTTCATTACGCATCAATTTCTGTCTGTTTGGTGGCTTGAGATCTAAAAGAGTGTACTCACCCTCAAATTTTTCCACGGTGGCGCGGCGAATTACCTGCACACTGAAGCCGTGATAGCGACAGACATCACGACTGAGTCGCAGTTTCGATAGTGTTTTTTTAATAATGGTCGCACTTTCCGTAAGCGTAAAACTATGCAGCATGAAATGGCAGACCCTCCTGAATATTTTGGCAGCTGAATGTCATTGGTAAATGGTAACTTTGACAGCTGCTGAAACATAACAATTGGAAAAACTATCATTGCTATCTATTCACCCGTTATATTGAAAATTTTAAATGGATCTCTAACTTTATGATCACCGTTTATGATCCCCCTCTCTTATTTTAAATTACTCGTACCTTGTAAACTTCTTACTTTGTTATGATATTAGTTATCACGACTGGACCGAACTTCTATCTTTATATACTTGCAGGTTCTTTCACATCGGCTTCTTCTAATGTTTCCATAGCCGCATACTCGTACGTAATTTATCCTTAACCCTGTCAGATAAAGCTGTATGCCTGAGAATGGTTTTCTTCAGTATAGACCTCTTCCTAATCAGCAAAAAGTAATTCGTTGTTTAATTTTTCAAAGTCATATGAGTGAATGAATTGCTACAATCCGCATGAAGGGCAGACCAGCAGCCAGATGTGCGCTCACGTCGCCACAGAATAAATTGATAGGAGGAATTCATCCCTTAAAAACAGAAACAGTGTGTGCACTATCCACAAAAGGAGGCCGTCCCACATCCCATCGTACTATCAGTGTCCAAAATATCGCCAACAAGATCTTGTTTGCCATATTTTATGAACGCCTGAAAATATTTGCCAAATATTTGCCTGTCAAAGCGGTTTTAGACCCAATATGTTCACCAAGGAAGTCAAAATCGATACACACAACCTCTTTTTCAATTTCAAGACCGCATATGAGAGCATCTATAGAGGCAAGCTAAACTGAGCTTGGTCTTGTATGCGCATCTTATCAAATTGTGCAGAACGGCGACGGAGAACATTCGCTGCTCCGTCAAGGTCGTTAGTTATCTCATCGGGACCTTTGATTTAAAAAAAAGTCGAGCACTTGAAATCAGGGATGCCATTGATATCGTTGGCAGAACACAGTGAGTTTGCTTTTTAGCTATTATAACAAAATCTAGAAGAATAGGTTTAGACGCAAATGAGGGCAAAGGTAAATATATACTGTCATCAAAATGGGATGCATAGAAAGCCACAATAGTTGTCTATAACGTTAGGAATTTCAACTACCTCTTCAGTGATTTTATCTCTGATAATGAAACCTTATTAGATATAAAGAATTTTATTTGCAAATCGCTGTTTTCTTGTCATCGGAAGGAGATTAAATAATACGGCCTTTTTTAGAAACGCTAAGTAGACTATATTTAAGACCATATTCATCCCAGATATGTTCAATGATGCAAAAGCATAATAATAAGCGGGGGCGAATGAAGGGTATCGTTATGTTGAACACAAGATTCTTATTACTATTTCGTTGGCTGACTTTGGTGAAGGAGAAATGACAGCGAATTCTATGACTTATACGGTGACATCGGTCTAATCCGAAAGGTGCGCATCTGGAATAAGTACAATTTATGCTGAGCAAGCAAACGTGAATGCTCTGGTCTGAAGTATGTATATTCTATTCCTACCCCAGTTGGCAACACAATAAAGAAAGCCATTGCCATAGGTGGTACGCACAAGTGGAAGAGGACCTCAATCATCTGAAAGTGTATAATTGGGGGCAGTTAAACATATATAAGTTTGCGCTAACTTGAGGTGTTTATTGGCTAAGACCAACATCTACCCCGGACGGTAGATAATAAGTTAGTAAACATTAATTCAACGAAGGGCAATCTGTATGATGTATGGTAGCCCCAGATAGAAAGTAGTCAAAATCGGTAAGCTCAGGATTCCTAACCTATGACACGGTATGCACAATATTTTTCCAGTCCTATCTTTTGTACGGCCGCGCTACTTATAAATGAAAGTAAGTGTACCGAGTTGTGAATCTATACAGATGAGAAGTCGGGAGGATCTTTGAATTCTAACTACTTCCTTTCAAAAGACTCCCTTTCTAGGAGACATTCTCTGCAGCTCGTGCAGCTCAGAGACTTAGAGATCCAGAGAAAAGAGACTCTTCTATAGAAAAGTATTTTCTATTTGCAGTTCATATTACGAGTATATAACAATATACCGTGATATAAGTGTTCGGTCAAACATGCTTGAAAAGCAGAAGTCGATGCCACATTCTAACGCTTCTTCCATTGCCATTGAATTTGGCGACTAACACGCCTATTTTTGGTGCTGGATTAAGTAAACCGAAAGTTATCGGCTATAAGGCAGAAAGGCGTCAAGTTTTCAAGTAAACAATGCAAATTTCTGACAAATGCAAATTTTTGAGGCCTGAAACAACGGATAAAGTCATACACCAACACCACAGTTAGACAAAGTAAATCGTGCGCAAAACTATTTATTCAAACCCTTAATCCCATCAAAAATCCTTATTTACCACAAACCTTAAAAGTTCGTTCTTATTGAATCTTTGCAGAAAATTTGTATCTTATCGTTTGACATCTTTGGAAATGTTTATCTTTAAAATATCGGACTAAACAAATAGCTATACCAAACCAAGACATGGACGACCTACTATTGTGCTAAACGTGTGCGCATCGGGTGGAGACGGTGAAATTGTGGAAACATTTTGCAAAATTTTCCTCTTGGGTAATATTTGAATAAATAGTATTTGACGTCCTTTTTCTATTTCCTTTTTTTTACTACTGCCTCTTTGTATCCTTGTTATGAAAATGTTGTATCTTTGAAATTTTATTTTGTTTAGTGTCGATGTTGATTGAAGATTTCCGTCCGCATCACTTGTTTATAATATTATTGACCTTTTTCGCTTCCTATTTCGTTATCCTTTTTGTCACTACTACGGATGAGCATCGGGAGAATAAAGACAATTTTCCCATGATTTTACCCTCGGGGTCAGTCTGACATTCAATTTTTCATTTGACTACGCTTCTTCCGCTTTTGACTGAGGTTAAATTCTATATTTTGGGTATTGACAACGGTCTTGGCTTGGCCTATATGGTGGGTTTGGGTAAAGTCTTTGAAATTATTATTTTTTTTTTTTTCAAATTCATGAGTTCGGATTGGTAAAGCCCGATGGAACTTCAAATGAAAAATTTTCAGGGAAATTCATTTTGTTGTCTTGGGACTAAAAGTTTTTGATGATGTATTGATGAGTCTGTTGGCTCCAATTTTTTACTAAAGAACAAGTTCAATACTTTTCCAGAGCTTCCACCCCAGATAAATAGCTTATGCCAGACATGTTCCACAGGATTCATATCAAGCTCATTTCCGAGAGAGATTTAACTCAATTAGGAGCTGATTAATGACATATTAATGAAAAACGTGTGCACAAGTTTATCGAGAAAATTAATTAAAATCCAATTTTCAATTAACATGACCATTCAACCCCCTCAGTGTGAAGGAGTTGGGATAGATGTCATCCTTTTTACCGACAGATAAACGAGTTGCAAAAGTTTTTGTAATTCCGTAGTAAAATTTTGGGGGTGTCCTTATTGAAGCGGATCCCTCGTCAGTCATCGTTGGTATTAAATGTTGGTGAGGACTATGTTCTGACGAAATGTTAAGCAGCTAGATGGAGACAGTTACTGAAGGTTTTATGAAGAGCAAATGGAGAGATAAGCCTCTGGCAAGAGCCTGGTTAAGTGGAGCAACGAGCTGTGAATTATTGACTTGTCATCGGTTAATCAAAATAAGTTGGTCTTTTTGTTGTTCGCTTTTTATTTTTGAGGTGTTGTACATTTATGGGCTGATATGTGGCATTGTATTTTTATAGTCAGTAGGTTGGAAAAAATACAAGGTTCAGTCAACGAAGTTCTCACTTCAGGGGTATAGTCTCGAGAACATTTGTTTCCACCTAGTACTCAGACAAAGAACTAATTCATTGTTCCCCTTTTACTAATATTAATAACAGTGAAACAGATTAGTCCTTCGAAGAAATATCAGTTATCATTAAAAACAGTTCATAGAGTACCACCATTCCAGACACCACCGTAGCCTAATCGGTAAATGGCGCCTTTTGACTATGTTCAGAGAAGTATTGCATTATTCTCGAAGTTTAGAACTGTTGAAGGGACTAAGAAAGACCTCAAGTGTAGATCAATTTTTTTGCAATATAGTTGTTGGTAGGGGCTGACACCTCTATTTATTTGCCAGGGGTTAGGAACTAAGGGAATGATGGAGGAGATCAAGATTAAGATGAGAAGTGCTCAGGTTAAAATCCAAAACAGAGAGGTCTGAGTTAACCTTACGGAGCAGGCGGGAGATTGGTTCGTTGGAACTATAAGAGGTGCGATGGGTTGGAATATAGAAGAGACGAGCACATGGTGAATTACAAGGGATAGTGTTGAAGTAGAATTGTAACGGGAGGTGCAATCCGCAGAACCAGAGACCAGTTAATGAATTAGGAGAATATCAGCTATGCCTCTGGGTATTTCGAGGGTATTCACGTTAGGAGGTTTGAGGCGGTCACGATAGGGTAAAATAAAAGGGTCATCCCAGGGTATTCCTCGAAGGACAAATCAAAGGAAACGACTTTGATGTTCTCGATTCGGGATATATGGGCTCGCTGAAAGGAGGACCAGACTTGGCTGGCATATTCGAGAAGGGCCGGACAAATGTAATGTAAACTGACCATGTCACATAGGGGTTGCAAAATTATACCATAGTTTGATAAAACTAAGTGATGATTTGGCTTTAAGGATTATCTCATCAATATGTGAAGGGAAGCTTAACTCTGTATCGTATAATGTTCCAAGGTCTCGAATGGATTGAACCTGGGGAATAGGTTGGCCATGCAGAAAATAAACTCGTGGTGGAGATTGATTGGACTTGTGTGACAAAGTCATAGATTGACATTTGGAGACATTAAGCTCAAAGCAATTTTTTAGACACCATGTGGAAAACTTATCGATGCTATTTTAGAACAGTTTTCAGAAATCATATTAAATGCTGCTGAAAATAGTATTCCAAAGAAAACTATAAGTGAAGTTAACATAAAACTTCCCCCCTATATTTTAGATGTAATAAAAATAAGAAACGTTTACCGAAAAAACTGGCAGAGATATCGGGACCCTCTTTACAGACATGCGGTATCAAATATCAATAAGATCATTGTCCTAAGAATATCACAGGCTCGCAACAAAAAACTGGAACATAAAGCTGAACTCATTAGATAAAAATGCTAGACCTTTATGGAACATTATGAAGGTAATAAAAAATAGAAAAAGGCAGTTACCATTTTTAAAAGATACTGTTAGCACCTATATTTCGGATGTGGACAAAGCAAATGCCCTTGTACTGAACTTTGCGAGAAATAACAACATCTCCAGATTTATTGGTGATGCTAATACAGATAATATTGTGAACACCACAGTTCAAGAGTATTTCTTAAATAGAAGCGCACCAATATCGTCTGTAAATTTCGCATTAGAGAAAGATATTCAATTTATAGTCAATGATTTAAAAACAAGAAAAGCAGGCGGTATTGACTGCATACCTAATATCTATATAAATCTGGAATATAATATTTAACTTTCCTCATAAATGCCTGCCTGAAGATAGGGTACTTTCCAGAGGCATGGAAATTAGCCAAAATTGTACCGGTGCTTTAAGCTGGTAAGCCACCTGAAAGCGTAGAAAGTTATAGGCCTATGCTTTGTAGTCTAAGCAAAATATTAGAAAAAGTTATTAAGAAACAGTTACTCAAACATATCTGTCATAATAATATTTATACTAAAGAACAATTTGGCTTCAGGCAACATCATAATACTTCACATCAAGTGCAACTTTGTGAAAGCAAATCGCTCCGCAGGTAAATGAACTGGAATGCTTTTACTAGATATCGAAAAGCATTTGATACTGTCTGGCATGATGGTCTTATTTACAAAATGATACAATTTAATTTTCCGTCCTACATTTGTAAGTTAGTTCAAAGTTTCTTATCTAGTCGTTCTTTTAAGGTCTATGTTAATAGTGGTGTCTCAAACTTAATAACTTATGATTTTGGTGTTCCTCAAGGTTCTGTCTTAGGCCCAATTTTGTATAATATCTACACGTCCGATTTTCCTGTTTTGCACGATTGCTATGTAGCCATTTTTGCTGATGATACTGCCGTATTTTCGTCGCATGAATTTGCTTTCAATATTGAAAGCAATCTCAATAATGCGATGGAAGTATTAAAAAAGTATTACACAAAATGGAAAATAAAATGGAATGAAGCGAATATGCAAGCTATCTTTTTCACTAGAAAAAGACAACATTGCTTTCTACCATCTAACCCGTTACAAATTAATGGAGTAAATATCCCTTGGGAGCCCCATGTCAGATATCTAGGTGTCCAGCTTGATTCAAAGTTGTTATTTAACGAACACATAATTAGAACGGTCAAGAAAGTAGGGGTGGCTATTAAAATGTTATATCCATTTATCAATAGAAAATCAGCGCTCTCAACAGAAAACAAGATCATAATTTTCAAAGTTATTATTCAGGCTATTCTTTTGTATGGATGCCAAGTTCTGGGGGGATTGCGCAAAATGCCACATAAAAAAACTGCAGACATGTCAAAATAAAGTCCTAAAAATGATGCTCAGCTTACCCTGGCATCATTCAACAGTAGACCTACACAACAAAGCGAACGTTGAATTGATTTGTGAAAGAATCGCAAAACTTAAGTCAAATTTTGTAATAAGATGCAGCTTCCCTGATAACCCGCTAATTAATGAATTGTTTGATAGTTAAATGCGACTTTATTTGTTTATATTTATTTCTTTAATTGGTTAAAATCTTTGTTATTTTATTTATTTATTTCTATCTACTTATTTATACTTATTTATTTATTTATTTATTTACTTATTTGTTTATTAAATTATTTACTTGTTTATGTATTTCTTTATTTACTTATTTATTTATCTATTTATTTGTTTATAGATTATTTATTTGTATATTTATTTGTATTTATTTATTTATTTTATTTTAATTTTTTTTTTCTCTTATGGAAGGTATTTGTCGTATTTTCCTTCTAATGATTCTTTCTTGCTAATAAATTTCTGTATTCAAATGTTTCAACAACTATTTCAGTGGCAAGATACTTTGTATTGTCAAATCCCTGTATTATTAAATGTGCGGTAACAAACCATATGTAAAAATTCTTATACGAAATAAAAATGAAATCTAATCTAAAAAAAAATCTAATGTGGAAAACATATCGTGGTCTCATTGAAGGAGAATATAGTCTTGGGGTGAAGAATTAGTTTTGGAGAACTTAGTGTCGTCGGCGTAAATGAATATGGGACCGTGTTTAATAATCCGCTCAAGATCGTTTATAGTTAAAATTAAAAAGACGTTTCCTAGATGGCTGCCTTGTGCAACATCAGAAGTGGCTAAAAACGGGGTTGAAAAAGCTGACCTAAAACGAGCGTTATAATAATAGTTCCCCAGGTAAGAAGATATCAATTTTAACAATATGGATCACAACCGAAGGAAGACAATTTGAAGAGGATCAATTGATGTGATATTTTATAGCCCAAAGCAACGAAAATCGATGTCGTTGCCATTTTCTAGGGCTGAAAATGCAAAGCTTACTACGATATGTGGCATGTCTCTGCCTAGGAGATAGATGGAGCGAAGTGTAAAGCTTTTGGCTTGCATTTGTTTCGGAATAATCTGTAAAAGTTCGACTACATGGGTTGACTCTTGGGATAACGCTAGTTTTGAGAAGTCGACATTGTCTTAACGCAGCAACTGGACCTCTGATATCAATGCATCAGACACATGTCCATAAAACCAGAATCGATTGGCAGTAGTCGTGTAAGGTCACCGGAACTTTAGTGCAAGTCGTACCTAACAAAGAACACTTTTTCACATTCAAGATTCCCTTGAGAGAATAGTCCATAATATGAATAAGGTCCACCAGTACATCTTTTTTTTGTTTATAATTTACGCGCGCCTAAGGGGTTAGATACCCTTTTACTGTTGCCATGGCGCGGGCGGAAAGGTAGAAGGAAGAGAAAGGAAAATTGTTTTGTAGCGGTTTGAAACTCAGGTGTGTTTGGTTTCGATATTCGCTCTCCAGGGGGTGGGAGTCCGAATAGGGCGGAGAGTTTTTTCTTCACTCAGACTGATTCGAGGTATAATTCACAGTATTTTTTTTATTTATTTTTTTTATTTTTACAACAGCAAAATCTACGTATCAGTGTTATGCCTTCACACGCAGAATTTTTCTGTCTGAGCTCCAATTACACAAATGAAAAACTGACTTGCCATGGGCAGGATTCCAACCTGGACCCTCCGAGTGAGAAGCGATTGCTAGTACCACTACACCACGGCCACATCTAAGGCAGAGTCAGGCGTGACAGAGAAAGCTATGTAATGGGCTGCATAGGGGGATTTTAGTGAACACAATAGTGAAGAAAAAGAGCGTTCCACTTAACGACCGATCCGAATTTAGATCCAGACAACCCTCCGCAGTGGCTAGTCCCATTACTTGTCGCAAACTGCCTAAAATGCACTTAAGTTTCGATATGCTTTAATATTTTGTCCTAAGAATTTTGATATCCAGGTACCTTACAACAATTATAATGCATCGACTACATCTATGGGTAACATATGTCTCTAGGTTTTGAATGAAGAGCTGTTAGGTATGACAGCATAGATACATCGCCTGCGTAGACGATGGAGCTATTAAGAGTATCAGGCTTAGAATTTATTAACATACACAATAACACAACTTAGCGAGCCAATTTTCTCGGCTTTTCACATCTTCAACAAAAGTTACCTACGCCAGTCGTACAGAACTACCCGACGTAAAAAGTTACAATGTTTAAGCAACCCGAAATCCTCGTTGAGAATGCCAATTCTATTGTATTAGCCGACATTCTGCATATTGTGTTCTTATGCAAACTACCATTTTCTAAATGTTTTTCAGCGATTTTGAAACCAGACTGAGAGGTTTGATTTCTGAAAATTTCTCTCTACAATTTTTTTTGGGTGTGAGTTATCTAAAGTTTTGAGAAATCTGCTATGCTACTGCAGACACAGTTATGCTATATACTGTACATTGAGGTAATAGCGAGGTTTCAATAGGAACCAACAGTTTGAAATATCCTTACTTCACTTCGCAATTTTCTAGTTAAGCAACAGCCCTGATCCGGCAATGCAAATACCTGGGAAAGACATGCACCATTACGCGTAGTTTTATGCGTTATTAATGTAGTGCAACAGTTAAAAAAAATTAAAGCCTAAGATTGCTTTGCTGGATCAAAAAAAAACAGAAGGATGAATAGATGAATGAAGAATACCCAGACATGTTGATTCGGCTCCGATTAGCTAAATTAGGCGTCGCTAGAGAGTCAACTCGGCTTATTTTGCCATTGGATTTCGGCTTACATCCATATAAGATTATTCTGACGCAGGAATTGAAGGCGGATGACCATAAACAATGCCGTGAGTTCGTCAATTGGGCGCTGGAAATGTCGGCCGGAGATCCGAATTTTGGCCAAAAAATCGTCTTCTTGGACGAGGCCCATTTTGGGTTCAGCGGCTATGTCAACAAGCAAAATTGCCATTATTATAGCGAACACAATCCATAAGTGTTCGGCCAAGCACCAATGCCATCGGTTTATGGCATGGTGGCATCATCGGACCTTATTTCTTTCGAAATGGGGAAGGAGACACCGTTACCGTCAATGATCTCAAGTATAGAGCAATGATAACCGATTTCTGTTATCGGAGCTCGACAACATCGATATATCCGAGTTGTGGTTCTAACAAGACGGAGCTACATGTAATACAAGCGACGCAATGCTCAAAGTTGTGATGGAGAAATTTGGCGACTGGCCATCTCAAGGTGAGCGTTCATCAATTGGCCGCCGCGATCATGCGATTTGACCCCACTTGATTATTTTCTCTGAGGCTACATAAAGTCCTTAGTCTACGCTAACAAGCCAATCACTTTGGACGAGCTCAAGGCCAACATTTGACTCACTATTGCCCGAATAACGCCGCACCTATTGGACCGAGTCGTCAAAAATCGGACTTGAAGCAATGCCAGCGGAACCCGAGGAGTCCATTTGCATGGTGTGCTATTTCACACATATTGGCATGAACGTAGCCTCAAAATAAAGCCAGAATCAATTTTATATCTCACACCGTTGTTGTTTTATTTAAATTGTTTTTCCCATTGTTCTTATCTGGTCACCCTATACAATGGATGCGCATGGCCATAGTTAGTCCCATTCTTACATATGGTTCGATGGTATGGTAGAACACCGCGGAAAAGATAAGTTTTTTTTTTTTTTTTTTGTTATAATTTACGCGCGCCGAAGGGGTTAGATACCCTTTTACTGTTGCCAGGGCGCGGGCGGAAAGGTAGAAGGAGTAGAAAGGAAAATTGTTTTGTAGTGGTTTGAAACTCAGGTGTATTTGGTTTCTATATTAGCTCTCCAGGGGTGGGAGTCCGAATAGGACGGAGAGTTCTTTCTTCACTCAGAGTGATTCGAAGTTATAATGCGCACTAGTTTTTTGTGGTTGAAACTTTACAACAGCCAAATCTACGTGTCAGTGTTATGCCTTCACACGCAGAATTTTTCTGTCTGAGTTCCCATTACACAAATGAAAAACTGACTTGCCATGGGCAGGATTCGAACCTTGGACCCTCAGAGTGAGAAGCGATTGCTAGTACCACTACACCACGTCCACCCCATAGTTAACTTAAATAATTACTCACACAAGTTGAAGGACTAGCGTGTGTAGCAATAACAGGAGCGTTAATGTCCACTCCACAAGCTGAACTAAAGATAGTGCTCAATCATGTTCCTCTTAAATGCACGGCTTACAAAACCTCAATCAGACTAAAAGAATCAGGTCTATGGACCCACCGGAGTTTAGGACATGCGTCTACAATACAGGACTACTAACCATCAAAACTGACAAAATGTAGTGACTGTATCGTGCCAAGCGTGGGCTTTGATATGAGTTTCTCCACATCATTTCCTATCAGACAGGTAATGGAGTTGAAGTCTACTGTGAAATGGTGCAAACTTCTTCAAGCTTCCCGATGAATTCAGTATTTTTCAGCAGAAAAATTTGCCATTCGTAGTACTGCATATGCTGTACTACTCATGGAACTTGGTCTCTCAGATATCTCTACTGTGTGGAGAGTCAAGCAGAGAAAGCGAATGATCTAGCAAGAGAGGGCGACTCTCTGCACAGGAATAACACACAAAACGACATAAATATAACAATTGAAACCCTGAAATACAAAATAGAACTTATAGCCACAGAACAATCCAACAAAGCATGGATCTCCGGGACTGACTGTGTCATCTCATACTCCCTTTGGCCAAACCTAGACAGCGGGAGAACATGTACCCTCATCGAACTCGGACACAACAAAGAAAACATGAGTATCACTACAGGTATCCTAACTGGCCAGCAGAATAAGAGCCTATTCTTACTCGTAAGATTATTGTAGAAGCCGGAGGAACAAAGAGCGAATAGAGACTATGACATACTCGTACTTGCTAACCTCTTAATACGCCCTAACCTCTTAATACGCCATGTCAAACACCTGGGCTACAGACTTTTCGAAGAACTTGATGACGTTAACAAAGCAAAACTGATAGATCCTATCAAATTTGTTGTTGCTGTGCAACTGCCCTGCTGTGCGACTGACTGCTCTAACATCTTAATACGCCATGTCAAACACCTGGACTACAGACTTTTCGGAGAACTTGATGACGTCAACAAAGCAAAACTGATAGATCCTATCAAATTTGTTGAAAGCTCAGGCCAGTTTTCAGCCAACACAAGCTAGGTAGGGCCCACCATAATAATAATAATAATAATAATATTTATAGTAGTCTGACAACATCAACAGGGAATCACAATAGGACAACAAGCCTCAGTGTATGCACTAGCACATACCTTATTGCCTAACCTAGCCTATAGACGAACGTTGTTTACGACAGTACATTTCAGACTGTAATTAAGCTCGGTATCACACTTGTTAGATAGTGAACTGGACAGTATGAAAAATTAGTGAGGAAATAAAGATTTTTGCAGAACATTCCGTAAGAGGGTTGAATGGCTTAAGAAATAAATTAAGGTTTTTCAGGGTACTTTTGAAGAAGGTCATACGAGCACTCGCCTGGCATATTGAGGGCTGATTAGACGGGGTGAAGGATTTCAAGTATTTTTTGTATCATTAGATGAAGCTTGCTACTTCGCAGTATTTCTGGCCACGTTATTGTAATTGATACACATATCGAGCATGGCAAGATTTTCGGTTTCAGAATTGCAAGTGTTATTTATGTATAATGTCTGTGAATATAAGAATAAACAGAATAGGAAGTAGCAGACAATATTAATTAATGAACATTAAGAAAAAAAATATATCGAAACTCTTGTCCACTTTAGCATTTATTGTGCCAGTATCAGAGTAGACCATAGATGAACTAACATTGATGGCAAACTCTACTAATACTTTTACAAACCCTTCAACTTCGACAGACAAACTGTAAGTGAATTATCAACACATTGTTCATAGCCTGTAAACTGTTAGAATTTTCTACAATGAGAGCGATTTGCACTTAAAAGATCACTATGTGTGTGTAATTTGAATGACGCTTTTCGAGTAAAATGGGAGAGTAATTGCATTGATGACAATTCACACGTACTCAAGTGAGAAGCGGGTTTTGGATTTCCAATATCTGAAAAGTTTACCATCATTGTTCGTTCATCTATGTACCAACGACCGTCCAAACCCTGTGCAATTCCTTTTAAATCTCAAGTTTGCAACTATTTTGATGACTTTCTGCCGATTGATATAGATTTTAATTCTGTTTTTCAGTGAGACACGCTATCTAATCAACAGTGGGCCTATTGCATCAAAAATCATACTGCCGATTATGAGATACCTATCTTATGAGCTAATATAAGTTTTTCAACGTTTTCATAACAGGAGGAATCGTAAGTGCAACAAGTCTTCAAGAGGAGATAGAGGAAAGTTCGCATTCTTTTTACAAAAGAGTATGATTGGTGAAAAAATATTCGCAATGTATATTATCTGATCCAGCGATTTTGTGCCAAGATCTCGAAGAACTTTTGCCACTATATGGGAATATTTGATTTAAGTCACCCTAGTCACGCGGAGACCTATCGTAATCAGGAAGAACTGAAGATGTGCCCAACAAGCAGATTGGAACTGTTAGTTGGAGTCTAATTGTAAATGAACGTTGGGGTGGAGAATGAGAGAGAATTCCTACGTTTTTGTTGAACGATAAAAAACGTACACTAACTTTAGGATGATGTTTCCTTTTTTATCTCAGTTATTCGTCATATACCAACTTCACATGTTTAAGCAATTCTTCGGCTCGTTTAAATCTCTTTCGGTTACCCTTGGTTGTATTGGTCTTATAATACCGAAAAATTGGTCCTTTAACATTGACATCTCGAGTCTAAGCATATCGTTTTGTTTGATTTAATACTTTACTTTATATCATCAACAGTATTCACTTCATTGACGAGGAAATAAAACGACATGTAGCATATGTCCTCTTTTATTGAACTTTTCGTACTGTCACAAAGTTTATTTGGAAATCTGTTGTCTAACCTTGTATTATAAGATTTCCTGTTACGATACGGTGGTCTGATCTGCCTGAAACCTATAACACCAACGAAGAACAAGTTTTTATCAGGAAAACGACATTACTATCAACGTCGGGTAAGTGTGTTGGCTTATTTAACAGCTGGCTTAAGGTATTCTTTGCAGCGAAGAATACTCCATCCTAATGGTGTTTCCTGTTTAAAGTGTCAAGGCTAGCCAAAATTGTTAACGTATGTATATTCAAATCGGTAGCAATAGAAACTACAATATAACTATATAGAAACACAATTCTTGGATTGGATCAGATAGCACATAAAACTCGGGAAAAGTCAAATTTATATGTATACCTTTTGTAAAGGAAGCAACTTGGCTTCCACTGAAATTTAAAGAATAAATCACAAGTCCCTTATTTAAGTATTTGAGGGCACTTATATCTGTAACGTTCAGAATGCAACCTCAGCTTTACGATGACTTTCATAACTTCATTAATATGTAGTTAGGAAATGTCTCAATGTCCCGCATCCTGATTTGTTCCCTATATAAAATTACAAAATTATACTAGCCAGAAACCAGGGTTTCAACAGTAGCCACTATAATCCAAAGTTATATAGTGGGACACAAAGAAAATTGGAGCGCTTCGGGCAGCCTTGTAAAGACTACACAAAATAAATAAATAAATTGATGGCGTAACAATTCGGAGTCACTTCCATGGTCATATTCCTGTCAGTTTTGCTCACAGAAAGGTAGTTCTACTCGATAGCGGGTGTGATTTGTCTTTCGAAGTTTTGTCATTGTCAGTGGAAAGAGTAGTAATATTTACCTGAAATAATATTGATTTTTGGTTGTTAAGGTGCGATCAGACGGTCATCCAAACTTGTCATCCGGATGACATCCTGACGTCACTATGACGTAGAATTTGTTCCAAAGTGGTCATCCCGTGTAATCGCCTATCATCCGGCATGTCATTGAACGTGTCAACCGGATGACATACCAGATGACACGATTTCTATGATATCCAGATGACTGATTTGAATGACCGTGTGATCGCTTGTCATCGCTATTGGGACTGGATGACCAAATTTTTTTGACAGCGTGTCATCCGAATGACAAGGTCCCATGGATGACATTACTTGATTTTTCACATTGTCACCTAACATAGGGAGACACGTTTGAATCATTTAAATAGTTAAAAGTTAATTTTCGTTTTGTTTCTGTGATATAAAATGAGTGACAATGACGGTGAAGCCGATATTGACGCCAAAAATAAAACACCCACGGTTTCAGGAAAAAAAAGAGCAGAAAAATATTATTTTCCTGGGACCGTCAAACAGAGTCTGCTTAATTGCAGCTGTTCGGGTAAATCCTGTCCTTTGGGATAGTGGGCGGAAGGATTGCAAAACTCCGAACTCCAAAATTGATTCCTTGAAACAGGTGACGGTCAATTTAAATATTGAGGGTGTTGACAATGTCGAGGGGCGTTTTAAATAGCAAAAATAACACCAGTGCCGAAAAAAAGGCAAAAAAGAAGAAACTGCGTCAGCAGCAACGCAATCACCATCGTTGTCCTCGAATTCCAATTCTTGTAGCTTGCGGAATTTGGCGGCTGAAGTGTTGGGAAATACAGCACGTGGGCAAGACGATCGGCATTGTGTGTTCGGTGAACTGATAGCATCACATTTGCGAAGACTTCCAGAAGACGTCGCCTTCAATTTGGAGGGTCGAATGTAATTGATTTACTCTCAGTCTGCGCCTTCGCGCACAAATGTCACCGACCCGAAAGCTATGCCGACTACTATTTTAGTTTTTAGTTTTTTATGCATTTTATTTTCTTAATCACTAACTCTTACATACTAACAAAAAATGCTTAAATGCTAGCATACAATTACTTAATAATCTTATACTAACTTACTGGCCCCACACAGGCACTCTAAGCTACTCTAAATTCTTATAACTATGTCTTTCGACTTCATTTACATTTTCTTAGAACTATTTATTTTGTATACTTAAAGCTAAGAAAAAAATTTGTTAACAAAACTTAGCATATGGACATAATTTTTTATTTTTAATAAAAACTTAGTATCTAACTTAAAATAAACCTTAGCCTACCTAAACTAAATGTACAATACACACATAAACACACATAGACGTTATACACAATCATACACATATATCAATATACACCTTTGTATACACTGATATATGTATATGTTTCTTAAATGCTAACCTAAACCTATGTAAGCCGGCCATCGCTGTTTACAGAGAAAACAGAACGGTCAGCTCTGCCTCATTAGTGAGGCTGGTCCGTAATTGACGGAAACGACGACGAAACATCTTCTCCATCATTCAACCACCAGAAATGCTAATGCTGCCGAACGTCATCCCTCTTATCGCGATTCCCCACCGCCCTACTGAACCTGAGACGATCCACACTGCCGTGTGCGACGTCTCTGTCGTAGTTGAGTCGCCGGTCCCCAGCTGTCCAAGCGACATGGAAGATTAACGGCACCGCTGATCTATCCTGGATCAACCCTATCTGATCTAGGTAGAGGAATGCTTCCGGTGGAACGAAGCCGTCAGAGCGCACACTCTCGTGGTAAAGGTAATTGGGGTAGTAAGCCTCAGATATCATGTTATTCGTCGAGGTCATTGCTCTTGCAATGTGCCTTCGAGTCAGCTTAATTACGAAGTTGTCCACTCGTATTAGGTTCGCCCTATTGTAAAGGACCTCATTAGGATAAAATTTCTTGTACTCCGACTCTGGTGTTCTGTACAAGCGAAGACAAGCCCTAAGGCAAGCCCTCTCAAACACCCGAATCTTTTCCATTAAGCTTGCTCGTTCATTGAACCACACGGGACAACCAAATACCAGCATGGGCCTGATAAGGGCCATGTAGCAGATTACCTTTACCCTCGCATCGAGTTGGCTGCTATAAAACAGTCTCTTTGTAAGGGCAAAAGCACCTCTAGCTCTGGCCAGAGCAGCATCTACATTTTTGCCAAAATACAGAAACTGATCTAGCCAGATTATAAGGTATCTGACTACATTTCGACAGGCAAGAGGCTGTCCGTGTTGTCCAATAATCGAGAACTTTCTCCAATTTTTTCTGGTATCCCTTGAGGCTCTAGACAACGGCGTCCTAAAGAGAAAGTTGATTTTCAACTTCCAGTCATCGCAAAATCGTCTTATCTTATCGAAGTCACGCTGCAAGAGAGTATTAATGACCTCGATTTTTGGACCTGTTCTGTACGCTACCACATCGTCTGCGTACGCAATAGTATGGGGAAGTGAACCTATCAAGTCGCTTGTATAAATGTTAAATAGGATCGGCGAATTGACCGCGCCTTGCTGAAGACCATTTTTAATTTGAAATATTCCAACAGAAGTCACATCGCCATTTTTCACGATGAACTGTCGTTGGTTAGCATATTATAAAGAATATACAAGAGAGGTTTACTGATACCCAGCCTAGTCAGCTTATAGAAAAGACCCTCTAACCATACGGTGTCGAAGGCCTTCTCCAAGTCAACAAGGCAGGCTCCAGTGCACTGTTTCTTGCCTTTATTCCATTGGATATCGGACACCAGTTTAGACGCGGCATGTGAGATATCATGTCCCGCCTTAAAACCGAATTGATTATCCGGAACTATATGTTTGTCCTCAACCCACCTAGACAGAGCTCTATTGATTACTTTTTCAAAAACCTTACTGATATTCCGAAGGAGACTTATCGACCGGAGATTCGCCGGATTGGATATATCCTTTCCCTTTTTGGGGATAGGTTGAACCACCGTCGTTTTCCAATGCGCTGGATAATGTGCATTATTCATTGCATTATTAAACAGGGTGGTGTAAATGTCCACCGCTTCTAGAGGAAGATGTCGAAGCACGATGTTCGGAATACCATCGGTCCCCACTGATTTCTTAGCCCTGATTGTGTCGAAGATCTCATGGAGTTCTTCCTTCGAAATGAGCGGGGGTAGGTCACCCTCTCTGGCAATGACATTATTGGTCGTATTTTCGTCGGTGAACCGGGTGAAACCAGAGCCCTCGGATCGCCAGTTCCCTATTTGATTTCGAATGCAGAAGTCGTGCACCAAGACGCGATTGTCCAGGTCGTAATTAGGGCCAATGATATCAGTGGCCTTGTATACTTCCTGGAAAGTCGCCCCTATGGCCTCAACCTTCTCCTGTGGATCCTCGATCACAAAAAAGTCGTCATCAGCGGCCTCATTTGGATCAATGCCTGCTATTGTCAGTAACCGTTCGTTGTCTGTTGTCCGGGCTATTTTAAGACACTGAAGGTCGTTTTGATTTTTTCTCCGAAATATTTTATTTATTTGCGGAAACATATTCGGGTTGCTGGTGTTTACAGCCCGAACCTTGTTGTTCCAATACAAACTTACAGAAATTCTGTAATTTTCTTTTATTAGCGTTTGAATATTTTTAATCGACGACTTCAGTGTCCTAATCTCCGGGTCTTGCCGGTCAGTTAACCGTCTGTACAAGTTTTTAAGTCTTGTCAGGAGTCTACTTTTCTGTCGGTGCAGTGCGTCAATAGTAGGATTGCGGAACAGGTCTTCGTTAGTCGTACGTCGATACCGCGGTATTGTAGTGTCCATAGTTTGTTTAATTGTCTCGTCCACTTGTTTTAGGTAATTGTCGATCTCCTCGTTTGACAAATTCCTATTGGACGGTAGGTGGAGCGTGTTCGAGGAGAGCGCTCTAGTCAAGGTTGCGGAGAAGTGTGTCCATCGAGTCTTACTGTAGTTGTAAGTATATCTTTGGACAAACTCCTCCAATTCCGCAATTTCGTTGGGAACCGTAATTTCGGTGCTAAAACCGCAATGGTCGCTGTCATACACGAATGTGCGCAGACAGTTTAATGTTTGTAAATTCGTATACGTTCGTCGTACAGCAGTAGATCCGCCTCTGGGAAACGATGGGTTATCCGTCGCTTTAAGACCGAGTCTGTACATGACATCGTGCTGACCCCACCAATCGAGTAGTAGGTTCCCTCTAGTATTTGGCAAATTATTTCCCCAATCTCTATGTCTAGCGTTGAAATCCCCGCCGATTATAAAATAATTCTCCCCCGATTCCGGCCTCAGAAGTCGAAAAAGCGTGTCGAGCTCTGTAATGAATAGGGTGGATTGTGAAGCCTCAGGTGCATAAACAGAGGCCAAGTACAGCCGGTTTCCACTGCGGAGCGGAATGTAAATGACAACTTCCTCCAACACCTGGAACCTGCGCAACACTCCCTTGTACACTCTGTGAAATTTTATACCTTCTTTAATGAAGATCGCGACACAACCTCCACGTATAAAGTTACAGCTATGTTACTAATGTATGAAGGTGACATTCTCTTCGTTTACTCCGACTTAAAAAGCTTTAACTCAAATCGAAACGCAAATCTGCGAGTGTAAGTAATCTGTGAAGACAGCGAGCATTTTACAGCAGCCAACCTATTACAAATTCTTAAGAAAGGCGGGAGGCTAAAATGTTTTTCTGATGCTAACTCGGTTTGTAGCAGCGATGACTGAAAATTGTGTATTGGTTATGCTTTATCCATTCGTGATACCACTGCGCCATTCATTTGGGAGTCAAGAAGAAACCTTCAGCGGCTTCGAGCAGCACTGAAGCTGATTATATGACATTATCAGCAGCAGAGAAAGAAGCGGTGCTTTGCAGTCTCTCATCAAGGAGATGAGTTTTTCTGAGTTGATGTTGAAACCCACTAAATTGAATGCTTACAATTTGAGCTAACAAGGACTGATAAAAAAATACTGTTTATCATCGTCGTATTAAAAAAATCCCCATGCACTAATTTCCTTCGATATAATATATGGAAAACAGTCAGAATTTTATGGAAAAAATGAAAGTTCTTAACTTGATCTGTAACTTACCCATCTCTTAACTCTTTACACACTCGTCGGGTTTTTAGTTATTAAGCAAACACCATGTCAATAACAATACAACTTCACGCAAAAGATATACCAAGCGATTTCGTATTTAATTTTCACAACCCAATTTGTAAGGGTCCGTCCGGTGTAGCCCAATCGGTTTGAAGTTACTATCGTATTTGTCTCGTGACTGCATCAAATAAATTTCCAACACGAATTCGAAATTTTAATACCTTTGCTAACAGTTACCGGCTTTTTTAATGTTCCCAAAGCATACGGGTACTAACTGGGTTGCTCATTAAATAGGTTCGTCACAGTCATGTATTTTTTAGGTTCTCACACTTCACAAAAAACAAATACATTCCAACTTCAATAGGAAGGAAGACCGCAATTAATAGTGCTTAATGTCATTCGAAACATTTTCAGGCACGTAAAAGCAATTAAATTCCATGAAATGGAAAAAAAAGACTGAACCACACGTGCATTAGACATGAAATTGAATTAGCTTCCGGGACCGTAATAATCGTATATACAGTATACCCACTGGGAGCACCTTGGAATGGCTTAGGTTATTAAAAAATTATTTTTTGACATATGGCGACGGTAGTTCTTCTACACTCAAATAGTATAAGGCGAAACGGAACGTGAAGCAGCATAGTAGGAGAGTAAAAGTAAAATAAAAATGAAACCGTCACCACCAAGCTTATATCGACCACCACTGTACTCAATTTATATTATCTTTTGGGAGTTACGCTGGCAAACTTTACTTTACCATGGAAATGTGCATCTCATTTGGGAATTTTCTAACCTTAACAATTTATGGTGGGCTGAATGAAAAGTACATCCGGCCACCGTGCTGTTTGAGAGCTGGAAACCCCACTACGCTCGTTATCCTTCGTCAGTGTCAATAAAGTCAACGGTGGCAAGTTCGCACTATGTAATCAGATCGTTTAGGCAGGAATACTTAAGAAGGGCTAAGGGATTTCCTTCGTTAGTTCCATCCGCCTGGAAGCTCTTAACTTGGTGTTTAATGCATGCATATGAAATGATTCTATATATACCTACGAGTTACATGGTAAAATTTTTATATTGCAACGGTTCGATACTGAAGATGACTCATAGCATCAACTAAACTACCTCCTACTTTTGCGTAAGCCTTAGCTCTAGTACTACCACCTGTTTTATTAAAATCGCATTAAATTGGAAGCAATTAATGTGGAACGTCATCGTCATCGTCATCGTCATCGCCATCGTCATCGTCATCGTCATCGTCATCGTCATCGTCATCGTCATCGTCATCGTCATCGTCATCGTCATCGTCATCGTCATCGTCATCGTCATCGTCATCGTCATCGTCATCGTCATCGTCATCGTCATCGTCATCGTCATCGTCATCGTCATCGTCATCGTCATCGTCATCGTCATCGTCATCGTCATCGTCATCGTCATCGTCATCGTCATCGTCATCGTCATCGTCATCGTCATCGTCATCGTCATCGTCATCGTCATCGTCATCGTCATCGTCATCGTCATCGTCATCGTCATCGTCATCGTCATCGTCATCGTCATCGTCATCGTCATCGTCATCGTCATCGTCATCGTCATCGTCATCGTCATCGTCATCGTCATCGTCATCGTCATCGTCATCGTCATCGTCATCGTCATCGTCATCGTCATCGTCATCGTCATCGTCATCGTCATCGTCATCGTCATCGTCATCGTCATCGTCATCGTCATCGTCATCGTCATCGTCATCGTCATCGTCATCGTCATCGTCATCGTCATCGTCATCATCATCGGCATCGTCATCGTCCTTGTCATCGTCCTCGTCATAGTCATCGACATCGACTCTGTAAATATTACTGGAAAAGAAGATGGAAAGACGACAGAAGGTGAGTTACGAGGAATTCTCTAACTCAAAGTGGATTTTCTGGAAAGGCATCCTTTTTCCTCCCCGTTTCCCCATTTTTCCTGGTGTTACAATTCACATTCAAAATTAAATCAATTTTACGAGAGCAAACTCTTGTGGAATCGAAAATTAATTTCACTAATTACACAGGGTGTGCCAAGAGCTAGCTATACGAGTCTGTATGTATATGTGCTGAAGGAAACTGATAGCTCCTTACAAGTTTCCATTTTTCTTTTCTCAATTTCCTGTCGCCTGCAACTATATTCTCTAAGAGATGAAGAGCAGGATGAGACATGGTACTCGTAAGTATGTGTGCTGCGACATTTGATTTAATTTGTTCGTTCCGGATTTACTTTTCTCATATTCCAGCTACCACCTGATGAAATTGATGATAGCCGGCAGGGTATCTGGAGCTGCAACAACTCATGATGATGGCGCCGACGTGGTTCGTGGTGGGTTCTTTGTGCGAATGGGCATTAAAATTTAATTGGAACGTAATTGAAAGCTGCTTAAAGGAGATGCCTACTTTGCTGTGTCATGCAATTGAATGACGTCAAAGAGCAAATTGAAAATAATATCCTGAGCTTACTTCCAAAGGAAAAATGTAAAATTGAAAAGTTTTAGGAACGTGTTTGATGTTATACTCGTAGAAACTAAGTGCCAAGTAACAAGCTACAGGATGCAAACAGGCATTTTATGAATGAACTGTACTCACTCTGCGTTACTTTTCATTGAAATGATTATTGACGGCTCTAGTACGAATAATGTTGGTGTTAGTAAGGTTGTGAGAGGATTTAATGTATAATAATAAAATGGAAGTGAAAATGTGGGTACTAAAGGTCCTGGCGTAATAGGTGAATCTCCCTAAGAGCTATAGATCTCGGTAGACAGAATTAGTGGGGCATGTTGTTTGCTATTGGGATTCAACTCTCCGATTTGGATGACTAATATTGAAATGTGGATTTTGATATTGATCATCAAGAAGAACTTTACAGAGAAATATATTGCAGACCTGTTAGTAAGCTTTGCGCCATCACCTCTGTATCTGAGCTTCGAAGACTTCGTAGTGGAGGAGAGAATGGCAGACCTCCTATGTCAGAATAAGTATAAGTGACAAAAACTGGTTTACTTGATAACAATTTTTGACTGCCAAGAATCGGAATCGTAAATGTGGAAACCCTCCTTGACTCACGAAAGAGGATCCTAGCGCCATATTCACAAAACTTGAAATAGATCTAGATTTGGGACTAAGTGAAGATAGATGAATTCCCATGTGTACCCTTCTGTGTGATTCCAGGTTTCATATCATAGAAAGCACGTAGTTACTGTATATGGATGACCAATATTTAAATGAGAGAGTAATGAATTTTTCTATTAGGTTTTACCACGTAAAACGTTCTATTTTCCCTCAGTCGGAAATAAGAAGTTCTCCAGTGAACATCTGTACCAGAACGTTAAATTTTCTTTTTTTATAAAATAAAGTGGTACGTGTGCTTGACGTGTGAGAATTTTATGGTTCGTTACAAGTAATGTTATTTTTTTCTATGAATTATTTACCATGCTGTCGGCAGTTCAAATTCGAACCCTCTGCCTTTACGAATTTAAAATTAATGTGTCGTTCGTTGTTTTAAGAGCAACGGTGGATGCGGATCCAATTAAATCGGTGCAGGAGATTGCACAAAGCATGGGAGTAAGACCAATGACAATAAGTCGACACCTTTCTCTCATAGGAAAGCAATAGTAAGAAACTCGATAAGTGGGTTCACGGGGAAACTGAACGAATCCCAAAAACTACGGCGCCTGGAAATCTACGCATTGCTTACATTAATTAACCAAACTGAACCGTTTTTGCATCGGATAGTCACCTGTGATGAAAAGTGGATACTACATGATAATCCTAAAAGATCTGAGCAGTGGTAGAATGCAGATGAAAAATCAAAACACACCCCCAAGCCCGATCTTCACCAAAAAAGATTGGTGGAACCAAATTGTTAGGTGGACATCGAAAGGACAAATCCACTTTTAATTTCTTCAACCAGGAGAAACGATAAACGTTATTAAAGATTGTGAGGAAATCGACATACAGCCACCTGCGTCGGCCAATTGGCACAGTCCGATTCTTTTGCATGACAATACAAGATCCCATACCTCACAAGTAACAGTAACCACCATCCGACCACGTTAGGGTAGGTGAAGTACGTCGTCGTGCTGTATCTGCTAAAAGCAACCAGGTACATTTTTTTGATTTGCGCAAAATTCCGACAGGAAAGCCTGGATAGCTTTCAGTAAATAGGGGGAACACTAAGCTATGCTATTAAACCATTTGGATAGCAGCGTGTTAGTTCCGAACACAAATAAGCATATTCAAAAAATTCCCGGTATTGACTGAAATTCTTCTTAGCTGTACCAAGTCTATTACTGGAAATACTGAAACCCATCACAGCTTGCGCATAAGTAAATAAGCACTTCCCAAAACCTTCCACCAAATATGTGGCGAAGATCATACTAAGCAGGATCAACATTTAATGACGAACAGGAAGACTTTCGCTCTGTATCTTCCCACACCCGCTGTATGACATATCATAATATGGCAATGCTTCGAGTATGGGCCACTTATTCTTTCGGCACACAGATCGTGGGGAATCATGGACATTTTTCACAATAACGTTTGAAGGTTTCAGGGTTTTATAGATTGCAAATTCTTTAAACAAATAATAAAAAAAGTTTGAGCTGATAGTATTAACACCACTAGATTCTTGAGGTCGGTTGCCTGTTTCTATTCTAGGGTTCTTATTGTGGTAGCTCTATTGTAGGGTCCTTTGAAGTGGTAGGAGGTAACGTGGCATCCGGATATGACAAAAAGACTAATCTAGAAGAATAAAAAAGTGAGCGGTTTGATCGTTTTCAAATTATACCAGCTTATCCGCATTTTGAAGACCTATGATGTATTTGTCTCACTAATTTCGTTGCTTTCCATACAAAGGACACTATCGATATCATGGTTTGTTTCCAGCGTGGTTTAAAGTAGTAATACTTTACTTACTTACTTAAAGTGGAGCTTCAGTTCAGGATGGAAATGGGCTTCAACTAACAATAACTAAACTCCCCCCAGCCCCATATTTAGCTAGCCGCCTCCAGTTTCGCATGCTAAGTTGCCTGAGGTCCCCTTCTACTTGCGTGCGCCACCTTATGTGGGGTGGTCCTCTACTGTGCTGCCCTGCGTGGTTAGATTCAAAAACTCTGTGGGTCGGAGCTGTGGTGCTTATTCGCTCAACATGGCTAAGCCACCTCAGGCGTTGAGCCTTCACTCTTCTGGCTGAGTCGATGTCGCTGTACAGTCCATATAGTTCGTCATTGTACATCCTCCTCCATTCACGTTCTATACAAACGGAAACGAAAATCACCCGAAGAATTTTTCTCTCAAAGCAGCAAAGTGTGCTCTCATCCATTTTTGATAAAGTTGATGCTTCTGTGCCATAGAACAGAACTGGCATTATTAAGGTCTTGTATAGGGTCACTTTTGTTACTCGAGAGAGGGCCTTGCTAGTCAATTGCCTTCTTCACCCAAAGAAATATCAAATGGCCAGATATATTCTTCATTTGATCTCAGCGCTGATTTCGTTGCCTGAATTGATAACGAGACTAGCTAGACAAAGTCCTTAACTACCTTAAAGTAATATCATCTGTCGAGAGTGACGTTCCGTCGGAGATATTGGATATCCGTCCTGGTTGACAGCATATACTTGGTCTTGGCCTTGTTGACTGTTAAACCTATCTTCGCCGGTTCCACCTCAATACTCCCGAAAGCGTCACACTATGTCAGTATCATCGACACGCGTACGTGAGTACTTGGACGGACTTTTGAAAGATTGTGCTTCTTGGGTTGGCGAGTGAGTTTAGAACTACTCTTTCAAGAATGATGTTACAGAAATCGCATGACAGCATAGATTTGTCTAAATCCGTTTTTGACATCAAAGGTCTCGGCGAGTTCTGTACCGAGTATGGTGGAACAGCTTGCATTTTTCACTGTCATCCTGCACACACGGATGAGTTTGGCAGGTATGCCAGAAGTAGACCTTGCTCGTCTCTATAGATTCTGTTATATACACCTGGAGCTCATGGGTCTTTTCCAAGATCTTCCGCAGTGTGAATATTTGGTCGATGGTGAACTTTCCTAGCTTAAACCCACACTGATATGGACCAATCAGGTTGTTGATGAACGACTTCAGGCGTTCACACAATACGGCAGATGGGATCTACTTGGCGCTGTTAAAAAGGCCGATGCCTCTGTAGTAGGCGCAGTTCAGAAGGTCTCCTTTCTTGAAAATCGGAAAACCAACGCTGAGGTTCCATCAATCGGGAATTCGTTCGACTATATTTTCCAGATGAGTTGGTATATGCTTCTTACTAAGTCATCGCCTGCTGCTGAGCCGTGTGCTCCAGCAGTTTTGTTGGACTTCACTTCATCCAGCTCGACCAGCTGCGACCCTATTACTACGTTGCCTTGTTCATCTCTATATGCTTCGGTTCGGGGTTTGTGTCCGTGACATGTTTTTTTTTTAACTTTTGGTAAAACTTCCGAAACTCATTCCTGGAGTAGTATTTCTAATTTTCTCGCGCTTCTCATGTTCCTTCTTTTTCCTCCTTAGAAGCCGGTGTTCGTCTCTCCTCCCCTGCTCGTAGAGCTCGTGAGCCGCTCTAATGTAGTTCCGCTTTGTATGCATCTTATTTAGCTGCATGTGCTTGCCGCACTTGTCGTCATATGAGCCAATTCGTTGTGGTGGCTTAGAGAAGCCAAGCACATTAGAGGCGGCATCTCTGACGGCTTGTTCTCAATGCTGCCACAGGTCTTCGATACTTGATCCTGGCGGTATAGTACCTTCAGGGAGATTTAATTGGAAAGGGATTTGGCGATTTTTTGCCAGCGCAACGTCGAACTTCCTCACACTATTAGGTTTCCTTTGAGATATTCGGAATATCTGCAACTGTACAACAAGGTATTGGTCCGAGTCGATGATGGCCCCTCGGAATGTTTTGACATCCATAATACTGGAGGAGTACCTTGAGTCGATCGCAATGCAGTAAATCTTGTTGACTGTTGATTGAATTGAAATTCCCTAAATACAGCTTGTGAATACCGAGATGCTGGAACCACGTGCTAGCTACGGCAACGTTTCGCCTCTCCGCAAAGACGATTAGCCCAAATCCGTTATCGGAGGAGTTGTCGTAGAGGCTATACCTTCAGACAGTACAACCAAAGATGCCCTCTCTTCCTAGCTTTGCATTAAAATCGCCGAGGAGAGTTTTAATGTCATATCTAGGGCACTGCTCGTAAAGCTGGTCCAAGAGCTCGTAGAAGCTACCTTTGATGTCGTCATTTTTCTCCTCTGTGGGAGCTTACGCGCATATAAGCCTAATGTTGGAAAATTTAGCCTTAATATGGATTGTTACAAAGCGTTCGTTAACATGCTGTCTAAGTCTGCTTCTAACAACAAATCTGCATCCAAATAGGCGCTGCTTTTGCCGTCGATAACGATAGCCGTAGTAGATGCCTCAGTTTTTCATCCTCTTTTTGTCCAGCAGATCCTATCGTATTTCTTAGATGGCAGTAGTCCAGGGTCTCCGCTTGTTGCGGCTGCACGTGGTCTATTAAGGAAGCTAACATTCCACGTGTAAACCCGACGTTCGTTGCATTATTTCGTTGTCCTTGGCTTGTTGTTGATTCGAGGATAAGTTTTTTTTTCGCATGGCCGGGCAATTACCCCGGCAGCACAAACTCCAACCTGGAGGACCAGTTCCAATATAGTTACCCCTAGGACGATGAGTCGGTGAGCGCTGCTGTTGGTCTATTAAGGGCTTATCCACCACCATCTCTGTTCCAAGAGCCTGACTTAGCTTCAGAAATCGTTACCGGCCTGAGCTTCAAATATATCTGGGTACCCCGAATAAGGTCTTCTTTGCTTCATTCAGGGATTTTACTTCACTATTGATTACATCTGGGGAAATCATCGGCTATCATAGTGTTACTATTTTTGTCTGCAGGTCAGCACGCACGCTTATTAGTTCTTTCGGGAAGTCGAATCCGGATAGAAATGGACCAGTATCCGGTGCGTACCACTTGGAGGTAAAATAAGTACAATTGATGTGTACAAACAGTTACAATACTGAGCTTCGTCAAGTTATCACCTCTCAGTACCAACCCTATTTCTGAAGCACCCAGCCGCAGTTATACCTAAGCTCAAGTTGTTGTCCGACAGGATCCTAGACTAAATTTGTTAGAAAAATAAAGGAGGAAGTAATTGACTTAACCCTAGCTATCAGAAATGCTTAAGAAATTACGGATTGGAAAGACCATAGGTGTATAAAACTCAGAATTTTATGCGATGTCACGGCCTTGTCGAAGGGGAGCTGTCCAAAACCTGAACAATGGCCCCACCATATATTTCCAACTAAAGTGTTTAGATAGAGAAAACTCTCACAGATCGGTTTGATGGTATAATGCAAATTTGTTACATTTCTTAAGGAAACCTGAAAATTTCTAAACAGGCCATTAATGACTAATTTGGAGCAATACTGCAATGTTTACAGATCGAAGTAGAAACATTTTAGAAGCTAACTCCAATTTAAAAAAATGCGATTCCGATTTCGCTCGGTGAAACAAGTAGACTGAAAAAAATTTCTCAAAAGGTTCAAATTAGCCAGGCTGGAAGCACACAAAATATCTGATGGTACCTAAACCGAAGACTCTCTGTCTCATGCTTGAGACTCATTTTTCCGATCACCGAGGCTTTAAGTAAGTGGAGTAGTAGTAGTAATTACATTTATTTGTCATTGATTAACATATCATTTACATGATTCGTTTGGAATTCAGCTTACACAGAGATACGATAACAGATTATCTTACTACTGAGAAAAGCATTAAATATAAATTGAGCGTTTATTAATGTGAAGCTTTCAAAGGAAAACAATGAGTAAAACCTTCAAGTAAGTGGAGAAACCAGTCGTAGCTGTATTGTCATCGGTTGTAGTGGCTGATGAAGCCATTGCTTCCTTTGAAGGCACCAAACCCTTGGTGAACAGTTATAGTAGCCTTATACCGAAATACCGAAAATCAGCAAAGATGACTTCACGCTCGCCAAGTTTTAGATATATCAGTCTGACTTTATTCATGCTGGAGAGCATGGAGGGAATGGATAAGTCCCAAACTCAACATGCCTTCCAACGCGAGAATTCTTGCGATGCTCTGCTTCAAATTCTGATGACCAAATTTAAAGGTGCACTCGACGGCGCAATGGTACACCTTGGTCTACTACCTGATTTATATTCTCAATGGCTCTAACGTGTACGCTCAGGCATATGCAGGTGACGCAGGTGTGCTACCCTTACGGAAAGAAAGAAATTGACTGGTTTGACTTATCTATTTCCCCAAAGAAGCAAAGGATTTGGGTCTCACCTTGGACAATAAATAACTAAATACGTTATATCAACACTTGCAAGACCTGCCGGCTTTCTGGCAGTATCAGGAAGCTTTCAGCATTAAATCTGCTCAGCTATAACAAGAACAACTAACAATCCTACACATCGGTTGTTTTAACACGGCTCTGCAGCTTGGGGGCTTTACCCAGTACGCCTTGCTATGCTCTTATAAAGTTTAAAAATAAATAGCCTTTCCTACAATACGTACTGGAGTACTGATGACCTTGCATGCCGACTGTGTTTTCACTCTGGCCTTATTAACTGACATGTGATGCAATAACATATGATCACCTGTTACTGCGAAAATACGAGATTGACTTTCTCTATGCCTAGGAGTAGTTCGGTCGGGATCCTTAGTCAAGTGTGAAATGAGATCGATCTGATGGCAGTGAACTACAATAAATTGAGGCAGACAAGCTGCGATTATGACCGTGCTGAACCTTCTCACCAATTACAGGTTAGTTCCAGAACGCGAGTCTTGTTTAGGTCCCAGCTCCAGGTTCCACGGGAAATGAATCCGCCGATGAACTTGCTAGCAAGGCTCTGGTTAGAGTTTTTCAAGACTCGAAGCTGCGCTAGGATTGCTAGCGTTCTCAGTTAGGGCTTCTATTGACAGTTGAGCTTCATGTGAGTTTAACTAAAAATGGTACGAATCGTCAAGATGTACAGAAAGAAGACTGAGAAATTACAGAAAAAGGAACGCTCAGGGGATATACTGGATTTATTCTTCCTCTGAGTGCACTATCCGACAGAAAAACAAATTTGCCAATAAATAAACGCAAATAGGTCTACTGTTCTTTTAGAAGTTCAAGGTTACTGTTTAGAAAAGGATCTAAAGCTCTTTTTACTTTTTGACGACTATTGCTTTATTTTGTTTTCTCATGTTTAATTTGTCTTTGTTCGGGATACTCTGGGCCAGAAAACACAGAAGATCCTTTTCTTGCCATCGGCAATGGAAACACATTTCCATTAATACTCTCATGTTCTGGTATCTACCAGAGTTTGACTTTATTACTTTTCGATAAGCCTTGAAAGTATTGAAAAACTGATTAAGAAACAAATATCTGGAAGCATAAGGATTAAGGTTTTCTTCACTGCGTACATATGAGTTGATGGGAGAGACTTTCATTTTGGAAGTGAAAAACACAAGCGTTAGCTCTATGACATGGGAATCAAAACCACCATCACCCATATTCAAAAAGTAAATAGAAGAAAAAAGAAACAAACGGAAGACACTATGTCAGGAAGACTAATTACGACTCATAAGGTCAAAGTCAATTAGGCACCAAAAGTAGACGCTTCTATTGTTCAACTTCCAACAAACAGGGAATGGGTTGGTTTTTGTTATTTTTTTTCTTACTTTTTACAAAGAGTGAAAAGAATACCAAAAAAAAATCAATAGAGCCATGTGGACCCAATTAAAAGTTGTACGTTCTCGGTCTCGTTCTCGGTAAAAATGTTCAATTTCAATTTTCCTCTCCACCCCGGTGATTATCAAGAAAAAATGCACAAGTCTGAATTTCATATTCACATTGCCCACATGGAATCATGAAATAAAATCACAAAATCATGGAATCAATCATGTGCCATTTACAGATAAAAAGCTATGCGCTCAAGACTTGACATTTCTACATGGTGCTTTCTTCAAACTCCATCTATGGGATGGATGGGACAAGATTAAAATGATTAATAAGAAACCGCCAAATTACAAGTATTTCAGAAGAAATTCCATTTTTGATTTTTTTTTTTGTTTTGCACTTTTCTTTTTCTTTTCATCGCTCTCAATTGGATTTCATTTTAATGGAATGTTGAATCAAGGATATGGTTGCTCGACTTTTATCCATTACACGAGCGTGAAAAATATCAAGGAGTACTCATATACGAATACCTTCCGACAGGATCGTCGTTTGCATTATACGAGTATGTGTGTTCTTTGTTCCGGGATTTCCAAAATATTTTTTTATTTTTCTTGGCTTTTATGTGAACGACATTTTTAATGTTCTATTTTGGAAATCTTTCACTTGATGATATGAACGTATGTGTATTTGTGCAAAAGGATAACAGGATACTTTGGTCGCATATACCATAAACACTTGTATATACACAAAAAGTATCATATAATGAACCATACGCATTATGTGGGATTGATGTGATGAAGGATTTCTTGTTTTTAACTGACAGGAAGCTCTTTATTTTCATTCATAAGAAAAATCTAAAAAGTCCTACCTCGAACCGAGAATTTTACCCATTTTATGGCGAAACTTTATTTGTTTGCTTATTCAGAATTTTTTTTTATTTACTCGTATATATGAGTCTTTTTGTTGTTGATTCTTTTTAAATTTGATTGCAGTCAACCAAGTCTGATGGTATTGTGTTTGCTTATGCGTTAGGGAAATACGGTTACGGTTTGTTGAATTTTCATCCGAAATGGCCTTTCACAATAACTAGACTCAAGGACCAACAGAGAATATCACAAATAATAGTCTGCCAAAATTCGGATAAAGTTTTGTGTCACAAAATCTATGAGGTGAAAGAACTAAAGCCTGCTGACTATAAGTAGCATCGTGACTTCTTCAATAGGTTGTTGGAAATGCATCAAATTGATCAATGCCGAAATATCTTTTTGAGCATTGATTCGCATTTCCACCTTCAAGACTTAAACAATGAATTTTCATGGCAGCAGTCTGGAGCTACGAACGTGGATGATGTTTATCTCTAGGTACAAAGCGATGTAATATGCCATGCAAGTTGCTAAATTGTTGTATTTTTGCTAGAAATGCTACATGATCCAGTCATTCATCGAAATGGTGATCTAAATTTGGCATTAAATTTAAACTATGCCAAGGAGAAAGTTTACGTTAACGGTTCAGGTGCTGGGGCCTGAGGAACAACCCCCGCTTGCTATATCATAGATCCTCTGGTTAGCATAAATAGTTTGATATGATGACTGAACCTAACCAATGCGACAAACAACTTGCGTTACCCCTTCAGTACTTAGGTATGCGCGAAGATTTCGCCTATCATTGACTTGTTGGGCCGTAAGTAGTATTATAGTGTCACATATGTTACGAAAATTTAAGAAAAGTCAACAGACCATTTCGCTCAAGTTCTGTTCCAAGATAGCATCTTTACTTACATCACCTTGTATCCACTTCATCGGAGGTAAAGAGCTTAATAACACAATATCTTCTATAAGCGCACAAACCTAGTCGTATAAAGCAAATACATTCTAAGTTCACTTTAGAGAATATAAGGGAAGAACAATATGAACAATATGTCAAAAAGTTCATAAAGATTTTTATAAATGCACTGCTCGCTAAAATGTTTTCTAATTTCACAGAAACTTTCCCCAAAGACGGACGCTAATGCATTCTGTTTTACTCAAACGATTTATGACAAAGAAAAGCATTTAATAGTGGCATTGAACAAAATCTCCTCCTCGCTGAAATTCTATAAATTTATTCACAATTCATGGTGATCTTACAATGGCAACAGTTTTAACCTGAGAAGTTTTAAAAAAAGCAAAACCAGCTTCGCAATTATCAGGACAATTATTCCCTTTCTTTAAAGTTGGACAATGGTGTCAAGAAATCTCTCTCAAGATATAGATACCCACTACCACCTTAAACTCATTCAATGTCCTCATTTCATTTAAGAACCATCAGCGTACCGTCTCACCACAATACAATCTTAACCCACTTTCCCTTTCTTGACTAAGCAGAAAGCAAAATTCTTGTGCTACCAAATGGAATCCGCAGAGTATCTCACGTCGATTTCCACGTAATAACTCCTAACGACATAGTTCAGTTCTAAAAGAATTTTCAACGCAAAATCTCATTTTAATTTACCATTTTATAGAAGAGGCCATAACGCCATCATCTTTGTAACAAAATAAAATCAACAAAAAGAATTTAATTCATTTCTCCCTCTTTTTCGCACCGTGCGTTGTTCAGGTGATCTAGTGAATATATTCCACTTTAGTTCTTCTACGTTAAATGTAAACTCCTTGGTGATGCTGATGCCTAAGCTTGACGCTCGTTTATATATGCTGTGCACAATAGAAATCGCGCATTTAGGATACGAATACTAGTAGGAGGAGGAGTCCTTGGTATCATACTGCGACATCGTATTCTCAAGAATCTAGTGGCATGAGAAGAAATCTTCCAGGTTTATCATAGTGACAGTATGACACCATCAAAATCCAAGTCATGTTTTCAAAGATTCTTCAAATAGCTTTCAGCGCGTGGGGATGTGTATCATGGATGGAAGTCTTTCTTATGAAACCTTTGAAGGCAGAACAGTTCAACAATATAAATGGAAGTAATTCTCAGAAAAATTGTACCGACCTACTTTTGTTCATGATTTCGGTTCTAAACAGTGATATAGGTCCTTGAATTTTCCCACTAAATGGACAAATGCAGTTTTGGAGGTTCCTAACATGTAGATTTAGCTAGCTTTTTGAGTGGGAATCCACGGCGAAGAAATTTTACTTAGCTCCAATTTTTTGATCCCTAGATATAGAAATTCTATCTATATAAGAAACTATAATATTGTCCGCACCACAGCCGCATTTTCATATCTACACTTACCAAAGTTTCCACTCTTTTAGACATTGAATCGTCTAGTGCGATGCACGCAAATAAATATAGACTCTTCATTCTACAGTTATACGACTACTCGATAGGAGTTTACCGCAATGTGTTCGATAAGTTGTCAGCTAAAAGGTACATGAATATGTTTCACGCTTTATAAGAGATGATATTAATACTTTGCTGATGTTTATAAAACAATCCGTCGGGTATGGATGTCCAATAATAAAAAATAATAAATAATAAAATCATCCATATTATAAAGCAGACGTAAGGAGACGTAAAGAGGCACAATGTTAAGCTGTTAGTAGCTTATGAAATTCAGAGCTTTTTTGGTGACGATAAATGATGTTACCGTACCGCATTATCGAAGGGAAGGTGTTGAACCTAATTGCCAATAACACCTTGCCTGATACACCTGAACCATACCGATTATATTGGACTAGTTTGGCGTAGGGTTATGGACCTTCACCAGTTGGTCCAAGACTGAAAGTACAACGCATGTAAAGTGGGATTTAGAAAAATATGTCCAACGTCCTTAGCATTTTGAGCTCATTCACTCAACTTAACGCTGCTGCACATGGAACTGGATGACTTTAGTCGAGCCGAGTTGATGTGGGCTGAAAAACCAGGAAAGCTTTACGTATGCTGAAATGGAACGTTTACATTATAAAACAAGGATATGATTGTTTTATATTTACTCTTCTAATTCGATATAGAACTTGGAAATGAATTGCTGCAGGCCTATATGGAACTTATTAACATCAACATATGGCGAAGGAAGCGGCACTAAATCAGTCATACGTTTAGGTAGGAAGAAAACCTTATACCAAAGTTTGTTATGCAATGGTATCCACTTACTCCAGCAAATAGAAGGAAGGTTCGCCAAAAGCTGACGTGCCGCAGGTGGGTTGCGGAGGAATTAAGGAAACTTGGGGTTTTGCAGAAATTTGAACAATGTGGCATTGTTGAAGCCCTATGCTCCACGAGGAATCACAGCAATTAGAGGTGTCAGATACTAATTACACTGATATGAACTATGGACTGTGCACCCGACAGTGCACTTGAACAAGTTAGTCAGTTCGTCAGAAAACTGCAGTATTCACGCACTTTTTCAATTAGAACAAGGCGAAACAGCGCTTGGACTTGGTAACATAGAACCCTTTACTGGGGTCATCCAGAGAAGTGGAGCGTAAAAATATGTCTTTTCTTACGACGACTGTCTCGCAATGACAAGTGAAGCTGCAGCGATCAGTGCTACTCGTATATGTTTACGACACCTCCAAGGGAGTGGCACCATAATAAGCCGCAAAAGAGCAATCCATTAATCTATCAGAGCTAGTCGTTGCCGTCCACAACAGCCTAACCTACCCAGCAACAACGGGCCATATGATGCGAGCAGAGGTCCGCCTTTTTGAAAGCAGTGTCCACATAGTGAAACTATTTACCATTACAGCGTGCTAAGGGACCATCTATTTTGTGTTTTTCTCTAGCACATCGAAATCATAAATACCTACGCCGAGGTTAACTTCAGCGTGTAAGGTCAAGTGCGCCATAGTTCAGACCATCTCGTGGAGAATATTTTGTCAATCAAATCCCACTATTGATTAAATAAAATAACACGATCTTCGTCGATATATGCAACCGTACATACATTCACTTTCTGGGTGGGTTTCGGCCACCATGCCACGTTTGACCATTATAGCAATTTATTTTCACCGGAACATAGTCATTATAAGTGACCACCACGGCGCATACCTTTCTCCATCAAGTGTCTATTCGAGGAAAAAACTATTTGCCTTGCAGTCCTTCTAAAACCCTTAGAATATTTCGAGTGAGTTTTTCTTACAATTCCAGTAGAATGGCTCCATCAATAAATGAACGTTAAAACAGGCAGATTAACCACACTCCCACCGCTATTGGATACCATTGAAGGTAGATAAATTGGGAAAATTTTTGTTAAGATAGATTTGTCTCAAGTATACCAGCAGTTGGTGCAAGCTGAACGTTCTGCATTACTGCGAACAACATAAATTCACAAAAGTGAGCTCGTATTCAGGCTTCAATTCGAAATTTCCTCGGTGCGGAGAAAATTTCAAAGCTGCATAGAAAACACTCCCAAAACATTCCAGAGGTCTGGCCATATTTTGGCATATTCCGCCTTCCTGCAGGAATGGCAAATGAGATTTTGTCCCAATTCGGCAAGGCTGAACTGCGATCGCGTAAGGAAAATTTTCGATTTGGCATAAAAATCGTGGGGTTCTCAAATTTTAAAATCTACGCCCAGCTTATATAGCCCCAATCCACAACGCACTAGCTATAAGCCATTACAAGCATTTCAGGGCTTATAAACTTTAATAAAGTATTTTTGCCTTACGAAGCTACTACCTAACAGCGAAAAGGCTTTTAATACACTTATGAAAGTCATCGCATTCTACGTCGTATTAGTTCAGTACAATGAGAAGCTACAGTTAGTACTAACATGCTATGCATCAACGACAACGGGTCAGTTGTCGATCACAAGTTAGCAGATGGGTCTGAGTAAGCAATTGCTTAGGCTGAACGGAAGTAAGCACAAATCGACATACAAAACTGCAATTATTCCCTTTTCAAGAGTCAATGAAATTCACAATTTACAAATGCTTCGTGGTTTAATCTTTCTTAACGCTTATGACTTCAATTTGGTACATAACGCTAGTCGCAACAGGAAAGCACAGAGACGAGTATGAAAAAATATGTAAGTTCTGGTCAACGTTGCATGAGGACTTATTCACTCATACGTTATGTTGCTAAAAGCAAAAGCTCTTTCGCGATATCTGATAATTGCGTTTTAAATCCTATGCATTTTCACCGGGTCAAGTTGGAGTGTTGTAGTAGCGACTCTTTTGAGAATGCGAGTGCGAATGGAAAACAATCTTTGTCTGACCAATAACCTTTGTACCGGATAAAGTTGTAGTCCTTTTCTAACTATACAACAAAAACCATCACCAGAGTGTCAGCCATTAGTAAATTAAAGCCTGAAGCAGTGGAAACCCTCAACTACAATTTACGGATACCTGCTCAGCTGGACGAAAGCGAAGTAACTGAAACATTTGGCAAGCTTTCCCTTGCCGCTTTGTTGTCTTTTCTCATTAAAATGATTTTTTTTTTTAAATTCGTTATATTTTTTTCTGACCAAGTCTTCCATTTACTATGTGTGTTCCTCCAGAACTGTTTGTTGTTCCCTAACGAATGTTTGACTTTCACTTAAGAGTATTTATCTAGCTCATGTAGGAGTAATTGTTGCTATCTGGCGACTGCATTGTGTATCTAGTTGCAAATGTATAGCCAAAGAGGTCGAGAAACCAATTAAGAATGTCCAAGATAGATATAAAAGAATAAAATAAAAAATAAAAATTATTTTCAGAGAAGGGTCTCTGTCTATCCTTTTTCTGATGGTATCTTTCCTTTGAAAGAAACGGAAATTCCCCGTATCTCTCATGTCCGACCAACGCCCACGCACGTTGCATGCTATTTGATGATGACAAAGCGAAAAATCCAGTTGGCTCATTTAAATTTTTCGGCATATACTCGTACACTTCTATAGCTGGGCATGGACTCTCTTGCGTTCAGAAGGGAAATCGTTTAGTTTAAAATACGAGAATGCTACAGATACGAGTACTTCGTAAGCATAACACGAAAACATTGCACAACCGTTGTCCAATTAACTTAATTAAACGGTTCTCTGGTATAAATCTAACTCAAGACCGTCATGAGATAAGAAGAAAGTAACAGACAAAAATACAAAGTTTAACCGAAATGATAAATTATCCAAGGGTTCAAAAGGAGGAACACATAAAGAACTGGTTTGGTTTGGGGTATAAGGTTCCACTCATAGAAGGAAGGGAAAAGTTTTGAAAAATTCCCATCATGATACCGGTAAGCTGCCTATTGGGATATACATACATATAAATACAAGTACATCCCCCGAACGTTCTAGGATTTCTTGTAAATTTCAACGAAGGTGGGGGATAAAATCGCGAAATAACCATAGAATACAAACCAGTTAGCATTATCAGATCTGTGGTGTGTTTCTGAAATCCGTACACCCGAATTCAAGTACACTTGTGGCCTCATAAAATTATCCAAAGTGTATTAGTATACTTCATCCCTTCTCTAACGTTGATATCCCCAGTGGCATGGTCTTGTTTTGCAAAAATACAAAACAAAAATTAGGCAGGTACCAGAGGCAATGCTAAACAAAACAGAAAAAAACAACAAATACATACTCGTACAATCTCATCAGTCGTAGTTTAGAGCTTAACATTTGCTAAGAGTGCGCACCTCACTTTCCTGATGGTTCTTTGCCTTTATATCCCTATAAATAAGGTCACAAAATTGTTTTCCAATTTCACCACCCTACTCTATTTTGTCCTTAAGTCCTTTTTCACCCCATCCCTGTGATGCTTTAAATTTTCGGTCTCCATTAGGTGGGTTGTTGACACCCTCTTTTTATGAAATTTCAGCCCACTTAAAGATTAAAGCTAACAGTTCACAATCACCGCAGGAGTTATAAACGGCGACTGGCTTCTCTACTGTTTCTATTTTTACCAGCTTCTCCCATCTGCACCAGGACTTGAGTTTCTAGCTGTAAAAGGGAGCCAAATCAAATGAATATAAAACGAAGCGACAAAAAGGATCCATTGGAGATATTTTGAGGAGGCTAAAAGATGTGCGAAAACTGTTACGGTATTGGTTGTTAGGTAAGTATGGGGGTGTCGTTCTCATACCTATTCCTTCCACTAGTTCCCTATCGCATCTATTGGCGGCTGTTACGACTCCCTTTCGATGGTAATAAATTTGGGGAAAAAGGGACACGAAAGGAGACAAAGAAAATTTTATCAGCAATTCGTTTGGGGGTGATGGTGACGGTAGTGCCAACAAGGCTGCTGAGTAAAATTAAATCTTTTTCACCAACTTCCAAAGGCTACCAACAAATATATAGATTCTAGTACCATCCCCTGATTCTACTACGAGTAGATGTTGCCAACAACAATAATCATGAATTCGATTTTTCTTCGTTTGTATAGGAGAATCTTTTTTTTTACTCATTTGTGTATAATCCGCACCCGCCACATCTGGTAGCACTTTAGGATGTTTCCCAGATGCTATTTGGTATTCTCCTTCCAGTCTCTAGTACGTCCTGAGGGCTGCTACTCGTACGAATCAAACGCTATTAATTGACTTTATTCGAAGAGCTAGGGGACTGCTATCGTGTTGAAAACACCATTCTTTTGGTTGCAGGGGAATACGAGCAGGAATGATAACGTGGCTCGACTGAGAATGGTTTCGGTGATCCCACTTTAATTTAATTTCGGTGTTTGGTGTTGGACTAGTGAATAAATAAAACTTTTATCATAGGCTTATAGAGCAAAAGACTGATTGATATATTGCCATCCGAGTGGTACTCAAGATCATTTCAATCTTTCGGCGTCGAAGGTGGTTGGGGGCACTTTAGTTTATATTTCATTGACGACTAAGCAAGTTATTTTCATAATGTGTAGGGTTTTCCATTTTTGTTGTTAACTTCAATAGAGCGACTTTTTTCACCCGATGTGTGGCAAGTGGGGCCGTCCTATTGAAACCATATCTCACCAATATTGAATGCACACAGTGCTGACAGAACGTCTCATGTGTTTAACGTAAGTACTTGCCAAGTGGGCTTAAACTTACGGGATGCCCATACATCCATGGGAGCAAGGATACGGCTTGCCATCGCTCACCGTCATACCATACCAATTCACTGTTTCAGATACCAATTCGGAACTGTGTGGCCGGCACAAGTTCCACCCTTGGTAAGAGTCGAGGCCGACCTAAAACCTCTTACCGCTCTTAGGGTCACAGCACCCAGTACTTATTGCAACTCTACATTGGGCCGAAACCCTTCCCGCGATTTTGGGTTTAAACCACAGCCACCATGACGCTCCCACAAGGGGGCCTACCTCTAACAAGTCAGGCCCGAACCGAGATCCGGGGGGGCTCCTGACTCCCATGGTACCGTGATTTAAGTCCTGGTAGGGACTACCGGTGGTCCCGCCGCCAACAAGACCTATGACCGGCAACTTGTGACTGATCGAATCGTAGCAACCTTCGGTAGCGTCATCTGAAGATGTTTACGATAAGACCAGTACTTTGCTCTGCCCCCGTTCATTATTAGACAACGTCATTAAAGGGCGAAGCCTTGATAATTGGGCGGGGGCCCCACAATTGCGGACAGATGTCTCATGTTTTTAACGTAAGTACCTGCCATGTGGGCTTAAACTTACGGGATGCCCATACATCCATGGGAGCAAGGATACGCCTTGCCAGCGCTCACAATGATAATCATTATTTGATACCAATTCGGAACTGTGTTGCCGGCACAAGTTCCACCCTTGGTATGAGTCGAGGCCGACCTAAAACCTCTTACTGTTCTTAGGGTCACAGCACCCAGCACTTATTGCAACTCCACATTGAGTCAACCAAAGGAAAACCAAGGAAAACCTAAAGGAAAACCAAGGAAAACCATAGGAAGACTCTTACCCGCGATTTTGGGTTTAAACCACAGCCACCATGACGCTCCCACAAGGGGGCCTACCTCTAACAAGTCAGGCCCGGACCGAGATCCGGGGGGCTCCTGACTCCCATGGTACCGTGATTTAAGTCCTGGTAGGGACTACCGGTGGTCCAGCCGCCAACAAGACCTATGACCGGCAGCTTGTGACTGATCAAATCGTAGCAACCTTCGGTAGCGTCATCTGAAGATGTTTACGATAAGACCAGTACTTTGCTCTGCCCCCGTTCATTATTAGACAACGTCATTAAAGGGCGAAGCCTTGATAATTGGGCGGGGGCCCCACAATTGCGGACAAAAATATGTCCCAACATGTCCAGATAGCCATTGCCATTAACTTGCTGACATCATCATCAACGAAAAAATAAGGCCCAATGATGCCGCCGGCATGGAAACCACACCAAAAAATAAATTTTTGTATATATAGTGAAGCACATGTGGGTTTTTAGCACTACAGTGGCGCATATTTAGCTTATTGACAAAGCCATGTAGCCAGAAATGACCTTCATCGCTGAAGATGATTTTGCAATAAAATTCCATTTCCAGAGACTAATCTGCGAAAGTTAGTTCTTGAGTCAGTATGATCTTATGCGGATGTAGGCCGAGATCCTTTCGCAAAATTCGCGGCAGTGTTGTTTGAGCGATGCTCGATGCCTGCGAATGACGTAGAATGGATTGATTTGGGTCGCTGTCAACAGATACATTTATGGCCCCAATATTTTTGGAAATCCTTGCATTTCTTTCTTTCAGTGGCACTAGAATATTAGGTAGCAAAAATGTGAACTCAAATTTTTGCAACAAATTAGGAATTGTGAGCGGAAGGGGGCGATTATAACGACCGAAAATTAGCGCTATCGCTCCTAAAGTTGAGGCCACCGACTCCGAATTTTAGAAATAAATTTTAATAATTTTTAAACGTTGGTCGTTCGAGTGCTGAACCATTACTAAATGCTACTGACAAGCAAAATATTAATATTAATGGCAGTTTACAAAGAAACAAGGGTGCGTTCACATTTAAAAAAATGTACAGTTCCTTATGGAAAACCCTATTCATACTGTGATGTTATGATGATGTGATATACTGACTGCAATTGCGTCAGTGGTATCTAAATCTGTCCGGAATTTGAATAAGTTAAAAATATATTAACAGGACTTACGAGTAGCTCCGTCATTCCAACATCTTCATTGAGAAGAAGGAGTGAAATCACAAAGAAAAGCGAAATGTCGTCTCATTTACCGTAGGTATTGCAAGGGCAGAGCTAGTCAAAAATCCAGCGCTTTATTAATCTTCATTCTGGGGGTTTGGAATAGTTATGAGGCACGTAATATGGATTAATTTTGTTCCATTTATGAGCTTTTTCTTTGATTATGTTAAAAGTCAACTGGCTATAAACTCTGGTCATTACGACGTCTCGCCCGTTTAAATTGGAAATCGATTTCTTCCCAACGTATTAATTCAAATGTGACCTGAACCATTGTTGCGATTGCACAACTCATAAATGTACAGCACTCTCTGAAATTAGCGGCAGTCTTCCTGCCCTTCCGCAGGAAATACCGAAGCCAATTTATTGGCGCCTATTGATTACAACGGTTTAACTGAATATCTAATTTGCTAGTTATAAGTTAAGTCACATTCAAGTGTCTTATTTCGTAAAATGACTATGTGAAGTCTCAATATCACTTGAGGAAACATGAAGTAGATCAATCTGTGTAGAAAGAAAGAAAACCAGTCACTTTATCATGAGTATAATATAAAAAGGGGAAAGCTAAAATTTCCCAAATCACCTGTCAATTTTTCCAAATGTGAAGTTGTGATAAGTACTCGTATGTTATTGAGATAAATATGGATTACCGAAAGTTCGCTACATCTGGTGAAACATGCAAATTATCAACGCGGCACTGTGACTCCGAACGCCAAAATTCGTAGCAAAACCTTATCTATAATAATTATTCCATTGATTATTCAATTGATTCCATTTGAATATAAAAAGCGAAAAAAGAGCAGCAAACATTTTTTTGGATAAGTCGTTTGATTTATAGAACTTGTCAAAAACGGTCAATTTTGTTTTAGGGTAAAAATAAAAAAAAAAGTTTTGCAATTTCTTTGGAAAAATCGGTCATACGAGTATTTTATGATAATTTTTTTATCTATATAATGCAACTTAGTTGTTTTGATTTTAAAACAAATTAAAATATAAAAAAAAAATATCTTAAAACTCTTAACAAATAAAACAGAACTACATCTTTGTGTACTAGCTTTTGAGATTTACATCGACCTAAATACAAAAGTCTCACATTAAGCTCAGGCCGTAACAATTTGTTGATGAATATGCAAAATTGTATCTGCAACTTCTTGTAACCTTCAGCGAGAAAGGAACTTCTTTGAAAATTTGATATTTAAACTGATGTTTTCATTTAAAAAAACTCCTTTTCGCTTAGCGCCTTTCTTAAGAGCTGATAATTTGAAATTTTGCATGTAGATAACCTAATCTATGATAAATATTTTTTTTTTAATTCGCCTATTGCCATCCCCTTTTTCCGTTTTCTTTTTATTTTTTTAAACACACTGTAGTTTAATTCTTCTTTACATAAAGTGGAACGTACATTGCACACAACCAAAAGTTATATAATCATGTGATGCACAATACTGAGAGGAAGATTTTATATAGCATGGACGATCAGGATTTGCAATCCTTAACAAGAAATTGTAAATATGTTAAATAAACGGGGCCAAGTTGTATTCGATGCATAGATTTTGTTAAAATACGCAAAAAGACCTTCTAATCTTATTCAAACATAATCAGTATTATAAGGAACCACGTCGAAAACCCAAGTCTGACACTAGTTACTCTTAACCAGTAAGAAAGTGTAATACGAGTATATATGTTAAATTAAATTAAAAAAATAGAATAGAATCTATGGTATGATTATGGACTTGGTATTTACACATTATTCTAGAATAAGATGTATGAGTTCATTTTAAAACCGGCTTAGGGCCTCCACCAACAAGACAGCGAGACTGTCGACGAGAACCAAGTCGAAATAAAAGCGGATATACAAAAGTAATTCCGGGAATAATTGGGGTTCATTGTTAATAGTTCCTCCTAAACAAGGATTCAGCAATACAAATGATATAAATGCTTCTCGAAAGTTTTTCGCAAAACCAAAACTGATATCAGTTTTAACCTGAATAAATGAAGAAGTTCTGAAAGGACTGCAAGTGACTTAAGCGGCACTGCCATCTAAGGATTCGAGGAATATGCTAAAAAACATCTTCTAGAAAAAAAAGCTATAAGGTCCTGTCACAATAATGGGCTACTCCTTAAACATCAACTTTTGCCAACAGAACTTTCGGAAGAATCACAGAAAACAAGGAACAAGAACTACATGCCATATCGATTCCAAAATAATTGAAAAATTTGACGGAAACGTTTCATTCGTAAAGCAAGTTACATCTATGAAGGAACTGCAAAAAAGTTTTGCTTAGAAATTGCTAAGTTGTTCTTGTGTTAAAAACCATATTTGCGCAACTTGTGACTGTTTTTAAAGTAAAACATTCAGTTAGCTAGTTGTTGTTTTATTTCGAACTTGTTTTATAATTGAAGCGCGTATTTTTTATGAAATTTATAAACAAAATTGTTGAAATAATTATTAATTTAAAAGTAGCTGCGTGTTTATTGTGAATCAAAGAAATATTATTAAAATTCTGGTATTAACTCCCTGTGTACTCCGGCGAAAAGATACTTAAGAAATGAAACCACACGGCTACTAGAAAGGATGGCAGAGCATACAAAGTTGTAGAGTGCATCTATGCAGTGGCTTCGTTAGTTTTTTTTCTTTGCCCTTCACTAAATTAAATAAGTCGAATAAGTCGGGAAGACACTTTTTGCTTTTAGTTAAAAGTCGCAAGAACACATTCTGTTTGTTGAAAGAAATTTTTTTTTCTGTAGATTATTTTTAAACAAAAAAACTTGCCATGATATGTTTATTCATTCAAGAGAAGAAAGTCATCTGGCGCTAGATTGCACCGTCGACGGCATGAATTATTCATAATATTTAATACAACATAATTTATTTCAGAAGGAGAGCAATTACGTGAGGGTGATATTCCAAACCTTCTTTTGTGCATGTTCGTTGTAAACGTATGCACAATCGTCTGACTTTAGTGGTCTTATTTTGGCTTTTATTTGTTTTATTTGGTTTTATTGGTTTATTGCTAGAACTTGTTTCATCTCTCCTTTGACAGCTTTTTTCTTATAATATGTGAAGGTGTGTTTGTTCTTATACTAGTTCCTGGCTTCTTGCTCTTTTTCTTTTATTAACCGTTAAAATATTTAACGCGTATTATCACATCTAATGTTACGTATTTCTGCTATGTTTCTACATTACTACTGCAACGCTACAGGCCACTTTATTTTGGATAACCTTGTTAGTGGGGGCAAGAGCTTTCTGATGTTTTGGCATTTGAGTGATCCAATTATTTTTCTTTCGTCCTCGGCAAAAAGAAGGGAAGTAATTCTTGACTCGTTGTGCTGCTTCACGACATTAAAAAGCAACGGATTCCATACACTGCTTTGGTTTACTCCGAATTTAACTACTAATTCTCTGGTTATTCCCGCTGTGCATTAAACATTCGTTTAAACAACATCGTATATATCGTGTATTTTTCTTATATACAGTCTCGTGTACATTTTGATATCTTAGCGCTGTTTGGTCAGTTCTCTGGGAACTCTGTCGAGCACTGGGCGGTGTTTTTCCATTTCTATTCGTAAACTCGCGTTATATGTCGACATGCCTCTCACAAGAAATTGTAATTGTTTATAAAACGAAGCCGTAAATCTCTCCGAAACTGTCCAATTTCTGTTTGATCAAAGGGAAATATCTTCTAAATCCTTGTTGATTTTACTACTACCGTGTTCAATGAGTCCCAGTGGAGCAATTAAACATCGTCAGCATGCATTTGGATATTCGATGTTCTGTGATGTTGATAGAAGTTCGTTAATATACAAGAAAAAGAGCAGAGGTTCTAATATTTAACCTTGTGGAAGCCCTCTTATTTGCTACTTCGACCTCTTGTTTATTTCAAAGTTCATATGGTCTACCGTATCGAAAGCTTTCGAGAGATCTAACAGGACTGTGATCTGTGATCTGTGATCAATATCCAAAGCCTGACGAACATCTTCTGTCAGATGGCATGCAACTGTGCTTAGCACGGAAACCAATTTATTTGTGAACAATAAGTTTCGTTCGTTTAGATAAACATTCATTTGTTTCTGCATTACACTTTCGAATGCCTATGGTGGTATGGGTCTGCAATCATTATTCTGAGGGCTTTTACCGACATGTATATAGTAGTTTTGTTAATTTCGATTGACAAGGAAATGCCCTCATCGTCAAGATTGTATTAAAAGTGTGTACCATTTGGCAGGATTATGGGCAAGATTTCCTTTATGAAAGCCTGAAGAATTCCGTCTCTAATGGAGAGAAAACTTTTAACAACTTTAAGGCCATCGATACGTGAGAACTGGAAGTGTTTTTCACAAGAGTTAGATGATTCACTGAAATATTCATCAATATTAACAATATTTTAATACGGATTTTTAATAGTCGGAAATGGGAGTGAACTGAAGGTTTTATTTCATGTGTCAACATGAATATTATCGTTGCAGTCCTGACGTTTAAACCAAAGATTTCGGATTATTACCCACACTTCGGAAAGAATGTTATCCGGTATTCTTGATAAAAAGAGTGAAAAAATGCGGACAATCACGAATCATTATAGCATTGTTACACTCTAAGATTTGTTACTTTATTTCAGCAATTCACCTGAATGAGTTCAAAATTATTATTCTGGATGAGTTGTATCAGACTTTTATTGTCGCAGTACAGAACCCTTTGGTTTAGTAGATTCGGCAACGTTTCCAGTTCCAAATACTTCAGCCATACCGATTCCTTAGTCGCAGTGATGACGGCTATAAATTCTAACTGATGCTTGGAAGCCCACGATGTTTTGCATGGTGAAGAGATAACCCGAAATAGATTTTCGTTCTTCAATGTTACTTACCCAATCGTCATCACAAAAATCTTCAATATTGTTGCCTGATTTGATATAGGCAAGCTTATTCTCGATAGTACTTTTGACGTAACGAAACACTCCCAATGTAATTAAGATGATGACGGGCCTTGTAATTTGAGCTGCAAACAATACACTACCAATAGCTTCCATGTAAGGCACTCTATCTTTCTCTTCGGGCATTGACTCATTTTTTACGAAATTTTTGGTTTGTAGGTACTTATCGGGTTACAATCCTTAATGCCAAATCTATTTCAGATGCTGTTAATATACTGCGGGTGGTCAATTGAAATTTCCCTGCAGACCTGTCACTATTAACTCGAATACCAAGAATGGACGAACCTTCTGCTAATTCCTTCATCTGAAAACTTTAACAGAGAAGTTGCTTCAAGTTCCGTTCCTGGATTTTGTTGTTCGAAAAAACCAGCATATCGTCCACATACACAGCAACAAACAGTATTTGGCTGGAACCAACACTGTAGTACATACATTGTTCTACATCTGACTGCTTCCGGCCTAATCCCAATATAACTTTATTCAATTAATTGTTCCAAAGTCAACGAAATTGCTTAAGGCCGTATAACAACGTACGCATCTTATCTTACTAGTTTCATCACAAAACGAGTCGTGCGGTAACTTCATCCATATGACAAATATTTAAATCATATTTTACGGCTAAGGCAAGAAGAAACTGAATTGACGAATATCGAGTAACTGATGAAAATGTTTCATTTTCTGCAAAAAAAAACCCTGGATACCAGCCGTGCCTTGTATTTCACCACATCTCCATTCTCCTTTCATTTCGTTTTAAAAATCCATTTCGAATTTATTTGTATAGCTTTGGATAGTTGGACGAGATCCCAGGTACAATTCTTGTACTCAGATTCCATCGCATCCTTCCAGTGGTGTCATTCCTCACACTGCTTAGCCTGCTATAGTTTCTAGATCAGAGAATTTAGCTACTGCACCCAAACTTAATAGCTTGAGCCTGGGAATGGCAATCGACACAGATCTGCCATCCCATTGACCTCAGTGTCCAATGGACATTCTGGTACTTCATCCGAAATTGGAAGGTCAGAATTAGTCACAATTGCTTTAGATCATCAGCTTCACCGAAAAACAAGTCACTGCTCACAGCTGGCACATTAACTTGTCTTAGATCATCAGTAAAATAGTGAGCGTATGCTTCAGTAAATTTATATTGTTCTTCATGATATGAGTACTTGAGAATCGCTTCAAGCTATATAACATTTGAATTTCTTACAAATTTAAGATAGTACTCGATCGTATGTACGAATGTAACCGGTCAGCGGTTTGAAATATATCCGAATGGTTTGAAACAAAAATGGGAGTGCGACAAGAAGTACTTGGTACAGGAAACTAGAATAGCTGCCATCATACTGCGGGACGGGTCTTCGTCTGGTGCCCGAATATAGTAGATTCTCAGAAAAGATGTTCTTTGACCTCAATTGCGTGGTTATCATCCATCCAGTCTCCTTTCTTATTTGCATAAAACAGCAATTAAGCTATTACGTATGGAAACCAAATTTTAAGCGAAGCCTTTTAAGACCAAACAAAACCAAAACCAACTTATTACGCATATACATATGTACTTACATTTTATTCTTGTTTGTTTTTAATTTAAATGAAGTCTTATGGAATTTGTCTAGTTAAATGATTTATGCAACCAATAATTTAAAAAAAAATGTAATAAATCAAATTATCTATCTAAATCCATCTATCCATCTATCTACTTGAGAATAGTTCCATTTCGAAGAACATTACACTTCTACATACAATAACATTCCGGTTGCAGTCACACAACCGGTTCACTTAAGAATCATTAGAATATCTTAGCAGCATATATTCCCCAGATTTCCCATCCAGCTTTCCGCACTTTTCTTGGGGAATATGAATCATGCACTTTCAGCCAAAGACATGTATCATATACAAGTCGTATTTAACGCCTGACTACAGCTCTTCTGCACGGAACTCGATTAACTTAGATAATTTTGTGACGGTGTCCACTGCTTCAGCTTAAAAACGCTGGGAAATCTCTACATCGAATATCATACAACGTATGTTTTCCACCAGGGTTCGGTATATGTTCGCAGCTACACAGTTCGGCACCGTCTTCTAATGATGAATGTCGTATTGCGCTAAATTCATTTCCGGAAGAATTTTATTTTTCGTGAATCCTGGTTTTCAGCGTACGTTTTAAATTTCACAAATTCTTTAAACACATCAGATTTTTTTTTAGTGGGATGGCAAACTCTTTCCAACTGTAGCGACAACAAAAGTAACAAAATACTCACAGTAACTCACGTCTCTGATTGAATGTGAGTTGTGTACTTTTGTAGAAAACATTTTAGATAATAGATGGTGTGGATGTTGGCTGTCAATTACTGTCATTTACTGAATTCATTGATCTTGACAGATATTATACAATCCTTGGCAATTTTAATCATTGAGTCGTTTACCAAGGAATGACGCATTTTTGTTGTTCAATCTTATTACAGAAATGGGCTATCTGTAAAAGTAACATTTCGTAAAATTCGTGAGATTTTCGGTCAACATAATAACCCTAGTGAGTCCGGAATTCGTGCATTGGTGAAGCGTTCTGAAGAAACTGATTCCATAGCTGGTCAAACTCCATATTAACATGCTCGGCCAGCACGTACACGCAAAAACATTACCACTGTGAGCGAAAGTGTTTGTAACCAGCCAGGTGAGGTTGGAGACAGTTACAGTGAATAAAGGACGCTACAACATGTTGACGGGCTACTTTCTTCCAAAATTGAATGAGTTGGGCCTGGACGGTCTCTAGTTTCAACAGGATGGTGCTACCATCCATACAAGCCAGCAATCAATCAATTTATTGCGTACGAAATTTGAAGATCGCATTATTTCGGTTAGAGGAGAAATTGACTGGCCTCCAAGGTCATGCGATTTGACACTTTTAGACTTCTTCCTGTGGAGCTATTTGAAGAGTAAGGTCTGCTCCAATAACCCAGCGTCAATTCGAGATCTCAAACATAACATCAGAACTGAAATTGTGGAAAACTTATTTATAGTATAGCAGCCTGCAGAATAAAACCAGTTACAGTTCCGAAAGGAGGCCATACAACATAGTGATTCACGTCAATTTCACGAAAAAACCTAAACTCACAATCGTATTCTGATTTCCCCATTGTGCCTAATTATTTCTCGTTAATTTGCTTATTCAACATGTGAACTTACCTTATGTTATTGCTTTATTTATGAATCAATAAAAAATAAATACTATAGAAGTATGTGGGAATAGTGTTGATTTTAATATGACGATGGAATATGTGAGTTATTGTACATCCAGTTCATGATGTCACCGACAATGGGCCACACACATCAGAGTATATCAAATCCAGCGAGTTCTCTGCACGACTACCAATATGCTTGAATGGTGCACGTGTGTATTTTCCCTTTACACAAATTAATTATTTATTTAATTTATAGCATCTCTGTACATATTTAACTTATAACAACTTTTTGTACTGAACAGGTATAAAGTTTACAAAATTTAAATTAACAATTCACAAACTTTCATTATAAAAGAAATACCAGAAATTTAATACATATAGGGAAAAAAAGAAAGATAGCAGTACAAATTACAGAAGGATATAAGGTATAAAGAATAGAAGTACAATAGAAGTTGCTGCAGATTTAATGACCCAAGTGCCTAAGTGTCCTACACCGCAACTGTAACAGCGAATTTTTTTTCTTATGGACTTTGTTTTGTTTGACTTGCTAATCATCGCCTTCTCAACGGTACTAGCTTCACCGAATTTAACTTGCAGCTAAGTCTTCACTGCCTCGTCTACTTTTATGCCAGTCTTCTTCACTTTGATCGATGTCATGACCATTTAATTCACGTAGTCCTACATATTTTCACACTCAGATAGTTTAACCGTATAATGACCTTTGGGTAGAATTCTACCCATAGCTGCACTTTCTTACAACATATCGGAGGAACGGTAAAAATCAGCATGCTGAAACTTCTTGACTTTGTTGCAAATGCTGTTTTGCAATAAAAAAGTAATGTTAGCCGTCTTTTAACGAAATAGGTATAATTCTACCCATAGGCATTTGTTTGCGCACAAACTAATTTTTATGATTGCTTTATGTGGCATAATATACTTGTGCTCAGCACTAACTTCATAGGATTACAAAATGGAGAACCACCGTATAATTTACAATTTCGTGCAAGAAATGTTATTCTTACAGCTTCTATGGAATTCATAAAGTGAAGGTATTTCTTTGGTTTTATATATTATCTTTTGTATGTAAAGTTATACATGTAAAGTTATATGTTAACTCTAAAATTTTTGACTAACGAAGAGATTGGAATGTTACTGAACGAAGATAGTGCAGCAACAGATTTTTCTTCAGACAGTGAACACGAATATGGACCTTAACAAGATGAGTGCATTTTAAACGTTGAGGATTCTTCGGATGCTGACAACTACACTGAATTTCCCAATTCGACGTCCACATTAATTTCGAAAGATGGAACAGTCTGGAAATTATCAGAAAAGAAATTACCAGCTCAAGAAAACACTGGCAGAATGCGTAAAGAAATAGATGCATTTTTACTATTGTTGGTGTAACAATGGAAAACATGATCATTGATAGTTCAAATGTATATACTCGTATATGCTCGAGCTAAATTTCCACAAGAGTATGTCGTAAATGGAGTGTTCAGTTTCTTTACATTTTTTGATTGTAAGGCTGAATGTATTGCTTAGATCAAAGAACGAAGCGGTGGCGGATTTGTTTGACGAACAATTTTGTAGACCGATGTTTCGAGCAATCATGTCACTTTGAAATCGATGAACAGAGTTCTTCGTTTCGACAACGTGCTGAGCAGAAGGCAAAAAAAATTTGGGACAAATGGGCTGAGCTTCTAGCCATTTATTGCAATCCACATGAATGTGTAACTGTTGACGAGCAGCTTTTCATGGACGATGCTCATTTCGGCAATATATTTCATCCAAGCCCGAAAAATATGGACCCAAATTTTGGCTGTTAGTATGCTCACAAACTTGGTATGTTTGGAGAGTTCAACCTTACCTTGGCAAAAAGACCGGCAAACTAGACCGGAGCAGAATCAGTTAAAAAGGGTTGTATTGGATCTCACGGATGGGCTAAAAGGTCACAACGTCACGATGGATAATTTTTTTTTCATCTTACGAACTTGGCAAAGAGTTACTCAATAGAGGTTTAACGATAATTTGTACAATGCGGAAAAATAAAAAAAGAATTTCACCAGAATTATTAGAGCCCAAGCGGCTCATAAATCAACTCTTGCCTTTACAGACATCGCATTCGCAGCTGCCGAATTTATTATAATAGCGTATTATAATTCAACAAAAGGAAGTGTTAACACCATTGATAAGATGCTGTCATGCTACAGTAAACTTGTCGTTGGCCGATAGCCGTTTTGCAAATATGATTGATATTTCCGTTCTTAACGCTTATATTATTTATAAAGAAATTGAAAAATCAACAAACAATTGAAGTCCGAAGAGAAAAAACTTTCTTCGTGAACTCGGGATGTCGTTGGATAAACCGTATATGAATAATCGGTCGAAGAATTCGAAGACGGCAGTATCACATAAGCTTTTATCAACAGTCCGCGGTGACTCTGATATGTCATCCTTCACGGATAAACGCCCATGCACTTCCACAATATTAAAAAGGGGTCCATCAAATATTCCACATCCATTACCACAGCAGCAAAAAGGTCGAGGAAGATGCGTTTCTTGTTATGAAGAAGGTTTGAACAAGGACAAAAAAGCTAACTGATTTGTGTAATTTGCAAAACACCAGCCTGACCTGCTTTGCATAATAGAAATATTTATATTAAATGTTGTTCCAAATTAAGAAATAATTAAACAAATAAAATTTATTTAAAAAAGTCTAAAACAATTCTTATTTTCTTTAACAGGAGAGGCAAAATATATTTATGGGTAGAATTCTACCAATAAGGACGTTAACGTAGTTTCTTTTTAAAGTCAATCTACGGTTAGGCTGCGCTAGCTGCTTTAATGATTCCACTTTACAGTACAAGCAGGTATTCTCAAAAGCACTAGTCAGACTATCTCAAGCACTATTAGCTTTAGTTACGTCAGTAATATAGGAATAATTTTGTGTTTCTAATAGCAACATTAGTTCCGACTTCGCTTTTTGGTCCAGAGCGAGTGCATCTACGTCGGCGTCTTTGGCAGGTTCAGTTTCCATGTAGCTCCATATTACTTTGATCATAAGGAAAGAATTTGCAGCAATTTTCCAAACGTAGTAGTTCTCATTTCTTTTTCGATTATCAAGTAAAACGTTCGACGATAGTTTTGATGAGCGTCGTCAAAAGAACGCGGACAATCCCGAACAGAGAGAAGCAATAGAAAGAAATCACACGCTTGGAAGTACACCGATGAACTGAACCTTCATTTACAACAGCTTAAGATATTTTAACACATGAAATCAGATCATTAGAAAGATCTGGTCGATCAGTTTATTATTATAGCATTGTTACTCTCTAAGATTCGTTATTTTATTTCAACAATTCCTTTTAGAGCTTCGACTTCCATAAATTCTGCCGTTTGCTCTTCGTGTGCGACTGCCGAGGATATCGTACTGCGCGGAAACTCTTCGTTTAGAAAGGCATTAAAGTACTTTTCCCATCTATTCCAAACTTCGTGGTCACCCGTTAGTAGGCTTCCCTTCTAATCTTCAATATATTTCATAGAGTTTTCCTTTCGTTGCACCGCAATCTTTGCATTTCTTCTACTACTCGTACTTGTTGCCTGCTTATAGATTGTAAATGTAGTTCTTCTAATTCCCAGTACAATGCCTCTACTGCTACCTCACGTGATCTTGCTACCGCTTTTTTCTGACCTTTTTTGCAACATTCATACTCTAACTCAAAACGCAATTTGTGAGTCTCGTTTCTTCAGCTGTAATTAATCCACGCTTCAAAGGCTTGTCTTTTGTTCTTTATCGCCGTTTTCGTTTCATATGCGGAGCCGGCTTTTTGAAATGCTGAGCAGACTCCTAATTTTTTCTTAGAAGTTGTTGCATACGAATATAGTTTGTGCGGCTAGTTCTTCTTCTTGGCTTATCTCACTTTGGAGCCATTCTCGCAAATTCATTCCAGACCTGGCCTCTTGTGTTATTTAAATTGTACCAGTTTATTTCTTTTACTGACGCAGGATGATTTTGATTTTTTCCTTGGATTTTTCAATAAAAAATATGTTAAAAAGTAGGTGCTGACTGGATAGTGGTTGGCATAAGATCACTTTTTAGAATCTATTACTCACCTATTGCTCACCTATCTGCAGTATATAGCCATGTGCGTACTTGGTTAATAAATAACCTATTTAGTATAGTAAGACCGTGTGATTTGCATGACGTTAGTATATCTTCTCCTGCTGCGTTTTTCGTTCCGAAATTGTTTGCCCCTTTTCAGTCTTCGTATTCGTAGTTCGATCTTCCGACGTGCCAGCTTAAATCTGCAACGATAAAAAGTACTTCCTCCCTTGATATTCCATTTAATAGCTCATCAAAATCGCGTCAAAATATATCTCTTTCTGATTGAAGAACTTGGCGTAGGCCCATAGGCGCTAACAATATTCCACGTTTCGCGTTCAATTACTCGTACCAGTTTTCTATAATTCGGTCCCTGTAAAAAATACTAATATACATGTCTGGATATACGTTTTCGACCATGTTTTCATCCTGCCAATTTCTTTTACCTCTTTAGTAAGAGAATTGACTGGTTATATATGTATATTACCCAAATTTTTGCATATAATATAATAGTAGCAAATTGGGAACACTGTTTGGTTCCATTCCTTTTCAGTGATAAGGCGCCACCTGTCGATAAATGCTCAACGTTCGTTTCCTCAATTCTGTGGTTTCTGTGGTGATTGCAGATGTTTCTTTTATTTTTTTTTTGTTTTTTTTTTCCAGATTCTTTAGTGGTTTGGGGAGGGGAATTTTCATAATTCGAGTAACGATTTGATTATTTATTTATTCTTCTTCTGTGAATTGGGATTGTTTTTATATATATATTTCCTTGGTCTCTTTCATCGTGATTCTGTTGGTTTGAAGGATTTTGGAACAGCTGCTGTGCAATAGGAATTACAATGAGAACAGAACAGACAAATGCGTTGATTTTTTCTTGATTTTTCGCTTTCTTGCTTTGATTTTGATAGTACTGTAGCACACTAAAAATACAAGGCTCTGCAGGACAATTCTCGTATCCTGTTGCTAAATTTTCGTATCTTTTTTAAATTAATTCAACGGCAAACTGAAAAGGCGAGATGATGAATTGTTTGAGGATTATTAGGCGGGTGTGATGAAAGCGCCTTGTTAATTTTCTTTTGTATTAAGCGGAATGTCATTATGGTGATTTAACTGAGGGGTATTATGTAGTAGTATCTATGGAAGGCAAGTCTGTTAATGGAGTAGGCAAAGTACAATACATACGTATATATACTAGCTTGGAGGTGGAAAAGAAGATTTCCGGGTTATTGATTTTTTGTTAAAAGACTGAGTGACATTTTGAATAGCCTAGAAAAGGTGACACTTTTCGCTTTGCGATTTAGATTAATGCAGCAGCCTAGGAAATATTCAGCTATGGCTTTGAGAAAAGGCCGACAATACTAGTAAAAGTTAAGTGCATGTGATTCAAAAGAAAAAAAGCTTTCTACTCAACAGATTCAAACGGTAATCAAAACTCCAGTGCGTGTTGCGCCAAAGGCCATAGAAGATGGCTTTGAAAGTGCAGCCCATGAGCAGAATATCAAGGGGAGGGAAATTCATCAGTCCGTCGAGATCAGAACCAGGCCTACTAGGAAAAGCCCCATGCAGATGAACCGGACCGTCCTTTAGAGTCTGGTAAATGCAGAGGTAAATGCAAAAATGCAGAGGTATTTTCGTGAAAGCTTGTTTCATCAAAAGATCATCCATGGTAACTAGACCCATGACTTGCCGACTGCTACTTTTGACTGCTAAAAAGCTTTCAGCTCTTTTCGGGGCTGTATGTTTAATCGAAAGAAGTTTGTTAACCAAAGGAACATCATAAATACCTAACTTCGTTGGAGAATAATATGGCGATGCCTTTAAGCACTAAACGAGTCACACCAGACAGATTCCTTCTTCTAGTATACAGAATAACTTCAGTTATGTGAGGATTAACTGAAAGTCTATTTCTCGTGCAACAATCGTCGATTACATTTAGTTATATCTAGGGAAGACTGCGTTTTCTACAGGCAGTTGCTAAGTACAATCCAAGATCGTCTGTATATATCTGAGCAAAAATGTCAGAACTGTTGAGTGCGCTATGCAGTGAGTCGGCCAGCATGCACCATAGCAGGGAGACAGGCGGATGCTGTTTCCTGCCGATACGGGACGGCGAGGGTAAACAAGGATAGATAGATAGATTGATAAAGGGTTTTCTAATAGGGACTTGACAACTTTGAATTTAATTTGTGAACGCACTCACCAAACTGTCACTGCCAATTTATTCAGTAAACTCAACATTTTCATCATCTTAAAGTACGTCTCCAAATTACATAAAAAAATTTTCTACCGAAATTCGGAGTCGGTGACTGCAACTTTAAGAGTGTTAACTCCTATTTTCGGTCGTAATTCTCGCCCTAGTAGACAGGCAATAACAAGTTTAGTGCAAAAATTTGAATCTATATATTCGTTGTGTGATGTTGCCGTGTCAGTGAGACAACGGGTTGGTCGAAGTGCCGAAAATATCGCTGCCGTTCAGGTGTCCGTAGCAAACGATCCAAGTCAGTCAGGAATTGGGCATCGCTCAGACCACATTATGGCGTATTTTGCTTACGGATCTTGGTTTACACCCATACAAGATCAAGCTGACTCAAGAATTGAAGCTGATGGACCATTTGAAGCGACGTACGTTCTCCGATTGGGTTCTGGAGAAGATCTGCCAAGATGATGAATTTCATCGCAAAATAATCTTCAGTAACGAAACTCATTTTTGGCTCAATGGGTTCGTCAATAAGCAAAATATGCGTTATTGGTCGGGTGAAAATCCACATATGCTTCATGAATCACCACTTTATCCACAAAAAATAACTGTTTGGTGCGGTTTGCATGCTGGCGGCGTTATTGGGCCACATTTTTATGTCGACGATAACGATCATCACGTTACTGTGAATGGTCAGCGCTATCGCGCCATGATATTCTATTATTTTTGGCCCAAATTGGAAGATATGGACTTGGACGACTTGTGGTTTCAACAGGATGGTGCCACAAGCCACACAGCACACGCTATAATAGATTTATTGAAGAGTAAGTATGGTGAGCGTGTTATCTCAGGAAATGGGCTAGTCGATTGGCCGCCTGGTTCGTTCGATTTAACGCCGCTTGACAACACCGACGACGTTGGAAGAGCTCAGAGCCAACATTGAACGCGAAATAGCGGCCGTTTCGGCCGAAATGCGTGGCTGAGTCGTTGAAAATTGGTCCACCGAATCGACCGCTGCAAACGTTCCCGAGGTGGCCATATGAACGAAGTCGAGTTCCATTCATAAATATTTTGATTGTACTTCAAGCCGTTAATAAAGTTTTTGAAATATCTCAAATGGTTTGCGCTTTATTTAAAAAAAAAAGTTGTCAAGTCCTTATCGGAAAACCCTATAGATAATAGATTTTTATTAATGTACTTTATAATACATTTTAACAAAAAATCAATTAGCTTGACTTTGCCGTCTGCCAGATTAGCAAGGGCAAGGCTAAAAATATTCCCCAAAACTAGAAAGTTGTTGGAAAAGTAATGAATTAGGAGCAGCTCTCGTAACCCCAATCCGGGCCCCTTTAGTCTAACTAGCAAAGAAATGATCTGACGTGATTAAAAATTAATTATTTTCAGTAGGTTATGGCTTTATTAAAAAGGGCAAGCATTCCTATTAGTTATGAAATACGATTTCATTCATACGACTGCCTCGGCTGACTTCGCAGTAGCGCATCCTATAAACCCGATTTTGCAACATTTTGTTGACTGTGTCTGGCTCTATCTCACGAATGGCTTAGACGATATCCGCTTTAAGGACTCGAATCGTTTCTGAACTGTCCGCGTGACATTAATCTTTAAGGGCACCCCACAGAAAAAGGTCTAACGGACTTAAATCGCAGCTCAGAGGCATCCAATTGGCATCGCCAAGGCGCCTGATAACACTTTTACCGAATTTAGTGCGCCAAAGATCATGCTGAAAGCAAAGATCGTCCAAGTCCATGCCTTCAATTTCAGCCCACAAAAATTCGGTAATCATGACTTTGTAGCACTCACCGATGACTGAAATGTCGTTTCGAGTAGCATTTTCGAAATAAAATGCGCCAATGATGCCACCACTCCAAAACCCGCACCAAACTGCCACTCTCTGCAGATGCATTGGCTTCTCGACAATCACGTGTGGATTTTTCGATTCTCAGATATAGTAATTTTGTTTGTTACCATAGCCACCGAGATGAAAATGCGCCTCGTCAGAAAAAATTACTTGTCGGCCAAATTGGATGTCCAATTCGAGCTGCTGTTTGCCTTGGATTGCTGAATCAGTTAGACTAAGGGAATAATCCGCGGTGATTATGCAAAATTCTCATCAGGCTGGTGCGTGAAATGTTGAGTTGTTGAGATCGATGGCGGGTCGATATTCTTGGATTGAGTCGAAAACATTGTGCCGTAGTAGGCACATTCCCGTCGGTACGTCCTGTATTCGTCATACGGGGACCGTGAAAGTATGAACGCACAGGACTAAATCATTCGCGATTGGTGCTTCATTTTGGCCAAAATTTATTTACAATAAACGGACTGTGCACCTTCAATTCTGCCAACATGACACACATACAGAGTATGCATTCGCAAAGCAGTTAGAGGTCGACTATTCTCTCTATGCTTTTCAACATGAAGGAAGTCGTGGTTTCGGCATCAATCTCAGTGGCTGGCAAGCAGTGTGGATTCTCTTTACATTTGCGGCAGCTGAGCTGTACCCTTTTGGGGGGTAACTTGGTATATGCTGTTGGTACGAAGCAACTTGAAGCCATCAAAAGAAGCAACACCATGAAAGATACCATCTGTGATGTGTTGTGTTATTCAGCTCACGTGCAACTCCGTTCCGATTAGGTTACTGAGAGTTGAGTCTCAAGCATATGACAGAGAGTTTCTGCTTTCGACTCAGTGTGGGTACCATCATGTACCAACATGTAAGGACTGTTATTTTCACAGACAGTGTCGATCTTTTGGAAACATTTTGAAATCCAGTTAAGCTTCATATACTCAGTTTTCCTAAACCAAAAAATTAAACTTTGCTTAGAAGGATGGACCTACCTTTACGAATAAATATACATATGTATATATTTACGCATGCCCCTGGTATAAGGTAAATAGTTAAGATTATAGACCGTCAGTATTTGCAGTAGTATTAGTTTAGACACTACCATCCTTATTTCTTCGAGGTTTTGCCTGAAAGCGAGCACGACTTGTTTTTTTGAACAGTGCAGCATAGTAAACTTCTCTTTAACCAGAATTGCTTGTCAGCATTCATCATAAAAATCGTAATACTTTCGTGTTGATTCCTAATGACTTGCTGGCATTGTCACTAAATGGGAACTTGTAAGGGAATACTCAGTTAACAAAAAGGCCTTTGTTGTTTCTCTTGAAGTTTGACAGTGGTTACGTACGGAGATCTTCAAGTATCTTTGTATTTATTGATGGGAGGTGTCATCTGCCCTGGCTGTATCCTATTGTCATCAAAAAATCTATTCAGAAATAATCTGAACTGTTTTGCCACTCTTAAAACCTCTGATAAGGACCAGCTTCAGTGTGATTGACGTCTGGAGTAGTCTGAATAAGAGATCTCTAACAAAATGCTTATTCATTGAGAACCCTTAACCCATTTTTTATGCTCATTCCATGCTGTTGGCATAATAGTTAATGAACCAGGTTTATTTACACTGATTTATATGAGAATTTATAACGAGAATTTCTAAGTTACCGAATACGAATGATTTTGCAAAAAAAATTTCCAAAATTTTCCAAACAACGGTCTCACTTGAAGTAAACAGATTTGCGCGATAAACTCATTTAAAATAAATCTAATTTGAGTCCTGCCCACCTACACACTCGAGGTAAAAATTGGGTTTATGTCACCTTTCTAGTGTGGGACACATGACTTTCTCTTGAATGCCTAACCAGTTATTTCTTATTATAAGCTAACGTACGAGTATTCCTCCTAAATCCAGTGATTATTGTAAAATCTGTTTTTTTTATACGACTAGTTGAGTGCTCATTTCATGCAACCAACTCCACCATCAGTATAAATTAGAACAAATAGACGAAAGCACGAAAGTCAAAAGCCCAAAGTCCCGAAGGCTCAGGTGCAAAATATTGAATACTCATGCAGATAATTGCCTCCTGCAGTCTATAATTTCTTCATTCCTGTGAAGCATGCAATAATCTCAAACTCGTTCGATTGAAAAGGTGTCTCCTTCTAATCTTAAATCAAAAATTAGATACCATGTAGGAGCAGCAAAGCCAGAAAGCTACGGAGTTAGACCCAAAATAAGTTTACTCTAACAAAACGATGTCATTACTTAGCCCCCCGCACCACACGGACAACTGCCTGGCAAAGGGTTACATTTTGTAAAAGTTTCATGCGATGAGTGTATAGGTATGTTAGTGGCACTTAAACGGATCGTCCCATGGGGGTACTTTCAACTTAAAACGAACGCAGTCTCACTGAATTGCCCCAATCCGATTTTTACGAGTTTGCCAACAAAAAATTGGTATCTGTATACGTGTGAATTATATTGAGGACAAATGACAACGGAAAGGTAATAGATAGACTGTAACACTTAAGAGAGAGTTTGACGTAAGCCTATTCTGTTTACATATAGCTTTTTATATTGAAGAGTGTTTTAACGATTATCAGATACGACGAGCCCTTGGAATGACATTTTTGAAGTAAACTCATATAGGGGTGCATATTATAGCAATCAGGGGAAATAAGGAAGGATACCGTAAAAGCAACTCCACACATGCAAATCGTAGAGTTAAGTCGAGGAGTACAGATGTGCCTCAGTTCTATGTTATTTTTACCATTTAACCACGGGAAAAAACTCGTCAGAGAAGAGGATTTTATTCAAAAATTGGTCTTGATTGCTGTAAACTTATCCCCCTCAGATATGCAATATATTAAAGCAATGGATCGTAAATTTGCGGGTTTTCAATGGTGGTCAAGCGTTTTATGAAGACACAAAAGTCTACAATTAAGCCCCTGCTCTTCAACGCCTGATCTCACCACCAAGTGGTGAACCCTGGGACCCTAGTACTTCTAATCGAGGGTACAGTATCCAACATCTGCGGGAGGCCATTAGTGACTGCAGAGAGAGAGTGTTACGATTAGGGAATTTCTCCTTCATCAGGACGGCGGTGGAGGGAACCATTATACGGATTAACGGTGGCATCCACAGGTCTAGTCAATTTGAGCTACTTGGTGCACACTCACTTTTAAGACTACTTTGATGTATTCGGATACCATGTCTAAAGGGAGCTCCATGGTAATGTTGATGCCTTGGAGTAGAGATGGCGGCACAAGAAACCTGAACAGGCCAACGGCGGCTCTTATATCTTCAGCGAGGCTACTAGCACCAGAATATTCAGAACAATGCAGAGACAACCAACAACCTCGGAGATGGACGGGTATATTGTTGACGACCCTAGCAAACATTTTAAAGTCAAAAAATTTCGGCTTAACACATAGAATGTAAGGACCCTTAAGAGACCGCATGCAGCCAAACAACTAGCGCACATCTCCCACATCTCAACATCCGTAAAGGTACCTATCTATCCTCTGAACAATCAACCGTCATATTCCGATCAAGGGCAGACAATCCTCCAGCATTCTGGATGTCCGACCCACAGAACACCATTGGGAATGCTGTCAGCGAGCTATCAGAAACCTCTGGTTTGACGTTGAATGTAGGCAGATGCAACCAGCCAGACAAAGAACATCTAAAGCTCCACTACATCGAAGGACGGCAGCTGCTTCTTGAAAACAAAAAAGGAAGAAGCGCGATCGAGGATATGGACAGATACCATATTACTGCAGGAATGATGTTCGAAAGTGTTATGAGAGAATTAAACGAACATGGCAGGGCTACACGGTCAAAATGGAAGCCTGCGAATATGAACATGGGCAATTAGTATTTGAATTGAAGTCGGTGCTGGTAATATGGAAGACTATTTCTGCAGACTGTATAAGGGCGATGATGGTCAAAATTTCACTGTCGGTATCAGAGTTAAAGTTTAATAAAGCTGTTGATAGTTTAGGCAATGAATTGTAAAGTTAGTTTTGGCACACCATCAAGGAAAGCAGTCGCTTGTGCTTTTTCTTGTAATTTTTTATAGCTCTCTTGCCAGGTAAACAACAATCTGCGCTATAACTTGCGTTCGTCGATGAGACTGATGTCATGGAGGAACAAGGCGATGCGCCAATGAGGCTTTCATTAGTATTGAGGCGAAAGCGGCCTACTGGTATTAATTTTGAACAAGAAGATGAAGCTCTTGAATAGCTCAGTATTACGTGACTTATATGTCGAATAAGATAAATCCGAGGAAGAAAAATATCTATCCCTGTTGTGTCCTTCTTTCTTTTTTTTTTTTTTTTTTTTTTTTTTTTTAAGAAAAGAACTAAAGTGCCTGAGCACGTGTTAAGTTTTTTGGAAAATGGAATAGAGAGAGAAAGAAAGATGTTTGGGCTCAGTGGTTATTTCGCTCCATGGGTTGTATCCAACATTTAATGGGGAGACTAAATTCTTAGTGGAAGCTGGCTTGTTGTTGATTTCTAGTCAACTACTCATCTTACTTGATTTTCGTTGGCTGAAAAAAATGAGAATGTCTTTCGGGCGAGGATGGGATTTGAACACCAGACCTTCCGATTTGGAAGCCAGATGCATAGCTTCATGTATTAATATTGTCAAACAATTAACTGATCCAAGCAGCCTGTCCGTATAGAGAAGGGAGGATAGGGAAACGCCAGGTACATCTAACTTGAAGCAAACTTCGTCGCAACCGTCATCACATCTGACAGACAATAAACAATCGTTTTCGCAGAACAAAATTTGACCCGAGAGTCCCCTTTCAGTGGTGGTAGCCAATAGCAATTAGTTCATAGACATAGAAAAATCTATCCATTGCCAGCATTTACTGGAGAACCAGAACAGTCGAGGCCTTTAATAGCACCAATTTAGAGTTCGACTACTCCCAACAGTACAATATTATGAGCCTACGAGATGCTTTAGAAGGGCTAGCACGAGAAACCGTTGAGTCCTTGCTCTCCAATTTGAGTAACTTTAATGCCATTATGGGGACCCTTTAGCCCACATTCGGTCGTCCAGAGTAGCCGATTAAAAGCCAGTTTGAAAAGATTCATGCCATTGCACCGATAGCCGAAGGTCATCCAGCGCAGATGGTAGGGTTTGCGAATAAAATTACGAATATGACCACCTTCTTGCAAAATGCTCGAGGATATCACCATCTCTTGAATGCAACACTTTTAAGTGAACTGGTTACAAAGCTACCAACGTCTAAGCACATGCCAAGGGTCCAAAAAATGTCTTGATCTAGAACGCCTGCCAATGATCGTCGACTTTAGTCAATGGCTCAACAAGCTGAGGCGACTGGCTAATATGGTTAGACAAAGACAAAGGAAACAAATCCCGACACATCTCAAAATCGTCGATAATCGTGATTAGTATCAAACAATAAAAATGTACACTCTGTGAAGGTAAGTGTAGTAGTCTAAACGAATGTGACAGATTCTTAAAGCTTTCTCTTGAGGAACGCTGGAAAAAAGTTATTGTGTCGAAAGCATGTTTTTACAACCTCAAAGAGGGCCATCAAGTAAACCGATGTCTTAGAAGGGTGCTCATATCATCACCACCGCCTACTACATTGCACCTCGAATAGACACAACATCACTACACAGCGACAATAGCCAATGAACAGCAACAAGCCATCGAACCAATCCAAGAGCATACAAGGCAAACCAAGTCGACTGCTCAAGACAACAGAAGCTGCTACGTATATAATAGCAATAGCCGAGAACACATTTTATTTCAAACTTTGCCACTCAAACTTTATAATAACGGAAGGAATCTTAGAACCCATGCCTTCGTAGACGTTGGGCCAATGTTACAATGATAGATCAGGATTTAGCATGTCAACTAGGAATACTTGGGAAACTGGATTCATTGGAATGCAGTGGCTTAATGATAAAATAGTTAAGCAAACCTCGGAAGTTGTTGTACTAACTATCAGTAGAGTGGAGGGAAATGCTAAATCATATCAGTTGTCAAACGTTTAAACCTTAACCTTAACTCATTGCCAAGAAAAAGTTTGCGTTGTGGTGAACTATTTAAGAAAAACATAAACATTCACCTGTTAGCATTGCCACTCAGTTTAGCCCATTGTTTCCTGACAGTACCAATGGAATGTTCACATGCTTCATTAGTCTCAGGACCGATTGCAGTCAGAACCAGACTTGGTTGGATAGTCTACGGACCAATAAGCGGCAATAAGAGGCAAAGGAATAGACGTTTTCTACATACATATAAGAAAAGCACCGGAGGACACTGGGAGGAAATTGGAAGAACTAATGATGAAGTCGTTTGGCATAAAACCTGACGTGAAGCCAGGCTGATGAGAGGGCGCATTTTTTGCTCGAATTGGAACGAAAGATGGCTCGAGATCCGGAGTATGCTGAGCAATACCGTCCCAAAGTAGAATACTGAACAGTATTCAATCAGCTGAAATTAATTTACTTGCCACATTTTGGAGTCAAGATGTATTTTATGCTGCCGCACAGTTGAACACTTTTTATTTAATAAAGTTCTACTTTCAGGTCCGGGCATAAACTAGTCTTAAATTTCAATTCTCTTTGAATTTAGGGAAGCTCCAGTTGCAATTAGTGGTGACATTAAGCAAATATTTCAGCAAATTCAAATTTTGAAAGAAGACCAAGATAGCCAGCTGTACTTTTTGAGGGTAGATCCTCAGATGCCAATACAGATATATGTACTCGTATGTATTGGAGAGAATAATCTTCAATAGCTCGACATGTCATAAACATAAATGCCAACAATTACGTGTAGCAGTCTCCTCGAACCGTAAAAGGTATTTTATAGAGAAATTACGTTGACGTCTATCTCTGAGGGTCTTTTATTAGATACAAGATAATACGAGTATGATATTTTCTCTTTCTTGGTATTTTTAATTTATTCTCGTCTTTGATATTTGTTCTAAGCTCGCATACTCAGACTTCCATTCTTAACTTGAAAATTCCTCTGAATGCATTTTCAAAATCATTACCATCGCGCGAATCTTATTTTCGTTATGACAAACTTTAAACTTTAAACTACTACTCCTGCAAATAACGCTCATCTTTATTCTTAAGTGCTAGTTGTTTCATGGAGAGCCCACTCGCATCCTAGTGCTGCAAGCAATGCAACTAACAGTTAAAAACCGAGGGAACAAAAATCGCTCAAAATTAAATCCTTTTCATTAATTTACAGGCTCGCATTATGCGATGATGTCATAGAAACCCTGTAGAAATCGAAAATGTTTTCCTTGCAATCAAAGTAAAGACAAAACAATTCACCGTACATTTTAAGATGGGAAAGATGCAGCAATATTGTCACTACGAGTATGTCGCTGCAATAAGAGGTAAATACGGTTAAGAGATGCGATTTCTTTTTTCAAAAGCAGACAAAAAGTCTTCCCTACTGTTTTCACTAACCCTAAAGATGAAGACGTTCTTACCAAGTTGTAGTTGTCAAGGGGATGGGAGAGTCAGCACAAGTAAAAGGTTTAATGGAGTTGCCTAAGTGCTTTTCGGTTTCGTCGACTTTATCCATTAGTGGAAGGCTTCTTCGTTTAAGTTGCCCGAATGCATTTGGCGACAAATTGTCGTCTTTCTCTCAACAGTAACATGTTTCATTTTATGAATTTTTAAAACCTTATTCTAGGGGTTGTGAACGACGCGACAGCGGTGAGAAAATATGATCAGAGTCGAATACTTACGGATACATGCAAACTGTTCAGAAGATTACGGTTTAATTGAATGCAATCTCACTGCTTCAGAGGCAGAGACGTGAATAATTGATAGCGACGATGATGTTGATGTTGGTTACTGATGCGGATGATCAAAATGATAATAATGGTGTTGATGGGGTGGTTTTGTGTACAGTTTTTGGGGGTTGTTGCTTTGAAAACCAAATGCAGTACTCCTGGAAAATACACCCTGTTTGAATAAATTATTATTATTATTATCCAGTTGGCTCGAGGCTTGTCATAATATTTTTGTTTACTTACATTTGGAACTAGGGGGGTGGGTTGAGATAAAAACACTGGCAAATATCATAGAAAGATAAAAAAAAGCTATTGCGCATTTTTTTTTTGACTTTTCCACATATTTTCAATTATAATATAAGTACAATATATCTGCGATATGTTATGTATGTTTTATTTTCTTGGAAAAGAGTCAACCTCCAGAATTTTTTAATCCTATTTAACTATTCCATTTTTATTTACTATGCTACTTACTCGTAAATTGGCGGTGGCGTGGAGTAGTGCTAGTCTTAGGAATTCAAAGCTTGGCCAAGAGCGAAAAGAAGAAAAAATAATTGTTGTGTTGACATAAGAACGTGCATAGAATTTCGGCTCTAATAAGGATTTAGCAAGATTTTATGCGCAATTTGGCTGTAGCAACAAATGCAAATGATTCGCCCCCTCTAACGATTCCTTACAATCGTTTCCATAGAACTAAGCTGATTGGGCTCTATTGAAGATAAACTGATAATCATCCTCAGTGGCGAGGTACAGTGGCTTTTTTATTAAGCAAAATTGTCACATTTGATAAGGAAAACAAGCGAGGGTGTTCAAATTGACTGTTTTGTATGGTTTTCCTGCTGGTCTTTATCTGAGATGCTGCCGGCGAGTCGGTTATGTTGACCAATCTTTGTTAGTATAAATTGTGACTTTAACAGAGAGGTGCTACTTTCCACACAGCGCGTGCCACAACCGAATTGTTTTCTCGTTGGAAATTCCCGTACCAATTGGCCGGTTTACTCTCACGACTTAACGCTTTCAGATACTTTTCTTTTGGGCTACAAAAAATCCATGAACAGAACCTTGGTTCTGGACGGTGAATTTATATAATAATTTTATGGGCTACGTTGGAGCAATACTGCTGGGAATAGAGATACAACATCATAACCACTTCATTCCGGTTATTCATTTCATTGGAGTTCGGAATCACTCATTATCACGTTTTTGTTTCATCGGAGTTCGGAATTACTGCCCAACGAGCGGGAAAAGTGACATGTCAAAAACTTTAAGCGCACAGCGTGTTTGCTTTTTAAAAATTCACTTAAATGACTAACAAACATGTTTCTAAACCTATGAGCTTAAATACCTATATTATGATGACCAGCCAGCTACCTGCCATGGGAGCGTATGTGATTTTTGTAAGTTCAGCTGAAATGGTGTCGCAGTTTGGTTAATACATTGTTGCTTATGCTGACAATGTCATTCGAACTATTGCTGGTGGAACATACACTCGTATTGGCCGTCAAATTTTTTAGTATACCATCACACACCTGTGGACTGACTTTAGAAGATCCAAACTGAAGTACTGAGACCCATGCAATTGTATTATACTTGACAAATCCTAGCTCAGCCCATCATTGCATCTTCAGGATGAAGTAATATTCCTTTGGAAAAATCTGCTTTGATGTTGGTCAAGCGTTCAAAGTCATATAAGAAACCTCCAACATTAACATTAGACATAGTTTCATGCACATGTGTTTCGGCGACCAGTTGGTAAATAAACACTTTTAAAATATAACTGTCTTACTTAAAAATCTAGCACACAACCGACGACATCGGTCGTTTTTTTCGCCTTTTTTTAGAGCCATTAGTCCTTTTTGTATGGCTTGATGTTACTGAACGTTCTTTTTATGTTAGTGATACCTAGGCCATTACCTACCGGCTTGGTTTTGATAAGATTTAATTGAGAGGAGGGATGCTGTTGCTGATCTAGATTAAGCAGTGGCTGATTAGTTAGTTACGAGCTGTTTAGTCTGTGAACCATTACCTATTACCTTTTAGGAACCCTATCAGAGTGGCTTGATTATTACAACGAGTTCACTCATTCGGTTGAAATCACTTTTCATTCCATAGCCGTCCGGTAACTGGCAAGGTAATTTTTCCTTGCGCTCCTGCGGTATAGGTATAGGTAAAAAGTTTCATAAGCACCACTCCTTGTGTACCACTAATAAACAAATAAATGATAGTAACGTATCTGATGATGAAGAAAGTGACGTGAAAAATCAGAATTCGTCTCAAACCATTTCTTTGTCTCATAATGTTATTTCGGAGAGTGACAAGGTGATGATGAAAATTATGATAACGGTGAAAATGGGTGGGAACTGTCATGGATTCTAATAATACTGGGTACAGACCATCAAACTCTTCTTCTCAAATGGAAAAAGAATTTGTGCAATTGTTTTTCTCATGCATTACACACTGAAATTGCCCACGAAACAATCCGATACGCAAAAGCCACTAATGTATAACATAAAAGGATACCACACCAAAAGAAAATTCTGTGTGGGCGTGTTAGGTGGATTTGACTGTAGAACTGGAAGCATTTCATGGAGTCGTCATAAGCATGGATTTGCACACTGCGCCAACTATAGCAATGTACTGGGTGGACAACTATCCGTTTTTCCCGATATGCACATGGCCCAAATTTGTTGCAAAGTTTTCGGGCTCTGCACGTTTCAGCTCCTCCAGAAGTGGATTAAAAAGCGCAAATATATTGGGTCTGCGAAAAATTTCATGGCATTTCTGGCGATTGATGGCATTAAATTCAAATTTTTCAAGTACAGCTGATTCCATTGAAAACTGTGGACTCTTGTTTGACAGGTGATAGTTTCGGCGTATACACGTGTTTGTTCAGTTATTCGCACTCAAAAATAATAAGAAAATTCGCCACATTTTGCAATACTACTACGACAAGGGGAAGACGCTACGCTGGCTTGAAAAAAAAATCCACAGGGCATCAATCTGGCACTTTGTATTTCGAAGATAAGCCATGTTCTGATCGTCAAATCACCCAAAAAGCTGATGAAATTCTTGAAAAATTCGAGTATAACAGGCATATGCGTGCTATCGATATTGATGATGATGCTGTGTATGTATTGGAAAGAAATGGGCCACCATGAAGTTTTTTCAAATTCTCAACTCTGCTATGAACAACTCGAGAAATTACGTCAGGTTATTTAAAAAAAAAAAATGGTCTGAATCAAGCAATAGGAATAGTGTAGTCATCACAGCAACGCCCGACCACAAAATTCTTTGATGACCCGTCAGAAATTGCAAGAGCTTAGACATAGTACCTTCTGACTATCACTTTTCCGGTTTCCGAAGCAAAGGGTATGCTCTGCATATGCACGTACTACATATAGTGTTATGTGCTTTTTTTCGTTTCTACTGTATAACGTCATAATCTAGTTACTGTGTGTACAATGTACATATATCGACCACCTGGATGGTTATAGAAGTTGCTTTATTCTTTTGAAGGAAAAGGATTAGTAAAAAGTCGTTGAATTCCTTATTACCCTCCCTTTCCTTGCAGTTACTGGTTCAGCGTTTTAGAGAGCAATTTCTCAGGATGGCCTAAGCAATATAAATATTGATAAATATACTTTTCTGACTAGTTCCGGCTCGTCTCTATAGTTATCACTTCAGTTACGCATTCTAATTTCTAGAGCTAATTGCAGCTAAATCCTGTGTGCCAGAATTAGTCGCTTAAAATATAGTGCTTTCCCTCATGAGTATTCCATTTTATCCTTTACCTCAGATGAATGGCCTTAAAAGCTTGATTGACATTCTTTCATAAATGGATTTCCAGACTTCTATGGGCAAATTCATAAAACACGTTTTAAACTTAGCAAATTGTATAAAACCTAAATCAAGAAATGCTTTCACATATCTAACATTCGAATGCATAACAAGTTTTTTTTTTGCCATAAAAAAAAATCACACATTATCTCTACACTTAAAAGAATTCTTCTAAAAGCCTAAATCCCGATTGGCGTAAACCGAAACACCCGTGCTTAAAACGTTTCCTGTGCTTTGACTTGTAATGCATTTTAAGAACTCCAATTTCCTTTAAGCAATCATTTTCTTGAAAGGAAGAAAAAATTTTAAAAACTCAGCTCTAAAAACACTTCCATCAAATAATTACCCACAAACAGAAAATGAAGAAAAAGAAAACCCGAAAGTGGTTAAAATCAAAAGCCGATGAAAGATACTCGTACTTTTTTTTACGGCCCATCTTTCAGGGTGTACCGCATGTGGATATGAAATGAGTGTATAAGAGGAGAAATGCCATAAACAGAAACCAGAAAGAAAAGTTGAAGTATCTTTGAGGCTTCAAACTTGCTTTAGAACCTCTTTCACCATGTGTCATCAGCTGATGTTCGGTTTTTGCGGCAACAAACTTAAGGTAAGAGTTGCAACAGACGGGAACTCAAAGATTCTATCACTGAACAAATTTCGAGTGAAAAAACGACATTTTCTGTCATTTTAATTTCTGACAGTTAATAAAATTTAAGCATCTATCTGACGTGAAGCTGACAACTTATCCGTACTCAAAAGAAATGCGTGTGTCTGAAGGCAGGACTGGGGTGCAAAAATGAACACCCCAGTTGCAGGGTGACTTATGCGATGTTGAAGGATGTTGAGTAGGAAAATGCGAATAAATATTTGGGAAATTTTCAAAAAGTTGATTTTAAAATGATAGACATGAATTTTGATTGTTTTGATTGCTTGACAGTAGAAACAATGTATTGTGTTACTTCAATGGTATTTCAAAGAGAACATGAAAGCAATGGCTGGAAACACCTTTGAGTATTTCTTACAGAAGTCACATTTTAGGATACCTGATCTACAGGAAGTTTATTTTAAGAATTTTACCACATGTAAATTTATTTAACTATCCCTATGGAACTATGACGCCTGTGATGGGAAAGCAGTATCGCTACTCACTTTTAGTTGTTGCTCATAATAAGTCCAACATTTCGATAGATGTCAGCCTGCAAGATACTCGACTCTCAATCGTATATGAACTAGCCGAAATGGGTGCGACCTATGGGTCACCCCAAGAACTTCCTGATAAAGAGAACTTGAAATGTTCTAAAATTGTTTTTGATATTTCATATCATATTAGCATATGGTATAGGAAACCTATCACCCATAAATTTGAATTTGAACCGATCAGATGTGAGACTTCCTATATTAACGAAATTGTAGGTAGTACTGCATTGACGGTTCTAAAATGTTTGCTATTTCTTGAGAAACTCAGATAATTCTGGCCCGATTTTTATTCAAATTTTTGTTAATTGTGTGTTATATTAATAGCACAAAGAAAAAATTAATTATATTTTGTATATATATTTTTTAATAACTTGAAAATTCTTCGGCGGATTTTCAATTGAATGACTGCGATTTGTCATGAAGGCGCATTATCTGATAAAATTCAAGTCGGTAGCATTATTCGATCGCGTGCTATCGTCAGCCAAAAAAATTTACACAAAGAGAATAGATATAGTCACGTACATATAACGGGGTGGCAATAATTTATATTAGGCTTTGTAGAAGCAGCATCTACCGACGGATGCTGGTTCGCTAAATAACATTAAAACCTATATCACGCCTCCTCGTACCGCCATATGGTAATCTCTACGGAGATTGCGAACTTCAGATGATCGAGTTCTTTTTTGGATTAAAACTGAGTCCAGTAAGTAACTAATTATGGAACACTGGACAGCGATTTTGAAATGGCAGCTATTAAGGCTGGCGCATGCAATATTCTGTAACCTGAGTAAGTAGGACTGAAATCCTGCTGAAATGGCTTACACACTAATGCTGCAAGTCCATTGTCTCATTAACTCTGCCAGGCCTCAAAGAACGCTCGATGTCTCGTTGCCATTAAGCTAGTGGTGTATGTCAGAATCTATCATTCCTTTTTAGAACTGATCCGGCTCTGGGACAGCACCCATTATAACCGTCTACACATCCGGATATCGATAACGACTTTGAGCGTAGACACAAAAATAACGAATACAATCAAATAAAATAAAACAAAAGAAGTTAAGGAAGCTGATGGATTTAACCCCTTTCAGAAGAGTTCGAGAGTGCAGAGGTCACCCTGGGGACAGTCACAAACCTCTCAGAAGAGTACGGAGGAAAGTGTGGTCGACCAAAAATCTGCGATAGCACAGCAGCAGGAAACTACCGAACCATTTGTTTTCCACAAACTGGAAGAACAGATAAAAGCACTAGTGGAAATGTTGAAGGATAGTAAGAAGTGCTCTATCCACCAACAGATGAGAGATTCCATTGAATCAATCAAAGCGCTGTACGAACTGTAGGCGATTAAGATGCAGATCCAACGAAGTTATTCGTCAAAACAATGCATCACAGACATCGCCATGGCTAAAAACGGTGGCGGACCCTAAACGAAGACCGAAGCCGAAAGAAAAGATCGCAGACTCGAAGCAGTGGCAATATTCACTTCCAGCTTCCCAAAAGCCTCGCAACAAGTTGGGTACGTAGAGCGAGGAAAAAATTGCGAAACGTCATAAAGCCGACCGAACAAAGGCCAACAAACCGACCACAAGTGACAGAAAACCTACCACAAGTGACGACAACAACACTTGGATAAAGGTCATCAAAAAGAAGAAGCAAAGGCCCACCAACTAGAAAACTCGACCCACTGCAATTGTGATGACAGCGAAGGGGGAACGTTACTATCGAAAAATACGCCGGAAAGTTAAGGCGGAACCAAAACTCAGCGTTCTCGGTGAATCAGTTACAAATACCAGACGAGCACAGAAAGGGGACCTGTTGATGCAACTGAAGGAGACAGCAGAAAAAACAGACCAAAGATAATTGATAAAACCCTTTGCAAAAATCTGGAGATTAGGTGTCTGACACACAGCATTCCTCTAGAAGTAAAGGTCATCGACGAGGTCAGGACGAACGAGGAGATCTGCGAATCAGCCAGACAGCAATACCAGCTCAATAAAATAAACAATGCGGACATAATTAGTCTGAGTCCGTAGGGGACATACCCAAATTGCACACAAAATACTAAAGTCAGGCAGAATCCAAATTGGATGGGTAAACTGTTGTATCCGGGAACGAAAAATCTTAACTACATGCAATGTAGTGAGATAGATTGAAATGCAAAAATGAGATAGATCACTCCAAACAATGTAGAAAATATGGGGAAGAAGGCCATATAGCCAAAGACTGCAACAAAGGTCCGCTTTGTTTCTTTTGCAAGAAGGCAACCCTTAGAACGAAAGGCATGTAATCGGTAGCATCAAATGCGTGGTCTTCAGGAGATCCAATACCAGAAAGCAACTATGAAGATGTACGAATTAACCTTAACCACTGTAGGACAGTAGAGACGAAGGAGCGGACATTATTTTGATCAGCGAGCCGTAGAAAACTCTCGACAGCAACATCTGGATCTGCGACAAATCAAGGCATGCTGCAATTTGGGCATGTGGAAGACATGCCTTCTTAGATGCCAGTAATCAGGCGGATGGGTACATTCGTGCAAAAACAGACGGGATCAACTTCTACAGCTGCTACCCGCTGCCAAGTTGGACAACAAGTGAATTCCAGGTAAACGTAAGTGCTGATGCACGTGAAAGATCTACAGTGGTTATAGACGGGTCGTCCATGAAAGCGGTGTGTTAGACATAGCAGCAGAAGCAATAAACGGAGACAGATAGCGATTGTGAACAAAGGAATATTGTGCAGTAATGACGCTGTAAATCAAAAATACCTTCAACTCAGCAAATTTGTCATTTGGCATTTACAACGCTTAAATAATTTATGTGACCAAGAATAATTGTAAAAAAATGTCAGACAAGTAATAAATCAAATTATCTAACAAACATACCATCTTTTGGTTATGCTGGATTCGATGGCACTACCTGATTTTCGGTGACGTTAATCAAGTTCAAAGTCGACGTCATTTTATTTCGATCACATCCGATGCATTCCGTCTTCATTTAAAACCAGTCCAGTGTTTATTTTCACCCTTGGAGCCGCCGCGACTATTCGAAGCCATGTGCTAGACAAGGTCCTTGAAAGTATCTTATCTTAGCATAACCCGTCAGGTCCGGCTGGATCCCGAGCAATTAACCGCAAGTTCTCCACAGTGGCCGTTATTGTGATTGTGAGAACCATCCCCATCGTGTTACTGACTTGTAAGCGCAGAGAGAAATGTCTGTCCCCGAAAACCGAACCCGATAGCGTCAGGTGGGAGAAAACGTTGGCGTTATGAGAAGATTGTTCATGGGCCTCTAAAAGATGTTAACTTGTGAAGGCGCATAACGCACTCTGGGTGACTATTCCCAGTCGGCAACAAACCAAAAGAAAAAGGGGGAGCAGAGTATGGTAGAACCTACGTGAGTCGCCCCCTCACGCCCAGACATACTTATGGAGCCATATTGTGCCGGGTCGCTTGGGCTATCAGCAAGGCAATGAACCTCGCGAGTGTGAAAAGTTTTATTGTATAAGTTTGGTCGCAAAATAGCTCACTAAAAAATTTTAAATCTGGGGCTCTTCAACAATTATGATCACAGATTACCAATTTATGAAGATGATAGCGGGAGAACTTTTCGACAACATCTGAATTGCAATGAGAGTAACGATTTCTAAAAGCAACTGTCCGGGTAATAAATAGCAAAACCAGAGCGCGAATGGACTCTCGACTTTCATAGAATACGTACGCACACACTTAAGCAAAATATGTTCGGAAGAAAGCATGCTCAATACACACTATAGACCATTGCACAAACTGCTCCAACTACCGCTAGATGAGTCTTATGGTCGCATATAAGATTCCATCAAGTGTGTTATATGGAAGCTTGATTTGTTATCATTGTGATCTTGGACTCCATAGATTCATCATCTGATATACATTGCGACAAGTCCTTCAAAAGGCTTGGGAACAGCAAGTTGACACCTACCATCTACTCGACAAGTATAAGACATCGCTTGTATGCCATTTTTTCAGGTTCATGTTATGTTACAATACAAACCTCATCACACTTTACAAGTGAGAATTAGTAGGAATCTCCCAAACCCATTTGACTTCCTAAACTTTAGGATGGAGAAAATAGTTCGTGCTACAAAATTGACATCTCGGACACTATTTTGTATAGGAATGTCATCCTACCCATATACGCCGATGATAATACGAATGGTGATGCCAATCAGCGCAACATTTTCCAATCTTGATCTGCACGCGTAAGACGACATAAAGAAACTCACAGTAAGAAACCCTCTTCTCTCTGCTGAAAGGGCCATGTCGAGGTTGACCTATTTTTCCAACTCTTATCTAAGTTTTACATGGGCTTCTTCGGCGCGTGGTTTCTTAGTCTGTTATTTTCACTTTAAGACACATTTATTTATTATTATTATTTATTTTTATTTATTTGTTATTATTAATTGAAATTTCTACTCAAAGATTTATATGAGCCAAGAGCATTGGGCTTTGTTATTCATAACTTTTAGTATCTTTTATAACGACATCTTTGTGTACTTTTGCTTACTGAAATGCCTATATACCTATGTCAGTTTAAATTATATCCTGGTTTGAAATGTTGTTGGTTTTGAGGTTATTAAATTTCACCACAAATCCGGACAATATTGTAGATAACTTTCTACTTCAAACTATTACGTACATGCACATCTTTAATTAAAATTGTATCCTCCTGTAAAGCGAAAACTTAATATGATGTGGTTTTGGGTCCACATTTGTTTTGTCTTTTCAATCCTCAGACGCATATCTCGCGTCTACCTCCTGCTTTTGTTCATTACTTATGAATACGTATGATACACCTTATCCCATCTCATGGCTTACTATTGTCATGCAAAGTAACCTTTCATCAATAGAGATCTGGATTTTTCTTTAAGTGCACACTTTCCACAAAATTTGAACACATGAAATGACCTTGTGAGTGAACCCACCCGCTTTCAGAAGAACCCATCACCATCCTTCCCTTGCCACTAATTTGCAATTTACATTTCCATTCCAATACCAAACATAAACCTAAAACTATACACCCATACGATCACTCATACATGTACCGCGCGTCGCGCTGTTGGTCGGGATGCGGACTATCTAGCATTATAGGGCAAGTGTGGTTTCTCTCAGTGTTTTGATTATGAGTTATCCGAAATGATAACCGTACCTGTTTGTTATTTGCGGTTTATTATTTCTCTCTTTCACTGTACCTACATATGTATATCCAAATCCTTAGTGTTTTACCACATATCACCACATCACTCCCGATTTCATAGTCAAGTTTGTTGGTTCCCATGTTGCCTCAGTTCCAATTTCAACATACTATAGTAAAATCCTTGAACATTATTAATTCCATTTTCAGCGTCTCGTTAATGCTCTCATCATTAAAATCCACATTTGGGTTTGTGCTTTTGTGCGGTACACAGGACTCTTCGTTTACACGCAGTGCTCGCTTAGCATAGTACTCGTACTCCATATAATCGTACAGCCCAACCATCAGTAGTAGAGTAACACGATGTGCGGCATCAACTTGTCAATTATATCCTGTCGCACGCTAATAGTCACGTTCCGAGTTCGTATCGATGATATGAATCGGTAGTACAACGAACCCTGATAACGCCTGTCTTACGTATAATGCTTGTTTTTAGATACTTTGTAACGGTAAGACGTGCACGTCGTCGGCGATATTAATATTATTATTTTTCAGGCTGTCAAACAACTTAAGTAAGATGTCGTTACTATCACGGATGATGAAGATGTTCGAATTTTGAATGGTGGATGCTACTCGTAGAGGAATACTGGATGTTCGATGCTGGATTTGTATCCTTGTCTGGAGGGAACTTATTTCGACATCCACTCGATATTTTGTCGGTTCGGGTATATTCGTAACGTAACCTTGCACGGTTGGATGAACGTTCCGGTTAAAGAATAAAGATGTGAAGGTATTTCCTCTCCCAAGTTTCCTTTCGAGGCAACAAAATCGATAGGATAACCGAGCAGAACACACACGAGGCATTCCATATAAAAGTTCACCGAGATATCTATTGATGTGTGCATGAGAATGTCTATGTAAAAATACGTTTCAATGCCATTGGCATTGGTAAAAGGAAAGGGTTTGATCCTTAATCATTATCGCACATAAATTCAAATGGCTTAAGGAAGAATCCAACCAGGCAGAGATTTCCATTTCCAGGACATAGAAGATGTATACCTAATACCTAACCTATTTGTATCATCTAAGCGTGTGGGAGGATAAGGACGAGTTAGAATACTGTGATGGGAATGTTCTGATACTGGTATCAGCTCAATCGATTGTGTTGAACGGATGTTTCACAGGATTGCACCGTTAGGTATGTGAGTAGAAGGGTAAATTTACAATATTCAGTGCCCAAAAGGTTATCGAAGGAAAAATGATTTAAGGTCGTGGATAAATGATTTTAATTTCAAGAGAGAATTTACTTAGTGAAGTCTCCTGGAAGGGTTCGACTTTTACTTTAAACTAAACAAAGTTCAGTCATTGGGCACAGAAATGGGTCACTAGAGGCCATGGTAGCTTTGGGATCATACAAAAAATTCCCCATGAAGTTTTTGAATTAAATATTTTGGAGTTACATAAGAAGGAAATAGACGGCTGTTTATAGTCACTATCTGCCGGCTTGCTTTATGCTTTAGAATTATTTATGTAAACCGAGTTAAGTCAGAAATCAAATATGAATAGATTTTTCAAATATTCGATTTTTGAATGTTTTGCTGTTCCGTACAGTATTTAAATAAGGAAATTTGTGTAAGCAATGCAATAACACATGACTGAGGAGCTAAGGAAAAAGGGATAGGGAACAAATTCCCATTTTAAGCCGATGTGGCCATTATAATGTTTTTTTCTGCCTTAAAACAACTGAACGGACTTGGAGTTATTAGATTGAATATATCGCGGATTACCATATCTTACCCGGTCTACGAGAAACCATCACCCACGGTATTCTTGCTAATTATTTAGTTATTACTAATACTTAACTGCTGTGATGTTCTCAGCAACTTATTCCGAAAGAATTCGAGTTTCTGCGCAAGTATACGTAGATGAACTTACCTCATTCCCTGGGTAAATGAATCCAACCACAATACGTGCTTCACAATGAAGTGATCCTCACACCTGAACTTAAGGCTAATTGACTGTCGGTGGTTCAAAATTTAAACGTGGGAACAATCGTTGTATATTGGTACCAGTACTGAAGAGGTTGTATTTTCTTCGTGCAGACTGTATATCACATGTCAAATGTCCTGTCAGTTGGTGATGATACTTTCTCGATGTTCTGCCCAGCAATTTTAAGTTGATTGAAGGAGCCTCAAAAGCATACAATTTGGTTTTAGGCTCATTTATCCTTAGATCTGCTTGTCTCAGTTCAAAAACATGTAGTCGATCTCCATAACCTATATATGTACTCGTAAATATATGAAAAAGAATACAAGTCACTGTCATTGTCCACTGAATTTATATCTTTCCCCTAGGACTTCCATGTTCAACAAATCCAAATCTAACAAGATTGTCTTAAGAGGCAAAGGAAGACCATCAATGTAGTTTCTGTTTATTAAAAACAGGCCATCAATTTTGAAAGTGAAGTCTCCAATGAAGCTAAGACGCTGTAAAAATGGTCACTCACGGAGGAATAAAATTCACTTTTTACGTCATTTTTTCACATGAAGTAGATAACCTTGGAAAGATCTAATTTCCATGAAATCGCAGACCAATATTTTGTTTCAATTGCTAATCTTCTCAGAGTTGGGATGATCCTCAAGATCAATATCAATACTAGTGGCAATCAACAGGATGCTGTAAGTGGAATAATGAACTAAGCACAATAACTGTATGCGTATTCCCATTTTGCCATCACAATCAGACTACGTTGAGCTACTGTATATAAATGCAATAAGATGAATCTGTACATCAGGGGAGTCCACATCGAACCACAATCTTACGCTTTATTTATTTATTATGATCGCTTATTATCTCCACGAAAAGAAGGTGGGTCAATAAGTCCCTGAGAATGAAAACAAATGGCGTTGCCGCCAACATTTTCCAGGCAGATCAGTCAAATAATGTTGTTGTGACAGCTATTTGACGCCTTCGAGGATTTTCGTAAAAATGGAAAAAATTGAATTTCGTGTGCTCATCAAAAATGTACTGTTTTTTGCGCAAAAAAATCATCATCGCCGGATGGGTGCCGCGGATGGATCGATTCGAAGCCCATTTAAGCAAAAATGACCATTTGGTGAGGAAAAAGGTTCTCTTCCACTAGGACAACGCACCGGCGCAAAATTCGAAATGACAAAATTGCATGAATTAGGTTTCAAACTGCTCCCTCATCAAGCATATTTTCCAGGTTTAGCCCCTTCGACTATTTGCTGTTTCCAAACATGAAGAAATGGCGGTAAGTGATTTGGGTCGAATGATGATATAAACGCCTATTTTCAGGGCCTCGAGAAATAATATTATTTGGAGGGCATCAACAATTTGGAGAAACATTCGATGAAATTTATCCAGCTAGAAGGAGATTATGTTGAAAAACAAAACGTTATTTCAATTTTCAGCTACTTATTGCCCCACCCTCGTATCATTTTTTTCTTTTTTTGATGATCATTTCGTTATTATATCGATCCGTAAATGCTCAATTTCCCATGCAATGTTGCCTTGAAGAGCCTAAGCAGTTCTTATCTAAAAGGTGTTTTTTTTAATGGCTGTAGCATCATTACCTACTGTACATATCGCTGAAAATTTTGCGGGTTTATTGCAATCTACAGTCAGTGAACTAGATAAGATGTAAAAATCATAATTGGTGATTTTAATGACAACCTAGGCAAGGAGATGATCTCTGGTGATACGGTCGGAAAGTAGAGCATCCATGACATTACCTCCATAAACGGACACAGTCTTATTGATTTTGCGACTACACGTAATGTAATTATAGCCAGCACACGGTGTCCACACCTTGTTATTGATTATACTGGAACCGATCCAAGGCACTCTTCCAGTGTTCTGAGCAGCTAATATCGACTCGGACCATTATCTTGTGGTAGACAGCGAACCATTCTGAAGAAGTTCAACGTCGAATGGCTACAGTCGCACGAGACCGCCAGGGCCTTTTCCTATCGAATCTCCTTTAACCTCTCGAAGAGTGCTATGCCGCCAATATCGAACGTAGAACAACAGTGGCATCACTGCCAAGGAGCATTCAGAGAGGTTGTCTCAACAAAGAAACCCATGGTTCGATGGTGAATTTGGACAGGCAAATCTAGAGTTTAAACGAATTTACAGAGCAGCCATGCAGAAAAGAACGAGTGTGGCTTACGAGCTCCTCAGGATAAAAAAAAATCAGGAAAAGCGCTCGCACGAAGCCTTAGAAAGGTGTTACCAGAATAAATGTAAAATAAAACGAAAAATCAAAGCTTCAGAACCCAAACAGAAATCCACGAGGATGGAGAAGGAAACCTGGCAGAAACCTAGTCGGTGTTGGGAGTCCGTAAAGATTATTTCTGCAAAATGTTAAACGGTGACGAAGTACAACAAGAAATCTTACTAATCGCTTATTTTTAGGCTTAGAAGTGGCATGAATTGTAAAGCCCACTCTGGAGCAACCAAAAGGACACTGATCATTATAGTCCTGCTTTACGGCTCAGAAACTTAGGCACTGACGAAAATGGGCGAAAATCCTCTTGGGCGCTTCGAGGGAAATATTCTTCGGATATTAAAGATTAGAAAGATTATTTCTGCAAACTGTTAAACGAACGAAATAACGAGTGTGGCTTGCGAGCTCCTCAGGATAAAAAAAAATCAGGAAAAGCGCTCGAACGAAGCCTTAGAAAGGTGTTGCCAGAATAAATGTAAAATAAAACGAAAAATCAAAGCTTCAGAGCCCAAACAGAAATCCACGAGTATGGAGAAGGAAACCTGGCAGAAACCTAGTCGGTGTTGGGAGTCCTTAAAGATTATTTCTGCAAAATGTTAAACGGTGACGAAGTACAACAAGAAATCTTACTAATCGCTTATTTTTAGGCTTAGAAGTGGCATGAATAGTAAAGCCCACTCTGGAGCAACCAAAAGGACACTGATCATTATAGTCCTGCTTTACGGCTCAGAAACTTAGGCACTGACGAAAATGGGCGAAAATCCTCTCGGGCGCTTCGAGGGAAATATTCTTCGGATAATTGTCGGCGCCCTTTGCATCAATGAATAATGGGGAAGACGTTTCAACAGCGAAGGAGATTTGGTCAGAAAATCTCAGATAACTCGGTTTCGATGGCTTGGTCACCTTGGACGCGCCAGCGCCCAGGTAATACGATTTGACTAAGTTAGTTCTGCATACTTCTTTCTTAGTATGATGTATTTGAAAGTACCCGTCCTTAAGTCAGCGCTGATAACCATGACCTTTGGTTTCCCAGTCTCTCATTATAAAGAATGATTCGTGCCATTATGTTGACTGTTCTCGTCTCCTTTTGACGAAGTACATTCTCTCGGTCCGATTTTGGGCCGCTTTTGGAGCATTTAAGCATCTGTATCATCAGTAACGCCTGAATATGAGCTTCTTAGGTATCAAAAGTTGTACGTTTATTAGCATACACCAAAGACTTTATCTAGTCTCATAGGAAGTAATCCAATTCACTGATCCATTTAACGTAAGTAAGTAAGCCAATTGTTTTATGCGTACGAATTACCTTCCTGCAAGACCTTCCGGCTGCGCGACTGCATAGCGAACCTCTTGATTACCTTGAAAAGGGTATGAAACAACAATAAAGACTGATGATGTTATCAGCGTGAAGCAACCACACCAAACAAAAGACTTTTGTGTGAGATCCGATAAGTCTCTTCTAGACTTGACTCACTCCACAAACGGCAATTTTGCTTATTTCCAAAACCCATTGAGCCTAATGGGAGCCTCTTCACTAAACGATTTCCAGTTGGTCAACAGGGTAATCTGCGATTTCATGGCTTTACTTACAGCATCAGTAACACAAAACAGCATCAAATCCCAAGTGGACGCTCAAAACAAACGACGTCGATTTGCCCATTACGAATCTTCCCGTACGCACATTACGTTGGCCCGTTTCAATACGACATCTTTCAAATATCCTTCACATAACCACTTGTATGGGTGAATGCGCTGGACCCAATTTTGCATAATTCGGCCGATATTCCAGCAATTTTAAGTCGAATGCTTGGCTCCAAGGGTTTATGGCTTGCTTGCACAGAGATTTAATATAACTCCAATGGAAATGGTCTAAAGGCATCTAATAACACCGAACAATTGACAGGGCAATTCCAAGCGTTAATACGATCGCTGAATTTCATCTTCAATACGTCGGTTGTGGTTGGCGCTGTGAGGGAAGTGGCACCGTCCTGTTGAAACCAAATATCCACTAAGTCTTCTAGTTAAAGTTAACCCAACACTATTAGTTAACATGGAACATGGCTGGCATCATTTCAAAAGAAGTACAACCCAATGATATTGCATGGGATGAAAACCACGCTACAGGGACGTTCGAAAGATGCCTAGCTCTTTTGATAGAAAATTTTAGAAGGTTTATAAAAACATTTTTGAAGCTTATACCTTTCCATGATTAAACGGTAGACAATCCGGAACACAAATAAGACATCTGTCATTTTAGAGAATCCTTTTTGGAAAAAGGGGGACATCTAATGAAAAACTCTCTATAACCATTCTCATCCTGCTCTCAAAAAGTGAGCTCAGAGAAATTTTTGAAAGTCTTCTATTTTATAATTTATGTAGGTACAAACTAAAATAGATCACTCTCAATATTACCTATTTTGAAGCAATGAAATGTGAGGGTTTAGCTCATGGAAGTAGTACGCCAGAGGTCTGGGTTCAAGTCGAAGATGCAAATCGAAACATAGAAAAAAAATTCTTTCCGCCATTTGTTAAATGTTAAATCACCAAAAAACAACATGTCGTCAAATAACCGTAGGTTATCCTGGCCTACACCAGGGATTATTACTGTTTTCCCTTTAGTATTTTTTGTTTGTTTGTTTAATACATGCGTGTACGTATGATAAATACATTTAAATTATTACGACTTTTCGGTCTATCAAACCAAGTTACTGTCGGGATTGCTTCAGTCTGGTGTTAACCACAGAATTTGTAATAATCCGAAAGATGTAGCATATAGGTACATTGTCATTTTATAGCCCATTTTCTACCATGTACACGCAAAAGTGGTCCTATAGCCATTTTCACGGAAAAGCTTTCAAAAATTATTATATCCCCAGTTTCTATAAAAAACTCTGTATATTAGGCCCAAAAAATTGTAGAAATTCCATTTTTTGTGATCCATTGGAGTGGAGTCTAAACCTACATATCCTGCAGCGTTTAATTTATGTAAAGGAAAAATTCAAGAAGTACCTCTCACTTCAAAACCGCATACTCTGTTTAAAGGGGTGCGGTTATCCTTAAGATGAAGAGAGGAAAAATAAAGTACCGGTAGGTATCTATGCCAATTGACCATTCCACTCTTTAAAGCTGGGCTCGAAATGTTATAACTTCTCTCAAGCAGTGGAGGTTGGCAATTGCAAAAATTTTCCTTTCAAAGAAGTAACACATTCGTAGTTACATGGACGATTCCTCAACAAAGCCACAAAGAATCACATATGCCATTCAAATGGGGACACACTCATATTCATTTGAGTGATACATATATATCTACAATGTGATGCTGTATTATATATTTAAACTAAAAAAAAGAGGAATAATGCAGTAGATATCCTAATAATTCCCACATCCATATCTTGTCCATGTCCGTAACCACCTCAATCAGTTTACATAAGCTCATTGTCAGCCACACTTTACCTAAAGTTCATATTATACATCCTCATACACGTTGACTATATGTTTCGGATCAAAATCAGATCCTTAGCCATCCTTTCATATTCTTTGGAATCTTTCCATCTGGTGATACCTCTTTCGAAAATTTCAACAAAGCACGCTTAACTTAATAGGAATTCCTGTGAAATGTAAACCCTTTCAACACGCCTATCTCCGGTCTCGTCTTTGTCATCGCTCATAAAAGTATGTAAATTGCTTTCGAACGACGATTTTAAGGTGAAGCGAAACTTTAATTTAATTTTGAGAAGATATGTAACTTAAAACGGATGCAAAGTTACGCTAGTCGTCTGAAAACAAAAGCCCATATCGTCTCCGGACCGCGTTGATGAAACTTTCCAAAAACAAAAATTCTTTGTTGCCACTGATATGTGGTACAGATGTGGATATGGTTGCGGGTTAAGGTGAAAGGAGTGCAAAACCGTATGGAACGGTTCAAAACCATGTGGTTAAAAAGGATACCTCTAAGAATACCCCAGCTCTAGTGATGGATTTTATGGATGCTAATAAAACGTATGGCATTTTTACGAGTATATGTTAGCACAAGGTACTATGGATCGTACTCGTACTCGTATGTACTCGTACTCCTACTCGTACCAAGATGTCTTAGAGTAACTTTTTTGCCAAAGGTTCTTCTCCCGTTCTCAATACGACGCTATTGCAGTACACAGGCACACCACAGGAAAGGTAGGTTAAACCCATCAAGACACGCTGGAGTCTGTGCGAATGAAGTGATTTATTATTAATGGCAGCACCATTTCAAACCTCATACCCTTACCAGAAGTAGCTTAGAAGCTGCGTGTATGTAGATGAGAGGGTTTGCTTCCTGATGCCTATGGTCTACTTACCCACCTATGAATACCCTCTATACGCATCATCTCACTCGCACATATTTCGCAATTTATCTACAGACCCCTGACCCATCCGGTGTTAAATGAAGTAAGTGGAATTAATCTCGAAAGTGGCTTTTATGTGATGAAATTTACATTTTTATTTGCGAGCGCGTTTCGTAAAATGTAACGGCATCCTTACATTAGGGTATGGTAGGTATTTGTACCCGAAAGATGTTATTTATGCGCGGCAAATGTCGGCACAAGATGCAAACGGATATCGATGTTTATTTCATCGAAGTTTTTGGGCCATAAATTGAATGGAAACACTTTTATGTGCCTGCTAACAATCGCACAAACGTAATCAACATATAATTTATCAATAAAGGTGCCACATATGCGTGTTAATGGGTTTTAAAATGGAAGCATGCCTTGGCAGGTTTTCTAGAAGCTTTTTGGCACGTCTTTTTCTTCTTACTTTGTTTGCCTTCTTTGGGAATTTTTACGAGCGGACTTAAGGGCTTTGTGAATGGGTTGTTTATAGCTATATCCTGACCGATCCAGTGGGGTTGAATTAATTTTAATTTTAAGCAGGCGAGCCTTTACATAAAGCGGTTATTGTGGCATGGACCTCCATTTAAAAAAAAAAATAAAAATTATTCAATGGTACTGTGTGAGTCTTTACATTGACTGTAGTTAAACTGGTCGTGGCTCGAAATGTTTTGTGGATTAAATAATTGAAAAGGAGAGGTACAGGGAGAATATTTCAAGGAATCTACCCTTCACGTTTTGAAAATGTTTGTATTTATCATTTTTCAATTCGTCAAAAAGTGAATTATTGCTTCGTAGGATGGTTAAGGACTACTTAGAGGTTTCTTTATTTGACGTAAATGTGTGAATGCTACAAAAACGATAAATGGCACTTGGAATTGATTTTAAACAGCCTGAGAGGAGAAACAAGTCATTAGGAAACTCAACAAAAGTCCTTTTATTGTAAAAGCGTTCGATGAGTAGAGGATCGCATTTACTGAGTTTAAGCCTTAGAACAGGGATTGTGCAGATGTAAAAGGGAAATTAAATTTGCATTCCTCGTATGACATGTACCTGGTATCTATGCAAATTGTATGGTACCAAGTGCAGGGAAGGGACATATCATCAACACTAAGGACAACTTGGATAAGATCAAACACAACGAATTACAAAACAACTAAACGAATTTTAAATGTGATAAATAATCCCATCTTCATGGATTCTGAGCAACCGGCTTCGACTTCTCTTTATTCTCTATACTCTTAACTACCATGTTACTCGTAATATGAGAACACACATTCTCCAATCGACTGGGGTTAAGAGAAGATTAACTTTATTACAAACTTTAATGGCAATAGGCTCCAAAATATCGCAGTGAACAATTGACTCCGATTGATTGACCCTGGTGAAAACGACTGATATTAGACACCTTGTCAATTCTATAAATAATAAGAAAGAAACCTCTGCAGTCAAATATCTCCTAGCCCTGTTAGTAATTCCTACTTAAGGCCTCCTCGCTGCGCAGACTGGAAACATTTTCCGATATTGGGTAGTAAATGTGTTGAATAGTGATCCTCCTGCATGTGAGTTAGCTACCGGGATGAGCGGTAAGAAACGGTCCATGAAAGAAAACACAATACCACTGGTATGGGTAATTTTCTGACAACCTATTGCTATAGTATAGAGATTAGGATAAGAATTAGTTCTAAGAAAGTAAGATTGCTTCAAATTGAGACAGTTGTCATGTGGTACAGAACGTTTTGGGGCTTAACGAAATAAGATTCTGCGCTGCTTGTTCTAGTAGACTTCATCAATCAGGAACACTATGTCATTCTACTCTGCCGCAACAGAAAGAAAGCTGCGTAAGTCTGCCGTATGAATACTGCTTATACCAGGAATAATTGAAAAAAAGAATCATGAATAAGTCTGCCTCACAGTCCATAACCAAAGCTCATTTATAATGAAATTCCACCTGCCAGCTCTTTGGACATGGCCAATTTGCTTGCCATGCACTTCGCACCAATCTCAATACTTTCACATTTCTTTGCATGTCTCCACCAACACTTGAGCGCATTAAAATATCTATGGCACCAATCTATTTTCCAATTTGTGTAATAGCAGGAGTATTCAAAGTTCTCAATATACACAAATCTGCTGCCCCAGATGGTACTCGTACATTTTACCTTCTATTAAAGAACTTCTGAATGACCGGCAATACCTTTCCCACAGCAATATTTTCATTCATTCATTTTATTTCCTTATTTTCAGGTACAAAATTAGAAATTAAGATAATAATTCATGATATACAGTATCGGATAAAACTAAGGAAACCAAAACGAATATGAATTTTTGACAATTGTAAAATAAGTTAAGCGCAAACTTTTAAAATTCGTTCATGTTTATGTTCATTTATTACACTTATTGGTAATATTCAAAATCAAAATTAATAGGGAAAATAAAAGGGAAAATAAAAATGTTGCTAATTTTAAACGGACAAAACTAAAAAAATAAACTAACAATTGTTATACAGTTACTGACAGCTGTTACTTTTAAAGAACCGGTCCTTAAGTCAGCGCTAATAACCATGACTTTTTACTGTATAAACTGACGATGATTTTGCGTCAATTATTGTACTTGATATTTATCTATTTAAAGTAGAATACGGGTTTTATTACGTGGGTACATACAATGGAGCGTAATAAGTACAACGAGAATTTTAAATTAAAAATTATTCAGAATTATAGAAGCAGAGTTTCTCAAAAAGACATGTTCGATCTTCAAAAAATCGATTTTTTTTACATATTTTCAAAGTTTAATAAGTTGAGAATATACTATACACCTATAGACTAAGTCATTTTAAAGTTACAGCAAATAATAAGGGAGAGCGTACTCTGTAGCTGCGGCGCCGCTCATACCTGCGCTATTATCTGCGACCCTATAGCCTTGAAAAATTTATACCTGTAGTGTATGACACGTAGAATTTTGATATTTTAAAGAAAAGTGAGAGTCAGTATATGCTTTTATTTCAAAGTTTTAAGATCTAGCTCTTAAAATTTTTGTATTTTCCGAACGAAAAAATCGGTATACGCGTATCTGAATGTTTTAACGGCTAGTTAAATGGGCAAGAAAAGCACGAAAAGAAGTAGACACCCATGAGAACAAGCTAAAAAAATTAAGTTTTAGAGGAAATCAATACACTGCTGTGAAAAATACTGATATTATTAGTATATCTGCTCAAAAATTGTAAGGTGAAGACGATTGTGAAGTGAATTTTGATCTGATTCATAGTTACAGTTTATTGAGTTTTAATTTAGTGTTAACAAGTTTGCAATCAATGGTGAAATGCAAATTGTGTACATTTTGAAATGATCACAGCAAGGATCAGACTTTAAATTATGTGTTAAGTGTCCATGTAAAGAAATATTGATCAACTCTTGTCCAATGATAAAAAATGCATACGAAATCAACAGACGTTTGCGGTTTGTTATGCGTTTACTTGAAATTGGTAAAAGTGGTCTTGCACTTTGTTGTTCTCTAATGGATTTGGGTCGAGGTTTGAGTAATCAAGTTTATTATTCAATTGTAGGACACATACATATTGCCGTAAGTGATGTGGCTAAAAACATTTTTCCAAAAGCAGTGAAAGAAAAATATGCAATTTGATCATCCGAAAAACGAAATTACTGTTTCAGGTGATGAATCGTGTTCTAAGCGTGGGTTTACGTCGCTTTTGGGTATTGTTTCTCTTATTGTAAAATATTATACTAAAATCTTAGATGTAATTGTAAAATCGAGTGCGTATAAAGCTTATGTAAAATGGACAGGAAAAGCAAACAGTGATGAATACGCTGCTTGGAATGAAGAACATCTTTGAGATCATCGAAATGTTTAAAGGATCTGAAGAATGCCTTATAGTAAAATATACAAAGTATATTGGTGGTGGAGATACTAAAACATTTAAAAATTTATTAGAAGAAGATCCTTATAACGACGACCCTGTAATTGAAAAACTTGCGTTTTACACGTGTATGTAACGTATGTATAGGCGTGTGAAAGAGGAAAAAAAAGTTTTAATCAGTTCGCAAAAACTAAAAAACAACTGGAAGCTGTAGGAAATGAAAAAGCTGGAAAACAAAGTGCAAAGAAATAAAGCCGAAAAAGATGCTTTTGACTAGTAAATTTATGCTGAAATTATCTACTTATTACGGCCTTGTAATTATGAGAAATATAAATTCTCTGGAAGAAATGAAAAAAGCTGTGTGAGCAACATTTTATCACATAACCTCTACCGACGAGAATCCGCAACATCATCATTATTGTCCAGAAGGTGAAATTTCCTGGTGTCAGTACCAGCAACTCAAAACTGACACTAAAGATACATTTATACATCTACCGACTTTTGCAGAAGTTATTAAAATAATAATGAAAATTTTAAAACCTGTGTCTGGTATTTGGCTCCTAAACACATTTTTATGGGCAAAAAAATTTTGTAAATTGCAACGCTCACAAAGTTTTTTTGAAAATAATGGGTGTAATGGGGTGCGGGCAGGCGCAGAAGCCATGAACTTTGCACAACGGACCAATGACAATCACATATATAACGCAGTTTAATGTAAGTACAATTTTGCAATGAAAATTTTCTTCTCCAGACTTTAAACACGTTTTTCTCGAAACTACTTTTTATCCGTTGGCCCAGATGATTAAAGAAAACTATTAGACCGATTCGGCTTCAATTTTATCACAATATTGTACACATGAATGGTTCTATTTTTTTATATCGATTTTAAACCAAAAAAACAGTCGATTTTTGAAATAAAAATTTTACCAGGCCGCCATTTTGTTATTTTTCACTCAAATCTTTTAAATCTGCTACGGGACAGAAGGACAACCCTACAGAATAATAATCCTTTTGGGATTTTGATTTCAGATGATTACAAAAGGAGCAATCAGGGGGGCCACCTACTTTTTTTGAAGAGACCTACTTTACCTCACCAAAATGACGTTACAATTTTTTTTTATTACTCAATAACCAAATAATAACATATAATTATCATAAGGAGATTGTGTTTCATTCAGAATTTAAGCTCGGACATGAGACTACCCCCTTAAGATGTAAGATGAATTCAATAAAAAAATCGGCTATTTCCAAGTTAGTAGAGAAATATATAAAAACATAACAAACAAAATTGGAACGATGAAAGTTATTCATAGCGGTGGCAGATAGAACCATTTCTTAATCCGGAAAATAAAAGCACATATTTCGGCAGGATCAACCATCAAAGTCAAATATCAATGAAATGATGGTGCGTGGACGAGCTGTCGATGGCGGATTATTTCAAAGATGACCTGGAAAGAAACCTACTATTTCCAAAAATAACCGGAGAGATCGTATAACTTTTGCCCAAAAATTATGGAAGCTGGCCCCTACATAAATGGAAAACTGTACTTTTCTCTGATGAATCGAAAATAAATTTGATCCATTCTGATGGGATGATAGGCGTTAGAAGGCCGGTTTTAACAAGACTCAACCCACGCTATTGTAACAAAACTGTTAAACCTGGATTGGTTCAATTATGGTATGGGGATATTTTTCGTCTCAAGGAATGAGATCTCTAACAACGAGAGAAGGCTGAATGGATCGTTTCCAATACCAAAATATTCTGGAAGACACAATGTTGTTGTATGCCAAGCATCATATGAGATTTCAGCAAGATAATGATCCAAAGCATACGACAGGAAATGTAAAACATTGGTTCCAAGCACAGAATGTCGAGGTTATTAAATGACCATCCCAATCTCCCGACGAAAGCCTCATCGAGAATTTGAGGGAAATAACTAAAAGAAAGCTGAAAGAAGAGCATTTTCATGACTACGGACACCTTTTTAATGTATTTGAAGAAGAATGGCGTCCAAAACCAGAATTTTTACTGTCTAGTAGTAAATCGATGCTAAGACGATGTCCTAAACACGCAATTTTTGAAACACACGCAAGAGCGTAAAAGAATTTGCATGACAATTGAGTAGGAGTTTCGGCAACATGTAGTGCGAAAGGCAGGTATTTTCACAACAAGGTTTGCGAAGCTACGTAGGCTTCGCATGGCGGAAATGGGACTTTGTGGATAGCAACCTCTTATAAAAAATACTTTAAAGGAAAATAAGTTAAACAAATGTCAAAAGGGAAGAATTTGCATAGACCTAAAAAGATCCATGAAGAGTTTTTCAAACTATTCTGATAGCAGATTTTTGAATTATTCTAAGTGATTGCAGTGGATAGCACAGACGAAATAGACAATAAAAGTGTTGAGTTTGCATTAATTCCCAAGACGCTGAATTTTTGTACAGGTCTTGAATACGTCATTACAAATGCTATATCAAAAGTCCCCATGGATTCCACTTGTACATTTTTTTTTATCCGAGGTCAAAGGTAGTTTTGTGCCTACATCTCTGAAACTGTGAGATATATGAATAAAAAAAGGTTAGTAGATCGTAATTGCCTACGAAGCACCGTTCTCGAGTTATGGCGATTTCAAACCAAGAAAATACGATTGTCGAATATGCACTCGTATGTGGACAGTATTCATCATCGGGTCTTCTATTTGAAGAAAAAAATATTGGAATAATAGTTTTTGTGACTGATGCACTCAAATACTATACGTAGAAAATATACGATTCTGAGTGAGTCAACGTCCGACCCTTATTAAATTAGTCGGTTCGCCTTGAATAACATCTGTCTGCGACATTCCATTTTTCGGGTAGAAACCGACGTATACCTGATTTTTTCGAGGGACATAGCTCTAGTAAATCCAGTCAGTTTTCAACGGTTTTTCGTAGTGAATAGTAGTGTTTGTAGATGATATTTTCATTTTAAATTGTGCTACAAAATTTTATAAAAATTTCAGAAGTTTGCTACATTGCAGTGAATCGTTGACTGAATGTGAAATTTTGGTTGTTGATCGTGGGATGAAATAATCAAAGGAATGAAGGGTTTGATGAATATTTAAAATACAAACAATCTGTAACTATTCATAAGCAACGGCTGACGGAAACAGCTAGCACATCTGGGTCCTCCTCGGACTAGAACGCTGAAATGGAAAAAGCGCAGCATCTTCGACGTAGAGTGTAGACGTAGAGTTTGCGAGCTAGCACGCATTCAATATGAATACGATTTAGATGCTGCTGAGGCTAAGTACCACAGTGATTGTTACAATTCCTTTGTGAAACCTACTACTGGAGGTAAAATCGGTCGTCATAAAAGGGATTTTATTACTTTAGCGATGGGAAAAATAGTTCCATCGCATTTATTGAGATTTATTGAAAATCATGAGGATGGCCAATTTTCAATACAAGAATTTTAAAGATATTTGCGAAGGACCATCTATCGATAACAGAACAATTAAGTCAACACTAAAGTTGAATATAATCGTCATAATTGCAAAATTGGGAAATTGGACATTCATTTGGTTCATCGACAATCAGCAGAATATTCTCACCAAAGCTTGGTATGAAAATAAAAACCAAAATGAAAAGGAAGAGCGATTCAGATTACTTGAAGCAGCTGCAGTGATCGTACGAGAAGATATTCGATAGTACTTGACATTGATAATTATCCTCCACCTTGTCAAATCTTCGAAGATATCAATAGCGATATTCCGGAATCACTAAATTATTTGTCAGAGCAAATAATTTTGGAAAATAAACTATGAACTGGAACATTTGAAATTAATATGAACAAATGTTAGCCACGGTATTATGGCTGCTGTTCGGCCTAGCTCTTTTAAATCACGAAGAGAACGAAGATATACAAGAATAATCTTGTAGAATTTGATGATGAATAACGTAATTTTCTTGTTGCTACAATTTTCACTATATTAATAATGTATGGTTCCATTAAATTTCCTCGATCGAAATATATCGTGGAGTATAACCAAGTTAAAAACAAAGCGCCGAGTATACTGCCTCAATGTGTGGATACCTACAGTCTGAAATCGAGATAACTCTAGGGAAAAAAGTATTGATATCTTTTTTGTAGAGAATTTCACGATCTATAAATTTTCTCTCAGTAGCTCTCACCGTTTCAGAGATATACGCATAAAACAAAAATTTGTGGCCTCTGACCTCGGATACAAATCAACATACAAGCGGTATCGATGTGCTTTTTAACATAGCATTTACAATAATGTATTTAAGACGTAAACAAAAATCCAGCTAGTTGGGAATTAATGCAAACTGGAATGTCTATTTTGCCTGGACTATGGAATAAACCATAATAAACGATTTTCATATTCTTTACGGAGAAATACATATTAAGGCGATGGTGGTAGCGATTGACGAAAAGTAAATATTTTTTTTTGTAAATTAGATATGTGTTTGGACCAATTTGGATTCTAATCCATTGTTATACCAAGGTATTTAAAACTATCCACGTATTCGATTTTGAAGCAGATTACACTACAGCTGACATTTCTGTTAAAAGTTTGGTTCCATTGCAAGCTGCATTGTGATTTACAGACATGCCAGGGAATTACTATTGGGTTCTACCACATGAAATATTCGATTTTCGCTCAGTCGGAAATAAGAAGTTCTCTAGTGAACATCTGTGCCAGAACGTTAAATTTTCTCTTTTTTATAAAATAAAGTGTTACGTGTGCTTGACATGTGAGAATTATTTACCACACTGTCGGCAGTTCAAATTCGAACCTTCTTCTTTGACGAATTTAAAATTGGCAATGAAAAATATTAATGACGCATTTGAGGATGTAGCGGTAAACGAACGCACTATACGACATTGGTTTGGAAAGTTCCGTTTCGGAGATTTCAGCCTCGAAAATGAACCACGTGGGAAGCCGGAAACGTTAGTTCACGGCAATGTTTTAAGAGCAACGGTGGATGCGGATCCAACGAAATCGGTACAGGAGATTGCAGAAAGCATGGGAGTATCCCCTATGACAATAATTCGATACCTTTCTCTCATAGGAAAAGTAAAGAAAATATTGGTTTTCAAATTTTTTACTATACTATGAAATCGGACATTTCATGTGGTACGACCTAATATATCTAGGTTAGGGGGCTCCTGCTCCGTAAATCCCATGCTTTAGTTACACATAGTAATTGAAGTGAAAGTCAACAGTTTATATGTATGAGAAATAAAATTGGCATAAGAACAGATCAATGCGGTACGCCCAAGTTATTATGATTGGGGCTATTTTTAATGCTTTCAACTTCTACATATTCAATTCTATCTTTAAGATACTCGTATGACTCAAACTAATTATGTATGAATCCGCTAAAGCCAGTAATATATAGACCCTTATATCAAACAAAACAAAAATCTAGTAGAGCGTTTTCAGCAGAAAGACCGATCCTAAAACCGAAGTGCACCGGACTATTTTTGAATAAGAAAAGCTGAAATGTTTATCTTAACTTTCCAAAAACTTTGGTAACAGGAAGAGGACAACAAAGAAATTAGTCTATAGTTTGATACGTCTTGATACACTTCTTAAATAATGGAATAACAATAGCACATTTTAATTTATCGGTGAAGGTTTCAGTCCTGAAGCTCATATTAAAAAAAAAAAGACAAAACATCTATTAAATTGGGCGCAATGTTTTTTAATATACGATTATAAATTTTGTCACTAATTTGTGAACTTGTATTATTCAAAGATTTAATAGTTTTTAATATTTCAAATTCTGTAATGCTATCAAGAACACAGCTGTTATATAGGTATTATTTTGGGTATCAGGTTTAGAGCAACGCAATAAACCTGCAGACTATCTATTTGAGAAGGAAGAAGGACCAACTGAACTGAAGTACTTACTGAATTCATTGACAACTGCTTCCGGACTTTAAGTGTACCGGTCTTAAGAGTAATGGAATCTGGAGTAGCACAGGTCCAGCTGAAAGTAATACCATTTACAACTTTCCACTCATTTTTAAGATTCCCCAGGCCAATCTGCAATTTTGAAAACAAAAGAAATTGCTATCCTCAGCATTATGAATGCCCCTTTTTATATTTTTATAGAGTCAATTAAATAACCTCCGTAAATTCTTATTAAGTGGACATTTTCAATTTTTCTCTTAATTTTTGTTTAAATTTTATTTTTTCCAAAAGAGTGTGACTAATACAGAGCTGCAGACGATTTTTTTTCGTCTAAGAGTTACGAGTATTGTAGATAAATTAATAAGAAGTTGTAAAATTTTAATAACTATATCATATGCTGTCGATGCGTTATGTGAAACATAAACATCATACAACAATAAAGTTTATTTTTGAATAAATGGCTTGGGATGTCTCATAAGTTTTACATGATTTTAAGTTTTCAAAATACATTCCCGTCATGCAATAGTCGGTTATATTAAGGTCAGATATGATATGAGGTATGATATTTTCATGATACCACCAGGAATATCCACATTTATCTTGGAAAAAACGCGGAAAAAACATAAACAGGACAGGTAGCTGATACCGGTCTGGTAGTTTCATTTACATAAGAAAATGGACCATGTTCAGGAATTGGTGCTTGGTATGAATTCGAAATTAAACTCGCACCTAAGATATCAAGAAAAGGGATGAAAAATGAAATCCATAAATGCAAACAAAATAAAATAACTGAATATGTATGTTGCAACAGACTTTGTCAACATCCTCACTTCTCAAATAAATTAATGGAATTCAAACTTATCATCTTGAAAACTTCATTACCACACAAATTCTAGTTTCTTACAAAAACTTCCACTCCACTGGCGGAATACGTATCATTGTAATTACCAAAGAATAAATAATTAAGAATATTGTAATCCAGACTTTTATATGAATAAATTCAAATTTCTGATACGAAAATTAATTCCGGGAGATGGGCAAGGTCTTCTAGATATCCAATCAGTAAATCAAAGTTTTAACGTAAACGGCGAATATTTTGATGTAAAATAAAAACGGGTTTATCGTCTGAGTAACATCTAAATAAATTATTATAATTGCTTCTAATGGTTCTCGTAGCGAGGTTTTGCATATACTTTCATGCTGTTGCTCATTGAAAACATCTCCATTTATTGTTAAATAATCTTATGAGGAAAATCTCACTATTTTCTATTAGAATCTGTGAATTTCGGAATTACCAGTATTTCAATCTAATTTTAGTTTTCAAATTTTTAGCTGCCAGATTCAATTGCGGTTTGTATTTCTCACCGAATAGTGGAAGCAAAGTCTGGCGAAAGCAAAATAGTCGCACTTGATATTTCTATGTCATTTAAAAGAGTTTGGGATCAGGCTCTTTTGTAGAAATTGCGGATACATGCTCCTCTAATATATCCTCAATATACAATATAATCCACCAAGTTTACCAAAATTAAAATACAATGCCCATATCTGGTCTCAGCATTTGCTAAAGAGGATTCAAAACTTTGCGATAAGACTTATAGGTGATACTAGCATTCTACAGTCAATTGGCATCCTCGAACTTCGACTTAATATCTCATACTTCACTTTGTTTTATCTATCTTTGTTTTCACCAGCAGCGCGTAATCGCATTTGTAACATTTCAGGGTGTAACAACGTTAACACCCGTCTCGCTATCAATGCCCATCAATTAACTTTCAAGCCCATTTTCGGACGTCATCTGAAGTACTCTTACTTTTCCTTTTCCTGCGATGTGTTTAAAAATTTTAAGGATACACTAATATCGTGCGCCAAATATAAAAAAGCAGCATGAAGAGCTTTTAAAGAAATTGTTTTGCCATGGATATTGGCATTAAGGCTAGAAAATAGCAGCAACTGGGAGTAGAAGGACGACTTCCGGGGTCATTTAGGTGCTGCTTACGATGGGATTTGCCAATACCAAGAAAGATGCGACTACAACAGGCTTAGAAATGTATTGCACGACCGCAGAGATCGAGAGGAAAACAGTGAATGGTTTGTTAACTTCTGCAATATCAATCACATAATAGTTTTCGAAGACACATTTTTCGAACGAGTATCGAACTTAATAGACCACTGCATTAGACTACGATTTTCAACGTTCATGTTGAAAACTGGAGAGAAGCCGATATCAAATAGAATCGAAGCACGATTTTATGGTAGCTCAAAAATATATTCGCATTGTAACTGTTGGTAGAAACCATACCGAAGTGCTTCAATGCCCTGTATCAATACCCGCAGCGTGCCAATACTTCAGGGACCTGCTTCGCTTAAAAGCAATCAGCAGGTCTGACCACATTGACAAGAATGACATTGGTCAGAAGTTCATATGTAAGAGGCACATTAAGGCAAATTAACGGGCGATGTTGCATTCAGATTGAATATTTCAACTAGCTCCGGTTTAGATTGAATAGCAATACACAGATGGCAGCTGGGATTAAGGGACAACAAGAACAAGAATGTGGGTATTGACAGCCTCTAGGCAGAGCTCTTAAGGTCCATTAGAAACTACGAATTGCACGTTTGCATGCGAGTCAACTCTCAATTATCAAGCCTTCTGTCTCCAATAAAATTGTCTAATAAAAAGCGAGGGAAGAGCAAATACTGGTCTTATCGCAACGGTTTTCAGAACTTAATACCGCTGAAAGTTACTATGATTCCACCAATTCCATGCTGCCGGTCATAGGTCCTATTGAGTGGCAGAACCATCCTCAGTCCATACCAGGCATTAAATAATGATCTCGCAGGAGTGAGAATCTTTCCGGATATCGGTCCGGGCCTGACTTGAAGAGGTAGGTCCCCTAGTAGAAGCATCACAGTGTCTACATCCCGATGTAGAGTTGCAATAAGTAATGAGTGCTTGAATCCTAAGATTAGAAAGAGGTTTTGAACCGGCTTCGACTCATACCTCCAACACAAATTCAGCTTTGGTAGCAATGGATTGACGGAGAGCGATGATAAGGAGTATCCTTGCTCTCATGAATGTTTAAGCGTTGAGTGTAATTAAGGCTTATATTGTCAAGAGCACGTTTGCATGTTCGAAAGGATTGGAATACATGTATGTATATCTAATCAAGTTGACCAAGCACGGTAGATTGCCGTGTGGAATGCGGTATCCAGTACTTTATATCTGTTTTCCTCATTGTGCCCAAAGCCGTTGTGAAGAAAAAAAACTAGACAGAATGATCTAAATTCTTTTCCCTATATCAAATAAACAGGCTTTCGACCTGGTACTCATCATAAAACACTTTGGTAGTTCAAGCAATGTGTTGGTTATATATTTTCGCACTACAAGCTTATCAAGGACTTCGAGAAGATTTTTGGCACCGTTATGTGGAAAGTAGTATGAGCAGAAAAAGTACTCAATCTTAATTATTAGGCTTAAATACGAGAAATCGTGCATCATGACGATACAAGACAACTTTCATACAGAGCTATGGGAATTAACACGATGACCAAAAATGTAGAATAGCCTGTCAATAGAATATCAATAGAAGCTAAAACCCTTTACAATTCAAGCTCTTTCACCTAAACTTACTTTGCTAGAGTTGAGGTTGAAAAGGTTTATATAATTTTTAATCTAAGGAGCATCGTCCTGACTGAGAGCAGCATGCAAGCCTGATGCTTACAGCGAAATGGCGAAGGCAAAACTGAGTTCGGTATTGCATTCATAGTGTAGAACGACAGCCGTAACAGCACTAAGGCCAAGTCACGGTTCAGGATACTGGACTGCACTGGTCAGGAGTCTAAAGGTATCATAAGGAAAGTTATAAAGGACCAGTCACGTGTTAAGCCAAGACGACTGCAAGGTACGTCATGCAATGGAATCCCTTTATAAGGATATGCAGAAGAGCAGGTTACGCTAAGCAGAAGTGCCAAAAAACGAAAAAGCAAATCCAAAATATAAAATTTGTACTTATTTGTGCTATCTTGTAGCAGCCACATTTAGACCTGGGCAACCGGCTCGACAGTACAACTTGATTCCGAACCACTATTTTGTTGTAAATAGGGAGTTTGACATCGGATATCGTTTGAGTGTCTTTTAAGCTTAAGGTTTCCTATGCTGCCAGTTTCATGTACTGAAGACAAGTGGCAGGGCTGCCAAAAGCCATTAGGGATCCTGCCTCCGATATGACTAGTTTCCCTAGGCCATAACAAAATACTTAGTTCGATGGAAAATACCGTTATGCATATACAGAAAAATGAACGCCTACTAAGCGATCATGCATAGAAGCGTCAGAGCTACTTGCAAACTATACGGGAAGAAACAGAAGGAACACCGTCTTTTCGGTCGAAACAAGAACGTTCAGGAAAGAACATCAGCAAACCCATCCATCGGAGAAAGAAATTTTGCATGACGGTAGTAAATAGAGGGACTAGAATTGATGCCGAGATCAACGAACAAAAGAGATGAGTAGTACTCAGGTTTCACAGAAGGAAAAGACCGACCTTAAGAAGCGCGCATTCGATAAAATTTTCGAGCGATATGCAATTCTCGTCAACATTACCTAAAAGATACTATCTGCTGAACTATGGGAGCTATTTTATCCCTTAGCAAATAATTTTATTGCTACATATCTCTGATGTATCTTGGAGAAATCTGATGAATTTCAAGGCTGTGTGTGATGGCCTTTCTAAATACAAAGTTTAAAGGGCTACTTAATGCAGACTGATGAGGTAAAATTAACGCGTAACTGGAGGCAGTTGACTAAAGACCGCTAGAACTGGAGAGGTTTATTGTGTGAGGCCCAGGTCCACTCAACTCCTGCTCTATGGCGCAGAACCATAGACTTCATCAAGAATGGATGAGGAGGCCATTGACTGTTTTAAGGGGAAAAAATTGTTCGTCCTATCAGCATGTATTAAAGAACATTATTTAATTAATAAATAAAGTATTGAATAAATTCACTTAAACTTATTTTCTAGAAATTTATACTTCAAACGAATCAATTGGCTATTGAGCGACGAATCGTAGACTCATCGACGGTTATTCGCCTTTATACAATGTATCTTTGACATTTCATTGCTGTCACGACAGATAATTGCCTCAACATTAACACAAATGAAATTCTTCCCAATTATTTGATTACCAAATACACTATCAACTTTTTCATGAATCAAACATGTTCGAATCGCTTTTTGTGGACTCTTCGAGCACATCAGGTCACAATTTACTAATCAACTTTTTTCATGACGCAAACATGTTCGAATCGCTTTTAGATAACAAACATTCAAAAGGCGACTACAAACCCCTTTAACATTAAAATTCCCTTTCAGCTATCAATTTCATCTGAATTGCAGGCTAAATAATTACCAATTACTGATGCACCACCCGCAGCTGTATCTGCTATCTACGAATATTTCCGCCTATGTCGCTCTTAGACTTGAATATCCTCTGACATACATGATATTCCCCAATGTACTCGTATACATGTTTTACAATCGCCACCTACAGCACCAGATTTGCTCACCTTGTCAATTAGATGCTCGTATCTTAAAAGCCTTTCCGTACCCTAGGACATGTATCTGACATCCGTATCTCTTATTCAATATTCACACAAGGAGATTTCGACACAAATACAAACCCATTTACAGTTACAACATAACACACTGGACTTTAGCACAAGCTCTGTCACCCAATAAAATAATAAACTAATTACGCAAACTAATTAGAGAAACAAAAGCAATCAGGGTCTTTAATGAATTTTCGCATCTCAAATTGTGTTTTCTCATCGTCGAAGTTTTTAAGCGGCCGCGTTGTCGCTGTATACTACTCTTAGTATACGAATACGTTTCACGTTGTAAACCCAGCATTAATTTTGGGTGTGCCGTGCCAAAACCCCTCTGGAGGACACGAAATCTTGAAGAATTCAGTGAAATCTTTAGAGATTACCCGATCCAAATAGGATGGCAATCTTTGCCATAGAAGATTGCCTGCTACGAACCAAGAAAAGGGCCGCCAATTGCTTGCCGGTAATGACCTTGCCCGAGAAGCAAACTACCAATTTAATGGCAATCGTCACTTTGTCGAAGGATAATACGATTATTGCCAGCGATATCCTTGGAAAATAAACGATAACTTCTCACGTTCTATTTCGGTTGTTTGTTATAGTCTTTGCCTATATAAAGTTATTGCATTTGTATAATCTTAGCCTATCCTTTAGAATAAAGTTATTCCCTCCTACGACAAGCCTTCTTTGTGGAATTTCAACAGACAGGCTTGAGGGAAGGTAGTTAGCGCGTCGGATTAACATAATAAACTGACTTTTATCCAGGACAAGATTAAAGAAAAAACAAAACATTCACTGATCGTGTGTGGGTAGAAATTATTAATTGTCAAGTAGAATCACGCGCATACGAGTATACCCAAATCGGCCGATGATTAACATTCCACAAAGGAAGTCTTTAACTCTCACTGGGGGGTGGCACCAAGAAGAATCAGTGAATGTGCGGAAAAAGTTTCGGCAATCATTTTCCTGTTTTTTTTTTTCGTTTGCTTTTTTTTATTTTTTTGGTTCCAAACGTGAGGATAAACTTTTTCGCAGGATAATTGAATATTTCATCATTTACATAGGAATGAGTAAGGTGTACACGATCTCGGTCTTTTGGGATATAAGCGGATGAAATGCGCGCCGGATTTCCGCTGCAAGTGCGATTAAGTCTACCCTTTAACGAGAATGGCGAACATAGAGGACGTGATATGTGTGTGTAATATTCATTATCGCAGGATATACATATTTTGAACATGACAGCTTATGTTATGTTTCGTGAATAACTCTGTTCTTTTTAAATGTGGGATATTTTGGGCTTAACCAATATTGGTGCTTTCATAGTGATAGCAGGATGGACACACCATTTCACTCAGTTCAGTAGAATTAAAGAAAGATGAACGTTCAAGTAAACCACAATCAACCAATTTGGTCTCCTGGACAATGGACAATGGCCACTTAAGTTCAGATAAGGCCAATACACTGCGATATTCTACCGAAGTCAAGAAATTACCAATGAAACACGCTGGAGAGTAGATGCTTAAAGCAATCTACGCGCAAAAAATCGTAGAATATCCCACACTGTGAATAACCAATATTGATAAAAAGTGAAAAACATTGCCTATTGCACAACTAACTGCACTAGGGTGGATTATTTCGGGGAAAATAAGTAACTCTACCCCACTTATCACCGTTTCTTCCATGCATTTATCGATAGAAACCGAAGAGATGCTAAATAAAATATATGACTTAGAAGGTTCGTCGAATGAACAGTCGATTTTGGCAGATGTCGACTGATGCACCATGTCGTTACCTCTGAACAGCATCACTCATATTTCTCTTCTGAAGGAATCGACGTGTCATGTTGTTACCTTTCTCATCACCCCGTTATTAAAGATCAAAGTACGTCGACGAAAGTACGGGTTGTCTACGAGCGACGCCTCAGCCAAAACGGACAACGGGAAATCATTAAATGACATTCTCGCTGTGGGCCCACATTTGCAAAACGATCTAACAGATGTGTTACTCCATTGACGTTTCTTTCGATATCGAAAATACTCAGCGTGTGCTTACATCAAAACCATAGAGAATGCATCCGTCAAGGACTGTAATTTGTTGCTGGCGAAATCAAAGGTGATCCCATTACGCGCTGAGTTAACAATTCCTCGTAGAGAGTTTCTTGCAGCCGTGTTAGCCGTTAAGCTATTTGGAAAAATAAAACGATTTCTTCCAACAGAAACGAAAGACATGGACACTCATTTCTGGTCTGACTCGACGACTGTACTATGGTGGATGAACGGAGGTGCAAAGGTGCCTTCAATAAGATTCGTAAAATTCTGGAAAAATCACTCCCAAATCAATGGCCACGTAAGGTCAAACGGAAACCCTGCCGATTGCGCCAGCCGAGGAATGTCTGCAGTAAGATTAATCAATCGTTTTCCAATCATTCCACCTCCTACCATATCGGCTGAGATGTTAGAGTTAAAAAAATCTGTGCTCACGTAAGTACGCTCGAACAGGGTAAATCTTACATTGTCAAAGTCGTCGAAGTTGATCGAAGTCGCATAATGGAGACAATTAGGAAAACATCGAGTATTTTTCGCATAAATAGAATCTTTGTTTATTGTCACCGCTTCATCTTGAACTGCAAGTCACAAGGTTGTGTCACTGATGGTATACGAATAACACAACAAGCTGTTTTATCCATCGCACGTTTAACTCAACTCGAAAGTGTTTCATCGGAGTACAAGGCACTGGCTTTTGGTGGTTCTTTACCTGATAAAAGCAATCTACAACAATTAAACCCCTTCTTTGACTTCGAACGTACTTTAATACGGCTTAGCGGTCGCTCCTATCAGCCAAAGAAAAGTTTCCAATTATCTTGCCAGAAAAAAGTCATTTTACTGATCTCATCATGCGTCACAGTCACATGATCAGCGTTCAATTGACACTGAATCATGTACGAAAACAATTTATGATCATTCATGGTCGGAAGGCCATAACCCAAGCACTTCATCGATGCATCAGTTGCTATAAAAGTAAAGCAAAACTATTATCTCCGATGATGGGAATCTTACCCCAGCAAAGGATTCATCCTCCTCGTGCATTTGAATCAGCCGGCGTTGATTATGCTGGACCATTTTACATGACTCCGAGTAAGGGAAGAGGCATAACATCAAGGAAAGGTTACGTAACATTATTTATATGTCTCGTAACGAAAGCAATTCACCTGGAGGTAGTCAGTGATTTGTCATCGGAAGCCTTTTTGGCAGCTTTGAAGAGATTTATTGGACGACGTGGCTTCTATAATAACATCTTTAGCGACTATGGGACAAATTTTGTAGGAGCAAACAAATTATTCGAGCAGACTGCATGGCTTACCTGAACTTCATCACAAGACATGTAATTCCACACCTAACCGATTTACATTTTCAGTGGTACTTCATTCCCCCATCTTCACCTAATTTCGGAGGACTGTGGAAGGCGGGCGTGAAGTCTATGAAGACTCACTTGCGACGAATCATCAACAATCAAATATTTACGTATGAAGAATTTCCCACAATCATGTATCAGATAGAATTCTGCCTCAATTCGAGACAATTGTGTCCAATTAACGATGATCCTGAAGACCTTATAGCGTTAACGCCCGCACACGTTTTAACTGGTGATTCGCTTTTTTCCCATCCAGAACCAGAAATTGAAAAGATTTGCCTGACCAAAAGATGCCAAATATGTAAAAGAATCGTGCAGCAATTTCGGAGCCGCTGGAGCGGTGGATATTTATCACAACTACAGAATCGTCCAAAGGGGTGAAGAAAAAAAATGTCAAATATTCATAATAATCAGCTTGTCCCTCTTAACAATGAACGACTTCCTCCCAACCAATGACAGCTGGGACGCATTGTCGATGATCTACCTGGTTCAGATACGAGTACCTTGGTACGAGTTGTAACTGTAAAAACGGCTAATGATAACTTTAAAAGACCTATTACGAAAATCAGCGTGCTACCAATAGAAGATACGGCATCGGGTCTCAAGGACTCTGCTAACTTTCTACTTTGAACATTTACTCTCATTTCAGCATTTCATCATAATCGATTCGCAATAGATTATCCGGGAGAGCATGTTGCAAGCACCAAATGCAAAATGTAATCGCCACCTAAAATCTTTTGATTGGCACTTATATCTTTTCTTCAGCCATTTTTTTCCTCCTCTTTTGACTTTTCCCTTTTTTTGACACTTCTTGTTTTTTTACTTCGATCATGAGATATTTCCCACGCGTTAGTTTCCAATCCACTAAAGTCAACTTAATCTACAGTTTTTCTTTTTAATAATTTTGAATAAACCTTAATTTGTAATTTTATTGAATAAATAAAGTGATAATTGTGAAAGCTGAAAAGGAATTTTTTCTGCCTCGAACTGACGCCCCACGAGCCGTCTCAACACTCGGTATAAACTGATGGTGGTTTCAAGACATAAATTAAAACAGAGCCAACAAAATATGCAACTTTTTTCCCTGAAGTCAAAACGCATCTATGAAAAGATCTATCTAGTCATCATATGAGTGCATGATTTTCTTCTAAAGCGCGAACCCATACTTAGAACCCATACAAGTTAGTTCTGGAAATTTCAAATGACATTACAGTGAAATAAGATAATATCTCAAGGAATTATGGCGACTTAGAGTCCAGTTTCCCGAGGAGAAGGTGCAGCGACGAACTGTATGAATTCGACAACAACATCCATCGACCTATTCAGAAGAGTCCGAATACGAGCACAATGGCTGGGATATGTTAAGCTAATGAAGAACAGCAATCCATTTCAGACAAACGGCGCAATAGCGAAGCTGATGACGCACACAACTGAAACGCGAACGTGTTAAATAAAGTAAGTGAAAGTCGCATGACAGCGCATCACCTTATCCAAACCCTTTTTGGCCATCAAAAGAGTAGGGTGCATTCTCTATCGTCATCTTGCACAAACGGACGAGTTTAGCAGGGATGCTAAAACTCAACATCGATGAATATTTGTTGAGTCTGTGTGAATAGGGTCTCTGCTAGGTGTTCGGCTGCACGCGACCTATTAAGGAATCTAACTTTCTACGTGCAGATCCGAAGTTCGTTGTCCTTGTTTTGTTTGCAGGAGTTGTCAAAAGTAGATCCGTCCACATACGAGGCTCGTTGTTGCTTTGTAACTTAAGTTCTTTTTTTCTTGGCCGGTCACAACTCCCAACCTGAAGGGCAGTCACAGATATACTTATGACGATGGGGGTAATCGTTCAGCGATGTGAGCGCTGCCATTGGTCTATTAAGAGCTCATCCGCCATCATCTCTTTTCCAAGACCCTAACTTAGTCCCGGAAATTCTTACCGAGATGAGCTTCATCGGAGCTTCTATCGGAGTAGCCCAGATAAGTATTTGGTTGTTTTATTCCGGGATTTTACTACACCGCTGATTCCATGTGGGGAATTCGTCTGCTGGTCTTGTTGTCTATTGTTCAGCACTCGCTCTTCTAAGTTTTCAAGCCGAGTCCGTATGGACGAATCGACCATTACCCGATGGTTACCACTTGGAGGTAAAATAAGCACAATTGATGTATAGAAACAGAAATGTACAGAAGAGTTTACACCTCTCAGTGCCTACTCTTTTCTACAGGACCCAGTCGACATTCATGGTCGAACTGCGGTGCTTCTTTGAGCCAGGTTTGTGAAGTCTTATACATCAGAGACGACATGTAGGATGACCCCCTAGCATCACCATTTATGCCTTGTGGGAAATGGTGAAGAAACCGCATACTATACTCATTGGCAAACAAAACTGCAATGTTAAAGTCAAATGCTCTCAATTCAACAAAAGTCTGTCCTTATGGCAATTTTGAGCGATGTGCAGATGACTCAAATTTGACTCAATGTTGTGATGATAGGTTTTTTTGTTACCATAAAAGACAGAAAAAATAAGTCCAAAAACGTACACAACTGAAATGCGTCCTTGAAAAGGTTTCTTGTACACTTATGTCACTTTTGTACATTTACAAAGCAACGAAGAGTTCATGGTCTATATTTTAGAACACACTTTTTGTAAAGAGTGATACTTAATCATTTCTGTGAAACAGACCATCATCCTTGTCACATAGTACCAATTTTTCCTTTAACATCGCTGTCGGCTTTTAGTTTGTTGACGGCTCCTCTTGCAGTTTCTCCCTTTTCGAGAAGAATAAATATTTGCTTCTTTGTAGCCACCCTCTACTTCAGATCTTCTTTTTTTTGATAGAAGAATTTTAAAAGGTCACTAACGAGCATATAAATTTGCAGTTTCTCTCTTAACCGGCCATCTATTTCCTCTTTTTCGTTTTTGTTTGTCTACTGCAAAGAGTCAACACCCAACATTCAAAGAAATAAACAACATGTGCTGCAAGTACAAGCCCAGTTTGTAAGGACCTTTCAATTTACCTCAGTACGCAACAGAGGAACACCGAAAAGAAAACTCCAAATGGCCTACAAACTATGTACGTTACCAGTTCATTTTTAAGAATATACCTTAATAAAAACTAACCGCAGGCAGACAAACGTACGTACATATGTATGTATATCTTACAATTTAACTCAATCTAACCTCGGAAAAAATCACAGTTAACTATCCTTCAATTCGGTTTGATGAACTGCTTTCCCAAAATACAATTGTATGTCAAAGCATTTTCAAAAATTTTTATATCCGACTAACTACATAAGTCGTGCAGTGAAAAAAGTAACCAACCCTCTGTCACAAATTACCCGCCATGTTTACAATCCCATGAGCAACGTTTCATCAATTTCCGGCAACCGAATGTCTCACTTCCTTCATTAATTCGAAAACAAAAGAAACAAAAACATATCAAGCTAAATAAAGCACAACGAGCGAATAAAAAGCCGTAGCAGTGACAGTGGTAATGGTAGTTGTGGGGTAAGTATCATGGAAGCAGTCGTGGCACTCCATCAAAATAGACCTCCAGCAACAACAGCAACGGCGAAGGTCATCCCTATATCTCTAGCACTCAGTGTAAGACGAGCGAGGAACGTGTAGCAAATTGAAAAGAACTTTTTTCTGTCTTTCCTCCTCAGAGATACGTAGATAGGTACTCGTTTATCTACTCGAACACAATAATGTTGATGCAAAGGCTTTTCTCTGTTTCCCTTTTTGAGCTCAGGAAGAGTCAATGCTAAAAGGAAACGCAGAGCAAACGAAGATGACAACAGAAAAAATAAAAATAAAGTAAAAGTGCGCAAGTAAAGAAGTTTCAGGATAATAAAATTATGTCACATCTTTGACCCCGGATAAGAGTATCACTTAGCTTGACGATCACGTAGACCCAGTTCTTTTCAAAGTCACTACCATCTTCCCACAGTTCTGAGCCAATTTCAACCTCTGAACTTTATATACATACATATGTACATATATATATGGTTATGGTTAAGACTTCAACTTTAATGAATGTTCGTTATTCCCCATTCCTTTGCACAACTCTTTTCCCACGCTTTGCGCTCCTAGTAGATTGCCGTCCTCACTAGAAATGGCAAAAGTTCATATAATGAAGGTCATGGTACCAGCGGCGTACTTAGTCGTAGAATTCGGCGTATGAGCCTTTTCCAATTTAATACAAATGGGAGCGCTTACGAAAATTCCAATGAACTAGCTTGCCTGCCGCGGTGGAGAAAAAATAACTCTGTACTCGTCCTTGCAGTCATCCACTTCCAGACACGTAATGTGAAAAATTCATTCGATATCATGGCATGCCTTCCTGTCCAGCTTAGTGGAATGATGAAGACATTCATTTTTCAGAACTCTTCCGTAGTCCCCTGTAGAACAAAAGACGACAATTACGAGTATACGTTGCCCAAACGGAGATAGTTTCATGAATACTCACAGAGACGAGAATCGGATGGAAATTCCTATAGCTATAGGGTATATGGCGACAGTTTCAATTTCTAAAATGCGGTGAATCCAGAAATTTTTAATTAAAAAAGGTAAAATGAGGCTCTCTAATGAGCAAGATAACTATTCTAGTAGAATGGGGTGTTTTTGAGGACCAAACCCAAAGGGTCGGTGGATACTTTGTGTCAGTCAGCAATTGGAAGTCATGCACGAGCTTTTCGCACCAAAGAATAAAAATTCCGTGACAAGCACTTCAAGAGGATTAGACTGTGATAAATATGTATTCGAAACAAATTCATTCGCGCAATAAGCAAGTGTAACTCAATTGAAATTCCACCGACCTTCTCAAATAAATAGGGTGACCAAATTTCACGGTACTAAGTTTGGCCATGCAAATGTAACTATGTACACTTGAGAGAATTTAAGTGCTTTGGCACGGTAGACATGAGACGAGCTATAGGCGTTTTGTTTTATTAATTCTCTAGAAAGGGTGATACAAAGATACAAGTGAGCTTCTCAAACGTGTTCCTGTATTCCAGATAATGTATTGAAACAATTATCCTGTGGCATCCAATCGCAGTACACATTGAATTGTGATGTGAACTCTTCTCTTGAAGATCTGTTACCGGAGATTGGGCTAAATGACTTTGTGACGTGTAGTAAACTATTCCTACATCACAATATTAACAAACGGACCTTCTGGCTATCAGATCAAAAACTGTTTAAACAAGTTAAACGTATGATTAACGTAATAATGGCGATCAATGAGTTGGGTTACTACTTCAAAGGCGAAACTGAATATTCCTGATGGTTCCTACGAAATATTGATATATATTTCAGATTAATTTTTTTCCATTTCAATCGAATTTTATGAAAAAAAAAACAAACCGTAAGACCATGGAACCAGCTCCTAAATTAATTTATACTATGTTTTTGATTCTTAAAAAAAACTTTATTATTATTATTATCTTGGGTCCAAACTTAGACTGATTGTGAATTTACAAAATTAATTAAATCAGATGTCACTCATCCTGTTTCGAATTCTCCATAATCCAGACGCTGAGTCGACAGAAAACAAATGCCCGTGTGCTGACTTATCGTTGTTCCCACGAATTCTCATGTGCTGACTTATCATTATTCCCACGAATGCTCATGTGTTGACTTATCATTGTTCCCACGGAAACATTATTTGTGGTTTTTAGCTTATGCGTCGTAAACTTTTACGCGAAATATGGCGCGGTACACTGAAGCTTAATAGTTTGACGAAGAGGAGTTAAAAGGAGGTAAATGTCTGAAAAAATTACTTGTGCCGACTATTTGACTTCGATAGTGGTAGACAATTAGAATTAGCGGCAATCGACAAAAACTGAATACTTCTTTGCCTGGAAAATCAACATTGTAAGTCCGTTCGCCAACTACAGAGAAATAAATCTTTTGAACATCGCGTATAAGAAACTGTGCCGTGTTATGTGAACGCCTAAGACCTTTCGTTAACAGTCTAGCCCCTATTTGTGTGGTTTTAGATCCGGAAAGTTCACCACAGATCAAATTTTTACATCACCCAGGTCTTGATAAAAAACCAAATGTTCTAAATCGATACACACTACCTTGTCATTGATTTCGTTGCCCCAAATGGCTGTCTCTATAGAGATGGACTATAAAGAGCCATGTCTACTTTTGGCATCCCTGACAAGCTCATTCTACTCCGCCAAGGCCAGTAATGACAAAGTCAGAAAAGGACTCTGCAGTAATTGGGCGAAACTCGTAAGCCAACTCCAAAGGCACTACCTTCCAAAAGTCTGTTTAGGTACATGCATACCGAAACGACGTTGATATAATGAGAAGAACACAGCGAGCTGTCAATGAAGCGTTTTAAACTATTCAAGCAGAACCGGCAAAGAGGTATTTAGCGGTCAAGAAAAAAAAACAAGTACAAGGTGGCGCAAAAGCAATCACCCGATGTTGTTTGGCTTTGATTTTTTTTATGAATGAAAGACATTGGTTCTGCTTTTGGATTATGTTTACTTGATGTTTTAAAAATGATATCGGCCAAGTGGCCGCCGCCATAATTGACGATCATTCGGGCCCATCACTGTTGCCAGAACTTCCGGCTATAGGTCCTCGCATTCATGACGGATATTCTCATTGAGTGCTTCAAGAGACTAAGGCTTGTTGAAATAGACTGGTGACTTCAAAAAACCCCATAAAAAGTAGTCTGGAACGGTTAAATAATACAATTTTGCCAGCCAGTGCAAATCGCCAAACGATAGGCGACCCGGAAATGCAGCCCTCAGAATTTCGGTTTTGGCGGCTTAATTGAGCATCGCCAACGAGCCAACCCAGCTTATTATTAACCCGGATATCCTTATTTTGGCCAAAAAATCATCTTCTCAGACGACATATTGTTTCAGCGGCTATGTCAACAAGCAAAATTACCGTTATGGGAGTGAACACAATCCACAAGTTTTCGGCCAAGCACCAATTAATCTACAAAGATTGACTGTTTGGTGCGGTTTATGGCATGGCGGCATCATTCGACCTTATTTCTTTGGAAATGAGGAAAGAGACTCCGTTACCGGTAATGGTCTCAGGTATGGAGCGATGTTAACCATACAAGCGACCCAACGCTCGAAGTTGTAAAGGAGACATTTGGTGATTTGGTAATCTCACGGCGTCACGTGATTTGACACCACTCTATTATTTTCTATGTGCCTACCCCAAGTTCTTAGTCTACGCTAACAAGCCAATCACTTTGGATGAGCTCGAGGCCAACATTCGGCACACTATTGCAAGAATAACGCCGCACATATTGGACTGAGTCATCAAAAATTGGACCGACCACCTGAAGCACTGCCAGCAAAGTCGAGGCGGCCATTTGAATGATGTACTATTCCACACATAATGGCATGAACGTAGCTTCAAAAGAAAGCCAGCATCAATTTTATATCTCACACCATTCTTTCTTTATTTAAATTTATTTTCCTATCGTTCTTATTTGGTCATCCTTTCTTAAAAATCAAGAACGAGATCGCTGTCGTATAAAGAATTATTCAAGCTAAAAGTTCATAAAAAATGTTTTTTGCAAATATTACGCTTTCTATGGCTCGATGGCCAATTAAGGACATTACGAAAAATTATCTCTTAAATTTTTTACGTACAACGAATTGTTTACGGAAAAATCTGCTCCCATGCATAGAATATGCGCTTGTTCTATGTACACAAATTTATTACCTGATAGATATATAAAATACCATAAATATGTATATTAACTATATATGATAGTCTATTGTATATTACATATATTTTAATCTATATTTAAATGTATTATATTCGTCAAAGGAAGATCCTACCAATGAGAAATATCGGGTTTTTCAATAAGGACCTAACAATTTTGTATTTAAATAAAACACAGAATAATTGAGGTATCGTGCTGAAATTTATTCCATTCGTAGTACACATGTTAGGTTTAAGTATGGAATTCGATCTCGTTCATATGACCACCGCGAGCACGTTTGTGGTGATCGATTCCTTGGAGATAATTTTCCACCAATCTTCCATACATACCGTCGGAATCGTTGGCAATTTCGAGTTCGATATTATTCCTGAGCTCCTCTAACGTTGCTGTATTAAAAGAGAAGACGAAGACTTACTCAAGTTATTTCAGTGGTTGGAACAGCACAATCAATTTCCATCAATAAAAGATGTAGTGTCTTTGGCAACTGGAATATTCGTACTGACGAAATAAACTATCACAATGCACGCAATATTGGTCTTCAATCAATGAATAATATAACTAGGCAAAAATTGATTTGATTAAAGAAAGTTCTCTCACTGTTATGCGTAAATAGTTCTGCAAATTTCCAGACTCATTATTACTTTTGTAAAGAATCAGTCTCAGTAAAAAAATCGATGACCATCTAAGTGACTGTTTGCATTATGAATTGAGTCCTTATCCTGCTTCACTCTTCGATAATTGTAGCATGCGCAAAAAACAAAAATCTGTATGGTATCAATTGTTTCAACCTATATAGTAAATGCTGAGCTTAATCCACAGAACGTTACATATGTACTCGTATGTCATTGATGGTGAATCTCTCCTCCAACGAGTCATATGGCAGCAAAGTGATGCAAACAACTTATATACAAACTTATTTTCGAGCTAACGTGGTCATTATATTTGATGACTATGACGACAACAGTAAAAATTTCAAAATTATTTTCGACGAAAGTACCAAGCGGGTTGAGAATTATTGAAAATAACTTTGAAACTGTAGAATTTTTCTAATATATTTTTGCCCAGAAATTCATTTTTTATACGACAGTGATCTCGTACTTGATTTTTAATATATTTTTTTAAAACATCAAAACAAAGCGATTAAAAAAAGTTTTGTATATAATTTTTTAGATCAAAAAGTCTAATTTCACGGGACTAATTAATTTCAGTCTAATTACAGAGACAGTTTTTTTTATATCTCTTTCAATTAAATCCTATCCTGGGTTAGTGTATGTATTCTGACATTCGTGTCATATAATGCATGTGATGCATAAAAGCCACCATCAACCCAAATTGCATGTTTTCAACTTCGGTGAATGTGCGGATTGTTCCTGTAATCCCTTAAAAGTCGAGTCGTCAAACGATTTATATGAATAAAGGTGTATATACTCGTAGAATGGTCCTTTTTCACTCCCTATTCCTCTCAACACTGTTATCTGCCATTTAATTCTGGAGTTTGTCCCATTTTTTTTGAATTTCTATTCGATCTTCTGCCAAAAAGTGAGGACGGAAAAGAAAATAGAAAAAAAACGTTCCCTGCTGCAGCTTCTTCAAAAACAGTTCTATGACATAATTTACGTACAGCGAATTTTCGGAGGGAAAAGGATTTGAGAATTGGATTGACAATAGCTTGAACTGCCGCTGCTCATAAACTGTGACGCGCCTATCAAAAATTTCCATGACGATGATCAGGAAAACGTCGACTACGACCGACTGAATTTTTACTCTCAAATCCCCTTTATGTTTTTTTTTTTCACATTGGCAGCGCTTGAGCTTCCAGAGTAAAAGGCAAAACAGTTAAACCCACCCTTATGTTGTTTTTTTTTCCTTTATTTAAGGGGAGAAAAAAGAAGGAGGAAACCGCTTAACAATTGTTGGAGAAAATCAGGAATCAATAAAAGAAAAATAATTGCATTCGTCAGTTCATCTCAATTAAAACTAAAATTTGGCATTTATTGGCAACGGAAATAATATTTCAGGCAGTTAAACGCATTTCCTTTCGAGAATTATACACATAATAGCTGTATACCATGTATAAGCTAATTGAAATAGGAATAGTACAATTTAAAAGAAGTGGCTATGGGATTTGGGTCGGTAGCCGGGGAAAAACGTTTCTGCTTATTTACTGTTTGGCATGCAATATGTTGATATGGAAAAATGGTATTCGTAGATCAAACATTATGCTGCTGGTAGGGTTTATAGACAAACTGTCACATCACCATGGACTACTCAGATATAGAAAATGACACCATTTGACAACAAGGGACAGCTGTTTAGAAGGCAGGCGCATTCTGATGTAAAGGAATGTACTGACGCTCAGAAAACTCTAACAAATTTCAGTTATGTTGAATCTAATGTTAATAACTCGGTCTAAAGAACACGGATATTTTTGGAAACACAGTTGGAAAAAAAAGTAGTACGACACACATTATGAAATTGAGAGAATAGTCGAGCTGCATGTGCGCAAAGCTGCTTTGCTAATGCATCCCTTGTCCAAAATGTAACATACCTACTAATTCAGATAATTCCAGAACCCTGCTAGTGCGCGTTTTAAAATCTGGTTGGACAAAAAACACTACTATGCTCTGGGCATTTTTATCGACATTGAGGATGAAACTAGGCCAGACAACTCGCCGCAGATGAATGAATACTTTTGTGGATAAAAGCAATGCTGGTGGATATGACCCTGATTGCGAATACTGACTGCGACTAATGATGACGGGAGTAAACAGGGCTTACCCACAAGGTGGCGTCGTTTTTCAATTGCTATGGTGCATGTTGCCGAAGAAGTGGCTGTGCTGTCTGTTTGATCACTCATAGCGACTGTTTATTCTAGGCCGCTAGCAGTAGTAGATGTAGTCGATGATGGTTACACTACAAATGAGCTTTCAGGCAATCCTCCCAAAACTGACTAAAGTATTTAAAGGCACCACTATCCATTTCCCTAACAAAGAATGACGAACTTCTTTGGAAAGTAAAAGGTGTTCTTTTAGAGGTTTGCTATTTAAACTGGCAACACTGATTCTACAGATTGTCAATTTGTCAATTTGACAGTTGAAAGTTGATTTGTTTTTAGTACGTTTTGCCATTTTACGATGAATAGATTAACGCCAGAATAACGCATGCAAATTGTACAAACTTATTTTTAAAACCATGGTTCGGTTCGCCAAACTTATCGTGCGCTACGTCCATTTTACGGTCGACATAATCGTCCATCTGAGCAAGTTATTCGGAGCACGATGAATCGTTTTCGCACCATGTACACTCTAGTGGCCGAAAACCTGATTCAGCTTGAACCTCATTTTCAAAGCAAAATTTTGTTCTCTTATGAGGCCCATTTTTTGTTAAGTGGATATGTAAACAAGCAAAATCGCCAAATTTGGAGTGGAAAAAATCCAGAAGCCTTTATCGGGACGCCCTTACAACCATTAAAACTCATAGGCTGGTGGAATCATCGGCCCATATTTATTTAAGGACGATGCCGGCCAGAATTTTACCGTCAATGGAGAGCGTCGTAGAAACATGATTTCTGACTTCTTCGTTGGCATTCAAGTGACAGAGCTTTGGTTTAAACAAGATGGCACAACATGCCACACTGCGCTCCACACCATCAATTTATTGCGGGAAATATTTGCTGAGCACATAATTTCGCCTAATGGACCTGTGAACTGGCCTCCACGATCCTGTGATCTTACACCGTTAGATTATTTTATTTAGGGGTATGTGAAGTCTCTGGTCTATGCCGATAAACCAGAGACGTTGGATGATTTGGAAGTCAACGTTCGCCGTGTTATTGCTTATATACGGCCCCAGTTGCTCGATAAAGTTCTCCAAAATTGGACATCACGATTGCACTACATTTGAGCTACCTGCGGCGGGAATATGCCCAATATTATATTTAAACACTGATGGAACAAAATTACCTATTAAACAAATCTAACATCATAGACATTAACATTAGCTTAAAGTATTTTATTTCATATTGGTCTTGTATACCTCTAAAAAAAAAACACAGCAAAGCATGCGGCAAGCACCGAGGACGGTCCTCTAGATCTATACAACTATGATAAAGCCAATTATATCCTATGCGTCCGGTGTCTGTTCTCATGAAGAAACAGCAGTGTTGCTTTTATCAGACTCCAAAGAATAGTCCGTCTCGGCTACATATGGGCTTTCCCTCGCAAGCCTAGATGCACTAATGAATCTCCTTTCTCTTAATATTCATATCACGGGCTGCAGAAAGAAACGATCTTTGGTAAATATTGGAATTTTGAAGTCTTTGCGCGCCGGCTGCCTCTGGTCTTATGGACATGCCGTCTGATGCAGTGACGTCAGAACTTCAGTTTCCGCAAAAAATCGTTTTTCCCTGTATCCAGGAATTGTTTCGGTCAGAATCTAAGTCAGAAACGGAATGTAGTCAGGTCTTTAGGATTAGATCCCAAATCAATCAAGTATGTTGGTGTTTTTCTGGAGGACTCCACTCCTTGTTAGTTCGCGTCTGTCGCGGAGAAAATCCATGGAGAGGGCGAAAAATCTTAGCAACACCCAAGCTCATTTGAAAATCCAAGGCTTCTTCGAACTCTGTCGGAAGGCTAAACTTACTGAGCTTTGGTGGGGATTCAGGTCACAAAGGAATTACGGAAAATTAAATCACCGCCAATGATTTTTTCGAGGCAAAGGTTTAGAATTTCTAAGCCCCCAAATCTACGTTAGAACTACTTGCGCGCTCAGTGAGAACTTCAATTGACATAAGCATAACTGCAGGTATAATGACTCTGTAGAATGCCGGCAGACCAACTAATGCCTACCGACGCGACCTCTCTAATAGGTCTTCAACTTTCCTGATATTGCTTAGTAGGAAAAGTTACGAACTGCTTACCGGCATCGTGAGCTGGCACTATGGTTTTGCTAAGCACTTAAGTGTACTAGGTAAAAGTAGGACAGCATCAAACCGTGCTTGCTGTGAGGTAATGATGACACTGTGGAGCCCTATCTCCATCAGTGTTCGATACTCTAGGCTCTTAATTAAATTCCTGATAGGAAAGTTCTTGCATTTACCTCGAAAATCGAAAATGGAAATTTTGTGATATCTTTACATTTTAAAATGTTTAGTCAGTTTTTAACAAAATGGCTATGTGTGTATGTATATATTCCCGTATTTGTTAATTTTCTTGGTCCACGAGCTTACGACTGAACTGCCGAATCGCGGCCATTAGATTTTGACACAAATCGGCTAATGACTTTTTAAGTTATTAAAAAACAAAAATACACAAAATAGAATTAATTTCTTCTTAAAAATATAGGACTCTTTCCAAATGTTTGCAGTACTAATTGAAATCTATTAGCATAGCACTCATTTGGCGAAAATTTAAAAAATGCGATTCGGGTTACTCAAGAAATAGCAAATATTTTAGAACCGTCAATGCAGTACTAATTACGATTTCTTTAATACAGTCAGTTCTACATCTGATCGGTAGAACTTATATGAGTAACAGACTTCCTTAATTCTATAATACTTAGTAGGATATGAAATATCAAAAATCTTTGGAGAACACTATAAGTCCTCTTTAGCCAGAAGTATTCGCCTTTCTTCGAAAAATTGGGAAATTCCTGTTAAGGGAGCACACAGGAAGAACAAAGGGCTAGTTCTTTCTCTGAATGCTCTGTCCCGACAGAAAAATAAATCTTTGTTAAAGAAAGCTGACTATGCTAATAAATGACAATCTCTCAAAAAACCTTCCAAAATCCAAAATCGGGAATTAATTCTCGGGCCACTATTCCTGAAATTGAATCAGTCATTTCAAAAAGCACATATGTATGTATGAATTAGAATTTTTCAGGATTCAATAAAAACTGTGTCATTTACAAGTAAACGAATTTTCAAAAATTTTGTTTGTCTAAATATAGTGTTTGGTGTTATCAGAGTGGTCTCGATTTGGACAGGAGTGAGATAAGGTTGTGGTTTGAGCCCTAGTCTATTTGCACTCTTTATATAGGATATTGTGGATTTGGTACCTGGAGGTGTGGAGTATGAAGGTATGCTTGTTAAAACTCATCTTTTTGCGGATAAAGTAGTGTTGTTAGCATAGTCACCCGTGTCCCTACAGATTACAATAAACAGACTCTTCGAACACTGCAAAATGTGTGGAATCTGATGGTGAAGCAAAGTAGGGCTCAAAAAATAATATTCAAAAGAGGTGGAGGCAGACACTAAGCAAATGAAAAATGGCACTTTAATTGGGAAACTCTTCATGTTTTGAGCTTACTTTACGAGGAATCTCAATATGGTAAGGCATCTAACAGAAAAACTGTCGAAGTTAAAAGCAGCCATCATTGCTGCTTGGAGAAACTGTTTCACCAACAAATATACCACCTTGATTAAAAAGTGCCCGGAATAACCACCGTGTGGCGCTCCCATTGTTCCGATTTGAGCTCTGTTTTTTTATTAAGGTAAATCCGTTGTTGACATTTCCTCTAAATCTTAGCGTCATAACTTGACATTTGCAAAAGTTACGTAGCCAAGAGTACAACTATCTCTGTGTGTGTTGGCGATTTTTTACAATTTTAGAAATGGATTTAAATTTGCAACAACGAACTTGTATTAAATTTTGCGTAAAAAATGGATTTAATGGTTCACGAACGTTAAAAATGTTGGAACAGTGTTTCGACAACGATTCTCTAAAGAAAACCGTCGTTTACCAGTGGCACGAGCGGTTCAAAAGTGGTCGTGAGGCAACCGAAGATGATGAACACAGTGGCAGACCATCGACATCGAAAACCGACGAAAACATTGATGGAGTAAAAGAAATATTGGTCAGTGACCGCAAATTAACCCTCAGAGAGATTGCGGAGTACTTGAACAATGCCTATGGATCCGTCCAAGACATTTTGGTTAATGATTTGGGTTTCCGTCGTGTAGCAGCAAAGTTGGCGCCAAAAGACCTCAATTTCATGCAAAAAAGGGACCGTTTTGACGCCGCAAAAGAGGATCATTACTGGAGACGTAATAATTTTAGTTTGAAAGCGTTAATATTATGAAATAGCGTTGTAATAACATGATTTTTGCCTTGAAGCTTAAAATTAAACTAATTAAGATAACTTATACTATCAACTGAGAAAGCCAGGTCCTTTATTCATTGTCTTCGTCTTTTAATTCAGCACATTCATATTTTTTTGTTTCCAAGGAAATTATGATTTCATCCAGCAATTTGAAGAATCATTTTAACACTTTATGACTGTAAAGCCATCGAACTTATATATAATATGGTAGATCAGGGTATTCACATTCTATATCTTCCAAAAATGAAGCAAATTAACGATGATTAAGTCCACGTGCTCGAATATAATTTACAAGTTTGGCGACTATTTTTAAAAAGTTCCCGATATTTAAAACTTTGGAGGACAGTACTTGCAGGGGAAGAGTACAATGAAAATGTTGAAAATTGTATTTACAATGCTGTGTGCATGTTTCTTTTATTACTATAGTAATATTGGTCATGGCAGATGTATCACCAGTTGTAAGACGAACCAACTTTTCAAAACTTCCATAAGTGCATCAAAATATCAGCTCCAGTGGTTGTACTATGCATAGGAATGTTTTCCAAAAGTTCTCCACTTGCTTTTAAATCAACATCGCATCTGCAAATAAAAACGGAAAGCTGAGCGACATTTCGAATATCTGTACTTTCATCAATAGCAATAGAGTAGGCTTGATATTGTTGAATTATGCTGGTTTCTCAAATTCTCGGCTATTTCATTAACTCTGCTAGCTACAGTATTTCGACTAAAACTTACACTTTTAATTTTTTTTTATTTAAAATTAAGCATCCATTAATAAATTCCCCTTCAGTAAATGGTTTCCATCTGCTTGCGATTAAATGCGGTGACATATAAAATATAACTAACTTTTACAGCAACTTTATTGTCTTTAACAGATTTAGTGAATACACCTTGTTGTTTTTGAAGACAATTTGTTTTCACGAAGTTTTGAAACGTATTGGCCGTAGTTTGTTTTATGATTTGTGTCATAGTGCCTTTAAAGATTATATTCTTACAATAGAGAAATAGTGAATTAGAAATAGAAATAGTTTTTATTATATATATCAGGCATAATATTTTATTCTTACTTTGAACACAAAAATATTGCAGTTCCCAATTCTCCTCTTCAATTGATCTTTTCTTACTCATTCTTCTCGAAGTTTGATTATATTTTTATTAAATAACTTTTGAGCAAACACTGCACTTTGTACAAACTTGTGTAGTTTGTGGGATCAGATTTATGTATCATACGATATAATATAAATATTTATTTATTCGTCTACATTAATGTTGTCGCTTTCAAAATAGTCCCCATTACATATTATGCACTTGTGCTTTCAGCAATGTGCTTTTAATGTCATCTATGACTGTAAAACGACGGCCCTTCAAGGTTCTCTTTATTTTTGGAAATAGGAAAATGTCACACGGTGCCCCATGTCTGGCGAATATGGAGGCTGGGGCATCTTTACAGTATTGGTTTTGGTCAAAATGAAGTATGAGCAGGTGCATTATAGTGGTGCAAAAGCCATGAATTGTTTTTCCACAAATCCGGGCGTGTTTTTTTCGGATTGCTTCACGCAACGGTGTTGAACTTGTAGTTAGTACTCCTTATTGACCGTTTGACCTTGTGGCAAAAATTCACGATGCACTATGCAATTAAAATCGAATAGCACAGTCAGCATAATCTTCCCGTTTGACCGCAGTTGTCGAGCCTTTTTCGGACGTAAACCCATGTTTCGTCACCTGCTATAAGAAAGTAATCCAGTAATTCTGCATCGTCGTTGACTTCATTTACTGACTCCTGAGCAACTTCCATTCGCCGCTATTTTTGTTCAAAGCTCAACTATTTTGGAACAAATTTTGCTGCCACGCGTTTCATACCCAAAACATTTGAAAAAATTTCATGGCATGAGTCAACCGATATACCAACATTATCAGCGACTTCTTTGATTGTGATTCGGCGATCGTTCATAACCATTTCTTTAACTTTTTCCATGTTTTAATCGGTTGTTAATATGCTGGGGCGTTCGTCATCTTCAACGTCTATACGGCCATCTTGGAAACATTTATACCACTCGTAGACTCTTGTTTTACTCATAGCAGACTCATCATAGGCCTTGTTAACATTTCACACACTTTATTTCATTTTTTGATACAATCGCCGAGCTCATAAAAACAAGTCTAAACTTAGCGGCTGCCACAGACAACGTAAACAATGAATAGAGCTGAAAATTTTATAATACTTCAGGAGTATGTATACATACATAATGAAAAAAAATTTTGACAAATTGACTCTCCAAACCAGACTAATTTAAAAATTCCCATTATTTTTTGAACACACCTCTCATATAATATTTTCGATTTAATCTAAATCCTATATTTTCTCTCTTTTTCAATTACTAAATTAAAAATAATTGAAATGCAAAATTTAAACTGCATACTGTATCTACATTAAACCAAACTGCATATAAATAAGAATACAATTTACTTTAAAATAAATAATTAATATTACTTGCGAACTTTAACTTTATCAGTTTGTTTCACAACATAAAACTGAAAGGCACTTTGCCTCTGCCATTATCCTTTCGTGGATGTCGCTGTTTCACTTGTAACTTCTCAATAAGTACTTGAAGATGTATATCTTACTAATCTTCATTTTTAAAATGCAAAAATCTTTATCATCCTGATTAAAATTAGCAAACCATTGTTTTTTACATCTGCTTAAATGACAATACTTAATCTTTGTTTTCGACCTAGTTACGATTAAAATAAATGCTAAAAAGTTAACAAAAAAAGTGAGACTAAATAAAAGTTTGTGACAGGGAGAGAAACTAACACGAATCTGAAATTTTCGTAAGTGGATGTAGGAGGTATCTGTTTGCCTTTATGATTAGTACAATACGTGCATGTCCTTTAACTTTGAAATTTTTAATAATATTTCTTTTGTACATATGCTGACGGATTAGACATTCCCTTATATTTTGTATCAGTTTCACTACCTGTTTTACTTGAAGGCATTTTTCAAAAGCAAAATAATCTCTCAAATTTAATTATAAATTTTAAAGGATCTAATGACTCCAGCATAATATAATAAAAAACTTGACTCATGCAGTCATCTAACCAAATGTGTGCGGGCCATTCTCTTGCTTTCATACATAGAAGACTGTGTAAGAGCCACCAGTGGTGATTTGAGCAAAATATCGCAGTTGCCAACAGAAAATATTCACATGCTATGCGCTCTACAGTAGAAATGTATAGTAATATAAAAGAATACATTTATCCTTATCCCTTGGTGTAGGCATATTAACTACTGTAGGTAATGTTTACGATGTATGAAACTTTCTTGCAGCAAACACTCTAAAACAACGACTTACGATTATTTTTTTTATATAATATCAGAACTAAATATGAATACTATGCAGTTTGATTGCGGCCTAACTTAGGGTTATATGTATATGTTAGCTGTATAATCCGATAGGCATTTTATTTAATGCCTGAAATCTTCAGGCAATGTGTAAAATATATTATATACTTTGCCTAGGCAATCTATACGGGTACAACACTCGATGTGTCACCGGCAAAGTGTATAACACATATTAATTATTCGTCACTCATGCTATTGTTGGTAGAAGAACGCAACGGTATGTCAATGAATGCCCCAGTAAATGATACAAAAGCTTCAGTCACAGTATCAGTTACTACATTGCTGATAGTGAATTATTTCAAGTCCTTCATGACGCTCATCTGAGTATAGGTCATGCAGGACGGGCCGAATGTTAAAAGAACTATCCACCCGATGCAAGAATATAACACGCCATGATATTGAACCTTATCTAACACTTTACAGCTCGTAGCTCGTAGGGAGAAAATACTAAATAAACATGATGTTCCCAATTAAAACTTGACACTCCGTTCAATCGCAAATTTGCAATCTGCGGGACTGGTAAGTGATTTCTCAAATGTAGTTGCAAACGGCCGTACGATATTACGAAATGCATATGTTTTAAGAAGGAGATCCTGTGCATATCAAGATGTCACAGCCGTCCACTAGGTAATAACAAAAAAAAACTGGATGTTCAAATAAAGGTATTTTTTTTACCAAAGTGCTATACTTAATACAATATACAAAAGGTTATAACAAAAACGTGCAGTATAATGCTTAGCATCGTCGGTGTTTGTGTCTTTTATGTTGGTTAATTTGTAGTGACTCGGGAATTTAGAGTGGACATAGTAATCACTTTTCTGCGTACGTCCATGTCGGTAAATTCAGACCAACTGTTTTGGCACTTAGTGAAACACACCCTCTTAAACTACTTGGTTAGGAACTAGTGTCATTATTTATTTCTCACCGCAGTTTCGCCATATACGTGCACAGTGGTGTAGCTTACCAAACTTGGAAACAATGTAGCCCCTGTTCCAATCCGGAAATCAATTTCATGTGGTTAAAATTCCATCTCCGAAAGCAAATTAGCCACTATTGCTTCATTTACAGAAGCTCCAAACTAAACAGCAATTCAACCTTTAACGAGTTTGATGCGCTGAATGACTCTATGCAAAGAATTGTATTCCTGTATCCTCACTCATACTGAAATCGTTGTTACGGGCGATTTCAATATACACAATTCTGGATGTATTCGACATTCTAGATAGACAACACCCGAAGGATGGTGTGTTGAGATATTCGCTGCGGAAAACTACTTGACGTAACTTGTAAATTAGCCCACGCGAATACTAGACGTTTATAGTCATACCGCCAACACCCTGGACTTGTTTATAACTTCTCACGCTGATCATTGTGTCATATCAGCTAATTTCTCGTACATCGACTACACAGTTAAAGAAAAGATTCCTAAAAGAAACGTATCTCAATACGAGGAAGCCAATTGGAGTGGAATTAATAATTTCTTTAGGAATTTCAACTGGTCATGATGTTTCCTCGATAAGCGACATGGATGCTTCTGCTGATATGATCATTAACACTATTCTTCTTGGAAATCCTTTATCCCTTATCGGATTAAGATGGTATTAAGGTACGTCAGGATTAAGGAAATATTTTTTTCGGTGCAACGTGACCAACCCAACAGAGGAAAACCGAAAAAAGTTCAAACGAGGCAAGCATTTCAATATGACCAAAAGTTGAGGCAAAACATACTACAATGTCCCGATGGTAGTAAACATTTTCGGTCGTTCGTCGAAAACATTACAAATTCTTCCTCATCCTCCATCCGAACGCTCATTTACAATGACATTCCACCTGTCAGCTCTTTGGACAAGGCCAATCTGCTTGCTGCACACTTTGCGACTAGCTCAACACTTCCAGATTGTGCTTTGTCTCCGAGTACACTTCAGTTCGTCGAATCATTAATGGGACGAATCCATTTTCGCACTCGTGTAGTAGCGCGAGTACTTAAAGATCTTAGCATACACTAATCCGTTGGTCTAGATGGTATATCTCCTCTTTTACTGAAGAAGTGTTCTTCCACGCTGGCGAAACCTCTGCGTAAGCTTTTTCATCAATCCTAATCTTTAAGGCTCTTTCCAAGCAGATGAAAAACAGCGAATCTTCTTCTCTCTCTTCCTGCAGACCTATTGTACTTAAGTCCCTTCTTTCAAAGGTGATGCACACGCTGATAAACCGCCAGTTCATGAAATATCTCTAAACACGAAAACTTTTTAATAACCGGCTGTATAGTTTGTGTACCAACAGTTCCACTGGTGATTTGATGGCATGTCTCATCGAAAAGTGAAAACAAAACGTACTAGTAAATCAATCAGGCGAAAGCAAGATAGTTGCACGTTATATTTCTAAGGCATTTGACAGAGTTTGGCATCAGGCTCTTTTGTCGAAAATGCGTGCATTTGTGGTCGACAACTTTCTTCTTCAGTGGATTAGAAACTTCCTTTTGGGACGTTCAATTCAAGTTTTCTTGGATGGTTTCAAGTCTAATATTCACAAAATAAATGTCAGTGTACCCCAGGGACCCGTTCTGTCTCCGACACTCGGTTTAGTTTTCATGATCTCTTGTCTGCTACTTCTAAACCAATATATTCATTTGCTGACGAGAGTATACTCTGCTTTTCATATTCGTTCTCTGACTCACGTCCCTGCTTACTTCGGCTGTAGAACGGGAACGGCAGCGTATGTTAAGCACATTAAATTCCGATATTAACAGCATAACTAATTGGGGATCCACTAACAGAGTAGAATTTAAAGCTTCCAGAACTAAATGCTGCCCGCTGTTATTAAAGCGAACTTTAAATAAAAACATAAATTTTCAACTCCTTTACGTGCTGAAAAGTACCAAAAAGCTTTTAAAAATATGAACCAGGAAGTTATTCTCTATACAGCGGAGGAGGCTCTTTTTCAATAGTTGTTGAAGGCAAATTAGCTAAGTTCCAATACAATCTTATTGGAGGTGCTGCAATAAAATATAACATCCATATAAATCCAAACTATGAAGCTATTACAAAAGCCAAAAAAAATGTTATCCTGAAAATTTGGTCATAACCAAATCAATCACAGAAACACCAGTTAAAAATGTACTCGATCACACAATTTAACGTTTATTTCAAGGAATACAAGATGTTATAGCAACATTGAATATTAATGAAATGTGTAACCTCAACCTTATTTCCAAATGAAGTTGTGATGAAATCCCAGGCATGAGTGAATATAAACATCGATTTACAAACCCAAGCATTTCAGAGGCTAATATTATAACATCTTTTGTTCCTATCCAGTTAGTGTCAGGTAACCCAGGTTCACATAATAAAATAATATTGTGGCTGGATTAAGTTATGTAACCCTTCAACACTTTTGTTACGGTTTTCAATAACCGATATTTTGTCCGTAATCTTTATGGTGAGTGCGTCTTAGTAGGAGTCATTACTGCCAAAAGCACATGCAAGAGTTAGATACTCTTGCACTCATCACAAAAGAAAAGGAGGTTATTCTAGAATTCTGTGATAAACACCGTATTTGTTTTATTTAATAGGACACAATCGGCATAAAAGGCTTTCCCACAGATGGCCTTGCAAGCTACCCAGTCAGAATTGTTGTCATAGATTATACAATGGGTAATGTTGCACTAAACACACGGTCGCGTAAAGAAATTAGTTGTGTAGGTTAATGAGAGTATAAATAGAGGTCGCTATTATTGTTTGTACTTTTTTTTGTTTTCGACGCCGATGTATTCTTGTCACAAAGTGTATTTGTTTCGTTTCATAAATTTTTATAACGAATTTCTGGATAAAGAATGAATAAATAAAAAAATCTTCATTTGAAAGCATTCATCTTACTATATATACAGGAACGAAGACGTCGGGTAATCTATCATTAACTTTGGCAAAAAAAAAAACTATTTTAAGAATTCCAACACAAGTGTCAGAACGGAAACTCCCAAGGGAAAAAGGATTTTTCTTTATAATTTCCCAGAACACAGAGATGACACTACTTTGACGTCATTCGCACATCCTTCGAGACTTCCCACAACTAATTTATTTTTTCTTCTTTATCCACAATAAGCAGCATTGAATACTCAATCAATTTTCCTGACCAACAAACCCCACAAATCCCAACCGACACAAGCCGAAAAGTATTCCTTAGTAGTAGAATATAATGTTGTACAACAATAGCCCTACCACAACAATTGCTGGTGAGATACAAAATTTCGGAGAAAAAAAAGTAATTTGACCGGAAAATCCTCTCTTATCATATTTTCAAACGTAACCAAATTGTCCAATAATACAGTTAACTCAACAAATCCCTTCGTCCAAGTCAACCATCAATGCCTGCACAAAAATTGCTCAGATGTCGGTCCTGAATCATTTTTTTATTTTTTGATTTCCTCTTTCGTTCCTGTTTGCAACTACTGTTCGAGGCCTTCAGCTCTTTTTGGCACGAGGGTGCCATACCACAGAATATTGCAGAATAGGAGCAGACAACAGCAGAAACAACGGAAAAAGAAAAAAAAATCATTAACTCGAGGGTTCACAATTGATTGCCCACTGCCACATTTGGCGAGTTGAATTTCAACACTGTACCGTTGGTTGGCCAAAAGCGCACCCTCTAGCAGCATGGGTAAAGCAGTACCAAAAGTCCACCAGCAGGAGCACTTGGAACCTCGGAATTAAGAGGGGTGGCCAACAAAAATTAAAAAAGAAAATAAATAAAAATCGCTCGTAAATTATTGTCCTTTGCTGTCGAGATTTGTTTTTTTTTTCGTAATTTCCCACCGACACAAAAGTTGTTCTGGTTCCTGTCCTGACTTAGCATTCGTACAACGAATAAAAAACAGCAAACGGAATAACGGAATAAAATAAATTGAATTATAGCACAGCGTTCAGTTTTCAGTGTTCAGTGCTCAGATGCTGTTGACGATTTTGCTTAATTTGCTGCAAGCACGTTCGTTGCCCGTTGGCACTTTTCGGAGCCGGTTTTTAGGGGGTATATGGCGGCGAAGGCGTTTGCAAACATTTAATACCGAAAGCACACCCCTCCCCCAAGCTATGTCGGAAAAGGATTAAGGAAACAATTAATGTACACATACACACTTATATACCAACAGCAATGAGATAGTTGAATTTGTTTTTTTTTTTTTCATTTCCTTGCAGGCTGGGATTGGAGTTGGGTGTCAGGATTCAGAGAAGAGCTATTTGTTTCAAGACACCCGTGATTTGCGCTTTAATTAGTTGCTGTCTATCTCTGCGAAAGTTGAGTCCTTTTGGCGAAAAACTTTTCCAGTTTACAGTTTATCAGAAGGCAAATTTATTTATAGCCGCGTCAAGGATTGTCACAGGGTGGTACGGTGGTTTTAGTTTTTATTTTATTTTTTATTTTTTTAATTGAAGTCAATATTACGTTGGGTACTTTTAATTGTCAGGAGTTATCAAAAATTAATTTATTTTGGATTAAAGTAACACCCTCAAGGGGATATCTGTTTCAATATGGCAGACCGATGAAAAGTTCCCAGCGACGACCGGATGCTTTTATTGAATGTCTACGAATATTATTGCTCATTAGCAGACGCCGCCGCCGGCAATTTTCATAACAAAGTTAGCAAAATGTAGAGAAATCAATTTGGAGGTGAATGAACACTGCCTGCAGATGATAAGCAACAGGTAATAGGGGCGATGATGAGGGATGAGTTGGATTTTCAATTGAAGCAGTAGCTAAGCTCTTTTTTAATTTGGAAACTTTTTTATTATTATTATTTTTTTTTTTTTAATTTGAAAGACTCAACTCTGGGAGGTATGTTGTTTTGTTGATGGAATTCAAATCGAAATTCTCTTAAATGGTAATGAGATACGCAGACAGATGAGGGAGGGCAATTTTAAGCAAATAAGATTGAAAATTTTAAGAAAATTTCATCTATCATCTGACGAAAAGGTCCACAGTGGCTAATTGAAGATAATGAACAATGTCTAGTCGGATTGGAAATCCGTTGAAATCAAGAAATTCTAAAATTCTTTTGTTGCTGACAGACAAATCGTATTTAGGAAATGAAAGCAGATGGGCATTTATGATAAAACGTTTATTTGATTGCTTGGATGGAACCTGGTAGGGTCCAATCTCTTAGTTCCTCCTGTCTGAAAATTTTTTTATGCAAATTGCGCGATGATAAGCATTTTTGAAGGACTTAAAATCTGAAGAATTGGGATGAAATGCAAGGAATCCATTAACAATTTCATCAAAAAAAAATGTGAGGAAATTAGAAATATATGAATAGGTTATTCAATGTCTTAGATGTTTAGCTGATAATTCTGAAAATATCTACTATCGAGGAATGGCCTATACAGTTTGATAACAGCCTCCCATTGGGCTTGAATACTCATTTAATTCAAGTCAAACCAATAAGCGTAAGAGGATAACCAGACATATATTTTTCTGCATTTATTCTACAGTGTTTAATCGCAATGGCTTTTGCGACTTTTCAACTATAACAAAAAATGTCCTCCCGATTAATAAGAAGAAAAACTACAATTATTTGTTAAAACGTTATAAATTTAAAAAATTGTTCATATGTTTCGACAAGCGACCAGATGGCTTCAACTTCCAACTTCGAGTCCACAGCCGTGCTGCTTTCTCCTGACCAATCTTTCCTCTGTTTAATTTCCTTTTTGCCGGAGTCCACAGGTACAATAATGTTTCTTTTATACATAATAAAAATGCATTTGCTATAAAATAATTACTCTAAGAATTTTATCTACAAATTTCATAAAAATATACTTCAATTATAAACAAATTTTAAATAAAACAGCAATTAACACAATGAGGAAAAAAAACAACTTTGAAAAGAAGAGCTTAATTTTAATCAAAAGCCATAAAGTTTTTATTCATTATAAACAACACTTAGGTTAGGTTAGGTTAGGTAAGAGTGGCTGTTGGAAATACCAACCCACTTAGGCCTATTGGCCCATTGTGATGCCACGTGGATCTATGATCTTCTTACTACTGGAACCAGTTTGAGCTTATAATAAAGCGTAGGAGACTGTTAACGTCTATTTTTTCTAGATCGTTTAGGTCGTTGTAGAAGAAAGCTCCTAGATGAAGCTTCCTTCTCTGAGAGAGAGCCGGGCATGTGCAGAGTAGGTGGGGGATTGTCTCCTCCTCTTCCTCGTCCATGCAGCTTCTACAGAAATCGTTAGTAAAAGCGCCAAGCCTTCTTGCGTGCTTGCCTATGAGACAGTGTCCGGTAATGACACCTATTATGGCGCTGAGATGTTTCCTATCTAAAAGGATCAGACACTTAGATCGACTCAGATCCAGCCTTGGCCAGATCTGTTTGGTCGCTAGACATGTTTGTCCAGCAGTCCACCTAAGGTCCGTTTTTTTATTGGCATCTAGCTTTAGTGTTAGTTTGCACGTAGCGATTGGTATACCTATACTACCTTTGTTCGGTAGGATAGGTAGAGTGGTTCCAATTTTGGCGAGTTCATCGGCTCTGCAGTTCCCTGGAATGTCTCTGTGGCCCGGCACCCAACAGAGGTGAATGTTGAACTGCTCTGCCATCTCCATGAGAGATGATCGGCATTCAAGGGCAGTTTTAGAACATAATGAGACCGAGTCCAGGGACTTGATGGCGGCCTGACTATCCGAAAATATGCGGATATCCTTTGCAGATATCACGTTTTTCTTCAGCCAGGATAGAGCTTCTTTAATCGCCAAAATTTCCGCCTGGAACACGCTACAGTGATTTGGAAGGCGGAAAGAGAGGCTTAGATTTAGCTTATCTGAGAAAACACCGCCACCAACTCCGCTGTCGGTTTTAGATCCATCTGTGTAGAGATGGATTGACTTGTCTTCCATGAAAGCATCCTCCTCCCAGAATGATCTAGAGGGGAAGCTTACATGGAAGTTTTTGTCAAACCAAAGTTCAGGTATGGTGTAATCGGTGTTCTCTGTGAGGATTCCTAATGTATTAAGAATGTTGGCGTGGCCAAATGAATTATTTGTCCACTGTTTAGTCGCTTTAAGGCGAATAGCTGCAGTCGCAGCTACTTGCTTGCTAAAAATGTCGAGGGGCGTCAAGTGAAGCAGAATATCTAATGCCGCAGAGGGGGTAGACCGCAAGGCTCCGCTTGTGCATAGACATGCTGTTCTTTGGACTCTGCTTAATTTAATGCGGTTGACTGCATTTTCCAAGGCCGTCCACCAGACAACCACCCCGTAAGTAAGTATCGGTCTTATGACCGAGATGTATAGCCAGTGGGTTATGCGAGGTTGAAGGCCCCATTTGTTCCCAATGGCTTTCTTGCAAGAGAATAAAGCTATTGCAGCTTTATTGACTCTTTATTGAATGTTAGGTTTCCAGTTTAGTTTCCTGTCAAAAATGAGACCCAGATATTTTGCTGTATCGGAGAAAGCTAAACTGGTACCGTTTATTGAAGGAGGGTCTATGATTGGAATTTTATATTTCCTAGAAAAGAGGACAAGATCAGTTTTATGGGGGTTTATTCCCAATCCACAGCGATCTGCCCAGCAGGTTAATCTGTTAAGATTTACTTGGAGGAGTTCTTTAATGGTATTTAGATGTTTTCCTGAGACGGCTATGGCAACGTCATCCGCATAGGCAATCACTCTGCTACCACCCGTGATTGTCGTACCAGTCGTGATTGCGGATGTGTTGACGTTGTTAAAGGCGCCCTCTATGTCTAGGAAAGCAACCATTGTGTACTCCTTATATTGTAGGGATCGTTCGATGTGGCTAGTCAGAGAGTGCAAAGCCGTTTCCACCGACTTTCCTTTACAGTAGGCATGTTGAGCCGTAGACAGAAGTCTTGGATCAACTTTAGCTCGAATATGGATATCAATCAGTCGTTCTAAAGTTTTCAGAAGGAATGATGATAGACTTATAGGTCTGAGGTCCTTTGGGACTACATGAGAACATTTTCCAGCTTTCGGAATGAATACTACGTTGACTTCTCTCCATAACAGTGGAATGTGGATAAGTTCTACACAGCTCCTCATAATATTTTCCAACACTGGTAGAATAATATCTGAGGATCTCTGTAGCTTGGCAGGTATAATACCGTCCGGACCAGCAGACATATATGGTTTGAAGCTATGCAGCGCCCAGAGCAGTTTGTCTCTCGTAATCAGACCATGAATTTTGGTCACGGTTGCAGTAGGCTTGTTTGGGCTGCTACTGGCCGCGAGTTGGGAGCTACCTGGAAAGTGGGTGTCCAGAAGCAGGTTGAGTGTTTCATCACTTGAGGTTGTCCAAGAGCCATCGGTTTTTTTCAAACAGCTGGGCATCATAGGATTTGTGGAGAGGATTTTTCTTAGCCGCGAAGCCTCAGAGGTTTCTGTGATTTTGTCGCAGAATGACCTCCAGGATTGTCGCTTTGCCTTCCTCAGTTCTTTTTTGTATAATTTGAGGGATTCTTTATATGAGTCCCAGTCGGTCACTTTTCTTGTGCTTTTTGCTGCGTTGAAAAGTTTTCTGCAGGTGTTTCTGAGCAGTCCTAGTGCCGATGACCACCAATGTGGCTTTTTCTTGCCTCTTGGTTGAATAAGAGGGCAGGAAGCGGCCATAGCCTTATTGAGAGTCAGAGTAAATTCCCTGACTTTCATGTCGAGCTCATTGGTGTCACGCGGGGGACTTGATAGTTTAGAGGATATCGTTTCCGACAGTATTCCTCTATATTTTATCCAATCAGTTTTCCGGTAGTTCCGGAAAGCTGGTTGGCTGGGGGGAGCATCACTCAGACTGAATTGGATGTATCTATGGTCTGAAAAGGAGTGTTCAGACGATACCATCCAGTTTGTTAGCCTTTGGGTGATGCTGTCAGAGACAAGAGTAATATCTAATACTTCTTGTCGGTTTTTTGTTATGAAAGTGGGCTCATTGCCAATATTGCAAATTAAGAGGTTAGTACTTAAAATATAGTCTAAAAGTGACTCACCTCTATCATTGATGTCGGTACTGCCCCATACCGTATGATGTGCGTTAGCGTCGCGTCCGATTATGAGGCCAGTTTTTTGCCTTCCCGCTTCCAGTACCACCCTTTCTAGGTTATCACCAGGGAGAGGGCCCACTTGGTCGTGGCCAAGGTAAGCCGATGCCAGCCAGTAGGAGCCTTTGGCAGTCTCTAATCTGGCAACGGTTAGTTCGGGGTCACTGAGGTTGGGAAGTAGAAATACATTAAGGCTACGTTTCACTAATATACAAGTTCTAATCTTACCTTTGTCTCTTGTATAGAGCGGAACGTATGAGGGTGTCCTAAGTCCACGAACCACGCCTTCTGCAATCCATGGTTCCTGGATTAGAATTATGTCTTCTGCGCTTTTGGAAAGACGCAGAATGAGTGCGGCCGAAGCCTTTTTTGAGTGGTGGAGATTAATCTGGAGAAACCGTATCATTGCTACAGTCTTCCAGAGTCGCCTCCACCACGGTGTTGTTGAGGTCCTCCGATTCTGAAGATGTGCCCAAGAGCTCATCTTCTATCTCTGATCGTGTAGAACCTCTAATTGCTTCGTCATCGGTTTCCATTTCCGACAATGTGTCAGAAGAGGAGACCGACGGCTTGGTAGTCACCTCGGACAGATTGGAGTCGTCGCTATCCAATTCTGGAAAGGATATCGACGCTCCAAGATCCAAGGTTGTGATATCGGGTGTTAAAGGAGGAGGAGGTTGCTTATCAGCATCCAGCTCATCCTTTTTGTACACCCTTAAGTGAATGGACTCGAATCCGAACCGAATCATGCCTTTCGTCTGCGCCAGAGGATTAAGGGATTCCTTATCGATCACAATTAACGCGCATCTATAAGAACCCCTTAGTTCCTCCAGTTTCGCGAGTTTCCAGTCATGAGTCGGAAGAGTCGGGTTGCTGAGCCGGATGATTTCCAGGATACTTTCTGGAGAGGAGGGTTCGGCTGGAATCCAGGTACGAGTTCGTGGTCTACTAGGAATGTCTTCCTTAGATACGACCTCGAGTTTTGCACGTGGCCAAACCTCTCCTAAACCATCGATGGCCTTGGTGAAGAGATCGATAGATCTCTGGTTGGAGCAAGCGATGAGCTTGACATGGCCTTGGTGCCAGCCAGCGTCGCTTGTGATAGGAGGTGGTCCTGGGTTCTCCCGCATGATGGCCAAGAAGTTGCTCGAGAGCTTCAACTTGACCAATTGCCACCGTTCCGGTGTAATGGAACCATCGGTATCGCTTCTGTCGATCACCGCGATCACCAATGCGTCCTTTAGGACTTCATTATAAGACCAACAACAACCCTTAACGACATTACATTTTGTATACGACTTCAGGTTTCGACGTAGCTTCCTCGGCTGCTTTTAACGAAGAGCATCATCTCCATACTATTTTGGGCTACTCTTTCGAAGGCTCGAATCACTGTTCTACCGATTGCGCTGTGAATATTGGTGTAAGGTTAACAATGTACTTTGTAGGTGTAACTGAGACTCTGAAATCAAAATGTTTTTCGTTAACAAGCCTATTGCGCACACTAAACACTATTTTTTCGTGCTCAAGAACACGATTCGCAAACTCCTGTCGCAAGTCTCTTGGCTTTAATTCATGCATCGCCTGTTGCCTATTTCACCAAACTACAAATTGCAATCACAAATTTGAAGATGTAAATAATAAAAACAAATTTATAATGTTAATTCTTATTTCGCGAAATACAAGTGAAGCTAAAAAAAATTTGGAAAATCAAGTTGTTTATCACAACTACGAACTTACTTCTCACATGTTTGTGGTATTCATCAAAGCAATTAAACATGATGCTACGAAATAAAATAAGGGTAATCACTTAAACTAATAAACAAAGCGTCTCGTAATTGCGTAAATTTACGAGGTGCCTTAAGTAAACATTCCCCGGAAACAAGTTGCGTAATTGAATCAGCTGTTCAACAACGGGCATAAAGCTGTCACCTCACACACGAAAATGCCGATAATTAATAAAACGAAAAAAACTTATTAGATTGTTACATACTAATTTTAGATATTTGGCGAAGGTAACAGTTGTTATTTACTTCAAATGAAGAGTAATAATTATCATAGCTTTTCAGGTCCTCAAAAACAAAACATGATAAATAAATTTCCAAGCCAAATTCGTTGGAGATTTACGAGGAACTCATAAATAATTTTCTATATAAAATTTTATAGCTCAGGCGATAATAAAGTTATGCGGTTAACATGGTTTGCGAGGGTTTTACGAGTTTAAGTGAATACCCGCAATAGTTTTAGCTTGTCTAATTAGGGAAAAGAAAGAAATTTTATTTGAGAATTTTTCCGATTCGTTTATCCATGATCAGAAGATCAAGGAATGGAACAGCATCTTGAGCCCACTCAATTCTCATGGTGTTTACGCGAACAAACATTATAAGTATTTACGTGGTACTGTATAAGTATAGAATTAAATTATAAAATAAAAAAATAAATAAAAAAAACATAGATTTAGGTAAAAGTAAATCAAGGAAAACAGGTTCTTCTGGCGGACCTAACTGTAGGCTAAGTTATCTTTATAATAGCATTTCTAATATTATTGGAAAGCAATCACCAACCATTGAGGGAATAGAGTCAGAATTCAGCCAACTTGTTGAGCTACCGGCACCGTCACCTATTTAAAACGGTGAGATGGAAACTTCTTGCACAAAGGCTGCAAAATCTGCCAACAAGTTAAGAAGAGGCTATGAGAACGAGTTATTGACTAAAGAAGAAAAGACTGGAACCCGAAATTTACAACCTACAGTTGGACGCCTTAAAAAAAGACGAGACCTGGACCTCCAAGTGTGTTGACATCGAAAATGTTCCAAGTTCATAAAAAATAGAATAATCAAGCTTATTAAACTACATTTACGTTCTTTTTTAAAAGATAATTTAAGAAATATTGTGAATCGTTATCAAGCTGGTTATCTAAATTCTCGGTCCCATTATCTTCTTAAGGGGCCAAGTAAATAAATTCTGCTTTCCACTGTTCGTTGCGAAATGTTGTTTAACCATACAGCATTTTACAACATTTCTTAGCCTTATTTAACCGGAAAGAATTTAGATAGAGCAATTTTTGTTTCATAATAGCAATAGTGTCTTCAGCTATCCTTCGAGCTGATTTATGGGCTTTGTTGTAACGGATCATTGTAACCAATCTTTCGACGCGGGTAACTAGTATACGACTGCGTAGGGAAAATGTTGATAAAAAATCCCAAACTTAGCAAAAAGTAGAACCCTTGAGCCGTGTACGCTTCAGCGCCAATTTACATAAGCATTGTAAAACTTAAACCACAAACTAGCATACAATTAATAGAATGATCGCCTTGCCTATTAACATAGGCAGGTTAAAATTCCGTTGGTGCTTTATTTTGAGAAGTGTTCCATCTATACAACCATACACACATGGCATGCCTTAAAAAGAATAACCTGAAGAAAGTACAGAAAATGTGAACAGATTAATAATATTTACAGTTTCAATAATACAATACATACAGTTTCAGCTTTGTTAGGCCATATTACCGCATTTTAAAATAAGGAAGAGACAATCACTAAACAAACACGGCTAATGCATCTGCACACCGTGGCCTTAGATATGTCGTTCATATCCGCAATTCCGTGTCCTCCATTACCAATCCAATGTAAGGTAGTAAGAAGTTGAAGCGATGGAGTTAAGGCACTATTTGTTTCTGTTTTAAGAATAAAAAGTTGTTCATTAATATGAGTAGAAATTATTTCCTTTAATTACAATGGCTTAGGCGAAATCATCAAATATATAGTAATATTAGTATTAAGATATATATCAAAAATATTATAAATATTGTAATATTGGTTTGTAGAATTTTCTTCGCAAATTAAAAACAGATTCTTCATCTTCAATACTGTCACAGATATGTCTTCGTCGCAGATACATTTCCCCTTCTTAATTTTAATTCAAACTTAATTATAAGCGGAGCTACAAATTTTGCATTACCATTTAGGTTTGTAAAACGTAAACTCACAAAATTCGTGAAAGCGCACAAATTTGTTGTTGAAATGGTGAAACAAAATGTGAAAAGCTCTTACAATCCTTTTGCTGTAATATACAAAATAATTTGTTATATACAGGAGAGATTGCTGAAACAGATTTTGTGATTTTTTTCACAATTTTTGTGAAAAATTCCGCATGTAATTACAAATTTGTAAGTTGGTGAAATTGGCCACTGGATCTTATATGAGTATACGTTGAGATCTTTTCGCGGAATTTTCCACATAGTAGTGTTATATATCAGAATTATAAGAATGGCTTACTTATAAAACTAATTTAAAATATGCTAAATACTTGCAACCTTGCTGTAATGACTTATCCTTAATAAATAGCCAGTCCTTTGTGTAGCACCTAATCGTCTAGTTATATCTTATGCCAGAAAAACGAAAATGAAAATAAGTTGCAATTATTTTACAATAGATACAGCTAATGAGTGAAGCAACCGTGTAAATTTTTTAACCCGAGTTTCGATAAAAGGTCTGAAAAATGTGGAGGAGAAAGAACTCTATTCATTAATCTGGATGAAAAAGAGCTATACTCGTACAAAGTAATTCAGAATGTTTCCAGATCTAGTGGCATAGAAGGTATATATGGGATTAATAAAAAGATTAAATGTACACTTTAACCTTCCATTTACCAATACCCACCCCGGTAATATTTTGACATTTATTTTTAAACTTAAAATTAATTTGGAGCAATGTAAATGTGATTTCAGCTTTAACCAAATTTTGATTTGTTTTATTGTGGATAAAAAAAAAGAATTCAAGATCATTCGGGATTTTTTTTTTAATTTTGCCACTTTGTCTTCACGGTTTACCTGTACCCAGCCGTGGATGGTATTGTCGTAACATTGAAAACGAGTAAAAAAGTAAACTTATACGAGTGAATGTATTTATTTTTTTTGTTTGAAGCATGTATTTTGCACATGTCCTGAAAAGAAATTTCAATTTCACTGGTTTCTTAGAATTTTTGTTGAGTTGGATGGACGGAGGTGGCAATTTTCACACTTGGTTTGATTGACACTGTGTTCTGCGCAAATGGGCGCTTTATACTGTAGATAAATTTGGCGGATGTTTTTTCTTTTGTTTTGTTGTGTAGATAATAAAGCAATAACGCTTGTGCTTTATGCGGCCAGTTGTGTCTCTCTCAGGGATACCATCCGCTCAAACTCCTCGTTGTTGCTACTGCTTAATTGAGTAACAGATTTTCCTAAGGCAAAATGGAATAATAAGATATTCTTTTCACAAAACGTCAAAAATACATGCCTAAAACGCATTCAATAGCCGTTCTAATTTAAAAACTTGTAATATCATTCAGATTTTCATTGAAGGAATTGCCTTCATTGTGATGCCTTCATACAACGCTTGATTTCCTTATATAGGTATACGATCAAGGCTGTAAAATGTTAAAAAATCCTAGCCACTGTAAGTGGTAAAAGTGTAAAAAAAACATACTCACTGGACTGAGTAATGTTGTCGTATTGGTAGAATTTTGGGCCAATATTTTTCCCATTGTCCACACCGTATAAAATAATATCAAGATTTTTCTCTACACCGGACACAGCTACAATACATCTCATACTAGACAGCAGAACCACGGATTTGGGACGTATGAGAACAAAGTTTCATTTTCCGAAAAGCCGAATAGGCTGGGGTACATATCTCTTTCTTTTCTGACTATTCAAACAATCGATACTTTCCAATTAGCAGCTCGTTGGCCAGAGAAAGTGTTGTGAACAAATTAAATAGTGGTGACGTTTCTTCCAGATCCTTTGTATGCTTCAACTCGCTCTCCCCCTGATGTATGTCTCTTATGTTGTTCACATTCCCGGTTTATATTTGTTCTTGGATAGGATAATAAATCGTAGAATTACAGACCCTTCAAATTGTTACTCCGTATTTCGCCAGCTTAGATGTCATGTACTGCGTAAAACGAGTATACCCTCTGTATCAGAACAACTGTTCATCTACTGTAAAAGATTCATGTGGTCGACAATCAGGTCTCAAATTGGAGTTTACCATATCGAGAACATCACTTGTTGGTACATCCCCATCTTCTTTTTGACGATCCGCTCTGGTAGCATGTCAGTCAAGACGTAAGAATCGCAGAATGCCATTGAATCTGTTACGTTCCATGGCTGCACGGTATAATGAGTATGCATTCTTTTTATAGCTCTCTAAGTAACTCCTGAACCGATTGATGACAGCCAATTACCAGAAAATTTGCAATAAAATCTGATAATTCGTCGTTTGTAATTGGCTTCCATTTACGAAGCAGTATATCAGGATTTCTACCATTTCATCGAGCATGTATGAATTCTGCCTCTTTATTGGATTATCTGCATATCATATCTCTAAAAGCTGAATTAAAGATGCTGTTGAATGTGTCCACAATAAACAGGTTATAGGTAGCGGAAGTATACACCATTTCAAATCATCTTTGATGGTCCGGCAGAGGAAGTTGCATTGTCATCATTTGAAAAATCATGCTACTAATCGGAGTCACTTTCCTCGTTTAGCTCCACTTCAAACTGCTTTACTTCTGCGTCAGAATCCATATTGGCTTCATCGCCATCATTCTCATCAAAAAATGCGAGTCGGATTCGGAATCAGCATCAATCATATTGCAAAAATATGCTTATCTATCTTTATACGACAGTCACAGTGTCCTGTGCAACACTACATTATTGCACTATAAATTTAAAAAAACAAAAGTATTGAAACTTATCTAGAAACAACGGCAGCAGAAAGATATCGAAACTAAGTTCTTGACCTCATTATATGAATATTTCACTTATAACATTAATTTCACTCCTTGAAAATTCCTGAAAAATTAACTAATTCAAATACAGGGTGACCAGATAAGGACGATAGGAAACAAAACACACAACGGTGTGAGATTGATTGATAAAAAATGATTCTGGTCTTATATAGAAGCTACGTTTATGCCACTATATGTGGAATAGCACATAATTTAAATGGCCGCCTCGTCTTCGCTGGTAGCGCTACAAGCTGTTGATGACTCGGTCCAATATATGCGGCATTATTCCGGCAATAGCGTGTCGAATGTTGGCCTCCAGCTCGTCCAAAGTGGTTGGCTTTCTAGCGTAGACTAAGGACTTGACGTAACCCCAGAGAAAATATTCAAGTGGTGTTAAATCGCATGATCGCGGCGGCTAATTGACGAACGCCCGCCGTGAGATGACCCAGTCGCCAAATTTGTCCTTCAACTTCAAGGGTTGCGTCGCTTGTATGGCATGTAGCTCCGTCTTGTAAGAACAATAGCTCGGATATATCGATGTTGTTGAGATCTGACCACAGAACCATGCTACAAACCGCACCAAACAGGTAATCTTTGCAGATGCGTTAATGCTTTGCCGAACACTTGTGGATTGTGTTCGCTTCAATAATAGAAAATTTGCTTGTTGACGTAGCCGCTGAGCCAAAAATGGGCCTTGTCCGAGAAGATGATTTTTTTTTTCCAAAATCCGGATCTCCAGTCAACTGGCGAACTCGCTATGGTCGTTCGGATTCAATTCTTGCATCAGCACAATCTTACACGGATGTGGGCCCAAATCCAACAGCAAAATAAGCAAGCTCTGGCGATGCCGAATTCAGTTGATCGGCGCCGAATCGACATTTCTGGGTCTTCTTTGAAGCTGGCCGCTACGACGGCTTTGTTTTTTTCATTTCGCACTAATCTCTGTCTGATTGGTGGCTTAAAATCTAAGAGAGTATACTCACGCTCAAACTTTTCCACTGTGCGACGAATTGCCTGCACAATGTAGCCATGATGACGACCGACCTCACGACGAAATTCACGTTGCGTATTTACAGTTGAGGCGAATAAATTTTTCGATAAATTTTTTAATATTTTCCACACGTTTGGAAAAAAAACGATACATCATAAAATGGTAAATCTTTGACAGCTGCTGAAACATAACAATTGGAAAAACTATCATTTGCATACATGCATATATTACACACGGAATAGTAAGAATTCGATTCTATTTTGTCAAATACATATGAAAAATCACTTGGGTCACCCGGGTGGGTATTGGTAAACGGCGTCAAAAACATCTCTGGTATCTGGAAGGTTAATCCACAACGGAACATAACCGCAGAACAATACAAATTTAGTAGCAGAAGTCAGCAAATGGGTGGACTATTAGTGAATATGTCGTGATCATAAATGAGTTGGCTGAGTCATGTCAATTTGGAGCGCTTTCAAATGATGCTCGCGAAACATTTTGCAAATAGTTTTAGAGAGACTATTGAGGTATAATGTTACAGTAAGTCTCAAAAATGTTTGGTTTTGCATTTTTAAAATTTGCTGGTGCCACTGGTGGAATTTCAAGGGTACACTTTCCCGATACCTATGTAAGTTTATGAAGTAAATTTAAACTGTACGATTTGTTAATATTTGTAACCTTTTACTCGCAGAAAATAAAATCACATAAGTAGTTAAAACTGTCGATGTTTATTTGGGACGCAGGGACTAGTGGAAATTTCTACGGCGTGCAGCAACAAAGCTGATCTGAATTTTTTAATATATAACTTTTGAGAATCAAAGTAAAATTATATTTTTTCAAATGAAATTCTTATAATAATAATTGTCAAAAAAATTCTAAGAACTCACAAGTTAACATAAAAAACATAATCTATTCCAAAATCAGCTTCCACGTGCTCTATCTATCTATCAGTGTATCAGTAAAGGATTTGCAAGCATCCAGATACTCGTAGAAGCCGAAGAGAAAACAAAGTTCATGCAGTGTACCAGCGAAATTCATCCGATACGGCATCATGTAGGTACAGATACAAGTTTGATGACCGAACATACATCGCAGTTAGCTATAACAACAACATCACAACGGATATCAAACGAAGAATTACTTTTGTACTCTGGGCCATGTACTCGTAAATCATGGAAAATTACCAACATGGTTTCACAAATGCAACATAGAATAAGGCGAGATATATCGGGTTTTACGGCCACTTAGAACCTCTCGTAATTTTGTGCATCATACTTCGAAATCGTTCATGGATTCCATGGTGATTCAAAACCGTCAGAGATTGAATTCCTCAAGGAATTTGAGTATCATCAAAACCGTTCAATGTCGAATAAAATGCAAAGCAACAAATTCGATAAAAATTTTACTATTATAAAAAGGACAAGCTGAACACCAGCTTATTTTTACACTGAAGAGAAAACACAAATAAAACTCTAAAGCATTTGGTACGAAAAGGACATACGAGTTTCGTTCGTAAACAGAACGATCAGGTGTACTTTTAATCTTTAGGGGTATCGGAATTCATTCCTGGGGTCCAGCGTCACCACTAACTCGCATTAGTAGTAGTATGGTGAAGATAATGACGATAACGATAACGATCTTCTTAAGGAGTCTAAATATCAAAATAAAATAGTGTTCATCAACAAGTCGGGAGGATTACAAATAAAATTATGTTCCGGCTCACAAAGCAAAAACCACTCAAAAACGATTTTCTGCAGGATTAGACAGCAACTAATTCCGACCTTAACCCGTTGGATTGCAAGCTGTGGTCCGTTTGGCAATGTATGGAATTAGTACAAAATCCTTAATACCCCAATCTGCTTTATGGTGCAGAAGCATGGATCCTTACCACTGTGTATGCAAGTATACATGGCTTATTTCAAAAGAAAAGTTAGTCATGTGTTACGTACATATGTATGTATATATTCGTATATATAGTCACATTCGTACAGATAAAGAATGAAACATAACATAGGAATAAATAAACCTTATCAAAAAAAAAACCTAGACCTAATATCTAACTTTCAGAGTAGTAGTGATATGTAAAAGGCATGGACAAGAATTCTCTTGCCCGAATAGTCTTGAATAAGGCATACGCAGTTGGAAGGGTGCCTCGACCAAGTCGGTTGATAGCAGCTGGATAAGAATCGAACCAGGTGAAGAACGGACTGTACCTATCAAAACCTTTCCATCTGCATCTTTTGATCTGTGCCGAAGACTTACTTCTTCTTTAAAGTTGCAGAATGATTTTATAGGTTCAAACGATTTTCTTTGAATTTGTATGTGTCCTTTAATTAATTAGAAACTTATTATATCTACGTCAGTCATAAATAGTTTTGCCGTCCTCAGACTTCATAAATTGGGTACCACATCTCTCAACACATGACTTGTCAATTTAGTTTCAATTCATGCAATCAATCCTTCTAATTGTGCAATTTTAATTACCCAATTCACTTTAGTGTGCTTCCATCAGATATTCCATTAATTCAAATCATTTTCCACCATCACTCAATATCTAGATATGCAATGCATCTCATTAAGTCCACAATAACATCATAGTTGTCATAATTAGAATGACTGTGATCATTATCAGACAGCAGTCTCTCATAAAATTCCCATCGACTGAGTGTGTCAGTTTAAGTTGATTGTAGTCGTTATCCTTGACAGTAATAGTTTTATCTAACTGAAGCACACTTTGATGGCTTTTTTGTGTATCTTTGTAAGTATCATTGAATTTAAATAAAGAAAATATGGATGAACACTGATGAGTAGTATATTAAATGAAGCACTCAACGTCTAGCTTTATATACAGAGTACGAAAACTCATGCAAACAGAAAGTAATTTTACATTCAAAACCGAAATCATAAAATTTGAAATCAAAAGTTACGGTGGATATTTAAATTTTAATGGCCACTGGATGAGCCTCATGAATGCTGTGTGTGATTCGTATTCGTATTTGCGCGATACTGAAAAGTAATTCACTTTTCATTGATATTATTCGTGCAATCGGTTTTAATATTTGCGCAGAGATACATATACGAGTACATATGCGAATACGTCTATCATCATGTCAAATTCGATGCTGCAACTGTAAATGGTTAAAGGAAGGATTATAAAGCGAAGGAAACTGAAAATAGGACAATGTAGGTAGCACTACCGTGGGCTGCTTGGTATATAACTTCGATGAACCAAATGCTATCGTTATCAAATAGTTTATGGATCGAAACAAGGAATTCGTTTTGGCACGCCAAACATTTAACGACTAATTACTAATACGACATTTTTTTGGCGTAAGTCGTAATTATACACAAGTACAATGGTACAATGATATAATTAAAAAGATATGACCTTGCAAATTACTTAACTATAATTCCTTGACATGCGAATAGCGCACTGTTGCACTTAAAGTAAGGACATCTATCGAAGTTAAATTCTTCAATTCGGAGTTTATAGAGTGATTTGGTTCATGAAATCTATGAAAATCGTTCGACTTAATAAATGTTTCAGTTAATTAAATGATGTCTTAAAATTGCGTGTACTTGTTTTTGATTGAATTGCTCACGCAAACTTAGACTTGAAATGACCTCAAGTTCAACTAACTAGCCACATCAGTTTAACCCGTCTTCGAGTATTTGGTGCCATTTCAGTTGTGTTTATGTAGGAAGACTTTTCGAAAGAACACATTGGAAAGAAAATTCGCAGGAGAGCTCGAGGTAAGTCGAAAACCATCCATAGACGTCTAGCTACTATGGAAAACTTTATTATAAGGTATGTTCAACGTATTCTCGATGTCTAAGGGATTAGCAGATGGTACAAATTTTGTACAATTGTAATCATCAGTTTTCTAATAATCTTAAGTAAAGGTCAGCCATAACGACTGATATAACAATGTTCACGAAGATCGAGCAGAGCTCTAAAACTCCTTCTAAGACAACAGAATGCCGCGAATAAAAAAAGAGACTTTATTAACACTCGTACTTATAGAATAAATAATACACATATGACTAAACACTTATGTAAAGCATTCCTATCGAGAAATTTGGCCATATTCTAAGTGTTAAGAGCATCACAGATATGACAAAACTGGCAAGCCAACGATATTGAATTGAATGAAGATGTAGCGAAGAGTTGCATGGAGTTAAGGTCGTCTGCTGACTTGATGGGTCTTACTCATATCTGATGGCCATTTGCTAGATCTGCCTAACAGACAGAGTTACAGAGATAGAAGTAAAATGTGGTAGTAAGCTCATAAACAGCCACGCAATGACGCTTTATTTCGGCATAGTGAAAGTTAAAGTCTTTGAAGTGGGGCACAGATCCTGCCAACACGTATGCAAGATTTACTTCTTTGAAGAGACGGACTAGAATGGGTATTGTTGTTGAAATGATCGAGAATTTTGTGGAATTTCTAAACTTCTCTCATCCAATCAAGACTCTCAATGGTGTGCATGAGAACCTTTAACAAATACCACTCGATACTGTTACGAGTTGTACGAGTATTTGGATGATTATCTCCACAAAGTTCTAAGTAAAAACAGCACTGAGAAAGATAATCTTTATTGAAGTTTGACAATCATCTACAATAGATGTATTGGCTAGTGATGGGAACTATCGAATGAATTCGACTATTGATAGTTGGTAACTGAATTATTTCAACTATCGCATTGTTTTATTCATTCATTCGTTCATATTCATGCATCCCAACAACATTTTATCAAACGCGGAGAGGAAAAGGGGGCGCGTGGTTATACCTTATATACATTTTAGGCTTTATACACATTATACACATTAACCTAAATTTGAAAACATATTCAACCCCGATAGTCCAAAGCATTGAAAAATTCATTCATTCATATGAAAATCATTCGAATATTCTTCTAACCCCGATAGTCCAAAGTTCAAAAATGATTCATTAGTTTGAAAGCCAATGGAACATTACTCAAAACCCGATAGTCCACATTTCATATGAGTGAAAAAATCATTCGAATGAAAAAACCAGTTTGGAAAACAATCGAACATTTGAATATTTTTGGTTATTAGACTGGTTTGAACGAACGATTTCTGAAAAAATAATATTTGAACGATTTTTCGATTACTATCGAATAAATGAATATTTTGCAACTATCGAATAATACGATTGTTTTTATTCTACAGTGACCTTGTAGACAAAGATTGCAGAGACAATCCCCGAAGACGAAGTTTATTTTTAACGATTTTTCCAAAATAAGTTTGGGAACGAGTTTCTTCTGTACCTAATGAAGCCTCGATCTCCTCGAGAAGAGGTAAAAAACAGCAGAAAATGGTGCACACAAACAATGAGTAAAATTATTGAAGCTCAGATATAATTCTGAAAAGATTTACATTGAGTTGTGTAAGTCGGGATCGGATTTAATCCTAGCGGAATAAGAATGGTCCAACAAATCTTATTTCACACAAACTGGGGTTCTCAGAAGTGGGTTTACTTTTAATTGAAACATCGTACATAACAATCTCCGTCGCAAAAGATGATGCCAGTTTAGAATTTCCACTGCAATGATAGATAGAGCGCATAGATTGATAATGATGTTGATACAATTTCTGTTGCTGAGATGATATAATTTCGTTCTTGCTCTGGTATCTGAACTACACATTTAGGGAACTTTTCTAAGCTCTATGGTCAAGACTTAGCTAGCAATATCTATCCAAATCTTACCAGATATGAAGCGTCGGTTTATTATAATGACGCTAGAAGAAGGGCAAAACCGCATCGTCATCTCCTCATGGTGTAATTATTATGATTTTTGGGCCGAGTCTATCTTTTACAAATGTATTAATCCATATCTACCCAGAGAAAAAAAAAACCAAAATTTGATGGATGATGATTTTTTTGTGAACTGGCTTATTATGGCTACCTAAATATCCTAACAAGCTAATTTGCTTTCCTTCCGGTTCCAGTTTGCCAGCTTGTTGCGGACACGCATCACTGGGCAGATAAGAATTCGAAAAAAATATGAAAATGAGACAAATTATACATATGTATATTAAATTATACATATGTCCTTTTCTATGACGTGGCCAATCTTGTCCTTTTAACTGACTTTAACGTTTTGCGTGAACTTTCTTTTTTATTTGTTCCCTCTTCTTCACCATCGTCGAGATCTCCTCTTCAATACTTGAATACCCTCCCTATGCGTCGGCAACTAGAAGTGAATGCACAATGCAGGTTCTACGATTTACTACACATGAGTCAATCATTGTAATAATGAGTATCCAGTACCACTTCTAACCACGTTGTCATGCAAATCAACCCCACCCATGTGCCAATTATAAACAGATACGACGTTTAGACACCCCAGATATTTGATTCGTTTATCATTCCGGCAGTAGCGCTTCACCCGCTGTAGTGTTTCCACTCCGTATTTATTGGAAGCAAGTGTTACTACAGAGCTATCATTCCATCGAAATATCTTCAGCTGTGAATTCCAATTGTGGGAGGATTCGAATTTGCCACGGTCATACTTTTTGAATGTGTTCACGTCGGCAATTTGAATAGTAGGAATTTTGCTGGTACGGTTTGTCCGAATTGTTCCTGTTGCTACATGACTAAGTTATGTAAGATGCCACATGAGGTAAAAAAGTTGTCAAAAAAGATTGATACTCCTTCAGATTTCAGATAGTGATCGGTGTTACCTCCAAGGCCCAATTGATTCCTTATATCTGAATTATTTTTGGCATTAGCACCAGCATACGGGATGAACCTGAATAGGTAGCCATCGCTAGAGCAGAGACACCACAACTTGTAACAAAACGTACGGGTTTGTTCGGAATGAATATTTTGCAGGAATGGCGACAAAAGTATGTTATCATTTGCTAGTCGATTGATAAGTGATGAACAAAAACTCCGTGAATTTTCTATTTATTCGGCCAAAAAACGGTCGAAGTTTTGCATATTTGTCGTCTGCGTTCAATGAACAATTATCGGCGACAGGTACAAATTGCTTAAGGCTAACAAAGCGGTTTCGATTCATAGACTGGCCAATAATATCCACAGTGAGTGGATTAGGTTGCCAATAGCTTCGATAAAAAGGGATAGGAGCCCAACAAGAGTATAATAGTATTCCAAAAAATTTTGTTACTTCTGACACCGTAAAATTCGCATCATGTCCATTTTGCTGCTGTGTATATCGCTTGGTTTCATGAGTTACGTATTGAAATATTTCATCGTCCCAAAACAAAGTAAACATCTGAAACGCCTTTTTTTTACCTTAAAAATTAAAATGCATTAAAAAATGATATACAAATAATCATAAGGCCGTGCTCTTACACAATCGCTTCCAAATCTACTGTCACTACTGGTTCTGTTGGTCGTCCATGGCGTTGGTTGGTTGGTCGTGCTTCAATTCTTTGAAGGTGGATTTGTTTATAGGGTGACCAAACTTGGCTGAAATATTCGAGAAGAGGCCTTACAAAAGTAGGGCCTATCCCTACATGGTACCTATCCATGTAACTGGAAAATTTGTTTGACTAGCGTTTGGTAAAGCAAAGTGCAGAGTTAGATTTATTTATACATAATACTGTCAATATGTGAGTCGAGATTGAATTCTCTGTTATAAATTATTCCCAAATCCCGTACTTCGGTAGTGGAAGGAATAGGCTCGTCGCAAATGAAGTAATTTCTTGGACGGGGTGTTTGCGGGAATAGGTTATCGCTTGGAATTTAGCTCTAAAAGGCTTTGTTGCACCATACCTAAAACTTATTTAAGTCATCTTGCAGGAAATGACTTTCGAATTTCTCATGTCATCAGCGAAAATAGAAAGATTAGAATTTTTTAGAATGAGATTTATATCGTTATTCGTGTAAAGATGATTGGTCCAAGGTGACTACCCTGAGGAACACCAGATATTGGTTTAATGGGGTCTAATATTGAAGATCTAAAGATGACTCTGTATTCTCGATCTTCTAGATAGGATTTTAACCATGCCACAAAATGAGGGGAAAAACCAAATTTTTTTAGTTCGAACATGATAAGTTGGTGAGAGATTTTATCGAATGCCGTGCTGAAATCTGTGGAAATTGAATCGACTTCATCATTGTCTTCTAAAGAACAAAGCGTCCTAGAGACGAACTCAGTTAGCTTAGTGGTGGTTGATTTACTTTTCATGAAACCGTGCTGATTTGTGCAGATAGTTGGCCTGTAGTACGGAAGCAATTGTTGATAGACTATGCTCTCGAAAAGTTTGGGTATGCAAGAGAATTTTGCTATGAGCCTATAATTATCGACTTCGGCTTTACTTCCTTTTTTATGAATAGGGATGATATACTCGTAAGATTCCTTCCATAGAAAAGGGAAAGTACCTGTTGAAGCAGACAAGTTAAATAGAGTAACGAGGGGAGGACTGAGATGGCTAACACGCTCTTTTATTACGATATAGTAATCGAATAGCAATCAGTGCCAGACGAAAAATCAACTTTAGGTGTGGTAATGTTTTCAGATACCAAAGATGTTGTTATATTTAGCGAGATGAATGACGTCTCAGCATAGTTTCTCATATAATTAAAGTAACTAGGATCGGATTCAGCTATTTTCTTATTAAAGGATTTGTTAAAATGACACGCAAAGAAATTTGCAATGGTTTTTGTACAGCAGATTCACTAAGATATTTGAGAGTAGATGGGTAGCTGTCTGACTTTCTTTTGGTATTAACAAAATGGTAGAAGCGTTTAGGGTCCGAGACTAAGCTAAATTGCATGCGGTAGAGGTACGCAAGGTAAGGAGACACACAAGACACAAGGTCTAGTTGTCTGTATATTCTATTAGGTATTCCACTAATCTGATATGGACTTGATTTGGTTAGGCAGTCCATCATAATTATTTCTATTTCAGAGGACGAAATAAGAGAGACGCAGTGAGACGAATCATCGGAAGACGCCCATTTTAGGTGAAGGAAGATTAAAATCCCCTACCAGAATAATTCTAACATCAAGTTGTGCATCATCAGTCAAAAAATCGACTGCGTGAACTACAGGTCGGTGGGACTTAATTGATTGAGATGGGTACAAAGTAAGTAAAGGCAGTTGGGGAGCATAATGTTGACACATACGAACTCAAAGCTTTCAGTATGAGGAATGTTAACATGAGTTGTGTGAAAACAGTTCCGGATTGCTAGTATAACACCTCGGATCATTAGCTTGTTTCAAACCCATCTTTTCGAAAAACGTTGACATTAGAGGAAACAGCTCATGGTTTTTAATGTCAGGAATTAGATTTCTTTCTGTAAGAACAATTAGCTCATAGGAAAACCTTTGAGAATTGAAATATATTCGGCGAAGATTTTAGAGCGCCGTATTTTAGTAGTAAATGGACAGGCATTTTGGACTGGAGGATACAAAATTCAGTTTGTTAGGAACTGTAATAGTTTTTTTTTAAATTTGAATGAATTCTTTGTAAGTGGGAAAGACGTTTAGTGTTGACATGTTGACATGACATTCTACAAGACAGCGTAGAAAGATCTTTATGAACTTCGTCGGAAGAGATGTCGAAGCTCTCATCGTAGCGAACGAAAATTTGCATCAAATCTAGTTTGATAGGAAAACCTTCTCGTTGAATCGAAATCATGATATTGGTTTTGGGTTTGCCATAAATGCAAACGGAGTTGGGTTTGTTGTGCAAGTAGGCAAGGTAGAGCCGATTATTTTCATAAATGCGGCTGTCTCTGAAACGAGATACTACATAACGAATGTCATCATTCATATCTGAAAATTATTTAGTGAGTTTGACTGTGGATGGAGCGAGTGGGTCAGACGAATTAAGAGAACGATCGAATGAAGAAGGCACAGGTTAGTCAAGCACCTCGGATCTAGAATCTTGACTAGTGAGGGAAGTTGGATCAGGGGGATTGGTAAATGAAGATGAGGAAGAGGTGTATGCGGAGTGAACACTCGGTAGAAGATAAGCTCAGTCGGATGAACAGTAGCACGCATATCCAAGACGAGTCATCTCCTGCTCACCTGATGGACAAGTGCTTTCAGATGTCTGACGAGAAGTCCTCAGAAATTCGCCTCGATGAATTCCACTGATTAGCTTAGGCTTAGTTATAAAATAAAAAAGAAACTTCCAATACTGAGGCAGGGTTTTGAAAAAAGGGATGGTGGGGGAGTAAAAATTAAAAATTTACGAAACAACAACAAGCCTCGGAAATGGATGATTTCACAGAAAACAATAAGGAGAAGGACCTTCGGATCTGGACGTGGAATGTTCGTAGCATTGATAGGTCACATATAGCTGAACCATTACCAGAAGCCCTTGACTGCTATCATGCAAACATCACCGCCATACAGGTAGTGCAATAGAATAGGCCAAGCAAAAGAAGGATAAAAACTGTGACATCTGGTGATTGCTATATATTTAGAACCGAAACAGGTTTTATTCGGTTGCGGATTCGTCGTAGCATTAGACTTAGTAGAAGAAGATCAAAAAAAAAAATAATCAAAAAGCCCCAATTGATACCCGTAATCTTTTCATCGATTTTAAGGCCGCATACGAGAGCGTTCACAATATGTAGGCCCATGTCTAGATTTGCCATCCCTGCCAAACTCGTCTATCTATGCAGAATGACGATGGGGAACCGTCGCTACTCCATTAAGAATGGTAACGGCTTAACCGAGACCTTTGATCTTGGAAAAAATATAAGCGCAGTCGCATGACATAATACTTGAAAAGAATATGCAGAACTCACAAACGAGCTATGGAGGCACAATATTTCAAAAACTTGTGCAACTACTAGCGTACTCCAGCAGAACTCAGCGGGCTAGTATTGAAGGCCCTGTAGGACTGAAGTATGGATTCTATCCAAAACGGATGAAGATAGCATCGGTCGTTTCGACAAAATAGCTTTTCATCAGCTATTCGCTCCGGTTTGCCTTGACTGACTTTGTAGGAGGAAACATCCTTTTGGTGAATGTGGGATCGGATGCAGCCTCGCAAATCATCTCTTTTGCGACGTCAAAACGGTGTCGTTTTTGCATAAAATTGAGGTCTTTTGGCACCAATTTTTCTCCTACACAACGGAAACCCAAATCATTAACCAAAATGTCTTGGACGGATCCATAGACAATGTTGAAGTCCTCCGCTATCTCTCTGATGGTTAATTTGCAGTTACTGACCAACATTTCTTTTACTCTATCAATGTTTTCGTCGGTTTTCGATGTCGATGGTCTGCCACTGCGTTCATCATCTTCGATTGACTCACGACCACTTTTGAACCGCTCGTGCCACTGGTAAACGTCCGTTTTCTTTAGAGAATCGTTGGCGAATCCATATAATCACGGACTGTCAAGCACCATTTTAATACTTAAACCCAAAGCTGTTTGTCTGAAAATTGGTACTACACTACTTCAAACTCTTCATGACTTATCTAAAAGCTCTGGTGTGTACCAGGGCACAAGGGTATTGAAGTCAATTAAAAGGTCGATGAGCTGGCTAGAAAAATTTAAGCTAATGCATTAAATGGCCCAGAACCTTTCTGCGCCATCCCGAATCTAGGAAAAAATTAAACGATTACAAGTTTAGAGTACAAAGGGTGTCTATCCATTTGTGACGACATACCGGCTCTTCAAAGTAGCTGTGAAATCCTTATAAAATAAATACAAATTATATCTTAACATCAAAGTGGAAGAAATCAGAAGACTGGCCAACTTTCTACCGGGACACTGCCAGCTTCTATATCACTTACATTCAGGAAACTGAATTTTAACTCCGTGTGGATGACAACGAAACCACAGAACACAGGAGACCTTACTTTCTCAGAGAAATTTAAATGACTTGGGAGCTGCAATGTATCCCGACCAAAGTGATCCTCAAGTTTATTATTAATATTGGGGTTCATCTGGAATCTTAAACTGACTTTGTTGAACAATAAATCTTTTAGGCCGTAGTACCCCAAGAAAAAAAAAGTTAAAAAATATTGAATTACGAGTTATTTACGAGACCGCTAGCTTTTCTTTGTAAACGTAAAATAAACTTGGCCTGCTAAACCACCACTTTTAGTAGCTTTTTATTTTCCCCAATGTTGAAACGTTTTAATAACTAAAATTAATCTGAAATCAGCTTTTATTTTCCCGTGCTACATTGCTAAAAACTACAGAATTAACCGAAGCTGATGTCATGTTAATGTTATAGCAACCATATATTTTTAATATTACATGACTTCATAATGGTAATAATTTGGAGTTTTTTTTTTTTTTTTTTTTTTTAAATAAAATGCTTATATCGCCACCTAATTTAATATGTTCTCAGAACTGTGAAAAGCTGAAAAGGTATGATACTTTCCGATAAACATGTATGACTTCAGTTCTCTAGCTACATGTGTGTCCAAGCATCATCGTAATTTTAGCTTTTCTAGGTAATTGCTTCACATTTAATGATTTTGTAATAAGTTGTTTTGATGTGAATTTGTTGATAAAAAATATAAAATATAAACAACATTTGCCACAGAACGACTATCCCTATAAACAGAAATCATAACTGAAAACAGTAAAATTTTCCAACAATGTTTGTAGGTTTCATTATCAAAATAAATAAGTATTTAATACTCATTTCCCAGAAATTAGTCACGTATTTGTATTTGTGGCTTGGAAGTGTATACGAGTATAAGCTATTTTCTAAGAACTTGGTTTGGACAAGCTATAAATTTGTGTCTCAAAAATCGTTAAAGAGATGTCGTGCGGCAACGAATTCTGGAATCTTACCGCAGTTCGTTCCTTTACTTGCCATAAAAGGCAACTCAATAAGGTAAATTGTATTCATGCACCTAAGCTTTTCAGATAAGTCTAAACGCGTTTAATGAACTTACAAGCGAACGCGTACAAAATGAACGTTTTATTACGTAGGCGGGATAAATTAAGAGCAAAGTTACCACCATCTTGGCAGCTGAAGTCCTAGATAAGATCATTAGCGTATAAAAAACCTATCGTGTGAACTGATAATTGAGCACGAAATTTGGGTTATTTGAATCAAGAAAAGAAATATTTTTGCGCGAATTTGATGGGCTTGAAAATAGAATTTTAAGGAGAGGAAATCGAACTGCGAACGCAATCGAACACATAGTCTTACTACACTAATTACGTTTTTTACTAAACAAGGGCAGTACTTAATTAGATATTGCAGGGATGGGTACCAAACCCAGATAGAATTACGTGAATATACGAGTGAAATATTTAAATGTGATTTCAGGCTAACCTAAGTCAGCGACGACTTTTGTTGACAGAACTTTTTAGAAGGAAACTACAAAAACCCAACGTAAACCGACATGAGTCAAAAAATAACTTGGAAACGGGGCAACCTGGGCTTTGAATTCGCGAATATGGCTTAAGAATAACATAATAAAAATAACTAAGCGCCAAAGGTATGTGTAATAGTTTCAGTAAAATATGTATCGACAGTGCAATAATGCTGCATAATTAGTCAAAACGTCGCCACAATATTTATAAAGAAACATAATAATGGAGCGATGAGACGAAAATGTTGAGAAAGAACCGAAAGCAAACCTTACAAGCGCAGACTTTGTACAGTGGAAGAGCAGAAAGAGCAGTAAATAAAGCACATATTATAACAGTAGAAACATTACATCGGTAAGTAAATGAGGTACCCTTACAACCTATAAGCTAAGAAATGCAGCCCCACACGTCAGGAAAGCAATCCAATATTGTTAAGATTGCGGCACAAAGAAGAAAATTTCAATTGCTGAAATATATTGAAGAAAAACAATAACATCTGCTAACGGAGAACAACGAAGTTTGCATTTAAATTTGTGTCCAGTTCCCTTCCAGGTTATCAGCTGTCATGCACGAAGTTACTCTGCACCAGATTTTACTGAAGCCGAAATTATCGAAGCAGTAAAAAGTTTGGACTGGGTTGGTACAGTCGAACACGATCACATACCTACTGATTTTGTTCAATAATGGAATTCGAATGTCTAACCGCTCAAGGCAGAAAATTCTTATTCCGCTGTATAGAAGCCAAGGCGACACGAGAAATGCAACAACTACCAATCAGTGAAACGAGAGTCGCATACTAGTTAGTTAGTTAGTTGACTTTTATTTTCAATAAATGTTTTACAATGCAACGATTAACCCCAGTCTTTAATGATTTGGCCTGTGGCCGTCTACCAGGTTGACATAATACATATGTACTTAAGTTTCACATTAAAAATCTCCATCTATGACACGCTTTCTATAATAAAGTGCTGCTACTGAGTAATCATATAAGAGTTTCCATCCTTTTTCTCCATTTAAAATGCTCATTACTTCATCTTCGTCTAAATCATGTTTTCCGAACATTAATAGTCGAAATTCTTTTAAAATCGGACAAACACCAAGAAAATGTAAGATGTCTTCTCTCTTCTTCATGTTGCAGAGGTCACAAAGTATTGGTAAATCTGGTCTATGGGGTATAAAGTTTAGTTGAACGAGTTCCCCTCTCAGTTTGAAAATAGTACTTATTTTGTCAACTGCGTGACTATCTAGGAAGTATGTTTTTTCATTTAGAAAATGGTTTGGTTTGCTGTAATAGTTCCTAAACAGTGACGATTCAGCTTCTTCGACATATTGGTCATATGTATGTCTGCCAAAATGCTGCCAAACTAAGTTAAATTTTTCTCTTAAAAGATGAGGATGCTCGTTCACTTGAATAGACAGATTTAATCCACATTCAGAAGCAGTTTTCTTCCATTCCTCACAAATGCATCCGTTTGTTCTAATTATGCTTCTTAAAACTACGTTTGGTATTCTGCATTCATTCATTTCTAGTATTTCTAGGATATAGTTGAAGTGCATTTTGAGCGTGTACAAGAGCAAAGGAGGAGTTCCCGTTTCAAGATGTAGCATATAGTTCGGGGTATTTTTTGGTAACCGGAAAATCTTCTTCAAAAAGTAGCGAAGAAATTTTTCCACAGCATCATAGCCTTTGTAACCTCATACCTGAGCTCTGTAAAGCATTATCGACGCTGCGGTTTAATGGAACAAAGTTTGTTTTGCACTTTGCGATACATATTTATTTTTGAAGCAACGTTCCCAAATTGAACAGATAGCTCTTTTAGCAACAGCTAATTTTTCCTCAAAGTGTGGTTTGAAATTTAAGGAGGACGATATTAGGATACCTAGGTATCTGTATCTGGATACTACCTCAATCTCTTCCCCGTCTAACTTCCAAATTTCAAAATGTGAGAAGCGTCCTCCTGCATTTCTGAATAACATCATTTTTGATTTATCAAGATTTACAGTGAGATTCCAACTTTTACAGAAAGCATTAAGTCTGTTTATCATTAACTGTATACCTTGGGCTGTGTCACACAGAAGGACGATATCATCAGCATACATCAGCGCAGGAATTGATACACCGTTGAATCTTATTCCACCTTTGACATCATCTGTTATATCATTGATGTATAATATAAAAAGCAGAGCACTTAAAATACAGCCTTGTTTAACACCCATTGAAGTTTCGAACTCTTCAGAAATTAAGTCTCCATCCCATACATATGCAATATTATTCTCATGCAAGACTCTCAGGATTCGAATAATTTTGCTTGATACACCGATTTTGGAAAGCTTGTAAAAGAGTGCTTCACGTGGTATTGAATCGAACGCTGCTCGAAAATCTACAAAGAAGGCGTACAACTTTTTTTCTTGCTCTTATATGTTTCAGCAATGTTTGTTAAGCAGAATATCTGGTCGATTGTAGAATAACCTTTCCTAAATCCAGCTTGGAATTCTTTAAGAATGTTATGTTCTTGTACCCATTCATACAATCTTTTGTAAATTAATGAAGCAAACAATTTGGCTGAAGTGTTTAAAAATGTGATTCCTCTGTAGTTCTACGGGTCCGAAGCCTTTTTTGTGTAGGGGAAAAATTATTGCTTTCCTGAATACGTCGGAGATATTAGCAGAGTCGAATATTCGATTAAACTCAATTGTGAGAGAATTCATAAACTCATATGTGCAATTTTTATATATAGAACTCAAACGGGATGCGATAAATACTAGATGCTTTATTTGATTTCGATTTGCATATTACTTCATTGACTTCTTCCAGGGTAAATGAAGAGTCTAATTTTACGTCTAAGAGCAGAGGGGCTGCATATTGAAGTAGCGGCGAGGTTAATGGGGCATTAAGAAGTTTATCGAAATGGGTCCTGAGTTGCGGGGCTTTAAGAGTTACAGAGATGTTAGACGTGTGCCCGTTTAGGTATTTGACAGCTTTCCAGAACTGAGCAGAAGATTTTGAATTATTTATAATCGCAATGTTTTGTTGTTCAAAGGCTACTTTTTGATGTAACAGATGTGTTTGTATTTCTTGCTGGCATCTTGATAGAGTGCTTTAAAGATATTAGAGTTATTCGACCTTAGAAGTTTGAGAAATTTAAAAGATTTCGTTCTAGCTTTCATGCAATCAGAATCATACCATTTTTGTTTATACATTTTATGAGTTTTTAAATCTTTCTGTTGCGGAATGGATTTCTTTATTATTTCCGTTAGAGCTTCAATATTGGCTGTATAACGCTGTGTGTGTAGTTCCATAAGATTCGCTGATACGATTCCATTATTCGATCATTCCAAATTTCGGCAGAAGGCTTAATGGTTTTGTGCAAGCATAGTTGCCGCTAGCAGTAGAATTAAGGGTTACTTCCAAGGGCATGTGGTCCGAAAAGATCTCCGTTCCTACTTAAAAACTGTCTAGAAGCTTGAGCCAATTTCCCGAAACAAAACAGTAATCTATTATTGAGCATGATGTTCCTCTGATAAAAGCCAATTCGCCATCTGGATCTCCTTCGCAATTACCATTCAACAAGCACATGTCATACTCATCAGCAAGTTCAATTATTTTTGCTCCTTTGTTATCACAAATTAGGTCTTTAGATTTGTGACATGGTTCCAGCAGAGTACTGTTGTATCCCTATGCGAAATTATTTTGTATGAGTCCTACACGACCATTAAAATCCCCAATAAGCATTATATCCGTACAGTCCAAGGAGTGCAGTGAGTCGCAGAGTTTATCGAAATCACGCTACCAATGATTACAGTATAAATAGATTGGTACCAAAACTACATCCAATGTATTCAGTTTTAAGTTAATAACATCAATTTCGCCAGCTTTTACAAAGATACTCGTATACTTCAGTCCTTCCTCTCCCAAAAAGTGAAGTTTTTATAGCAGGAGACCAGATTAATTCATAGTTTGAGAAAATATTCTTAAATCTAATTTCTTCATTATCTAATAGATGTGTTTCAAATAATACAAAAATATCAAAACTTTTTACGTAATTAAAAAAATGTTACACATTGTAGCTTAAAATTTTTATTTTCGTGATAACTATGTTTTTTCCAGCATCATTCTGGTAGACATAGGCACATCATTCGTCACGTACAGCCGCCTTAGAGCTTGTGGATGGACCCAAAGATTTTTCGCATATTGGTGTTTTGCTAAGTTTGGCATCACTGCTGCGATTGACATTAGCCGTCAAATTTGAAGTTTTGTGAGAAGTGTTCTCTTTCGTGGCTGTTTTTTTATTTTTATTTAACGAAATGTCACCAAAAATAGATTGCATTATTACAATGCCACTTTTTTCACCACACCTCAATCCAAGCGCGGAGTCCCAAGTAAAGGCATTCTTAGCAATATGGAGCTTGTCATCCCGTAGAGAAATCTTTATTGATGCGTCTTTTTGACGAAGCTCCTTCATGATTGGAATCATTTTTGCCCGACGTTGTCTAGCATTAAAGGGTAAATCCTTTTGGACGCTTATTCTAGTACCCTTCAATTTGAAGGCATTCCTCATCACGCTCCAGGCAGACTCCTTCGATATCATCTTTAGAACTATCGTAGACTTGTTCGTGTTATGGCTGTGTATCCTATACGCAGACTCGACGATTTGATTCGGAGTTGAGTCAACTAACCCGGCGCAAATGGATTTTGCCTTTTCGCTCATGTCTACTTGATCGTCAACAGGCAGGTGAAGAACAAGATTCGCTTCAGTACTCATCTGTATGAGCCGGTCAAGCTGGTTCTCAAGACGTTTGTTTTGTTCTTCCAGATACACAACTTTTTGCTCAAGTTCTTCTTGTCGCATAGTCAATTCTGAGATTTGTTTAAAGAAATCTTGCAGATCTGTCTTTGAGGATAATTGTTCTACAAGTTTTTTGTTGTTTTCGAGTAGAATTTCCTGCATTTTCTCAACACTCAGAGTAGAAGTAGATCCCATAGCGAATTTTGGTTCAATTTCACTCAAGCTTTGGTGGGGTTTTTTGTTTCCTGGGTGTTCCGGAGAGGTGTGGGATATTCCTCTTTTTACCATTTATAGGTTAGTTTAATGATGGAATTTTTAACTTGGCTATAAAATAGCTTAGGTGTTAGAACTTACTCGAATTTCAATTGCCTGAGGTAAAGCGTCGCTTAATTTATAAAGTGAATGTGTTTCCTCAATTAACTTTCACTTAAAACACTTTTCTTTTTTGCTTTTTGATCCGGAGATAATTTTTTTTGCTTCCACTTTGTTTACAGTATTTTGACAGTAAAAGTCGCATACTATGAAAATATGTTATGTCTACATTTGTGTTCGATGTAAGTAGGTTAAGTAGATTAAGATTTATTTTTAGGTAGTCCATAGGTTCTTTTTAGTTTTAAGTTTTAAAATAAAATAAAAAAAGGTAATGTTGATAAGTTTTTTTGTTAAAAAATGTTTTCTTAGTTTTAGTATTAATTAATGTTAAAATAAAAATAAAATTAGACTGTAAGGTCGAAGGATATAGTTTAAGTGTTAGGTTTATCTAGAGTGCCCGCATGGGGCCAGTAAGTTAGAATAAGATATATTTAAGTTATTTAAGTGTTTTTTGTCTAGCAAGTAAGTGTAATTTAAGTGATACAAATAGAAATGCATAGAAACTGAAAACTGAAAAGAAACTATGAAAATATGCGAGAGGATTCTGCACAGTCGACATTGCAATATTTCTAAACTTTGTGTTAGTCAATGCGGCTTTGTGTGATAGAATTAACATTTGAACCAATTGAATTGTCGGAAGCACCGACGGACTTGAAAAAATCTGCAAGTCGATCGGAGAAAGCGTTCGTTAGAGTACCCAGAGATTTTATATGGATCACGTTAATATCACCAAGCTGACGCTCGAAGAAAAGGCCGAAAGTTAAGTATGTAAATAGTTCAAATAATTGCAAAAACCTCTGCTTCCATAAGACGAACAAGTTAATGTCGCATGATGTCAATTCCTAAAGACAGATCAAGAAGCGATCACTCAAAGAGCTCCGATTGAAGAAATGACAACGATCGACTTCATATCAAATAACACTTTACATAAAGCGATGGAAATAGATACGATGCGCATAACTATGATACATAAATGCATTGGCCACTTAAAAAACAACAGATGGGTACAAATTTAGGCAATCGCTAAGTCTTGTCTTTCTAAAGCTCAACATTTGATGGCAATCCCTATAGAAAATGATGACCAAACTCTCAAAGTGCTGTGGAGACTAAAAACGGGACTGAACAAGTACAGCCAACCGAAGAAGCAAAGAAAATTCGAAACTTCTAAGGTGTAGAGAAGAAATGCTTTCCGAAACGAAATTTAGGAAATAACATAGGAAGCGCTACCTTCCTATGAATAGTCTATGTTTATGCCTCCATAGCACATGATTTAAAAACTTTTACTAAGGTTGCAAATTATTCTGGTATACGACTATAATTGTCCAGAATGTGGACTAATACTTTTTTGATGACTGTACCGGATCTGTACAAGGATTAAATTCTGTTGCATAAAGATTTTCTTCGAATATGGAGAAGAATGTTTGCAGACCACCAAACTTTTTCTACTTAACAGAGTGTTCATGGGCTACAACGTCTTTGAGCTGAGCGAAATAAAATTTTCGAATACTGATGAATATTCTCCGTGCACTTGAAACATTGTCTTACTCTAATTTGTTAAATAAGGGAGTAAAAGTCCGACTTATCATTACACCAGCATCACAAAAGAGTCCGAAATCGTGGAAGTCTCGATGTGAACTAAATTTGCTCGCTAGATTGCAGAGAAAAGATTAGGGAATCTATATCTGAAGATGAGATGGATAACTGCTATCGTTCGGCCTCGAAAACAAAATCAAAATGACAATGGAATGTGATAAGGGAAATCTCCAAATGATCGAATCCGCTACCAAATCGACCACGTCTGGGTCCTTCAATAAAGCAAGCTCGATTTTTAATTGTAAATAAAAAAAATTGTAGTGTGGTATCCACCCCCTTTTTTTGGTTTTAAAAGTACAATTTATGGTATTAAGTATGGAATGTAACGTCGTTCAAATGTCAGCCGCGGCTTTGTTTGGTGGCTCGTATTCGGTAGGTCCAATTTTCGATGACTTTACCGCATAAATATGGCTGAATTTGCTAGATGGCGTTCCTTATGTTGACTTCGAGTGCATCAATTGCTGGCCGTTTTTTCGCATAGACCGTACCCATTTCACGTCGCCTCTACACGAGATAATCATGCCCTTAAATCACTCGTTGAGAACGTCCATAACACCCAGTTTAGGCCACAACAAATTACTTATAAGCGATCTGTAGCGCTCGACGTTGAAGGTTATGGCAATGCCAGTTTCGTTTTGAAAGAATTACGGACCCATGGTTCCGCCAGCCCAAAATCCAAACCAAAAAGTGACTTTCACAAAATGCATTTTGTGCTGGTGTATCTCGAGTCACTGTCTAGGCGAGATTCGGCGAAGATTTATCAAAAGATTTGGTTTAGCAAAACAAGTGGGTGGAAAGCTCTTTACTCAGAATCTTCATTTGAGGACACGGATGCCATAGTCCTTTGTCTAAAGACCTAGAAATAGCGTTCACAGGATCGAAGGGGGTTGAAATTGATGAATCTCAGGCCGAGATCTTGTATAAAATCGGAAGTTCGTTAAGAAAATAACTAAATGTCTCGAATGAAGCCCAAAACCGCACAAGATCAAAACAAATCACGATAGTCAGCAAGCATTAAACTAAGTAAACCTCCAGTATACTGGAGGTATCTTTCTACCAAAATTGATGATGAGGAAGTTGAGGAAGAAGGTGAAATAAAAGTACGACTAAACGGGAAACATAAGGAGATTTTATCAGTATGTTCAGGGCAAAGGTCCGAATAGCGAGACTGGATAAGTTTTTAAAAACAATGAAAATGTTTAGAAATCGTTCTAATATTTGAAGCAAATCATGCGATAAACGTCCGGTAGCATTCGCTTTCCAACGTTAAGTGTCATCAAGGTGTGACTTAGAAGTGAATATCCTTTACACAAAGAACTAAAAAAGCAACCAGCATGGACTTATCAGTGTTCTAGCTCTAAAGCGAATCAATTACAAATCAATAAACAAGCTTTAAGAAGATAGAAACAATGAAAATCCTAAGAATCTTTACACAATTCATCACGACTTTTTGGACCGGATCGATTGCTATTGTGAGAAATAGATATTATTCAGATGTAGAAGGTACTAGGGGCCGCTAGTTTCTTAATGATTGACTGAGGAAAGGAATTATCCAATGCCTTAAGGAAATAATGCTGATATGGTACACCATAGTAAGAAAGAAGCTCCGAATCTCTAAAAGACCTGTAAAAAAATTGTAAAAGATAAAGGCAGAGATAGTCCGCTCTTAACCCAGTTTTTGTACTGTACATACTTAATATAGGGTCCGCCATCTAACGTTTTTTTTTCAACTAGTGCTTATTTCGTGAATAGTAACACTTAGATTATGTCTGATTTGAAAGATAATTAGTTTTGTCCTTCCGCTGAACGAATATGGTTGTGTATACGCTTGAACAATGCTGGGAACGTGGGTCTGCGATCGACTTAGAGAAGATGCCGATTTTGCCAAAAAAAATCATCTTTTCAGATGAAGCTCATTTTGATCTTGGCGGGTATGTAAACAAGCAAAATTGTCGCATTTGGGGCACAGAAAACCCGCACGCATACATTGAAAAGCCGAAGCACCCAAAACGAGTCACTGTTTGGTGCGGATTTTGGTCCAGAGGCGTAATTGGGCCATTTTTCTTTTTTTTTGGCCGTTACAGTCAATGGCGATCGTTATCGGGCCATGTTGAACGAATTTTTGTTCACAAAAATTGAAGAGGAGGATATTGGCAACATTTGGTTTCAACAGGATGGCGCTACGTGCCACACAGCCGAAGCTGCACTCGATGGTCAGCCGAGGCAGCCATTTGAATGAAGTTATTTTCCATTATTAACCGGAAGGATTCTACTTTCAAATAAAAAAAGAAATTTGAGAAAATATTTAGTAGTTTTTTTTTATATCATTTTCAAAAAAAAAATTTTTTTGGCGGACCCTATATATTAATTGTTTGTCTCATCTTAATAGCATTACAAAATCGTGCTTCCTCAAGGAAATCTCAAAGATAGGACTCACAATTAAACTCAATAACCCATAGTCAATACCATACCTTCAATATTTCCCCAAAACTTGTCTCCCAAACTCTCTCAACTGATATCCAAACTCCACTTAAATTTTATTCACGCAGATGCTTCTTAGTTTATAGCTTAATTAGCGCTGAGATCAAAATCTTCTGTCAGAAAATATACATACTCGTACATACAAGAATATCGCGAATACAACCGTTTTAGTGACGAGCAATTTTCCCAATTATCAAACCTCAATCGAGCCCCTTCTTCAAACCGCCACCCACATAATGGCAAACCAATTTTTGCAAATTAACTCAAAGAAACGAGAAGAATATCTCTTAATGACCAAACACAGGCAAGGAAAAAAATATATAAAGATACATACATATATATGTATGTATGTACGTAGCTCTCGCAGTTTGAATGACTCTAATATCCAAAATTTGATTACATGCACACGCACACCATATCTACACAAAGATAACATAGCTATCACTACTTCTCCTCGAGAAGCTTTTCCTAATCTACATTGGGATTTTCAGGACATTTCCTCGCCACCTTCTACAATACTTCAGTTTTCTGAATCCAAGGACACACACCAAAAGTGTGTGTTAGAAAAAGTACCAAAAACCCAAAATGGTGGTGGAAAAGAAGAAAAGGAAGAAGAGAAAAAAAAATTATAATTAGAACGCGAAAAATGTTTTTGCTTATCTTATGCTCATATCCCTACAGGGGGTCGCTGCCAAGGAACCATCGAATTGAAACGGAAGAATAGCAACATACACCACAACCACAAATGCGAGAGGGAAAATCTTGAATCCTGAATCCCGTATCCTGAATGATTTCGTTTTAAGATGAAAACAGATTAGTTAATCTGTAGAGAATGGGTGCTATGGACAAAAGGCGGGTTAACTGAAGTTTTCAATGCAGGATATAAGACAAATGCGATATAATTCATGCTTAAATAACTTCAGATCCTCTAATAAGGAACAAGTACGAATATTCCTGGAAGATTACTTCCGAGTTTCTTCCTATTGCCGTTTCAATGGGTTACATATACATTACAAGGATTCTAGTTATCATTGCGGATGATACATATACATCTGACTACGAAGAAATGCATACGAAAGACAAAGGCCAGAGCACATAAATGCTGTAAATGAAGACACAACAATAAAAAGAAATCGCCATTGTTCTACCCGTATCTCATGACCACCTTTAAAAATGTCCCGGATGTCCAATCCTGTCAGACACAAAGTCCTTCATTCATCTCATTTCCTTGGGACAAAGTGCAATGAAGGATAAAAACTCATCCCTTCATCATTATTCATTAAGTACTCACTCAGATCCATCCAAAAGAAAAAAAGAAAAAAAGAAATCCGTTCGATCATTCTCCTCGAACTTATTTGTAACTTTCTTCCTATTTCTCATGCCGATAGTTTCGGTTTCCACTTAAATAGTTTCGAGCAGCAACAACAACGACCGTGATGAGGAACGGGAAACCAATCCCTCGTTAGACACATGCCAAAGTGTGTGGGATTTTTATTTATCCCTATACGTTTTGCTTTGAGAGCTCTGCCGCTGTCACTCCGTGTTGGCGTTTCTCGCCAGTGTGACCAGATGGATCTCATAAAAGTACGAGTACTCGAAGTTTTCTATGTACGAGTACATACGAGCACATATAACACTCTTATAAAACTCGTTTGAGTTATACATATGTATAACCTACATCGTCAACCTACTACTACCAGTACTAGCCTTTACGGCGAAAAAAACGTGAGAGACTGGAAACGATAACGACGGTGATGCAACAATTGCAATAAAAAAAGTTGCTAGAATCAGCGCTGGAAACTAAATTTCAACATACATTCATACCAGCCTCACGGCGGCGTAATATTTACCTCTCGCGCAAGAAATTCCTGGTGGTGTGGATGGTAACAAAACACACTCTCAAACATACATATACGTGTCCACAGGCATTACAAGCATTAATTGCATCAAATGGACAACACTCAAACGGGCTAAATATCAATAGCTTGGATCTTCTAAGTTTCGCCGTTAGTGAGGGGATAGTTAAAGCGGAAATCGCAGGCAATTTTCTAACCAGGGTATCGCGGTGTCAATGCATGATATGCGTCAGTGTAAGGGGTGGGAAAGGAAAAACACCGACCTCCTGCATTGTGATCTCCAAAATTGCAGAACTCATATTGCTGTGCTACCGAACAAGAGAAACTTTCAAACGTTTTCGGACTCGTGATGCCTTTCACCAGCAAATGCAATGCACACGCACTACATATCGAGAAGCAAGAACAACTTAATCACGATGTTTGGGGTAAACCTTATCTATTTGTATCAATTAGACTGAAAGGGCAGCCTTACAATCGTCAACGTTCCCGGTACTGTTGTAACAAATTATCCCGACCCCATTTCCTCGCAAAGAAAGTAAGGCACCGCTTTGTCAAATTCATCACAAAAGTGCCCCCATACACAAATCGCCGGTACTGGATTTTTTTTTTATAATTTACGCCCGCCTAAGGGGTTTTACTGTTGCCAGGGCGCGGGCGGAAAGTTAGAAGGGGGAGAAAGGAAAATTGGTTTTTTGTAGTGGTTTGAAACTCAGGTGTATTTGGTTTCGATATTCGCTCTCCAGGGGGTGGGAGTCCGAATAGGACGGAGAGTTTTTTCTTCACTCAAAGTGATTCGAAGGTTGTAATTCACACTATTTTTTTGTGCTTGAAACTCTACAACAGCCAAATCTACGTGTCAGTGTTATGCCTTCACACGCTGAATTTTTCTGTCTGAATTCCAATTACACAAATGAGAAACTTGAAAAACTTGTCAATGGGTAGGATTCGAACCTTGACCCTCCGAGTGAGAAGCGATTGCTAGTACCACTACACCACGGCCACCCCGTGGATGGTATTCCAAACGAAGATCGTTATTAAAATACATATAACCGAACTTACTCGTATTTACCTAAATGTTTGACGTATGGCCAGCAACGTCTACTATGGCCGCCAAGAGAAGAGTGAGCCCAAAAAATCCTTCATCTTATAATCCTATGTTTTGCTTGATGCGGTTGGAAAATTGTTATGCGAATCATTTTCTACAGACCCTTGTCACAATTGAAACGATAGGAGGTATATCGGAAGACCAACGGTTTTTGAACGTTACGGTCAACAGTGGATACCATTAACGCGGTATTAACAGAAAGCTCAAGGTACTATATAAATTTATAGTATATAGTTCATTATAAACCCGAACGTGGAGAACGTCTTTATCCGATTGAAATACCGGACTTTCTCCGTAAGCGATGTCTCAAATAGAGACTCTGATGACCGCAGCAAAGCGTACGAAGTTACCGGCAAAGTTACTGTGTCACAGGGCTAAATCTTGGGCGCCCTACTATAGAACATTATGTATGATGAAATTTTATCTCAAGTGAAGGTAGTTATAACTGGTAAGAATCCGTCATTGGTGAGCAATATTTTCACTTTCCATCGCAAGACAAACACCATAAGTAGTACCTGTTGACCAAACAAACAAAAATGAGGACTTGATATATCAGCCCATGATTTCTAGCTAAAAGCTACTACCCTGCCCCAGCAAGTCAAGCTTTATGGCGATTTCGCGGGTCTAGGCCAGGAATGAAATGGACAAAAGACAAACTAATGATGAGGTCAAGTTTAGTGCGTATAATTCCCACGCGCTGGCACCTGCATGGTGGCCCTCTTCGCAAACAATATAAAAACAAAACTTCCACTTAGTACTATCAGAGAATCTCTTTTACTACATAAGCAGTCTTCCATTCAGAAGTTATGTTGTAAGATATTTAGAGCTAATGCGGATCGACATCTTCTAGGCACTGAAGTCTAATAATATCAATTCCGATATAGTCCTGCACAATACTCAAACTTAAGGTACTAGCAATGCAGAACCGAGTAGTAAGAACGAAACTTAAGTAGTACGGAGTTTGTGAGAAAGTAAGGGGGCCAGAAAGAAGTCACGATGAGGATATTAAACCCCCTATCCATTTAGGTAGGTACTTTTAGAAATAAAATTAAACAGCAGTTTGACAGAGATAGTCGAACCTATGGGGCATAAGAGCCACTGGACACCACAGGGTGCAATTCAAAACTTTTTGGGGAACCCTATTAGAGTACAACCTCCGATAAAGTACGCAGAAAGGCTCAGACTAGGGGCGGATGATTATGCGGCCACTATGCAAAACCAAATAATATTTCTTGAAAATATTTAGAGGACTTGCCTATATAGTCCACGAGGACTATAAGTCGGTTAAATGAGTATTGCAGGCGTTGTGCATGTAAGGACCCACTGCTTCTCCTTATCGAAAACTGCCTCAAAAGAGACTATAGGGATGTACCTACATATGATTAGCAGATGGTGATATAGAACTGACGTAAATATTCCTAAAGGTGATGCCAATGTATTATAGACGGAAACTTCATAACGAGCAACATCCGCATTATATTGTTTTATCGATTTTTACTGAAAAACACGGGGTAATTTCAATATTTCGCTACCCTGCTATCAGCAGTCATTGGGATTGGCTTGCGATATAGTAAATAGGTATCCTACTCGTATATTGATGCGAGATCTTTCTCTATAAATACACTCGTATTTGAATAATGGTTATATCACTCTCTATATGAATTATTTCACACATCTCCCCCAGAAACACTAGAGTTTACAAAGCTGGTCCAGGCGTGTCCCAGGTAAAGACACGTCTTCAGTAAGAATCCTTGTCAGGCGTTTTAAGTTATTGTTGTTAATGAGTAAATTTTTTAATTTTAATTAAAAGGTTCTTCTACTTCTTCTTCTGTGCTTTGGCCTCAAAAGACTAAAGAACCATAAAGTGTTACATATATTCCACAACATCATGTGCTACTCTTAGCTAGTTAAAGCTTCAAACAACGCCCGCTGAATGTTTTGATGGAATTGTGATGGAATCAAGTGGGCGTTTTAAAATGGTTTTTAAACATTTGAAGACTGACAACCTTGAGTAAGCATTCCCAAGTGGAAAACAACCTTATAGACGATATCCAGCATGGAAAGAAAAGAAGCAGTTTTCTGATTGCAGAAAAAAATAAAAACGTTGAAAGTGATATTATACCAATAACTTTCCTGATAGAATTAAATGGAGCGATATATGTACATATCGATTTTTTCAGCCTATTCACCCTTTTACTCTTGAAGTGTACCCTTCCTGCATCAATTCTGTATCAACCATGTTGTATGTGCGTTGCAAAATCAAAAGAATGGTCTTGCTGATTGCGCTGTTTAAGAGATGTATAAATATGAACCAATGGTCTACGGATTGAATGTAAGGGATAAGTAAATAAATTCTGTAAACTCTCGCATTCAAGAAGATACTGTCATGCGATGTGATGGATAAAATGCATAATTTCTTATATCTGACAACCTTGTTTCGTCCCGATGGCCACAAAGCAAGAATAAGAGACCCCTAAAATGAAAATTAGGGTGCCTTTGAATTAAGCCTCAACTGCTACATTTGCAGGTATTGGGTATCCCATTACGTGTAAGACCGACTTTTTTAAACCTTGTGCCATTTTTTTTTATGTCGGTCGTACAGCGTTGTTGTTTGACAGCTGTCAAATCTGAACATTAATGTTTATTCATGGAGAATTATACGGACCCAGAGCGCATAGAAATTGTGAAAATTCAGAATGATGAAATTGAGCCGACACTATTCCAAAATGTCATCGAAAATTTCATCAAAAGCACCAACATGTGCCATCAATCTCGAGGCGGCCATTTATCGGATATTGTATTCCATAAGCAACGGGTCATCCAAATACAATTTCTTTTTGAATTATAAAATATATTTTGATACTGACAGCTCTTTCCTGCTCGAAATCTTGACTCTCAGTTAGTATCATACCTCGGCCGAACGAAATTAATCGCTTTACGAACAATGTTGGCATTTATTGCAAATTTTTTGGAAAAGTATTGCCCAAACAGTGTATTTGTTGAAAAGAAGTTTTGGCCGATATAAAGCACTCACCTCGCCTGCTGTACACAAGTTTGTGGAAGAAGTTCGTGGGACTGGCATACTTGCTTAATTACTCACGGTCCCCGTAGTCGTACGGTACGTACTGCTGTGCTGTGGCTGCTGTGCCCCAGAGCGTTCGACTCAATCCAGGAACCTCGACTCGCCATCGATCTCAACAACTCAACATTTCACGCACAAGCTTTATGAGAATTTTGCCCAAAGATCTCGGATTATTCCCCGAAAAAGTCAAATTGATCTGGAATTGAAAGCAAATGACTATCCGCTTCGTTATATTGTAGCTTTTCGAATTTGGCCGAAAAATCATTTTTTGTGACGAGGCGCATATTCATCTTGGCGGCTATATTAACAAACAAAATTGCCGTATCTGGGGATCAGAAATCCCGCTTGTGATTGACGAGAAGCCAACGCATCTGAAGAAAGTGACCGTTTGGTGACAGCGGATTTAGGAGTCGTGGCATTAGTGGCCCATTTTATTTTGGAAATGCTGTAAACAGCATTTCGGTCAACGGCGAGCCCTACAGAACCATGATTAGCGAATTTTTCTGGGCTAAAATTGAAGACGTTAACTAGGACGATCTTTCGTTTCTGCACGATGATGAGCAATACCACACAGCATATCAAACAATCGATCTTTTGCGCACTAAGTTCACTAATCGTGTTATCAACTGCCTTGTCAATGTCAACTTGTCGCCTCGGAGGTGCGATCTAACCCTGTTAGATTTTTCTATGGCGTGTCCTAGAAAATGGATGTTATCCAGACAATCCAGAAACTACTCAGGCTCTTAAAACGAATATAGTCAGAGCCATTCGTAAGATAGTGCGAGAAACAGTGTACAAGTTCGTGGAAAATTGAGTTAGCAGAATGCGCTACTGCGAAACCAGCCGAGGAAGCGACATGAATGAAATCGTATTCCATAACTAATGAGAATGTTCGCTCTTTATAATAAAGTCATAATATACCGAAAATAATTGATATTTGTTCATTTTAATTTATTTTAAAAATAAACTTGCATTTCGACCACCCGGTAAACAAGCTCCATGTTTACAGTCTTCTCTTATCTCCTAGTATTATAAAATTGTAATGAAGTAGTATCTACAGGTTGAAGAAAAAAACACTTAAATTATGTCGTAAAGATGTGTCGGTACCCTTTTTTTCCCTAGAAAAAAAAATCGCACAAAAACTATAGAACCGATTCTTACGGGGTTTCCCGCTTTTGATAACCTATTTCACAGCTTAAAAACTGCGATATGTTTCATTATGATCGATGGTATAGAGACGGAGTTACAAATAAAGAAACATCTCATAATAGCAATATTCTAATAGGATATGATTTCGTCTCGCGAATTCCGCTGATTCCTTCTAATTTTCCTTCCCAGTTCAAGCGATTAACATTACCCGTTGATCTCTGCTTCTCCATGACCATCATTAAGTTGCATGGCTAAAGAGTCTAAAGACGGTCGGCGCGGACTTCGCCCATGGCCAACCCTAAGTCGTCTGTTCGAGGAATTTGATTCTTTCCGGCAAGGAGAGGAGTGAATTCACCACGCTTCCAGCGCCTCTGTCCACTTAACTTTTGGCAACTCAGTTGCACACTATTATTTATTACTACATTTGTATGTACATATATTACATAAAGTTATATCATCTCTCTCTCTCTCATTTACTGTATTTATATTATTATCCTACTTTTAACCATGTTATTAGTTACTGAATTATTAAGTAGCTACTTCCGTTATATCCTTAATATGACTACGTGATTTTTGTTAAAACTTGGAAGTAAAGAATGAGTCGAATAAGTACCGTCGCTGTGTTAGTAGTAGCGCTCAACCTGGAACCAATTCAATAAAAATTGTTTAAGCTTTTACCTTGGATTTACCTTTGTAAAACATGAAATTGTTTTTTTTTTATTTTTTATTTCTATATTTATTTATTTATTTACCTCTCAAGGGGAGATGAGTACTCTTAAAACTAAAGCTATGTAGATACGAGTACCTCACTCATTTTAGTTGCCTGCAAAAATGTTTGAGTTTCGGGCCCCGGTCGAGGGAGGAGGAGGATTGTTACCTTCACCAGTTTTTTTTTTCACTTTCGTAGTAGTATATCCATATTGTAAACACAAGACAACGGTCCCAATGAGTTTGCAAGAGCTGAGCTACGAGTAAGAGTTTTGGCATCAAGTTAAGGTAGTCATGGTCAAATATGTAGTCGTATGTACGATAGATATGCGTCCAAAATTAAAATCATCAGCAAACTGATTTTAGTCATAGGTCCCTAGATTCCGATAGAGTGGAATAGGCAATTGTGAACTACGAAGAATCTAAAAATGTCACGAAATGTCATGTTATATAATTTGAATAACATCTAGTTAAGAGATTATAGATGCAGCGGAACTGGAACATAAACTAAGGAGCATGATGCCACAAAAGCAGACAAATGTAATACAAATTATCCATTAGAGCTAATTTGGTGTCCCTAATCAAATAACAATGCATGACAGAAAATGGGATCGAATATTGCCAACCTAGAACACGTCCTTACTTTTTTTTCTGCATTCCGAAGAGAGTAATCGGAGAAAATTCAGACATCAGACCAATTTTTTTCTTTAATGGGTGAAAGGTATTTTCCACGAAAGTTGACGTGACATAATTTAAGCAGTACGGGAGGTTGTGATAGAAAGGCTGTTTTTGTTCTTTGCAGTGTCGGGTTTTTCAATACCGATTAAATGTCAAATCAGCTGTCACTTTGCGCTACCAAGCTTCATTTATTTTCAGTATAGCTTGCCATTTCCGAAGTTCTGTTCGTGAAACTTATATGTAGAGAATTTCGTGTAGGGTACACATCATCGGTTGTTAGAACGTGCTATGTATCGAATTATTTATCGAAAATATCGCGGCTGTGGAAGCTTGTGTTGAAGATAACTCCAATTTATCGATTCGATGTCGTTCGCAGCGAGTTGGACTTTATCCATCCACTATTTGGGCAGCTAGTACTGGAGAATTGAAAAAAAATTACAAAAACTAAATTACAGTTGTTATCTCTTTACATGACATATCAACGAATTGTTTCCTTAACCATTCAATTTAATCACACACTTCACTTGCTGTTACCATTGCAGTGAAGAATTGCTTTATGACTAGCTTACAGCTATGTATTAACTCGTATAACTTCAACAGGGTATTCCAATACTAATTTCCGAAGTTAGACAGTTGTTAAAGCTACATCTGTCAAACTGGCTGTCATGCCAAATCACTATGGATGGTCATAGCGTTCAATAACATGTGCAAATGATAAAATTGTTTTATCAAAATGGGTGTTCTGTTCTGGCCAAGGTTCCGCGCACTTCGCCCATTTTACGCTCGCCATAATCGTCCTACCGAGAGGACTATTCGCAGTGTGGTGGATAAATTTGAGTCCACTGGTTCAGTAAACGATAAACCAACATCCGTACGTCGACGACACGTAATATCTTCTGAAAACATAGCCGCTGTCAGTGAAAGTGTGCAGGAGAATCCGAGGCAGTCGATTTCATGTTGCTCACAAGAACTCAGCCTTTCGCAGACCACAACTAGGGGGATTTTGCGTCGTGACTTGGGCCTTCACCCGTACAAAATTTAACTGACCCAGGAGCTGAAGGTAAATGACCATGGACAACCAGGTGTGTTCGCTGAATTCATCTTAAGCGATGAGGCACATTTCTGGATGAATGGGTACGTCAACAAACAAAATTGTCGAATTTAGGACCATACCAATTCACATGAGATCCAAGAGCGTCCAATGCATCCGGATCCATATTGCGTCATCGGTCCATATTTATTTGAGAACGACGTTGACCAGGCCATCACAGTCAAAGGCGAGCGCTACAATTCGATAATTACCAACTTCTTTTGGCTTGAATTGGATGATATGGACACCAACGCCATGTGATTTCCAAAGGACGACGCTACGTACCACACAGCCCACGCCACATTGGAAATTCTGCGCGAGCTATTAGAGGGCATGGTCATCTCACGTGGAGGTGATGTGAACTGGCCATCGAGATCGTGCGATTTGACCCTGTTAGATTTTTTCTTGTGGGGTTTTCTGAAGTCGCAGGTCTATGCGAATAAGCCACAAACCACAGCGGGCCTTAAAGCCAACATAGCCCATGCAAACGGTCAAATTCAATATGTGAAGAATTGGGAATAAATGTATTTTTAAACCATTAAAGTATATTTGCACACGGTTCCACATCAAGATTTATACGCAGCAATTTAGTACGGTTACTTTATTTTCGATTGAAAGACAAAATGGGTGGGCATGCATATGCCTTTTAATTTTATGTTAATTCTTCTTAAAAACTTTTAAGAAAAATTGGAATTGAAAATGCATTATTTTATTGTTTTATTAAATTTGATTTTAAAAGTTCGGGTGCAAATGTCTTATTTGTAGCAAGATTGGAGTTACTCACTTTAATAAGAAATTCGGAGAGCAAAATGTTGGAAGAACAAATGAAAATTTTTTTAAATGACAATTTTGCAAAACACACAACACAGAGGAGTTGGGCGAAATATCGATATAGTTAGTTAGTTAGTTAGATGTGATCTTTATTCAATATTCATTTCATTTTCATACATACACAGTTCACAATTAGAAGCGTTACGAATATGGCAGGTTTCGATAAAATGTGTCACGACCTCGGCCGTACGTCGGTTACACAGTGTACATTTAGTGGATCGGTCGCTTCGATCGGGCATATATGTAGTTTAAGTATAAGAGCTCTCCTCTCGCTTTGAAGATTGTGGAAATAGTATCAATACTGTTGTTGTCGTGAAAATAATTGTTTGTTAGGTTGTGCTTCAGCGTTCGATATAGGTTCCTGGATTCACTTTGCTCTGCTCGTTCGTGGAAAAGTTAAAATTTTGTTTCCTTGATAATATTCCATAAGGTTTCCAAAGGTTTTCCCCATGTTTCAGGGTTTTCGCTGTCTATTAGAACGTTATGTTCCAAGCACAATCTTGACCAATCGCCAAAGAATTGAGATTTATGTTGCACGATATGGGATGTCACTATTTTAGGAAGTCTTTGCGGGTGGTATTCCATTATCTTTCCGATATAGCTGAAGTGAAGTTTTAGAGTATATAAGTAGAGAAGAGGAAGTCCAGTCTCCAAATGAAGTATGTACGTTGGATTGTTTTCTGGTAGACGGAATATTTTCTTTAGGAAGTATCTTAACAATTTTTCAACGTCATCACACTGGAAAAATCCCCAGACCTGTGCAGTTGATGGCTATTTTAGCATTATGTAGTTTGGATCTGAAGTGCTTTTCAAGAGGAAGTTTGTGCAGTCAGGATAGGAGTAATCCTTGTATATTTGAAATATTTACTTCAGGGAACAATTCGCCACCAATGAATTAATGAATTCCTCTGCTGGCAGTGTTATCAATGTCATTCGGAAGGTAGAAAATTTAGCAGCCTAACTACAATTCTGATAAAACGGTACAAACGATCTTTTAGGTCAAAGTGATTTACTTCGCATTTGGCGAGTGAGACATTTATAAAAAAAAATAAAAAATTAAAGAACGGAGGCTATGTCACGGGAACCTTTTTAGTCAAAAAATATCCTTGACATGGATGACATTTGGATATCAATGGTACGACTCGAAATTCTTCGATTTTTACCTGGACGAGCATCAGAGTAGAGGAATACTCCGCCTTAGGTAAAGTATAGAAATGGAAATGGATATGCAGAAGGAACCAATTGACCAAAGATTGCGCAAGCTTGTAAGTTTATTGAATCAGTCTCTGATGTACCACAGACTATAGCACCATCTAACCAAATATGTTGAAACGTATATGAAAAACTGTTATTTATTACACATTTATGGATAAAGTCAGCACGTCCGAATGGCTATTCGCTATTACGAGTAGATTGATGAGTAGCTTGGAACCTCCACAGTTGTTGCGTAAACAAACAAACTCTGCTCTGCCTAATGTTCGGAAACATTAAACTGACATATGCGATTGCGCTAGGTAAAAAAAAAAACCTTCTTCGGAATATACACTTGGCCATATGACCATTGTTCTTTATAAATTGAAGTAGCGGCAGATAGAATATTTACCTAAGTAATTGTAAGCCCTAACAGTTTTGGCGACGATTATGCGGAAAGTGCATATTGCTGATGATAAAAATGAAGCTTTCCACTCTGAAAAACAACATTTAAATTCTCTTTTGGGCACACTGTTTCATGTTCAGTTGCTGTAGTCATCAATTCAGTCGCCGCCGGTGGTGCCTCCATTTTCGGGAATAGAAATGTTTGTATGTCTAATTTGGTAAGGATGTGTAATCGTATATCCTCGGGGCATACAATGCGTAAGAGTAATAAGTGCTTTATGTAGCGTGATGAAGTTTTATGATCTAGTTTTAGGGATACGGCAACGGCAACAGCAAAAGGAAGAAGATACACCTCTCATTCCTATCGCTAATCGAAAATCAAACCAGGGAATGTAATAATGCTCCCACACATTTACAGACACACGCATATTAAGACCAAAACAAAAGCCAGAAAAGAGTAAATTTGAAGGGAAAGCGAGAAAAAAGCAAACAAGGACTATACACAGAGACTTCGAACGTAGGACTATGAGTAAGATGCTTGGAATTTTCATTTCATTTTTCCTCAATATAATCCAGTACTGTTGCTGGTGCTACTGCTGCGATGATACCACAACAGGATAAAAATAGTCTGAGAGGGTGGCTTCAACTCAAAGCTGGAGGAGTTGGTTTATACGAACATTTCTGTTTTTCGGGGACGATATCAGAAGATAGGATAATAATATTGCGCTGCCTTGAAGCAATATTGTTTATCTCGATGATATGGTTTCATTTTGTATCTTGTTTTTTTTTTGCTTTTCATTTTCATCCTCCAACTGCCTCCTTGTTGGTCGGCCTTGTAGTAGACTTTGGTTCTTTCCCTTACATTCGATTTTATTTTCCTGATTATTATTTCGTTATGAGAGTGAAATTCGGCAAAAATGCGTGTTCGTGTTCTCGTGTTCTCGTGTTCGTGTACGTGCTTTGCTGCTTGTATTTGCGTTCGTGTTCGTGTTATGTTTTTGGTTGTATTCAAACTAAACTCGCTATGCTGGCGAATATCGTAAGGGACAAGGACCCTTTCAGGCAATGGTATGTGTATAGAAGTATGGTAAACAATATAACAATTATTTTGAATGGAATTCGTTAGCAAGGAGCAATAAATTAAAAATTCATCACGATCGAATTGGTTTCCATTGGAGGGGAATACTCGTATTGTCAACTTTTTCAGCAAATATTTATTTTTGCGAACAATTTAATGACGAGTGTAATTAAAGCAAACGAATTGAATGTTATTTATGAATGAAAAAAGACAAACCTTGTACTTGTTCGAGTAGATTCATTACACAAAATGCCCATTCATATTCACTCTCTCTAGTAAGAAAGCTTTTAACGAAATTGCAAGGATTTATGAGAAGTTTCTTGCTTGGATTGACAAAACGGACTAACAAAACCGTTCATAAAGGGTTTATTACAAAAGTTATGGCATCAGAAAAATAGTAGAGAGAATGCCTCACAGTATACCCTTTAGCTGACGCGATGAAAAAATCGTAACTCGCGTTTGAAATTGAGTTGAAATGGTGTCCATTTTCTGTATTTGTAGCATTCTACTAATTATCATATAAGACTTCACAAAATCCACGAAGGCTTTCAATACTAAAAAATGGACAGAAAGAGAAATCGGCTTTGAATCTTGCGCTTCTTTTCTTATATCAAATTAAGCGAATGTTTATTTAAAGGTTCGCAAGTGTTCTCTGCACACCCTGCCAAAATTTTAATCTGATTAAAAATCGCAATTGAATTATATACAGAGTGGCCCGGTTTTGAATACAGATATTTTGGGATCTGATTCATTGGTTCATGCTATGAAAAAAATCGTAGCGGTGGGGAGGTTCCTTGCGAGAAGTAGGTACCAACAATTATTTAGTTATAACTTCTAGTGAATTAAACTAGAGCAAACAAGATGGGCTTGTTTGATAGTCAATTGATTAATACTTAATTTATTAACATCGATTCTATTTGCCATATTTACATTGCATAAACCCGTTCTCAATACTAAGGTGAATCCAGTCAATGCGATTAACATCTTGGACTCTTACTACATAAAATGAAAATTTAAATTAAATAGGGAAATAATACAAATCATATTATTAAATTTTCACTATTGAATAAATGATATTTTGATTAAATGTAAATTGAATTTTGATTAAGCTACAATTTAACCATCATATCACCCAAACCCTGAACAAAGCTAACATTGGTACTAGACTTTTACATCCCTTTATTAATATTATTAATAAATTATTTTCATATTATCTCCAGAAAATAAAGTACTATAATCATATATAAAATAGTGTTCTAAGCAATTTTGCTTTATGGTTGTCAGGCATGGGAAAATTACGCAAAATCTCATAAAAATCAAATAAATTATTGTACTAAAAATGATGTTTAACATTCGGTAGCATCAGTCTGCTCGAGATTTTGCACAAAAGAACAAAAGTTGATTTGGTCCTAGATAGAATACATAAACCTAATTTCAAATTCACAGAGAGCAGCAACCATGCTGATAATCCCCTCGTTAATAATTTATTTTGCTATTCAAGTCTCTTACAATACAGTTAGAGTTCTTGAATTGGTTATTTAAATATTTGCCTAATCTTTAATTAACTAATTCATGTATTTGTTGTTACTTTATTTATTTATATATTTATTTAATAATTTATTTTTGAACAAATACGAATATGTTTATGACGTTTTTTCTATTGAATTTATTTATTTCTGTTTTTTAATTATTTATATATTTATTTATTATTTATCTATGTATTTATTAACTAACTAATTTATTTACTTAATTGTTTTATTTGCAATTAATTGACTTTTTATTATAATCATAATTGTATTAACCAGTTTTTATTTATTTACTTTAATTTTTTTTCATTCCATACTGAGGTTTTAGTATTAATTTTTCCTCAAAAAAACTTATTTGCCAATTTTCAGTAGAAAGATATTCAATAAGGTATCAAATCTCTGTGTAAGATAATGTGCGGTAACTCAGACCAAGTTTTTTTTACTGAGCAAAATAATAAACTAAAGAACTGAAAAAAAATTATGTGAGTGGTCTGTTCCCAAAGAAAATATAATAAAAATAAATGAATATACGTGGGTACATAGGTATGCAACTTAACACATATCCGAGGACAATTGTAGCTGTTATTGAATATTTCGATTCCAAAATAAAATGAGACAACACCAGGATTATATCGATTGCCTATTCCTCGACAGTAAATTTTTATTACACAGGGGTGTCCCCTAATTCGTCAACGATAATTTGGGAAATGATTCCTGGGTATATTCCAAGAAAAAAATTGTTCTTCGGTAAGGGTCTATCTCTAATCCTGACATCAGTTATCGAGGATTTAAGGAAAGGCTAACTTTGGTATACCCCTGACGCATATTAACGGAAATTGCTCAGTTTAATACAATGGCAGGAACTTCGTTGATGACCTGTTTTTAGAACAAATACTACCCTTTATAACTGTATTCTTATAAATTTGATATCTTGTTAGGGTCTTCAGATATCAAATTTCTAAGCCTATTGCATTTTTCTTGCCTATGCTAATTTTTGACTTTGAGGTCGCTTTTCTGCAGAAAATGCCTAATTAACACATCATTTTTACTATTTTTTTTTCTCATGAACGCAACAATAGTAAAAAAAAAAAATTATCAATAAGTTTGCACAAAAATCCACAGATTTTTATTATACTTGGAAAAGCCTACAGCAGGTGAATTTCAAAAAAAGGGTTTTTTTTGATTTAACTTCCAAACCCTATGGATAAAATGATTTTGTTTGGTTTTAGATAATTTTTTATTTTATGTGTATACTAAAACAGTTATGACAGATGCCCAAAGTGTCCTCCTTGGTTTTGTATGCATGCTAGAGCCCGTTTTCGGATTTTACTACGAATGTTTATTGATGCCAACTGCTGCCTCACTTTTGGTGAAGCTTCGTGAATACGCTCTTCCAATTCCCTTTAAGTTGCTATTTCGGTTGAATAAACAAGTTCTTTCTTTCTTCCCCAAACAAAAAAATCCAATACGGTAAGGAAAGGAGATCTTGCAGGCCAGTGAAACTGGTCTGGTCCATTTCTTCCCACTCTTCATCTAGCCAATTTTTAACCTCAAGTGGCCTGAAGCACCGTCCTGTTGGAAATATGATGAAGCTAGTTGAAATAGTTGAATAGCTCTGGTAAATCATTTAGCAAAAACTCCAGATAGTTTGTAGAGTTCAGCCTAGGTGGTAGTTTTGAAGTGGCCGATCAACTTGTTTCCAAGTATACCTGCCAACATATTGAGGAAGAATTTATGTTGAAATGATTTATGTCTCCTTGTATGTAAATTGTCCACAGTCCATGAATGAAGATTATGAAAAATTTGTGATCCCATCTCTTATAAATTGAGATTCGTCCCGTCCAAAGAATTCTACTAATAAACTTGTTGTCATCCAAGCTCCGCTCCAGCAACCAATTAGAAAAACTCAAATCTCTTTTCCAAATCATTGGGAAAGCACTTCTTGTACAGGTGTATTGGTGGTATGGATAAAGATGCAGTACATTCGAAATTTTATGTCTGGAAACATTGAATTGCAAAGCTGAGCGTCTGATGCTAATTGATGGATCAGTTGTAATAGCTTCCAGTATTCTTTAATCAGCCGAAAATTCTTTTTTACTTGTGGAGCTCTCGCGTTAGGTCCGTGTATTTTGAAACTGGTCACGTTTCTCGAAGCAATTCGATACGTATTTTCAAATACTCCTTCACTAGGAAGTCGTCGGTTAGCATAAAGTTCATGGTAGTTGAACTTCCTGTTCACAACCCATAAACGTCAATAAAGTCTACGTATTCTTGATTGTTAATTAATCTTGGCGTGGAAAATTAAACTGATGAATTAAGTTTTTTTCTAATCTTTTATACCATTTTTTTCTTGGTAAATTTTCCGAAAAGGCCTTCACACCCGAAACCTAACCTTTTTCTGAGATATTTTGAGGCACAGGGTAAGGAAATGAAGGTTTTGGCAGGTAGTCAAATAGACGAGAGCGCTTTAAAACTTTTTAATATATATGGAACCTTAAAATAATTATTGGAAAATTAATAATTCTTGGAAAACCACTGTTATTGTCAAGTGTTTGTTAGAAACGTAGGTAAAAAACCATAAATTCCCATTTTTTACCTGCTGCAGGGTTTTCCTCAAATATCATGAAATCTATGGGTTTTTCTGCAAACTTGCTGATGATTTTTTTTCTTATTATTGTTAGGTTCATAAGAAAAAAATGGTTAAACGTTTATGTTTTATTACACATTTTCTGGATAAAAGCGACCTCAAGTCGAAAAATAAGCCTGGGCAAGAGAAATGGAACATGCTTTGAAATTGGATATCAACAAAGTTTTTTGCCACTAGTATTAAGTGAGCAATTTCCATTAACGTACGTTAGGTTTATACCAAAAGTAACATTTCTTTAAATCCTCAATAATTAAATATACTCAGGAATCATTTCCCAAATTATCGTTGACGAATTAGGGGACACACTGTATAATGACGATATATACCTTTTTCGACGTTCGAGAGTGACAGGGAGTAATAATCAGACGGAAGGGTCCTGCTTCTGTTACTGAGCCCAGTGGTAGCACTATAATGCCAGCACTAGCGTTAGACAAAGGACTAAGCCATTGTGCTCTTTATAAGTTAATTTTAATGAAATCATTGAGTCTTTTGAAGAAAGATGAACAAGCGTCCTCAGTGATAAACTGTCTATAGTACCAGTTTTTTCAAGTTGCAAGTTTTTTCTAACGAGAAGTGAAATCCAACGTTGTCGTCCCTTCAGAAAGACACCAGTGGAATATCCTCTATCGGTTTTGGAGCAGTCAGTGAAGACCTAACTGCATTCCTTTGCTGGTTCAGATTCCGGCCGAAAACCAGTCCTGGGCACAGGGAAAGTCAATTCCGTATTTTTTTCGCAGCAGGAGTTCTGTTGTCATTGCATCAGACGCCATGTTCATAAGAACAGAGACATAAGATAGCCGGCGCGCAAGATCATCAAAGCTCCTATCCCTGTTGTACCAAAGCACTAGATGAGTCAGGCCAGACGGCTCCTCCTTCTCGTAAATAGAGCAACCTACATTTTAAGGGGATTG